>JAWWMS010000279.1:2984934-3000702 GCA_035048045.1 Chlorospingus semifuscus
GGATGTGTCCTTGTGCACGCAGCAGTTCCTCAGGTGCTGTGTGCCCCAGCCCGTGCTGGTGGATGTGCTTGGTGCACGCAGCAGTTGCTCAGGTGCTGTGTGCCCCAGCCCGTGCTGGTGGATGTGTCCTTGTGCACCCAGCAGTTCCTCAGGTGCTGTGTGCCCCAGCCCGTGCTGGTGGATGTGCTTGGTGCACCCAGCAGTTGCTCAGGTGCTGTGTGCCCCAGCCCGTGCTGGTGGATGTGTCCTTGTGCACGCAGCAGTTCCTCAGGTGCTGTGTGCCCCAGCCCGTGCTGGTGGATGTGCTTGGTGCACCCAGCAGTTCCTCGGGTGCGTCTGTTCCTGGGGCAGGGGGACAGCCCCCGTCCCTGACAGAGCACCAACAGCCCCACACTGCCACAAGTGCCCCAGAGTGTGCTGCAGCTGCTGCCCCAGTTGGGTTGGGGCATTTTGAAGAGAGGTGATGTAAGGTCTGTTACTGTGGTCCTCAGAGGGTACAACAGGGGCTGATTATGTTTCCTTAAAGCTTGCACGTGTTTTTAGCCAACTTAAAAGGTGTCCAGTTATTGTTACCAAATTCATCTGGGAGTTTGGAATGGCTAATTTGCTTCTGAAATTATTCTATTGCAAGTCAATTGCTATGATGAACTTCAGTGATAATCTTTTGTTGCCAATCAAGATTAGTAATCTAGAGTACTTTTTATGTTATGAGTTATTTTCCATTTCTATATCCATTCCTATTAAACTAGAAAGTGGATTTCAATTTAGAATTTTTTTACAGCCTCTAAATAATGAAAGCATTCAGTCTTGATTCATGCTTAATGGCTGGATAAGGATTGTTTGTTTTTATTTGTTAATGTAGTGTTGTCTCCTTGGCAGATAATGTCAAAAATACCATAAAAAAATGTGGTGACTGTTTAATAGGTTCATTTCATCCTTAATGTCTGAGTGGAAAATGTGACTGTGCACTTGAGCAAATGGTTCAAAATTGAGTTTTGGGCTCCGATATCTTAACTCGAGTGTCTGCAGTCCGAGCACGTTGTCAGTCAGCACATGTGGCAGTGCACTGCCTGCTCCCGGAGAGCATCGTGCACTCAAGCCCTCTGAAATCAAGGCCTTTGTGAGGCAGACCCAGGCAGCGTGTCAGATGTTTGAGTGCTGAACTTTGGAAGCCAAGAACTATTCCTACCCGCTGATGATGACTTAATATCCATGATACCCGTGTGTGGCTTTTTTCCTTTCTGGCTGCGTGCCCAGATTCTATACCGATAAGCAGTTATCTTCGCAACCTTTCACATTGTTGACAGTGATTAATAATGTGTTGTGCACACTTCCATTGCATCAAATACCAATTTTTTGGGTAATGGGAAAGGAATATCTAATTAGGGAATTAATATCATTGACTTCACACGTTGTATATAATTCAAGTTTTGCTTTGTTTTTTGTGTTGGTTTTTTATAAGCAGGGATAGGAGTAGTAGGTTGAAGTGTGACTTTTATGAAGTCATGATAGTAGAATATAAGGTTTTAGGTTAATTTCTGTCAGTTTCCATAATACAACTGAAATGCAAGCATATGAACACAGATGCATATTTTTAAAGGGATTTTCCTGTGAGGAAGAAAATCTTTTCAATCACTAGATGCTGTATATACCCTTTTGAATGTTAAATCTTAAAGCAATAAAGATAGCAGATGCTTGTAAAAATGAGATGACTGCAGCTCAGAAATCTTGTTTTTCCTGAGCAAAACTGCTTAAAATTGCTAATGTGTGCACTGATAAGCACTCAGTACCAGGCACTTATCTCTCAGGCAATGGGTAAAAAGTGTAAAACTGATTATTGGAAATTAAGAGGTGGGTAGTATTATCATACTTGGATACCCTTAATGTGAGTACATGTCCTTCAATTGCTGTATTTTATTTTTTTTTGGTCAATGACATTTAACCTGAGGCACTTTTTTTTCATTTCTACTAGTATTGAAGTAGTTTGCATATCACTGTATCTACTCAAGAAAAACTGAACCACAGATTAGGTCACCTATGCTGATTTTCCACATTTTTTTCTCCTGAAGTGAAATTTAGCTTTTCTACTGGTTTATCTGTTTTTCTACTGTTAAACATCTTTACCTTTCAAGATTCAAGTTTTTTTTTGTGTTGTTATGGCTGCACTGTTTAGCAATGCAGAGCCTGTAGTTGTTTCATGATTTAGATGGTATCTGTGTGTATATATTAATTTCTATTCATGTGGCTAAGGACTGACATATTAAACTGGTATTCTTTCTGGTTTGTGTCACGGTTACTTCATTAACCGTGTTGAATTATGCTATAAATATTTGCAGGAGCCCAGTCTTTGTCGTCATTCTCTGTGGGGAATTTGCATTGCAATTGATGGGGGATCTGAGTGTAGGAAAGCTGCTTAAGTGGGCATCATCTGCTCTTTCAGACATGTGAGCCTAAGTGGTAGAATATATGTATTTTTCACTGCTAATGTACTGTTGGGGCAATCAAGGGGATGACTTCCTCAGTGATGTAAGTGGTTAGGCAGGAGGGGGATATCTGTTCCCCCAGAAACAGAGGAGATTTTTATCCAGAAAAGCTCTGGATAAAAGCAGAGGCCAATGGAGAAGATGCAGGAGTATTTCAGTAAAACTGAGCTATGAGATGATGATGGGAGGGATGCATGTTCAATGGAACAGGAGTGTGACTGTGTAAAAGCCTTTCATTCATTCCTTCCTCTTCGGTATTTTGAGCCTTCTATGAATATTGTACTAAAGGTGATATATTCTAGAAGTTTTTTGTAAAGCTGCTACATGCTGGGATATGAGCTCACACAGGGCTACAGGAGCAGGGAAATTTTTTTTTGAAAATGAATTTAAACAAAATTCACACTGCTGTGGAAATCCTCATACAAAGGAAGAATGATACAAATTTACTCTTTTCTCTCTGCAGCCTTGAAATGGGAAGGTTGTTGAGTAGCAGATCTTGTCTTCATGGGGGAAAAACGCAGTTGGAACAAGTTTTGCAGATATGCAAGAACAGCAGAGAAACAATACAGTACTATCACTAAAAAAGCTCAAATTGTTATTTCCTTTTGCCTCGACTATGTGGCTCTGACTTGCATTTCAGAAGTATCCACTCAAGGTGAATGAAAAACCGTGTTAAGTTGTGGGAAGTTTGTGTCTTTGCAAACTCCATCTTTAGTTTTGTCTAAATACACGATGAGAGCTCTGGGATAGGGACTCCATTGTTTCTTTGTGGAAAGGTGCACACCAAACTGAAACCAGAAGTAAAGGGTGCTGGTTTTGTCTGGATCTTTCTGCCTATAAAGATGCTGGAGCTTTTTGAACAATAATTGCTTCAGTTCCTTCGTTCTCCACTTGAAGCAAGGAAAAGGGAGAACCAAGAAGCTTGGCATGGAACAGCTTTGTGATGTGTTACAGCATATATTCTACTGTGAGTTTTAGGTATAATCTTTCTAATTTTTGGCTGACAAACATCAGCTGTGTTTGTACTCCATGACCCCTGTGGTTCATCCAAACCTCAGCAACAGAGGACAGTAAACCAGAGAAAAAAAGCTGAGGCACAAAAAAGCTGAGAAATTGTCAGGTTTGTTGGTTTTTCAGAGAAGGGAAGGGGTTTGTGTTCTTTTTCACAACGTAATTTGCGTTTTGCTGCAGACAGGCAGTGGTAATATTAAAGTCCGTGTTATTTTCCAGGGACTTGGAATTTATAAGTCTGAGTTAGACTCTTCTGAGTCTGCCATGAGTTTCTCTCTGTGATCAACAGAAGAATTTTCTGTCTAACAAAAGTAAGGTCTTGTGATTATGCTAATGTGCTCCAATGAAAAATAGATTTTCTCATTTGAGCCCTTGCATAAGGGGCTTTATTTTTGCTCTTGTTCTTTTTGAACTTGTCCTTGAAGTATCCTGGCTGTTTCAGACCAGGGTAAGCTCCTAAAATACGTCTAGAGAGGCCTGAGACAGGTGATGCCCAGTGGTCGTGCTTGCTGGAGCCCTGCTACTGTGCAAACAGAAAAATGCTTTCTGTGAAACTCCAGGGTTTTCCAGCCTTGCATTTCCAAAGGTACACTCTTCCCAGCAGCAGAGTCATTTGCAATTAATGGCTTAGAGGCAAGGAGTGAGGCACAGAATAACACGAGAAGTGCTGTGAATATCAGCCACAAAACAATGCGTATCTTTTCCATCAGAAATAGTTGATTTTTCATTAAGTTCTTTGGGATGAGTGCTGCTGTGCATGGGAACAAGTCTGGCAGTGGTTTGGAAAGCAGAACTGGCCTGTTGCACTGCATTTACAAATTGCATGATGGTCACACTGCTTTGAGCATGGGACTGGGAAACTCTGTTTTGAACCTTTGCAAGTTAATGGCTTGGTCTGAAATCCTCATTCAGTTGAAAAGATTCTCTGTTGGATAGGGAATGGCTAAGTTGTGATATTGGTTCTGACAGGGTCTTTTTTTCCTAGAGAAATAAAATTTTTCTTAGTGAATTCAAGGCGTGGGTGGGATGCCACTGGAAAATGAGCACTGTGTCTATTGCCAATTTGAGCACTCTAATGGCTGCACTAGAGGCAGCTATTCTTGCAGAGAAACTTGTGTTATTGTTCATATTATTTCACCACATAAAGGAGTCCATTTTAATAATATGAGTTGATTTTAAAATACCAGTGAGTGAGTAATAAAAAGGCCAGTAGATAAAGAAGTGTTTCCTTCTTGCTTAACCTGTGTGGTTGGTAGCTGAAATACCTCTCTTAGGCAAGAACGACGTGTATGACTTGTCCTTGAATATGCATTTTGAAAGTTAGCCCAGAAGTTTTATCAATTTGTGCAATTTTGGTCATGTACTGTCAGCAGGTTGCCCATCAGATTCTTGTGGCTGTTCTCTCCTGCTTTAACATAGTCCTTGCACCTCTGTTGTTTGGTGGTGAGGTCTGGTGTAGGCACAGATCCAGGAGTTGTGGGCTACTAGGAGAAAGCCATAAAAAGTATTTTCTGGCCTATCTATTACACTGCTTCGAGTAAATACTGGATATATTGAGGTTAGACTAAAGCCTTTGCTCTTTAGTTTCTTTTCTAATTGTATTCTGGTTTATTGGATTGTCATTCTAGGCTTTTGAAAGACTATGATTATTTTGTTAAGTAGCATTGAAAATACAAGGGTGATGTATGGAAAGATAAGAGGCCCATATCTAGAAACACTTAATCTGTGTTTGTTGCCACTCAGGTTCCCACTGTAGCCATTGCTGCAAGGTTTGAATGTTTAAGTAGTCTGAAATAAGGCTTTTTGGAGTACCTCTGAATTCCAGGGGTCAGCTGGTGTCTGTGATTCCATGGCTCTGGAATGGCAAGGAATGAACTGGAGTGAGAACTTATTTAGCACTCCTCTTTCTGTATCTTTTCATTTAAGATTAGATTTTGTTCAGTGGTGCATCCAAGTCAGTCAAAACTTTTTTATGCTCATCTGAACTGATGGAATAAGACTGGGAGTGTCATCGTGTCCTTAGGAATGATGTCTTTTCCTGGAATGCTGTCACAAGGATGCTGCTGAAGAAGTATTTAGTTTCAGTGGACTTCTAAGAGCAGGAAACATCTTATTTGTAGCCTTCTGCAGGAGAACAAGTTGGTGCAAACTCTCTAGTGATATTCTCTGAAGTACAAGTAGAAGATTAAAATTTTGGTTACCGGGCTTGGTGCTGTTTTTAAACTGAGTCTCTGTCAATGAGGTTAACGATAGACAACTCCACTTACTCCGTGTTGTCTGTGCCTCCTATTGCAGTTGGATCCCAGGCTCATCCAGGGGTTGCAGTAATTGCTCCTGTCTGTCTTCTAGAGTGGGTAATGACTTCTGGTGAATCTTGTCTTCCTTTCCTTCTTATCACAAAGAGGTGCATAATCTCGGTGCGCCAAAAATTGTTTGGTCTGTGCAAATCGCTGTCCCCGATGAAATTTAAATAGTGGCTCTCCAGAAGAAAAGATGCTGAGTTTCCATGACATGGCTTTAGAAAGCATTTCAAACAATGCCAGCAAGTCTTGAAAGCTGTCCTTATCTGTGTGGACATGGGAACAAAACAGTCTCCTTGGTGTGATGTGGATGTCAGGGCTTTCTCACATCATGTAGGGCACCAGCATGTTTGTTCCTGAGATCTTCAGGGCAGTGGGTGCTGTGTGGTTTGCTGATTAATATTATTAATAGTACTGAAATTATTATTGATAGTATTAACATTATTATGAATAATAAATTATACATTATTATTATTCTGATATGCAGAGCTGTGTTGCATGTCCACAGCATTTCAGTGGCTCTCTAAGGCTGTGAAGATAGGTCTGTGAAGAGATTAAATAGTGGAGCATAAGATGGAAGGATGTGTTCATCTGAACTAATGTGTGTGCATGCATATTTATTGCACAATTTGAAACTCTGAAACCCCCTGTTCTTTCATAAATATTTGTATGTTTCAGCCTTTCATTTTGGTTTAAAGTATGTAATCTACCATAGCAAATACACTTTTTTAAAAATTCCTTGATGGACCTTGCCAAATGGTTACTTTTAACAGCTGTTCCAAATACTGGAAGAAATAATGAGCTTTAAAAAAAACCCCAACAAATTGTAGCTTGCTGCTTCCTCATTCCAGTGTCACTAGAAGATTTGGACAGTTGCTCTGTCATTAAGTACCTACTTATTTTAAAGGTTATGGTTGCAATGAAAATAACACTTTTGCTATTTAAATTTGTACTTGAAAATCTTTTTGAGGGAAGATAGTCATCGACAGTCATGTAGGCCACAAGTACAATGAAATCAATGAAATGACAAGTGCTATGTCTAAAAAATAGAAAAATGCTCAATTTGCTCCCACTCCTGTCCAAAATTTAAGAAACTCTAGTATCCCTGATGATAGTTTTTATATTTCTTCTGTGCAGATGGTTTCATGAGGCTTTTTTTTTCCATTAATTTTGTGTAAGGTCTAAGGATTGGTCTGTGGAATAGAGCCCACCTTTGTGAAGCATCACAGTGGGTGATGTGCAGTGAATGCTTGTTGAGTTGTACTCATAATTTAGATAGTGCAGTGGGGTGTTTGGGTTGTGACTTCCCGAAAGTTTGTGCCTTTTTGACACTTCTTCCATACAAAATTAGCCCCTTGTGTTTTAACACCAGCTGTGTTACTGAGAGTGTGACAATGTAATTAGAGGCTTAGGGCTAATATTCACTTCAGATTAAGCTCAGACACATTCTCAGTGATGAAGAGTAAACCCAAAGTTAAAAGGTTAAAATAAGTCTTATTGTAGTGGTCACAGATGACCAATCAAATTGTTAAGGTTATTTATATAAATGCACTTACAGTGACTAAGGTGAAGAGTGTCTTTGGGGTGGATCTTTCTTGCTGTAGGCAATTCAAAGTTAAGAATATGATTTCAGTAACTTTTTTCCTATTTTCAGGCAGTTACTTGTCTCTTCCTGCTGATGCTGGTTTGGGATTTTTTTGTGTTGAGGTTGTTCAGGGTTTCTGGATAGGTCTTTTCCCCAGTATTTTCCTTGCTTATGGTGCCAAAAGTATAAAAGCTGGAATCCATGACCTCCTGTTCTTGGTGCTAGCCTGTGGTCTGTTGTGCACATAATTATGGGCTGTAGAAACAAACTAATGATGTCATCGATAGCTTTGCTAATGGCGTGTGTTTGCTCTTCTTGTAAATAAAAAAAAAAGTAGATTCCTGTTTGAAAATATGGGGAAACCTGGAAGGAAATGGCAACAATCACAGTGTGGGTGACTTGTTCTGGTGCACATTTTTGTGTGAAGCTTGTTGTCTGTAACATTGACTCACTGCTTATGCAAGGATCTGCCTGGTGTTCAAGGGAGGTCCAAAGGCTGTTCTGAATTTATTTTTTTGTTGTTGTATGCAGGAGTCATTTATTTGATTACCGCTGCAGTTTTGGGTGTATGTGTTTGCAGTGTTCCTTACAGTACCTCTGGTAGCTCTGCACTTAGTGCAGCCCCCAGCAAGGACTAACACTTTGTCTTGCCCCTTCTGGGAAGGATTTCCTATTTCCAGGGGAAAATAAGAAACCAGTTCCTTCCTGGATGTCTCTTTTAGATGAGACTGTTACTTTTCAGATAGCTAACCCTATAAATGGGGGTGTGGAACAGGGATTAACCTTGTAGGTAATGGAAAAGTCCAAGTTTTATCTACAGTGTATCTTTTGTGAGTGAATGTCCAAGTCTGAACTGGGCTGGTGCATCTTTTGTGTACTTAATATTCTTTCTAGTATGGGCTGAATGATGAATTTGGGGAACATTTAGCATGTCTGTTTGCACAGCAGTGGTTTCAAGTAGGGTAAGTGCTCTACTTTTGCGTTTTCCTTCTTAAGACAAATTTTGCTTCTGTCTGGCATCACTCCGAATGTGCCCCTCAGCTTCATATGCTGAGCACGACACCATAAGGTCCCTTGGGTCAGCTGGGATCAGCTGTCCCACCTGTTTCCCTTCCCAACTTCTTGTGTGCCCCCAGCCTGCTTGGCTGGTGGAGTGGCAGGAGGAGCAGGAAGAGCTTGACTCTGTGCGAGAGATGCTCAGCAGCCACTCAAACATCCCTGTGTTATCAGCACTGTTCCCAGCACAAATCCAAACTGTACCTCCATATCAGCTGCTGTGAAGAAAATTAACTCTGCTCCAGAGAAAACCAGCACAGGCATCCCAAGGTCCTTTATTTAGCGAGCTTTCCCAGCTATACCTCTGCAGTAAGTGTTATCTGTGTGTTAGATCCTGAATGTGAAATGAACAGTCCTTTGTGTAAACACAAATAGATAAAATTGTATCACTCAGAACAGCTATTTCCATGTAGTGAATTACATCTAAAATGTAGGATGACTGATTAAGGAGAAGATAAGTTGGAAGATGTTAGCAATAGCTTGTGAATAAAAATATTAACACTATAGGTGTCAGGGAAGGACTGTAAATAATTAGTGGTTTTGGAGCTAGAGATTAAGGTAAGAAGGACCTGGAAACAAGGGCTGTAATACTGGAAATACAAAGTCCTGCTGCATTCTGTTGTGTAGTCCCTGCTGTGAGATGATGGTCCAGGGTCCGTGGTGTTGGTATTGCAGAAATCTGAACGAAGGGACTTCTTTCCCAACACAGAACAGCTTCTCTGACTATTTTTTTATACACCCTCCCCATGATTCCCAAATAACCTTAAAGCAGTCAGTGTAAATTAGCGTTGTTTTGGGAAACACATTTCCCAAAGCTATTTCATACTTTTTGTTTCTGCCTGGGCTGTGATGAGGCAGGTGAAGGAATGGCTGCAAGTTCTCCAAATGCTGGTGCTTCCTCTTGGCCTTTACCGTAGTCCTGGCCCTCAATTCTTGACAAAAGAGGAATCCTAGAACATCTGAGCATGGAAAACCCTCAGGTGTTTGGAGGCTGGAGCTGGGGTGATGAGGTTGTGGTCAGAAGCTGGACTCAGCACTGGGGGTACTCTAAGTTACCTGTATCTAACATGGAATTGTGCAGAGTAGATCCACATTGGACACCTGAGAGAGCATTTGAGGCAGAGCAGTTCTGGGTAACACAGGGGTTTTTTTCTCCTATTTATGTTGCATTAGCTTTGGTATTTCCTGTGTGTACACAGGTATTCCCCACTGAACTGGGTATTTACAGTCCTGCAGAAATATTTATAAAGCACTTGGATTTGTTGCTCTCTTAACAGCTTGGCACAAGCCCTAGGGAAGCACTGCTGCTGGGAGCAGTAGGCTGCCTCCTTTTGTGGGATTTAGTGAATCATTAAAGGTCTCAAGTTTATGTCCATTATATTAATAGAAGAGAAAATAGCAATAGTACCTGGCATCAAAAATTATTCTCTTCTTTCCTGTTGGTGTCATAAATAGCATTTCCCTTCTTCCTGTGTGTCAAGCAAAACAGCAATCCTGTACAAGAAATTACTTTCAATTTCCTTGCTCTTATTGCTGTCTCAGCGCTCACTGATTTGGTGGAAAGCATGTGGGTCTTCCTAATCTTTTTTGATGAAAATTTGGGTTTTTTTCCTCCTTTAGCAATTTATTTATTTTAGAAAACAATGCTTAGCACTTTTAGAGTATTAAAGGTGATGTCTTTGGTCAGAACGTATTTCAAATGTTCTGTTACACACTATTTTAAAAAGAGCAGCACCCTGCCCTTCTGGGAGAAGAAATTGATTGAGAGCTAGGAAAGTCCCATGGTACTAATTATATCTGAGGTTTCATGAGGATGGAGGTTAGACCAGTTTGTCTTTGGTTCGTGAGCCCTGATTTGTTTAATTTTATATATGCATATAATAAATAGTTCAATTATCATTAACAAGGATTAAAAGTGCTTTTAAAATCCAGCCTCCTCTTTGTTCCCAGGGGTGCTTGTAGGTGGCTTCTCTCTTTTCAAGGAGCCTGAAGCCAATTTATCTGAGAGCTCCCTTGTCCCTGGCCTTTCCTGCCCTGTTGGGTGCCATCGCCCCTCTCCAGGCTGCCCCTGCATGGAAGGACAGCCTGACCAGCTCTGCACCCTCCTTGTGTGTTCTGCTGCCAGCCTGGATAGCTCAGGGAGCTCCTCGGGAGGGCACGGGAGCCCCTTGGCTGGAGCAGCAGAGGTTGCAAGCACAGACCTGTGGTTTCGAAGCCCTGGCACTGCTTGTGGTGAGGCTCAGTCCTGCTCGGGGGTCTTGCTGCAGGTGGAGGTGTGCTCTGATGGTTGGGTTTCTGTGCGTGAGGAGGGGACGCAGTCTCTGAGGAGGAACACCAGAGTCCTCGTTGGACAAACACCTTGCAAGAAACAGAGCTTTGAGTTTGTTATTTGGCATCTATGGAATGCCCTCTAAAATCACCGCTTCCAAGTGATTTCAAGAGATGGCTTTTTTTGGCAGGATTTTTATAGGGACTTACAGCTCAATTTGTTCTTTTTTGTTTTGCTGTCAAACACTCCTAACTTGGAGCAGATTGGCTTGTGTTGTGATTTCTTCTGAGCCAGTTGGTCCTGTTAAGGGCATTGAGGAAGGGAAACGGGGGCTGGGACATCAGGGCTGCCTTTTTCCCAGGTGAAGTAAAGGTTTTCTTATTAGCCAGAACTCTGAAAGAGATGGGTGCTAGGTGCTGAAGTCAAATGCCTTCAGGGACTTGCAGAAAGGATTGTACATCATAGGAGAACATCAAATAGAAATCTTGCGTGTTGAGTGCCTGAGTTAAGATGTAGTGGGCTAACATTTTCAACAGATTCTGTGCTTAAAACTTCAATAAACATAGTTGGTGACAATGGTACACCTGTATTCCGCCTTAATCCCAGACAGAAAAAAGCCTTTTCAAGTCGTTGTTTTTAACCTTATAAGCTGGAGGCTTCCTGAGTAGTTTGTTTTGCATTAATTAAGTCAGTTTTTTAATGAGAAGTCCAAAGCACAATGGGACTGAGTCTTTGTCAGTGTTACAGTGCAGTGTGATCAATGAGATGAATCAGCTGTGAGCAGGACACAGGCAAACAGTTGTTCTGGAAGGTAATTGTAAAACAAAAATTGAGATACTTTCATGTGTACAGGTGGAGCAGCTGTAAATACTGCTTTGTTAATATTCCCAGTAGAATCTGAGGCACCTCAGAGCTGGGTGGGGAAAAGGAAAATGCAGTTGCTCCTTGTCATGGAGGCAGTTTCTGGGCTGCTGTGGTGTTTTTTAAGCCAGTAAGCATATTATCTGTTTCTTGAGGGTTAAGGTTTTGAATTTCGTCTCATCAGTCACTTTCTGAAGGCGTTTGAAATGCGTGTTGTGCTGTGACTAAACCTCAAGTGGAGGATAAACAGAATCCTCAGCCTTGCTACTAAAATACATCACCTACAGAAAATCAAGGTCTTTTTGTAACCTGGTAAAGAAATAGGTGATGTTATTTTGCTGTAGTAATACACTGCTTTTTTGCGTTACTCTGATAAATGGTGACTATGAAGTGACCTCCTTTTTTACCTTTTGAATACTGATCTTACTGAGATATATACTGCTTGCTATATCAATTCACTCTGTTGCATAAAACAAAACAAATCCAGTTGTAGCAGAATCAGTAATCAGGAGTAAGCAATTTTCTCTCTGGTTTTTGTTTGGTTTTTTAGGTTCTTTTTTTTTTAAGGTGGTGTGGGGTTACCACCTCTCCTAGCACCACATTGCAGAGCGTTGTCCTCTGCCTTTCAGTGGGACAAATTGAGCCAACTTCAGAGGAGATCCTTCACATTAAAGTTTCTGTAACACAGATTTTGTTCTGGATTTTTGCAATCCTTGCCTGATCTCGCTATTAATGTCTTTTTTAGGGTGGCTTGCTTGCTTGTTTGTGCTTTTGGGTTTTTTTTGTAGGGGAAATTATTTAGTCCCATTTCTTGTGCTGGTAAAATATGTGAGATTGCAGATTGTCTTGTGTAGCAACCAGGAATCAGTTGTGGATCAGATACAGAACAATAAGGCTGTACTGCTCAAAATAATGTAAGTTTTCATTTTTTTCTTAGTTTCTTTGTAGTGATCCTTTACCTTGAGAATAATTCTTGTCTGCAGAAGAAAGGTCTAGGTTTGTTTGTTGTGTTGTTTTTTAACTTCAATATGTTTTTCACTCAGATTGGTTTTTTCCCTTCAAAAGACAATTTTGGTGAAGTACGCACTCTTCATTTAATTCTATGCACAATATACAATCTTCTGTGGATAACAGAGAAGAGTGTATATAGAAAAAACCCAGCTCCTGAGATTCCAGTGCTTACCTTGACTTCACTGAAGGCTGGAGGGAGATAAACACTGGTGACTTCATATGGCTCCCAATAAGGCAGGTGGCAGACTTTCTGTTCTTTCAATGAAATTTGGTTTGTGCTTCTGTTTTTTTTTAAAAAGAAACAAACCACACAACCCCCAACAAACCCTCAAGCGCAAAACACCAATTCTCTGTGCCGTTCTCTCTTAACTCTTTAGGCACTTCATTTTGGCAATGTGAAAAGCAATTTTTTTATATTAAGTGCAGGACTAAATGTTTACCAGGTCAAAGCATGGGCAGCAGTTGCTGCCTTCATTTTCTCAAAGGAATAGAAGTATTTTCCATTCAGTTCCATGCATGTACCATATTTCTTTCTGAGTTGACCATTGGCATGAAGATGTAAATTACAGATATTCGGTGTATTCTTTGAATTAATGCTATTTTAATTTTTTAGATGATGATTCTTTGTTCACTAGGTGGAAATGCATTCATTGTTTTTTTCTTTCTTTTAAAAGTAAACTTTAAAGAATTGGTAGACAAATTATACTTAAGTAAGCTACTCCCTCTTTCTTCATCCCTGTTGTGGTGTGATCTGTTTTTGCTATTGAAAGCCAACTTAGTCTTCTCTTCAGCCACTTCTAGAAGTGTGAGCAGAAATGACATAGTTAGAAAACTCATGCCATAAGTTTTATGGCTGTCTTTTGGTCTGTGCTCCTGGTAAGAACTAGACTCACACATGTTTGAATCAGGAGGAAAAAACAAAAAAGAGATAAAACTGGACAAAACTGCCCTAACAGCTATTGTTTACTGATTAGTGGCTTCTAAAGTGAAAACTTAATTGTAAGTAATGATAGCTGCCAGAAAACTGCCTGTTCTCAAAATAGCCATTACCACTTAGCTTCAATCTCTTTGCAGATATCTCCAGCTATTTAGGATCAAAATAGCACTTAATGGGTTTTAGTAATCAATAGCCTCAAAGACTTCTGAAAATCTTGGTGCATAAAATATTAATAGTTTATATTTGTCTTTTTAAGAATCTACTAAGCACAGTTGTTAACACATTGCAAAATGCTAAGATTGCAAAGTGCCTCTATTAAATGATGTTAAAATGCCTCCAACAAGCCTGAGATGCTTGTTTTATGTATCAATGTAAATAAATGCTATTTCTATTCTGTTGGAGTACACAGTTACTTTGAAGTTCAGTGTTGAGTTTGATTTGCTGACAGACTCGTTTTGCTGCAGGATGGCAAGGTACTCTTAAAAAACATCACTTTTTCTGCAATCCCTGTATTTGAAACTATGGAGTAGTTCTCAGACAAGAGAAATCCTTTAACACACTTTGCTCTAAATAAGTAGCAAGTATCTGTTCAGCCCAATTCTATTTAATCTGGGGGCATAATTAAGGTGTGTGGTTAATGTCCATAACCGGTTCAGGCACTGCAAACAGAGTAGGAAGAGAAGTGCTGAGTAGGGTGCAGGTTGATGGATGTCAGGGTCACTTCTAAAATCCCACAGCAACTCAGAATTAATAATCTGTTGTAGCTATCAAGCATTTCAAGAGGAATGGCAATTTCTAGTGGAATTTGGAAGATGAGAATGAGTCTCAGCCTAATTGTCTTACAGAGTTAACATGACTGCTCATCTTAGATCTTACTGCAACCAACCTTCAAATTTCTTTTTAGGCTCCTATGTCTAGTAAATGAGATTTACACTTTACTAAAATTAAATACACTATTTTCTCTACTGGAAACTGAACATCTTAAAGAAAGGTCTTTTTCAATAAAAACATTGATGGCTAAACATACAAGGGGAAATTGCTATTGATCAAAATTGCAAGATGTTTTTATCTGGTCGGTTTTCTGCATTACTTAACACAGCTCTTTTAGTCATACTGGCAATTTTTATTTAATGGCCTCTCAATCTTCATGATGTGTACAGAAAATAGAAGGGATTATGATATTTTTAGTTCATTGATATTCAGCTGCTTTCAAGGTGAAACTAGGGATGAAAAAAAGAAAATTCACAACTCCTACCACACTTAGCTTGACTGTGGGAGTACTTGTAGACCTTTATGTGGAGCATATATTATGAAATTGCTGCTGATTTGGGTGTCTTGAGTTTAAGCATAGAAACAGTTGGATACTGTCAGTCAGTAGTGGCCAAAAATTGAAATGTAATGAGGGGAGCTTTAACCTGCATGCCTGGTGTGTACCTGTCTCTCAAATGTCGCCTGCATACGAGATGAAAGACTTTTTTTTTTCTAGTGGAAGATTTGTACTGAAAACTGATAGACCTTTAAAGCTTTGCCTTTTCTTTCCTCGTAAGCAATTGTGTGGTATTATTTATCTTGAATTGCACTTATGGGAGGAGAGGGAGGCTGAGAGACTGTCCTGTCCATCTTCCAAGGGCACGGGTTTAAAACATCACTGTTCTGTCCATCTGCCAAGGGCACGTTTCTGAAACATCATTGCAATTGCTTCTGCAGAGCTGTTTCTAGGGAACTTGGAGGCCACCAGTCAATTTTTGTTTAATCTTTCCTCTCTCCTCTTAATAAGGCAGCAAAGGTGGTGAGTGTGGCAGCTGAATAGCTCTCTGCTCCAGTGCTTCCCTCGCTGCTGTGGGCTGTGAACACCTGAGTTCTGGTTAGCTCCCTCCTGCTGGCAGTGCCATTAGCGGGGTTTTAAATAGTACCAGCATGATGCTGGCTGCTGTTGATACTCAAAATCCTGTGATGACTGGAAACTGTTGTCCTGGTTTAGGGTGAATTTGGGTGAAAACCTCCAAAAGGGCCCCCCCAGAAAGCCAACCCACATGGCTCCTCTCCCCAACTGGTTTGGGAAAAATTTCCTGGAAGAGAAGTGGAAAAAGCCTGTTAAATAAACAGGCAAAGCACCCCCAGCACACAAAATGAACAATACCAGGTGACAGAGCTCATTGGCCGCTCTGAAGAGACGAGAAATTCCGAAAGTCTCTCCTGTGGGTGCTCGCTCTGTTCTCAGTCCCTCCGGCCCTGGGGAAGGCCGCTGCCCAGAG
>JAWWMS010000279.1:3000998-3053744 GCA_035048045.1 Chlorospingus semifuscus
GAAGGCACAGAATTTAATATCCAGCATTAACAGAACACACAACTGGGGATACAAGCATCATAAAGTCACCCCAGGACTGTCACTCTTGCACCGAGATTGAGACAGGAACAGGTGAGAGGCAGGGTCATAGAAAAGACAAAGAAGCTTTATTCAAAATAACCATGCATTTTTTATTGAGTGATATGATAGGTTCTATTCAGTTGGCTAACTAACAAAAACATCTTCCTCACACGCTGTCCTTGAGAAGAACAGAAAGACGAAGTAGAAAAACACCAACTGCAGATTGTTTATACTTAAGTTATCACATCTTTCCAACTCCCTAAAATTTCTCACAAACCACTGTGAGAAATGCTTGCTGTTTTTCTCTCTCTGTCCCATGGCATCCACAGAGGACAACTGTGAACCATGAAGTAGTGGAGGACAGAGGTTGAGTGAGTATTCTGTGTATCTACCTAAGATTTGGCTTTCCTCTTGCTTTGAAGGAAAAAAAAGGTTGACTCTTAGTGTAGAAAGAAAAAAAAGTAGAGGAAAAAAATCTGTGTGTGTGAAACAGCAGTGGATGAACAAAGCCCCTAACAAATGTCTTTTTCTGTATTATCTCATTCCTGACTGACAAGCAGAGAAAGCATCGTGTTTGGAGCACAGGAGTAAGCGCTGCAGTCTGTTCTGCTGGTGTCCAAGATCAGTTTGTACAAGTTGCAAGATATAAACCCCCCTATCTTCCCATTTTATGATATCAAAGGAGGTCCCTTCCTTCCTGGCTATTGCTGCAGTTTGCCTATCTGAACTTGTAAGGGAATATTAAATAACACTTGGTGGAGGCCTTAGTTCTTATTTCTGCTGAGAAAAATCCTCTGTTCTTTTAGGAGGGTCCATGCAAAAGGCTTATGTTTGTCTTATTCAATATTTTTATTTGTAAACTGTTTGGTTTATCTGGGTAATTGTACATCTGCATTCTGTAATTTCTGGTTAACTGCTTGATCTTTTCTTGGTAATGCTGTGTGTTTTGCTTTGTCTGCTTTCCTGTTATTTACTAATGCAGAGACATAAGCTTGAGGCTCTGCTGTCAAGTCTTTCTGCCAACCTGTCTGGCTGTTGGTCTTCTTCAGACCAGTTTAGTGTTTGTAAATAGGCTTGATGCAAGTCATGTCACAGCAAAAATAATGAAACCCCCTGTATTAAGAGCTCTGCTAGTTCAATGATGCTGATAAGATCGGTTCATCCCTACATCAGTGTAATTTAGAGAAATTGCTGTGTTGTGAATGGAATTTTAACAAGAAATCCCCATGGAAAAAAAGGGTAGTTAAATTAAAATGATGTTTAAATCAGAACAGCACAGAGAAGACATTGACTATAAATCAATATGTTAATGGCAAACAAAGCTAATTCTGGAAAGTGTGGTGTGAGAAGGCTCTGCTTTGATTTTGTTTTTTGCACCTATGCATTTGTAATATGTTGCTGTTTTAATTTTTTTTTCCTATCCTGTGGATTTGATGTTAAGTAATATGGTTTTTTCAGTGTCAAAAGTCAGCCTGACCCCAAAACATAAGAACTGCTATAGTACCAGTAGGGGAGAAACAAAAGATGTGCTTACAAAGAGTTAGTAGGCAATAATGAACTGCAGGATCTTTAATTGTGTAGTATTTATGTCTCGGATTTAAAAAAAAAAAATTCAGATATTCTTATCTAACTAGAGAGATGCCATGAATTGCTTGGCTGTGAAATAAACCTGTAATGCATCTTGGACATAATTTAAGTGCCCCCACCTCCCCACTCCAGATAAAAAATAGGGAGATCAGATTTGTCGCGGTTGCTCTGAAGCCAAGTGAGACAGAGGCACGAAGACAGATGTGTGGAGCCTGTCTGCAGCAAGAGCAAGGATCCCTCCTGTGTGCTGTGACAGAGGGCTTGCACTGGTCCTTGTGTGCGCGAGCAGCCTTACAGCCCTGCTGGAGAGGGCTGTGCCTGAGGACCCTTCTGTGCAGTGTACCACCCAGACAGCTCTGCTTGTCCCCCCAGAGTCCTGTTCATAGCTTCTAATGTTACCAGTGAGCTCACTGTCACTGCACATCAATCCCTGCCTCTCCTGCACCCCTGGAAAGCTTCCTCTCTACTGGCTGGTTGAAATGACTTGAGCTGAAAAATGCACATTTCCCCAAAAAATTGAGACTGACATTTTTTGGCCTTCTTTTAAATAGTGTTTGTTGAGCCACACAGTTTGAGCTCCAGCTCATTCCTGTTCAAGTCTGGCTTTGGAAGGGTCAAGAAAAGCTGGGCTGGTGTTCCTTTGTGCTGGAGAAAGGGACTTGTTTGGGACAGCCAGCGGGTCCCCAGGGTGCCAGAGGGGACTCTCTGCTCACATCATGAGCCATTATTCTGCTGACTTGGAAAAAAGTCCCTAGGACTGGGCATTATCTTCAAGTATTACAGGATCAGCACCGTTATCAATGCTCAGGATACACAGACAGCACTCAGAGGGAGCAGGGTGTTCTGTTCCTTTGCTCCTTTCCCTGCACAGTTTTTACTCTATGGCACGATTAGGTTACAACATTTTATTGACTGGGAGGAGGGAGAGAGAGGATGATCCATGATGATAATGTAATAGAACATTATAATGATGAGTGGTAAAATAATAATCTACGTGTAATCAATAGCTAACTCTCTCATGGTCGATCAGATATGCAGATGCTGGGTTTGAATTTTACACCTGCCTTATCTGCTGTAGAAGTGCCAAGTGATTGGCTCCAAAATGCAAATGAACTGCAGTTGCAGCTGAAGAGCTCAGAATTTGGGGATGCAATGTACTATCTTCAGTCTTTTTTCACAAGGTGAGAGCTGTTGATGTTTCTTTATTTACCACCAGGTGACATTTTGCTTTGGTGTGCCCAGGATTTAGCTCTCTTCATGGCTTTTTGTCCTTGCTTCAGTTTCACTCAGTTCTGTGGTCCAATTTCAGTTTCACTCCTTTCTGTGGTCCTGTCTTCATCCAGTCCCTTCCTGCAGGGAAAACTTGCTGGGCTGGTGCTGATCTCCAGGTGATGGCCGAGGCCATTGCTGAACCTCAGCTTCCCAAGGATTCCTCTTCTCCTGTGTGCTGGAGCCTTCCCATGAGGTTGCATGGGAAAGACTGTGTCAAGTTTTGATTCTCTTAGAGGAGAAATTAAGGAATAAATTACCTGTCAGTAAATTTAATCTGAAGCCTATAAAGAAGAGACAACTTGATACCATTCAGAGCAGCAGAATGATCTCAACTGACCAGTAGGAGGCTCTTATGCATTTCACTGCAGCATTTGTATCAAAAGCAATTCAAAAATCCAGATTTGCCTCTTTAAGTCTGGGTTTAAATGAACTTAATTGCCATCCGCAAGAGCAAGGCCTGAGGCTGAGAAGCTGATGGCAACTGGCAGCTTTCAAAAGGATCTTGGCAACTTGCAGTGTCTGTCTCTTTCTCTTTGGGTGCTCTTCCTGCATCTCTGGGGACAAAGAGATGTAGCTGCAGAGAATGTTTATAATCATTAGCTTGTCAGAGTTCTTTGTACTGCCCTGTGCAGAGGAGCAATGCCTGAAGTTCTTGTCTTGCTGTGATGTACACGCTTTCTACAAAGTTGTGTTAGCTTTTCCTGATCATTTTTGTGGTTGGTGGGATGTGAGTTTGAAAAATCACATGGACCTTAACTCTCTAGGAGCTGCCACATGACCTTGGTGTCCTGGGTAAGCTGATGCAGGGAGTATGAGAGGTGGGAAACTGAGTATGGAAATATTTCTGCTCATGTCTTGTACATCCTTGCTGCAATTATTCCTTTTCAATCTTTTGGAGTTAATCATTGCTTACAAACAGTGTGGGTTTTTTGTGTTCTGGAGAGTAAGAAGTGATGTTGGCAGAAATTGTTGTGAGCTGTTGGTGGAGATCACAGTTGGGTTTTCAGCTCCTTTCTGACTGCAGAGATCTGCTGTTGGTGTGCACACTGTTTGAACCTGCATATCCCTGAAGTGTTCTAACCAAGCTTTTCCAAAGCAATGCATCAGGATTTTCACTTTACTCCACAGTGCATGCTGAAGGAGTACTTGGGAGTGGAATTTAGGGAGAAATAAAATCCACTAAAAGCACTAAGTATGCGTCAGTTTAAATGTTGTTTCATCACGGTTGCTCTTGCCTTTTTCTCCTTCTAATTTCTGAAAATTTGAAGGATAAAGTTCAGTTAGTCACGAGTATAACTCATTTAATGTTCCAAGGCTTGTGCTTTGGTTAAATATTTTTTTCTTCTGACTGTGACACAGTCAGCAGGAGAATCTTCCTTATTTTGCTTTGTTCCACTCTAAAGGAAATATTAAATTCCTCTTATAATCACAAAAGCTTTGAGACAGGGATTTTAGGAGAAAATACAAATGCTTTCTTAAACAAAAGTGAGATTTTGGGGGGATCTATGTGGACTAAATTTCATCAAGTCATTTTTAGGTGGTGCAATTGAATATCATCCAGATGCTAACTTGAACCTTTTTTTGGAGTATTTATAGTTTTTTGGAGCACAATTGTCTTAGGGGCTGGCATGGCAGTAGTGAGAGATCCTGCTGGATAAGAGCAGTGCAGGAGGGTGCAGGCAGCTGACATAACTTATGGCAATCAGGGTTCTCCAGGGATCAGTCCTCAGCTGGTGTGAATTATCACAGCTTCATCAGTGCAAGTGAGTGATGTCAGGCTGGAGCCAGCTGGTGCTCCAGCCTGGTGGCTGTAAAACCTTGGGTGGACAGCATGGTTCAGAGTTTGCCTGCCTGTTCATGTGTGCACACAGTTGTTTAATGCATCAAAATGTATTTAATGCGTTAAACACAGAATTTCAGACCTGACATGACTGTGTCCCACAGAAGGGCATTCCAAGGATTTCTCTGAGTGGGGCATTAAGGCAGAGGGGAAAAGATGCTGCATCCAGCTGGAGTCCCTTCCAGGCTGAGGTGTTTGGTACTCCTGCATGCCTGTTCAAAGTTCCAGTCTGGCTGGTGCATTTCCCTTCCCTGCCTGTCCCTTTGGAAGGATAGCTGGTGCTGTAGTGCTCCCTGAAGCCCACATTTTGGGCTGAGTGCTGCAGGAACTGAATTGCTGACTTTTGACTCCCCAAAAATTCAGGCTCCGGCTGCCCCAAATGGGACATCCTTTCTGTGGTGTCTGTGCTGCTGCATTCTGCTGAAGGAGAAGCAGACTGAGATCTAATCTGTCTGGAGCCAAAAAGCTTTGATGAACCATTTCCCTAGAGATGGTGAGCTAATGGTTTGCCCATAAAGCCATGCAGCTTTTCCCATTTCTTTGGGAAATGAATGGAGCTGGAACAGAATCATATGCTGCATTGTGATAACCTAATGCTCTTACAGAGCTGGGTGTTATTACCCAGGCTGCTTTAGTGGACAAATTAGACATGCAGAATTTCCAGATTTTATTTTATTCAGGTTTTAATTAGCTCAGTGTAATAAGCTGTAAGCACATTAATATCAACAAAATACTTTGTACTGTATGTGCTAATATTTAGATGAAAAAGCGAAGAGTGTTGTTTTCATACAAAGACTGATGAGGTTAGAAATAATGGGGATCTTTTTTAGGAATTTGGAACATGCTTTTGAAACAATCTTGCATTTTCAGTGGTAGATTTCAAATAATAGCTGTGCAGTGGAAAGTGCTTGTGTGGGATTTTTTACTATCACATGCTTTTTATTTTTTTAAGCTTATACTTGAAAAATTGATGGAGTCATTTACATTCACCAGCTTGGACAGATGGTGTGATCCATAACAAAATACTCAACAGCATACTAAAAAGGATCATTTCAGCACCTATCCCCTGCAAAGGGCTTTCATCCAGACAACAAGGAAAGGCTTCTGATCTGCAGCATCCTCACACAGGCCTCTCCAAGGGGAGAGCATTACCTGGGCACGGGCAGGTGCCTGTCTGCAGTGGCTCTGCTGGAACTCAGCTGCCCTCCCTGGTGGGCATCTACCCTGGGCAAGGCTGGAAAATGCCAGCTGGAAAAAGAGCCAGCTCCTGCATTTGCTTGAGGATCTTTTCTTGGGAATTGGGAGTTCTTCAGCTGCCATCAGCATTGCTTCTGGAGTCAGCCCAGTGGCAGGGGATGCTCAGAGCGCTGCTGGTAAGGACATCAGTAACCCAGGGCTTCCCAAATTCCTTCAGGACACGGAGAGCAAAGGAGGGTGGCTGTGCTTTGTCCTGTATCCCAGCAGGAATGTAGATGTCCTTTGATGAGCTGTAAAGGCGGTGTGTACAAGACTAATTGTATGGGAATGTTGTAGAAGTCCAGCTTATTTTTATTTTAAAATCTCAAACCAAACACCACTTTATCTTTTGATCAAAAGAGAAGCAAAAAAAAAAAATTGTTTTCCACCATCTGCTTACTCTAGCGTGGCTCAGTGATTTTTATCATGTGGAGACCTTGAAAAATTTGTAACTGATTTCAGTAACCTCTGCTCTGTGTAACTTGTGTCTTCATCCTGCAAAAGGCTGATCATCAGAGTAGTTTTTAAGATTGTTCATTGGAGAGGACAATTTTTTTGGTGCTGGTTGGAAATTATTTTAGTTAGAATAACCA
Organism: Chlorospingus semifuscus; assembly: GCA_035048045.1. Lineage (NCBI taxonomy): Eukaryota > Metazoa > Chordata > Aves > Passeriformes > Passerellidae > Chlorospingus > Chlorospingus semifuscus. Next base: position 3,007,587 of record JAWWMS010000279.1, read on the forward strand.
CTGGAATTCCATTAAAGAAGACATTTGTGGTTGCAAATTAGGAAGAAAGAAAAATGTGTCAGATACTGCCAACTGAGCAAAGCTGCAATATGTTCTTAAAGTCAAGCTGTGTTTTCTCATTTTTGCACATCACAATCCATAGTAAAGTCTTTGGGTCTAAATTAGGTACTGTTTTCCTTCTGAAACCTCAATTTCTATTGTCAGCAGCAGCCCCAGTGCAAACCAACCTAGAGAAAATAAGATTTCAGCAAGGTTCAGTACAGGGATAATTGCAGAACAGCTTGGGAAAGTCTCAGCTGGTACAGCAACATTTCTTTGCCATAATTTTACTCTCCTACAAACTGTTTTGTACTACACTGCTAGCAGTAAAGGCAAGGCCTTTAAAGTCTCAAAATGTTGTTTTATAGAAATGGTTGGTATTTTTAAGATAGAAGTCAGCCCTGGAAAGCTGCCTGCTCACACAAATGTAATTTTTTTTTTTTTCCTTATGGGGAACAGGGCTAATCACTAAATATTTATTTTGTGCCACTATTTTGGAGCAGATTTGGCAGCTGTTGCTCATCATCCAGTTCAGCCCTGCATTTATGCCGATAAACAAGGCATGTTATTGCATACATCTTAACAGTTGTGTGTGGTGCCAGATGTGTTTGCAGTGGGGGTTACAGAGGTGTGGGTTCCCCCAGTCCAGCTGCAGCAGCCTGTGCTGCTGGGTTGGACTTGAGAGGTGATGGCAAGGTTGCTGCCATGGGGCTTGGGTGGTGTATTTGCACACCATCCTTTCTCTGTGGTTTTTTAATGAGAAAGGATGGGTTTGTAAATTATAAAGGTTGTCTCTTGAATCCCCACACTGGCTGACCCTGGAGCATGAGGGACCATTACAAAGTCTTAGGCACTTGTGGATTTGTTTTTAGGGTTCCTATACTTTGTCAATTTGCTTTTTGTGTAGGAAAAGTGTGGGTTTAGGATGTGATGGTACTTTCATGTGAGAGTGAATTACAGAACATGAAGTGATGCAGGTTTTTACTGTTTTCTGAGCCTTCGTTTTCTTTTTGGCTGAACTGGTTTCTGTAAACACTCATGATCCCCATGTCTGGTGTCAAATGCTTTGGGCGCTTAGTTTGGGACCAAAACCCAAGCAGGTGTTACACCTAAAAATAAGCTTGGTTTGGAAACATCATGTAGCCTCACATTCTGGGTGACAGCTGTATTACTGATATTCCATAACGATGAGAAATGGACATGAGTCATGCTCTCTAAACTAGTTTATATTGAACATTTGGACCATTGTGTTAATTAATCTTTTGGTCAATAAATCCTTTGATTAATCCCTCAATTGCTGAGTTAACTTTAGGTACCTAAACTGTAGGGGGGTTTGCTTAAAATGAAAATATCTAATTTTTGCTTTTCAGAGCTTTCATTACCTGTTGTTTTCAGTTCAGCATAAGAACCTGGAGATCCCTGCATCTGTCCCAACATGCTTTCTCAGGGTTAGGGTCATGCCAGTAATCTGGGTTCATTTCTTGTTTCTGTCACAGATTTCTTGTGTGATGAGTAAAGTGCTTTATCCTTCTGCACATTGGCTCCCAGTTGGCAAATGACATCCTGTAACACCAGCCTGCCCATGCTTGTATCTGCTGTGAGATGTTTGGTGTTTGATTAGCAGAGCCTGATCCCTTCTGGCCCCAGTCTGAGACTCCCTTGGCCTTCAGTACAGCCAGCAGTTGGGAGAAAACATGAAAAACACAAGCCTGGAATCTTCACTTGCTTTTAGGACTGTCTAGATGGACATTGGCTATTCCTGATGCTTACATGCCGTATTCTTGGGGAAATACTTCACTTTTTTGTTTTCTTGATGTTGCTGATACGTCCTTTCTGTGTGTTTGGACACAATTCTGGTTCACTGTGTAAACCAGTCTGTTAAATATGGCTTTTTCAGAGTATCTTGTTGGTAATAAAGATGTGGTAATAATGTGGTGGTACATTTCCAGATTAACATATTGAACAGCCCTTAATTTGAAAGCCCATCTAGGTCATCTGTCATCTACTGGTGAAGCATAATTGGTCTAAAGGTTTTGGTGTCTCCTCGTGCCACCCAAGAGAAATAACTTCAGATGGGTACAGCCAGGTGTGGAAGAGTCTCTCTGCTAGGGAAAAAGAGGCTTGAAATTAAAGTTCATCTAAGGTAAATGTAGAACAACTTCTCAGTTTCTGGTACAGTGCACCTGCAGCAGATGGGAGGATGAAGTTACTGAACGTGGCTTTGTTCCTTAGTAGCTCAGCCCTCCCAGTGCCCAAGCTGGTGACAAGGCTGCTGCTGAGCCATAATTTTATTTACTGTGCCTGATTGTGGCTAAGGTATAGCAGCTAATTACTGTAGCATGTTATTACAGCAAAAATATCCTCGTGGTTTTGCTGCTGAACATGGTGGGATTAGTTCTTTATGTGAAGAGGACTGCCATGTTAACAAAGTTGAGGCTTGGGTTTAAAATGTTCCCTCCTGAGGGGAAGGGGGCAACTGTGCTGTAGTCTGGAAGGATGTGAAAGCTTGTAACTCCTTTCCAATGTAGATTAATTATGCTGTCCTGCTAAGACTTGGAAATAAGAATCCTGTATGTGTTGACTAAACAATGTGTCAAAGACAGGACTGGCCCCTTGCCTTTTCAGGCTTTAAGTTGCTGAGAATTCTTTTGTATTCCCTAGTTTCTGTGTCAAATTTCCCCTGTGCAAGCACTTGGCATGGTGGGGCTGTTGTGTATGTCAGCTTCATTCCTGGCATCTTTCAGATGCATTGTGAGAAGTAGGAGAGGCTCAGTGCCCTGGGTCCAAAATCGATGTTAATAAATTATCAATTGATTTAATGGATCTACCAGTCAGGCAAATCAGGATCTTTAACTTTTGATTAGTGACCTTGGTCTGAAAGGGAACATTTGGGTTAAAATAAAACAAATCTCTCATGTCTCAGTCAGATGGAGGCTGTGCTTTTCCTTTCTTAAGGTAGGCAGAGCTTGTTCCTGCCCTCGTTCAGCGATACAGAAAATGCACATGTCAGGCAGAAATGCCTTCCAAGGACCTGGGATGAATGCAGTGTTTAACTTGCTAGCAGCAGCTGAGCATAAAGACTGATTAGAGCAGTTACTCAAGATGGATTCAGATTATTAGGTAACATGGAACACACGTCAACAAAAACAAGATTGAATAACTGTAGGCATAGCCTGACAGTGATTTATTAGACCTTCAGTGTGGTGGGCTGCTAATAATCTCCCAGGGGATGGTGGAGTGATCCCCCTTAGAACATTTACAGGTGGGTCAGTGACAGTGTCAGCAAATGTGCTGGACACCTCGTGTCCCTCTTGTCTGCTTGCCACCATTCCTGAACTCTATCATCTCCACTCTAAACAGGGTAATAACAATAATGTATATTTTAAATATTTTTTCAGAAATGTTGTCATCAATCTGGAAGTAGCAGATACCACAGGTTTAATATCCAAGTACTTACTTTAGATTTCTTTTCAGGAAACCAACTATCTCTGAAACAAGCTCTGTGCACCTTGCTGTAAAAATTAAGCAAGACTTGAATAACTTAACATTAAACCCAGTTATTTTAATGCTCACTGGCCTTCTATTCAAGACTTTAAAAATTACAGTTGAAATAGCTTAATAGAGTTGATACAGTTGAAAGTAATGATTTATATTGAAGTATTCAAGAAGAACAAGACCTCTGAGTAAATAATGTTTCTGAATCATAGCAATGATTCTCAAAAAAATAATTTTCGTGGAGTTTTTTAATTTAAAAATAATGGAAGGTGTGAAAGGTGTTTTCGTTTTGGCCCATTTCGTAAGTGTCACAGTCTGTGCAGTGTGAGAGTATCCTGTATTATTCTTCCATGGTTGTTAGTTCTTTGTGGGCTACGCCTTTCAAGTTCTCGGTGTTTGTGGAATGCAGCATTGGGATGTCAGAAGGAGAGTCAGAAATGCATCCTGTTCTTGATGAAACAGTGAGATATCCAAAGCACAGGCTTTTCTTGGTGTCTGGAAGGCCCCTCTGCAGTTTGAAGTCCTGTTACCTTGAATTGGTGTTCCTTCTGTAGAGAGTGCCTTGGGAATCTAAAAGCACCAGTTTGGAAAGAACACAACCCCTTCTAAACCTCCACCACTCCTGCATCTTGTATGAGCAGGAACAAGGGGCAGAGGAACTAAAAAATGGATATCCAAAGCTGGATGTGAGTCTTACCAGTGAATTAAAGTCTTTGTTGTGGTGCTGTAGGTGTTTTTAGCAAGGTGAGGGCTGTCTGTGGGTCTAGGAAAATGAGTATCTCTAAATGGGAGGTTTGGGTGCATAAACTAGGTTTGTGGGAAGGCTTTAAAAATATTGAGGTGTGGGAGGCCTCTGTCATGAGCATCCCTGAGGAGATGGTCCCAAGAGGCCGATGGGTTTCTTGTTCAGGTCTTTTTGTCTCATCAGTGCTCTCTGGAAGCTTTGTTCATCTGACTCGGGTGCAGCCATGGGGAAAGCGTGGCTTTGGCTTTTCCCAGGAGGAGCTTTGTGGTTTGAGGCTTGGGTTCTTGCAAAAGAAAAGAAAAAAGGGTAAAATCGAGCTTTAACAAATGTTGAATCTTGGAATATAATATAGTTTTGCCTGTGCTGCTGCTCCTCTGGAAAGGACATGCTATTAGTGATATGAAGTTTGGCTCCATCTGGCATGGCTGCTGTTCTTTTGTGTGAGTGAGGTAAGACAGCAGTTTTCTATTGGTTCTTATTTTTGTTTCTGTATTTATTTGGGGCTTTTTGTGGATTTTGTCCCCCCACCCCCCTGCAATGTGTGCATTAGAATTAGGGAGAATTTCCCTATCCAGCCTGTATCTTTCTGGATGCTCCATTTGAATCTGCGTTCATTGGATTCTAATGTAGTTTTGAGGTTTCAGTCTTCTGTAGCTACTGGTGAGGGAAACACCATAATTTTCAGTGACATGGTGGTTTAAATGTAGATGTTCTGACTCCTGACATTTTCTATAAACAAGATTATAGCTAGTTACTGTATTTGAAATACAAGTCAGTTTTCAGTAATTTAAAATACCCCCAAAATGGCAACAAAAGAACACGACATTTAATCACAAAAAGCTTATTCTGTTTTCCTTCATGAGATGTTGTGGTTTAATGCAGAGGCTTGCTCTCTTGCATGCTGTATTTTTTTTGATTCACCCCACCCAGGAAACTGGCATTAGGTCCTGGGTCCAATTCCGGTTATCTAGATGTTAATGTCATCCTTGGGGATGCCGTTACTCCTGTGGCTGGATATAACCCATCAGAAAGCAAAGTGCCCACCTTGTTTCTGGCTGCTCTCTGGGGGGAACAGCAGAAGCTGTGCTTTGGTCTCCCTGTGATTAATTGGGGGTGAGCGAGTTCCCCAAGTTAATAATTTTTAATTTTCATTTCATGCCAGATAAGTCATCTGTCTTGTGCAGATGAGAGTGGCCATCTAGCCATGAGCTCTCTGGGAGATGGGGAGAGCCTGGACCCTCTGAGGTTCTCTGTTTCTTCTAGAAGAGCTGACAGCCTCTCACCTTCAATTCCCCCCATCTCCTGTAATGTGCCTTTTCCCTATTCCTGCTGGCAGTGTAAACTCTTTATTTTTTTGCTAAATCTGTCTTGCAAAACGTGATGGTTGGGTAAGATGCAATTTTGCTTTAATTATGATTAAATTACTTTATGAATTAACCAGAGGATCTCATGGGACTGGAATCTTTTGACACATGAGAAAATTGCCTTTCTTTAACAAGCTGCTTCAAGCATGCAAGGTAATATTAGCATTTTTCAGTTATAGCTTCAGGGGATTAAATAATAAGGGGAAGTATTGTACCTACAATTACATGATGTGCATGTGTGTGTTAAAATCTTCAAGTCAAGTAGACACGGAAGGAATTAGTTGAACTGCTGAACCTGTGACATTCTGCAGTAAGTGTGAGTGGGTTTTTTTTTCGTTATAAAATGGCTTTTTAAGAAAACATGGATATCTGAAGAATTTTATGTTGTAGACTTGCAAAGGTTGGTTGAACTTTGAGTGTGTTCATCCAAAGAAGCATGCTGAACTAGATACACCTGTTTCACCTTAAGGGTAATGAACTCAATGCGGCTCTAAAGGGAGTGAACAGTAATTTTCATGTGTTACTTTGTTTTACTTGATTTGGTGGAGGTAGCAAATAGGCTAAATCCAGGAATGATGTTGAAAATATATTGCACAATTAACCTTTTTGTGAAGTGCATGTGGAAAATAGTGCATGCTATCCTCTGGTCTGTGAATAGCCTGTGATGCATGTGCTATCTCCAAACTCATGTTCTCCCATTTTAATACCTCTGAATGCACTCTTAAAAACATTTATTTAGATACACAATGTCTGATGAGCTACAATTGTTCAAGGTGCTGCAGAAATTGGAGATGATAATTTCTTTTTTTTTAATGAGGGTAAGAAAACAGTACAACAGCTTGTGTCAAATTGGGAAGGAATGGGACAAGCTAAGTTGTATGACCTCTGCATATGTTGTATTCAGTGTGGACTTGCACCTGCATGACCCTGCTTGGTTTCAGAGGGTTGCCTCTGCCTTGTGCTATCAAATCCAATGAAGTGGAAAATTGACAATAAGGGATTTAAGCTATTGTTGTCATTGCCCCAGCTGTTTGGTTGTGGTTTTGATGACAGGATTCATTAATGTTCTACACAAATCCATAAGGTAGCAGTAATTAGTGGGACTCAGAACATGGGGGGGATTTATACAAGGATAGGGAGCCATAGGACAAAGAAAAAATTGTTTAAGCATTGCTGCAGTTTGGTTCTAAAAGGAAGGTGTGTGCATAGTACATGCTAGATTAATTAATGTGCTCCACTAGAAAAGGTAAATTACTTGGCTTGGAAACATCAGTGACAGAAACCCAACACCTCCATCTCTAGTTGTGTTTGAGGCAAAACTGTGCACGTGCAATAACAGCCCCAAGCAATGCTGGTGTGCAAATGCTCTCAGTAGGGCAGGAACCTTTTCACTTGTATTTGTCATGTCTTGCTTTAATCTAAAATTAAATGCATATTAGCCATTACAGCTATTATTACTGCTGTTGTACTGTGATATAACTAGCCTGTCTGCATTCACAGCCCAGAGACTAAATGAGACCGGTAATTTTAAACCTGAAGCTGTTCTGTGCTGACAGTAGGTAATACCCAGAAGACAAGCAGCACAAATTACAGCCTTGTGCAGGCAAGATCAGATCAGTGTTGATAGTCTCTTGATTGCATGTGGCTGAATGTTATCAGAAAATTTGAGAAATCCTTCAGAAGAAAGCCATGTTGTCTGGTTATCATTATTTTTTATGGTAAGTGTGGAGATTATTGAGAGGGCTCATATGGAGGAAGAACAAACCCCTCTACTATGGTGTGCTTCTTGTTCAAAGCTTTTGTTGTGGTTTTGAATTTGCTTCCATTTGTTAGTTGACACTGAAGGTTCTTCTGCTGCTGAAGGGAGCTTTGTGCTGTGTGCAGATTCAACCCAAGGCTCCAGAAGTTTGTAATCAACCAAGTAAATTATTTGTCAACTTGGATAAATATTAGCTCTGACAAATTAAAAATGCTTTTTCCTGGTGTGCATTGCACTCTATCTCACAAAATGGTAATTGTTCTTACACTTATTGCTCTTGCTTGTAGTGAGGCATCTGTTTCATGTCTAATTGCTAACATTCAAATCCCAGTCAGTTTAAAATAACTTTTTGAAGCTTCAAGATAGCATACGTTTCTGATCCGTACCTTTGGCCTTGTGCTTTTTATGCAAATACATAAACACCAAACCAGACAAAAAAACCCCACAAACAAAAAGGAGTGGTTGGGCATGCATTGTGTTTTGGGCTGTAATCAAAGGCAATAAGAAGAAATCCTGGTGTTGGGTCTGCCTTTCACCATCAGTGTGTGTTCATCCTCTGAGCCTTGCTATAAATCATGGAGCCTGGAATCCACCCCTGCCTCTTGCACAGTCACTTGAAAATGTGTTAAATGGCTTTTGCTCTCTGGCATGGCCTTGCCTGAGTTAAGAGTGACTCTTTATTTTTTCCCCTTTGACAATTAATCTCTTTATTTTTTTCTGAGCTAGAATAATCATCTTTCTTCATACTTGTCCCCTGCGGCAGGTCCTGCTGCTTTGCTTCTCCATGTCCTTTGGCTGTTGTTTTAGAAATCATCTTTAGGGTTTCAAGACTCTGTACAACCAGTTGGGAGCTGTATCTTTTCACAGTCCTCCTTGGATAGTGAATTCTCTCACCTACTGAGAGGATAACGATGATAAAAACACAGAGGCTCCAATTTTCCTGGATTCTCTGGAACTGGTGTGGGGATTTTTAAACTTTCATTACTGCTGTCATCTTTCCCCTCATCTCCCATCAATAAAACAAGAAAATGCAAAACATAAATAAGAATTTTAAAAATCCCTGTCTGAAGAGCTGAAAAATGTCAAATACCTAAGTGAGGAACACGAGAGCTGCAGGGGGTGGGGGTGCCCAGAATGGGTTTGTTCATGTCTTTATCTAGAGATTTTCCAGAGATACTGCACCAGCTGCAGTGAAACCGCCCATCAGGATTATCTCCAGGGACAGAGGATCATGTTTAGAGGCACTGCACAGTTTTTTGGGGGCCATGCTGTGGTCTCTGCACCCTGACTGCAGCCTGTCCTGCTGGGAGCCCTTTGGGTTGCTGTTTATCAGTGCCAGTGCTGGTGCTCTGGCTTTATCCTCATGCCTGCCATGGGCTCCTGTTCACACTCCCCTGCTGCTTTTGTGTGAGCACAAGGCCAGTTCTGATCCCCCATACTCTTGAGTTTATTCATAAAGTGCCTCAGATCAGTTCTGGTCCAGCTCTGGCTGTTTCCCTGCAAGGGGCAGGCAGAGCTGCGTGCTCTCAGCTAAAAGGAAAATGCTTCCAAACCACCCCATAGAACAGAGGTGCTCTCAGTGTGGGTGCCTCTGAGTCATACACACTCAGAGCTTTTAGCTGTTACAGACCCTTTACCTTCCCTGAACTGTCCTTTTAGTGTTTTTGTGCTATTTCCCAAAACCTTGTCAGTTTTCAATAGTTACTTCACAGCTATGGGGGAAAAAAAAAGAAATTGAGGGCTGAGACTTCAGGTGCATGTTAAAAAACATCTCTCCTTTGGAGTTATGTAGGAAATCTGGAACAGCTCTTGACATTTTCATGTGCAGCATCCAACAACACATGGGGTGTTACCTAATGGGGGTGTGCAGCTGCTGTGACCCCTGGTAATGGCCAGCAGGACCTTCAGCAGATTTTGTTCCTCCCTTCCCTCCCTACTGCTTTATCCAGCAGTGTTTATGCACCTCAGCAGAGAGGTCTGAGAAATGAGGTGAGCACATTCCTGAATGAAGAGTTGATCAAGATGTGATTTAATTGTAACAAGGGTAGTAATTGGTATTGATCTGAATAAAATGGGGAGAGTTCTCTCTTCAGCTGCATGCTGCGTGATAGTGGCTGATATAGGAGTTTCAATGTTTGTGTCTGCCCTAAAGGAAGGTAAGAAATAAAAATGAGATGTGGTGGATATTAGTGCTCTGAAGATGAAACAGAAGATGCCTTATTGCCACCAGGAAAGCAGTGAGCCAGTGATAGGTGTAAATACTTTTATCCAAAGCTTGCTGGTTGCTGCTGCTGAGCTCCATTGACTCCTCATCAGGTCCAAGGGGATAAATCACTACTTGTGAGTCAATTATTTCTATGGCTGTTAAGTGTACAGGCAGGTTGCTAAGGCTGTGGATGGCATGATGTTGTGAGGAAGCACTGGGCACCTTTCCCTGCTAGTGTGTTTCCAAATGCCACAGCTGTTGCCTCACTTGGCAAGCAGCCACTTGAAACTGGGGCTGGACAGCTCTCAGGTGTCAGATGTGACCTGTCTTACTTACCTTTTTTATTTTTTCTTCCAACAGTTTCTCATTTTTCTGGAACAAACTGTGAAATTTCATATATGCTCTTAAGTGCGCATAAACTTTAAAGTAACCTTCCTTACCCTCAAAATGCTGTATTTTTTTCCCTTGGTCAATTCATCCAATTTGCTTTTTCAGCCACATGGTGCAGAAAACAGAGACGTGAGGGTAGCAACAAATACACCACTGTGTTAGTAAGGGCAGACTGCTTCCTCTGGTGGCTGTGCCAGCTTTTGCTACCTTAATTTCTAGGAATGGATGGCAGTGGTGGTGGTGGTGTTGTGCTGAAACTGGATTGTATTCTAGGACATACAGCTTTGAAGCTGCATGAGGGATTTCTGAAATTTCTGTAGGAAGAATCCAGGAGCACTGCTTAGGATAAATCAGACGCTTCTGGAATGGATCCTGGCACTGTGAAAGACATGATTTTTTGTGTGGATATTAATGAGAGCATTTTTATAGTAATTCCATGTGAGGGACCAATGACCAAGGCTTGAACTGTAGCATGATGTGTAAAACCACCTGCAGAGTCCTTGCCCGTAGTATTTGGAACAGAGCTGGCCTGTGTCAGTGCACTGTTTGGTAGTTGTGTCCCCAAAACACTTTCTTAGTATTTCACAAATTAGTAGAGCTTTTAGTGGCAGTGCTGTCTTGGTTTCTGGTGGTTGGGGAAAGACTGCTTCAAGTTTCTGTCCGAGCACTTAATAATCTGTTTCCTCTTTAGACTGAGTGTGAGCCTTCCAACAAAGCACAAATTGCATTTTTAAACTCTCTACTGTCACTGCCAAGTAATGACTCATGTGCTGTTTTACCTGTGCCTAAAGGAGCTCTTTCCTCTTCGGGTTAATCACTGAATGAGATTAATTATGCTGATTAGACACCAACCCTGATTCATGTAACTCATCACTACCATCGTAGATGTTCAGAATGGAATGATTAAACCCTTTCCAAATTCAGATCTTGCAGCACCAGTGACTATCCTGTTAAAAACTGCTTGGAACAAAACATATGGTGTAGAAAAGTGTGATGTGCAGAAGCCTTATGTATTTTTTGTCCAAGTTGTGTGGCTCCTATCACAACTTCTCTCAGTTGAACCAGCCTAATCCAATTGCTTTCTTCCTACGGGGCTGTGGTTATTGTGGTTGGTCCTGGTCAGATGTTGATGTTTCTGTCTCTATGCTAGTTTTGAATCCCTCTGCAAGAACGACACCCACAGGCCTATTTGGGCAAACAAGACATTAATTTATTTTTTTTCCCCCAGCCTATGCATGGAAGTGTTTTTCAGTGCAAGTGAAGAGTCTCTAAAACCAATGCCTGAATTTCCAAGGGGAGGTGTCCAGGCATGGCAGGGCCCGTGCTGCTGCTGTGCCGGCACTGGGGCAGGATGCTGCTCTGCTGGGCTGGCTGCCACCCTGGGGGTGGGCACACGCCACCCTTTGGGGACACAGAGGGCTGGTCTTTGTCCTCAGCCTGTCTGCCCCAACGCTGCTGTTCAAAGGGTGGGAGGAGCAGCAATCAGCAGCTGAGGGTTTCTCCAGCACCCTTGGTTACTTTGCGCCGGAAAAAGCGTTGCCCATGCCAGGTTTTTGAAAACAATGTTTCATAGCATGTGTGTATCAAAGTATTTCACTATTTCCAAGGCTACCACACGAGACTGTAATGTTATTTTTAAAAAAAGGCAACAAAGCCAACAACAACCAAACAAAAAGACCTCAACTGGCACACCAATGGAGCATCCGGAGGGCTTTCTGTTAGCCTTTCAAAATTGGGAATCACAGCAGTCCTGTGTGCTGTGCAGGGTACGAGCTTGGTAACAGCAGGCTCCTAGTTCTGCCCTGGGGTGAAATCTGGTGTGTTCTGAGGGTTTATTTAAAAAAAAAATAAATTGTCAAGGTTCTAAATATAGCAGAAGCTGCATCTATAATGAGGAGACTCAACACTATAGTAACCAAATAGGAGATCAGGCATATTCCTTAAGGTTTTGAGTGGATTTTCTTCCTGTCCTTGGAAAAGTTTCTTCACCTAAAAATCCTTTGCTAAAAAGGAAAACCAATAATATATGTTTGAAAAACTGTCTTTATTTATATCAGGATTTGCATATGTAACATCTAACCCAGATTCAGGTTGTGTTATAAAGCTTCAGGATCTAAACTGCTTTAGGAAGAAGGCAGGGAGAAACTGTGAAATAGCCATCCATGCCTGTACAGATGAACAGATTTCCAAAGTACAGTTTGGTATCTGCTTTGTTTGGTTTTCTTTACCTTTTGTGGAGGCTTTATTTACGCCAGTTCCTACCCGCTCATCTGTTTCAGCCTCTTGCCCAATTACATTTCGATAGTTTCGTATCTTGTCATCTTACCCTCATTTTAAAAGTCTGCAGGAATGGAGCTGTAACAAAAGCTACCTTGAAATAAGAGAGTTCTGTGTGTTTCTCCTAATTATTCACAGTAAAACATATGCCAGATTTCTGTGGGTAAATGTGCCAGACAGGCACAGACTGTTGTTATTTGTGCACGGGATCGTATCGGGGCGTAGCAGGCTCTGTGACTGCTGATACGCTGCTTGTCCAAGGAACGTTACTCTTCCCTTTGTGTCTGTGCCTGGATGCACTGGGAAAGGTAACAAATCCAGCCTGAATTACATGCATTTCTGTAAATTAACATCCTTTAAATTCAGGTAACAAACCGTAGCTGTAGATGGGTGAGGTAGATCTGGGGGAATCGTGTACCCAGAGTGTGTACTGTGTATCCCTGGAGTGTGGGCATAAATACTGGATGGTGGGAAGAAGTGGGAGACTTTTCTGTTCAGAAAATAACACCTGCTTGTGGGGACCACCTTGGGAACTGCTGAGAAGACAGATGTCACAGCTCTTTTAGGGGGTTTTGGGTAGCTATTTCCCAGCTCTGAAGGCATGCTAAACCTGCAAGGCCCTCACTCTGTTCCACAAATGTGGGATGCAAGCCACGCTTATATTCTTTACCATGGTGCAGCAGTGTGTGTCTCCATTTACTTCAAGTGTGTGGTTTGGGTGGTAAGTTACATTTATTTCTCTAGTTTTATATTCTGATTTCCTTTTTTCTCCCCCTCATGTTCTTCTCTCTAAGGTCTCTTCTAAAGCTGAGGTTATTTCCCTGCTGTGAGGTGGACCCGTGTTTTTTCCTTCAGTCGATACCAGTATTGTGATTTTGCAGTTCACAGTCTCTTGCTATTGAAACCCATAAAGCAGAGGAACAGCAGAAGCCATCCATGTGGCCTGGTGCCAAAGGCTGGTGTCCAAAGATTGGCATCCTGGCTGGGGAACGCATGGAGCAGGAGCGCGTTTGTTCCCTGACCACGGGAACGCTGCCAGGGGAGCAGCGCTGCTGGGGCTGGCCAAAGCTAAGTTACCAGCTCAGGGCAGCCACCAGGGCTGGAGCAGAGGTGGTGTTGGGAGCAGAACATCAGTATCCACGTGCACCACGTGCTGTTGTTCAGCTGCAAGGAGAAGGACTGAGAGAAAGTATTGATTAGGTGGTGTTTCCTTTGCTAGGGATATCCTTGCATGCAGTAGAGTCTGTAGCACTTGAAGACCAATGGATGCAAAATATTTGGGGTCTTGAAAAAAACCCCAAAACCCCAGCAATCTGTTGTATTCTTAATGTTGCTTTCAGTATGAGCATGGCTTTAAGGCTGGTAGTTTCCATTAAAATTTGTAGGGAATTTATTACCTGACAACTTAGGCTAGTGAGATATAATTTGTTACTTTCTGATGGTTTATCTATGAAAAGAGTAAAGGAAATAGTCAGCTGTGGTCCTTCAGAAAACAAACCACCAGCTGTGTAGCAGTAGTAACTAATGTGCTGTAAAGCTGCTGTGCAATAATCCAAAGCATTAAACGATCACTGCTGGTACTTAAAGTAACAATTTTGAGCCCTTGCCTGTGAGGGGGTGGTTGCTCACTGCCACATATGAATGATGTGGACCTTGGAGCTGCAGTGATCCAAAATGGGCTTCTTTGTGGGTTTTTCCCTCACAGTTTGGAGGCACTAATGTATTCTGTACTGAATTGTTTTGTTTTGTGATCAGGATGCTTTCAGTAGAGTTCAAAAGGTAGAAGCAGATGATGAGTCACTGAAGACAAGTTTTTACAAGATTGATTAATCAAGACTCAGCAGTGTAGACGAGCACAAAAAATGAGTGTTAATATTATATGTAACAAAAGGAAGGGCAAATAAGATGATTGCTTGTAACAGTAAACAGGGTTTCTGCATATTCATTGTGTCCTTTTTGTCTTCTGCTGTGCTTTGGAAAGGATGCAGCTGTGTACACGGATCATGCCTGATTCTGTGATAAGCTAATCCTTGTAGCTTGAGATTAATCCAAGAATGGAGAACCTTTAGTTTTAAGACAACAAAGTGTTTTTTAAATGGAAAATAGGATTTTAGATTCCTAAGATAACGAATTATCTTTTAGGGTCAGTGCTTATGGGTATGAAAGACAGACCTGCAGCTCAAGAGCTGAGTGTTTGTTATTTCTCCATCCCCTCATTATTTTGCTTTTTTTTCTCTTCAGCTCTTAACTCCCTCCTGCTCTCATTTTTTTGCTACAAATCAAGAGCAGGTCTGTTGCATTTGGCAGACTGAGGCTGGTATAAGACTTGTGTAGGCAAGGTTTTAATCAGAGCAGGATGTGTTGCCTCTAAAGGGAGCCCTGATAGCAGTAGGGGAGGAGAGCTGGGACCTTGGGGAGCCTGGTGGCCTGTTCTCCTGCCAGAGGAGAAATTTATCTGGCAGCTCCAAAGCTACTTATTGGAAATGACTGCGAAAGAGGGAAAGGAGAGTGATGTGCAGGCTAGGTATGTTTTCAAAGGTCAGTGTTGAATTTTTCCTCTCTTATGTCAAATAACTCCTTTTTTTCCTTTAACGCCTAAAATACTGGGTTTTGCAAGAGTACTGAGCCATAGTTGAGATGTACAGTAGCTGATGATTTGGAACAAGGACTGGCAGCAAGGACTGGGACTTTAGGGTCCTTGGAGCTGGACACTGAGTGACACTGCTGTGGCTGGTCAGGAGAAATGCTGCCCTGACTGAAACACTGTGATGGCACAAAGGGGACCAGCTCCTCTTTTCTGTTTGTGACACAAGAGCCAAAGAAGGAATGTTCTGTAAGATTCTATAAAACTCCCTAAAAATAAAGGCTGTGGTTTTTCTCCATCTTCTCTCTAACTCCAGCTCTAAATCCCACCTGTGCACATATTCCTGCTGCTTCAGTACCTGATTTCATACATGGATAATTCAGTGCTTTCTCCCTTCCCTTCCACTCCATTTCTGCAGTAGCTGGATGTCTGTCCTGGAGCACATCTTGCCCTTACTCCATCCCTGCCCTTGTCTTCTCATCCTTACAGCCCAGATTGCTGCAGTTAGAGCTCCTTTTCCCACACGTGCCCCTACACCCTGTGCTGTGCTCTCCTGCTTCCCTTCTCCCTTTGGCAGAAGGGGCATCTCCTACCCCTGTAACTTCAGGAAAATTATGAGAAGGCTGTTCTGGAAATGGTTTTTGTCCTAATTGTGTTGTAGTCAGGAGGATGCAAGCTTCCACTTCAGCTGTGGAAGAAACAATTTCTAATCATTTTGCCTGGAGCTACACGGTGGAAGGTTTGTGTCAATGGCCAGGAGCAGACCAGGGGCTGGATGGAGCCCTGCCTGGCAGCATCTCCTGTCTGGGGTCCTCCAGCCCTGAAGTGTGACGGCTGCTGCCTTTAGCAAGAGAAGTGTGGTGCTGCAATTGCTTCTTTCAACCTCGGTCTTTACAGTTGTAGCTGAAGTAATTAAGGACACTTTGTATGTGCTTTGTCTGACTTGATGAAAGGCAACTGATCTTGCACGTTTTGTTCCAGTGATCTTGTGTTTCACTTGGAAGTTGCAAAATGTGAGCAAAACATGGGCATTGCCTTTGGCTTTATAACTGCATGCTGAAGGGCACACTTAACCTTAGAAATATGGATTGTTCTCTCTTGCTTTGGAATGCTCATGACCAAAGTTTCTTGTAGTTCAGAAAATAGTTGGGCCTCTTCTAAAAAACCCTCTGTGAATAGATGCTTTCTTGTAGCCTACTTCCACTTGGCTTTGTGAGCTCTGTATGGAGTGTGCTGCTCTGGTGCTGTGAGATCCCCCCATTCAGGGGCTCTCAAACCCAGCTGGTCTTGAGGTGAAGCAGTAAAGATACTAGGAATTCCCTTAATACCAAAGGGGGCAGTTGAGCCTTCTCCTCTTCAACTGCTTGATCCCGTGGTCTTCCTTGCCCCACAGCTAGAAACCACAGGCTGTTACAATCCTTGTGTGCAGCCTTCAGCTGTGTGAGAGTCACCCCTTAGGTGTATTGTTAAAATACGGCTGAGGTGATGTGTTGGCAGCTGCTGACAAAAATGTTGAAATTGCTCTTTTTCCTCCTGGCTAGAGACTCCTCCATGAGGGTTCTTTTCCTCTTGAGTGAGAACCTGAATCCTCATTTAGTTTCGTAGGCTTGGCTACTTTGATGTCAGGTGAATGCCCGTGCTGGCAGAGGGGAGCGTGTGGAGCTGGGGTTATGGGAACAGCATCGCCTCCTCTGTTTGTTGATATGGGAGTTTGGTTTCCTGTGTCTTTAGCCAGCTGCCTGGATTTGACAGTGCAGGACAGCTTCTAAGAAGTGACTGGCTTGTTTGTTTTCCTCTGAGATCTGGCCCCTTCCCTGGAGCTGCCTTGCAGGAGCATTAAGGTTAGGGGCTTTTGTCCTGTAGCCTTCCTTGCACTCAGGGCAGGGGGATAGATGTGGGGGTTTTTCATTCTGGGGTTGCACTGCTGCTCTTTGAGGCGTTTGTGACAGGACATGTGCGTGAAATTAGGAAGAATTCAGAAACTGTGCATATGCAAATTCCCTCAATCACTTATGTGTGATTTTATTGTTTTAGCCGTGTTGGTCTCATGGCTAGAAATCCCATTCTCTCCAGTCAGTATAATTTGTTTTCTCTGTGTCAAATGCCACTTATGTGTGGCAGAAGGCCACTAATGCAAGTTAGATGCACTGAACCTGTGAAGAGATGGTATTTCAGGCAAAGCAGCTTACAATTTATTGGCTTTGTTCTTTCTAGAAACCTTATTATTATATCTCTCCAGAGCTGTCAAGGAGAAGGTTAAAGATTCTGTGCAGCTTCCAGGAGCGTGGTCATGCTGAGAGCAGATGGTCCATTCTTGGAAACCATCCCAAACGATGGATTACTCATCTCATGCAGAATGATGCACCAGAAAATTGCAGATTCACCAGGACCGCTCTTTGACTCCTCTAAAGCTTTGATTCTTTTAACTTTCTGCTTTTACTTGTCTGCCTGGTTTGTTGCTCAAAAATCCTTCAGTAAAATAAGCTCAGCCAGAACCATAATGACACTTAGCATTTAAAAGGGGAGCTAGTATAATGCATCTGAATTGAGGGAAGACTTTGGAAGTGTGGTTTCTTATGTTGTGAGACTTATAAACAAAACCAAAAAATCAGTTTTCATTAGAGTTTCCAGTGGGAAAGAAGGAGTCCAGTAGTATAATAGAATACTTTTGTGCTTGTCAGTAGTATCACTTACTAATATTTCACCTACTCAAACCTTCCATCAGGATCATTTCTTATATCTGTGTTGTTTTGTGTTTGCATTGATCCTCGCTTCTAAGCCCCTTTAACAGTAAAAATGTGTTTGAATTAATGTGGTACATGATTTAGGCATGAAAACCCAAGTCATAAGAAGCTGAGAAGTTGATTATTATTCATTGTAAATGTATTCAGTGAAGCAACCATTTTGGAGGCTGGTGGCTGAGGGTGTTGCAGTAACTAATCTGGCAGGAGTGTTTCTAGCTAAGTCCCTGACTGATGCTGAAGGATAGCTATAAAGGTTAGCTATTATTTTTTTCCTTCCTATCTATTGCTCTGATTTTCCATGCTGTTTCTCAGTGTTTTCTTCCCTGCAGACAGCCCCAGCCTGCTGCTCACCACACCTGCAGTGAAACATCCACTTGTCCACCTCCCTTTGTCCAGCTGTTCCAGTGTCACTGAATGAAGTAAATGGATTTTTTTAGCCAGGTCAGAATTATTTCTCCAGAATACATTGAATTTCCCCTGGCTAGAATGGAAGAAATCTGGAGCAGGGTTTTATGAAAATGTGAAGTCACCTAGCCAGTGGAGAAGCAGCTGCATAACTCCATATGCTCCAAAGCCCAACCTTTGCTGTGCTGTCATTGATTGTGCCACTCGGAGCACTCTGGAGTTGTTGAACAAGGTGATGTTGTCCCTCGTGTGCTGAGCAGTGGATGGGAGTGGGGTTCTGGGTTCTCTTTAAGTGCCCCAGGCCGTCACAGCCCCTTCCCCTCATTGCACCATGGTGGGAAGGGACTGGCTGTCAGTCTGGTTTTGGGCCCTCCTTCACACCTGCCTGCTAAAAATGTTTTAATTTTACAAATCAAAGGTGTCAAAGGAGGCATGGTGGTCTGGAATTATTTGGCGTTGGTTTTCTTTCCTTGTTTCTCCATCCATTTAATGGCTGTAAACTTCATCTTTGGAGACTGATTTAAAGGAGAATTCCCTGGCTTTCCTGAAAACATCTAATTTTCCCAGGATCAAGGCACTTGAACATTTTCTGCTAGTGTTAAGGTGATGAAGACTTTGTTGTACCTGCACAAACACAAGAAAATGGGTTTTATTTTTTTTTCATTTACCCCAATTTGACTCCATTAACTACAGGGGAATTGACTCTTTCTTCCCTCTTCTTCAGTCAGAAAGATTTAACTGCACTGTTTTTAATCTGGTGAGAATTTAACTCTTTGGGGCAATATATTAATACCACTGTTAGATTTAAGACCCAAAAGCAGAACTGATTGAACTAGTTAATTATCTCCAAATTTTCACAAACACTTTTTAAAGTGAACCGTAATATGTTACTTGAAACTGTAGCTTCATGTTAATTTAACTATTCTTTTTGGTATACTTCATGAGAGGTTGAGGCATGTGTGTTAATATGCACATATTTTGAAATTCTGTAAGTGAAGAAATTTTCCAGTCTCTTATGGTTCTTGCTATTATTATCTTGGTTGGTTGATCACAATAGAAAGGAATTATTCTCATTTAATTGAGGTCCTAAGTATAGCACCAGTTTTTGAAATCACAAAGTTGATTTCTTGGAAGAGCAGTTTGCTGCTGACAGAGCAGTAATAAAATGAGTCACGACAAAGCATGCTGCAAACCATGGGATTTGTGTTGCAGTGCCTCCACTTATTTAAACCTAAAATAATTGTAAGTCCTGCTAATTCACAGGATGTGGGGTGCTGCAGAAATAATCTGGAATGTACCTTCATAGCCAGTCTTGAGTCACCAGTTCAAATGTCATGAAAGGAAGCATATATTTAAACAAACATTAAAATAATATAGATTTTTAAAAATTGGATCTTTATTAGAAATTTTCCTTTATTTGCACCTTTGTGTGCCTTCTTAATTAATCCTCCAGAAATCATTGTATTTTAATCAATCATATGCTTATGCCTTTGGTAAGAATGAAGGATTTTAAGGGCATGAATATTTCTTAGGAGTAGGGTTTGAGGAGATTTCATCACTCCTGTTTGGATCTGTACCATATGAAATTATACATATTGCTTGAGGTTATTTTACACTGTTCATACCATGCTAGATGCACGGTAGAAAAAACTGCAGGGGGATCAGAGGAAAGCAGAGCTGTGCTAAGACCTGGCAATGCACTTTCCTCACTGGAGTGAGTTTCTAAAGCCGTGCCTTGCTGTCTGCCAGAACAGTCCTGCTCCTTTTGCCAGCCTGATCAAAGAGTTTTACCTTTCCCTCTTTGATCTTTAGTGACTTTAAAGGAAGTCAGATCGATTATGCAGCCAGTTTTCTCCAGTTAATTTCCAGTTCTTTGATTAGCTGGGTGAGAAAGGTGATCTGACTCAGGGACTGGGGTGCCTGTGGTCCCTGCGGAGGGAGTGGTAATGATGTAGATAACTTTGAGGAAAGGCAAAGGTGGTGTTAGCACAGTATTATGTTGTCTTACACTCTTCTCAGGGACTCATGCAAGTTAAATCCCCTTCCTTGCTGCCCCAGTGAAGAAAAGGTGTTATTCTCTCTGTTGGTGGGCACAAGCTGCAGAGTTTGTAAAGGGACTGGCAAGGTGGGGTTTACGATGGGTGTGAGAGGGAAGCGCAGTTGGATTCTGCAGATGAGGATGTTGGGGGGTTGAAGATGATGAAGAGATCCTGAGATTGGCTCAGTTGGTCAGAGCATGGTGCTCAGTAACACCAGGGATGTGGGTTTGACCCTTGGATGTGTCACTCATTCAGGAGTTGGACTCTGATCCTGCTGGGTCCCTTCCAACTCTGAATGTTCTGTGATTCTCTAAGCTCTAAAAGCTGAGGTCATCCATCCTAGTGGGGAAGGAACCCCATGTGGTTTTCCAGTTGAATTAAGAAATTTGGTTACATTTTTGTCTCTCATAATAATCAGTACTTCTAATTTAGGAACTCCTAATAGTTCAGAGAGTAACTGTGTTGGTGTTATCTCCAAACTGTGGATGAAATAAAATGTATTCTTGCTAACTTAGAAATTTTCCCTATAAATTATTCATCCAGATTGTGTGAACACAAAAAGTCATCCAGATAATTAATTCCCTTTGTTCAGGTTGGTTTACTCATCACCGTATTTTAATGACATTAGAAGTGTTGTTTTTTCATGTTTTTCATTTATTCCAACCGATGTAAGTGCAAAGAAAATTAGGAGTGTTTTGTGTTTCCTCTTACGGATTTGTGGTTGTTTAGTGGAGATACAGTAGGATGCTTCTGAACTGTACAGCACAGTGCTGGACTTTTATCTTAAAAAGTCAACAACCAAGACCAAAAGAGCAGAAATATCAGACTTTATGAAGTCTAGATTCCAAGCTGCTTTTGAGTCTGTGTAGGTATGAGGTGGCAGAATTACATTAGAATATTACCCAAAATTTTGGCCTTCTATTTTTCAATTGTAAAACAAGCAAAAAAGATAAAATCTTTGTCTATTACCACCCATTTTCCTGCAGGGTAACTTAGTGAAGGATTGAGGAGCTATCAAAAGCAAACTGGAAAAGCACAATCCTGTCTTGTGCCTGGACTTTTTGATCCCTAAACTGCGCTCAGTGCCCTGCTACTGACATTGGCTTGTTCTTGGGCTTTTTTTATTTTTGCCTTCTCATTGTTAAATCCAGAAGATCTGTTTCCTTTCATTCTGGAGTGAAAGAGAGAATGTGACAGCTGACCTGTTGTGAAAAAATGAGATGGGAGAAGAGATAGGATGTATATAAATGTGTAATTTCACTTCAGGGAGCAAATGTCACATCTCTACTCGAGTTAGTTACAGAAACTAATATATATTAATGTGAGTCTGCTGCCCGTTGAAAGAAGTGTTATTATAGGGCAGGTTTGGACATGTGTGTGTCTGGAATCCCTAGTGCACACCCAGCCTGCTCCAGGACACATTTGGAGGATGTGCAAGGGCAGGGTGGTGCCTGTCTGTTCCACTGGGGGCTGTAGGGCAAGGGGGGGACCTGCTCCTCTGCAGACACACCTGAGAGCCCCCCGTCCTCTGCAGCACCCCCTCAGCACGCCTCAGCCCCAGGAGCTGCACAATCTGCCTGTTCTGCACATCTCTGTGGCACATCGCTCCCTTGGAGCCCAAGGACGAGACCTGGTGTGGACCAGTGGGGTGTCTAGTGTTCAAGGGGGCACTGAGTGAAGCTTCTGGCTCTTTCCTGTGATTCAGGGAACACTTCTAAATCTGCAGTGGGGAAGGTGGGACTGAGTGCGTATCTCTTTTCAATGGTAATAAAGTCAAAAGTTTTGGTATTGACAAGATTCAGCTGTGTGTACTGTCCTGTTCAAGTGCTGTGCAGAGCAGATCAGTGACATCAGCAGTGCTGGCTGAGATTTTCATCAGCCTTTGTGTCTGTGCTCTGTGATGACATGCACTGCAGTCAAAACCACACACACACACAATACTTCGTTTTCCTAAATCTGAAAATAAATTTTGTAGCAGATTCTTCAGTCACAAGTGATGTGGACTTTTCAGCATCCAGACTTGTGGTTTTTCTTTTTTTCCTTTTGCTTAGATGCAAGCAGCAGCATCACTAGGAGCTACTTCCTTTTTTTTTCACATACTGAATGTGCTTCTCTTGTCAGACCAGCAATTCTCATTCAGCTGTAATAGCATCTTTAAAAATGAGATTATTAACTGAGATAATAACACTGGTGACCGAGAAAGGGGGAAAGGAGGGTTTTGTTTGAGTTAAAAAGAATTTGCTTTAACTATAGACAAATGTACATTGTCAGGAAATTTTTGTATTCAACCCAGTAGTGATTGTGAAGGTTATTTTAAATTCAAAAGCAAGTCAGCACTGATAGTCAAATCTCTAAATAATTTGGAAGGAAGTCAGAGATATTGTGCTTGCTGATTATTTTAAACTCATCCATAAATAAAACCTAATACTTCCTTTCAGCTATTCATGCTATTTCCATCTCTCCTGTGGGGTATAAATTAAAGTCACCAAATCCCTCCTTGAACCTAAGCGAGCTTGTGTCTTTGTTACATGCTAAAATAGCCAGCCCTAATATTTCTTAGGACTGTTACTCCTAATGGATGTGGACTTTACATTATTTTCTTCAGTGGCCAAGTGTGTTTCCATTTGTGTAAAACAACTGCGTTGTTACATGGCTCAGTTGTTTCCATGTCCTAAGTGAAAGAGGAATAATAATAATAAAAAAGTGTCAGTTTTAATCAATATCATCAGACATGATGGGAATTGAATTCTACCTTGCTGCTAATATATTAGGTGTATTCTGGTTTATCTTCTTTCACAGAATTGATTTACCACTATTCAGTTCCCCTGGCTGTTGTTATGCAAATTGTGCCATTTCTCCCCCATTGACTGCACAAACTGAGATTAGACTTGGAGAATCGAGTCTCACTGACCAGCTGCTGCGATATTTTTCATTGGATTTCCCCTTCCTTGCCTTGCCCGTGCCTTGTGCTCCCGCCTTGGCTGCCGAGGCTGACAATGCCATCCCTGGGGAGCAGGCTGGGAATTGCCTGCCTGCGGCCTGGGCTCTGCTGCTCTTTTCGCGCCCTCAGAAGTTTGAGGGAAGGAGGGAAAGGGAAGTATGAGTTGTTTTGCTCTGCAGGTGTGTGTGGGGATCTGCAGCGCAGGCAGTGAGCAGTGGGTTCGTTTCATCTCTGCCCGTTGTCTCTCCCCCAGGAGGGCGTGGGGAAGAGCTTGCTGTGCTCCCTGCGTGACCTGGCGTGGCAGGAGGGTTGTTTTAAATCAGATGTAAACTGGAGTTGTGCATGCTCCGTCCCTGGAGCTGTTCAAGGCTGCTCAGGGGCTTGGAGCAGCCTGGGCTGGTGGAAGGTGTCCCTGGAATGGGAGGATCTCCAAGGTCCCTTCCAACCCAAACCACTCTGAGTTCTGTTTAGGACAGGGATAGCAGAATGCAGAATAAATATCAGAACAGGGTCTGTGCTTATAAGCTTTGTTGTATTTTGTCTGCTTTGTCAGAGTGCTGATGGCAGTGGTTAATATCAGGGGTCTTGCATTGTGCCTGCTGGTTTTGAGGATAAATGGTTGATAAAATATTTGGCCTGGGAGCAGTTATTACCACAGACTGAGTTTGCCATGATCTGAGCTTTCATCAGCTCCCAAAGACAGAGGTCAGTGATTTAGTGGCATGTGATATTAGATCTTGTTTCCAGTGCTGGAGGTCAGGGAAGGGCGCAAAACCAGGTGGGTTTCTTTAGTTACGTGCATGTGATTGAGTCTGTTGTATCAAGAAAAATGTTAGAATGAAGTAACTTGAGGAAAGAAGGAAGGAAAAAGAGAAATTTTTAAAGGAAAAAATCCCCAACAAGTAGATGAGCAGGCAGGATGGAATTTCTTGTGCTGGATGGGAGATTTTCACCTTAGCTGTGTTTTGGCCTCTAATATCTGAATACTGTGGAACTCTTTGTGTATTTATCTTTAGTGTTTCTGCAAGAAGGGGAAAGATATTTAAAAAAAACCCCAAACGACAGAGGGACACAAGGGTTATGTGAACTGAGGCCGATTATTTGCTTTTCTCCAAAAAAAATTCAAATATTGTAGGTCTGTAGAGATTCTAGACTTACATGTATTTATTTAATAATCCACTTCACCTACAGTTGCTGGGTGCAAGGGCTGGAAATAGGCCTTTGCTTCCCTTCTCCCTCAGCTTCTCTGTGTCTCTCCTTCTGCTTCCCTGGTGAACTGCGGTTACTGGGGCAGTGCACTGACTCAGGTTTGATGGGGGATTGTAGCCAGACCTGGTACTTACTCTGCTGATGCCTCACACCACAAATTTTGGCAGCAGCTACTTGAATATTAGGGCCTGACCTTGAATGCAACAACACAGTCCCTGCTTTGTTACTTTGCCCACTTGCACTACTTGTTTTTAGCCCTTAATATTTGTAGCCTCAAAATTCAGCTACAATTCAAAACAGTGTTTTTGACATTATTCACTTCTATTGCATAGCTGTCAGCATGGCCAGTATATGTTTGGGTTAACTTTATAGGAATATTTTGAAGATTTTGCTTTCACTAATGAAAACTTTTCAGATGGGAAAACATTGGAGATCTAATGCTAAATTTCATAAAAAGTTTTCCTGAAAGGCTCTTAATTGTGGCTTTCTTTGTAAGTTAAGGGAAAGCATGTTCAGTACCTGTGTGATAAATGCTGTAATACAGATAAGAGGAGAGTATTTTCTTCTTGTGTTAAAAGAAAGTTGGATCTCTGGATAAAGTATAATGTAATTAATTCTCACTGATGGCAGACAAGCACAGGCATGTTTCAAAATAGATAATACTGTATGTAATGAGTGATTATTGTGTATCCACTTCTAGATAAGTGTGCTGTGTCCTTTGGCTCATTTTTGGGTTCTCTGCCAGCAAATAGGTGCACACACCCAGACTGAATGACTGAGCAAACCTGTGTGGGTGTGGGCTGTGCAAAGCCCTGTGCCCAGCAGCAAGGAGTGGCTGATGGGTGCCCTGCTTGCAGCATCTGCAACTGCTTGGTTTGAAAAACCCTGGATTGTTGTGAGTCTTAGAGCAGTGTTTATTTCCCCTTCGTTCTCCTTGGGAAGGGTCACCCTGTGGGTGTTAAAGCTGAGTGACTGGCACCGTGCTCTTGCCTGGACTCTCCATTCCCGAATTAACAGCCCAGAAGTTGCTTTTCACTTAGAAGATGCTCATTCAGGTTTCTAGGCAACCGAGCCCATTTTCACTTCCCCCCACTGAGAGATAAGAGCTGACTCCTCATGCAGGGAGGCGAGACCATGACGGATTTCGGCAGCCTTTAATTGGAGCTGAAGAATAAAATGTAGCCCTTCAATGTCAGGGCGAGTCAGCTCTTAAGAAAAAATAAGAGAAAAAACCCCAAACTGATGCACAACAAAACCAGCTGAGCACAGGTCTGGGAGTGATAGTGAGCAAATTGCTGCTGTTAATTAAGCAGTGATAAGAGGTATCTGCAGGACTGGTGACTGCAAGCAGGAGGCACGTTCAGCCTGACTGAGAAGGGCTGTCGTGGCTTACTCCAGCTGTCCAAGGCAGGTTGGAAGAGAGGGATATTTTTCTAGCTGGGCTCTTCTCAGCTGCTCCCTGGATCAAACAAAGGTGGCTTTCCTCCCTGTCCCTGAGGCCCAGTGGCCAACTGCTGGTGCTCCCTCATTTCTGATCCACCCATGCAGAAGATGCTAAGGCATGGCCTGCCACGGCATCACAAATCAAACTAAGACTTGATTATGGCAGCATGAAAGAAGCTCTTGAGAAGACCTGGCCATCTTACAGCAGCGTTTGGGCAGAGGCGTGATAGATGTTTGAGCAGCTTCAAATAGTCATGTTTGGAAGATGGGATTTGGCACTGTCCCCTCCTTAGGGAGGTTTGCAGGCCAAGTGGTTGCAGTAATGGATGTTGGAGGTGTTAGCAAGTGTACCCTTGGGGATGTTAAGGCAGTTCAACACTTAACTGAAGTTTTTACTGGGCTGGACTCTGTTCTGTGTATTGATACTGCACCCCCTAATTTGCATTCGCCTGAGAATTCCATTCTGATACCATGGTCTCTGTACTTGTCTCAAATAGTGCAAATTCTGTACAAAGTCAATGGAAACCAGACTGGCTCTCTTGCCTGCCTTCTACCCAGTGATTGTGTCTAGGTTAATGAATTTATCATCTCAAGTAGTAGCTGTGTATGTTCAGTTAATGTCCTGCATATTTTATAAATCCTTCCTTAACAAGGAGTTATTTTCTCCGTGCCAACTGCTGTGTAATGCAGCTGCGGCGGTGACAGATACTGGCTAGCAGACAGATTTTTCTTTTTAGCTTTTTGATTTTTCTGCAAGTGCAGTGACCTGCAGGGCTGCTGCATGGGGAGAGCAGATGAGCTGCTGCTGCCACAGGTGCAGGTGGCTCTGCTGCTTTAACTCTTCCCCAGCAGCTCTCGCTGGTGGATTAAAGACTTGTGATTCTCTGGCTTCTCCTGTAATCTGGAAGACAAAGAGGGATGGATGCTCTTAGGGGCAGGGGTTTTGTTTTTCTCTCTGGGCTTGTGTTTGTCCTGCTTTATTGACATATTGGTATTCATTTAATGTCTCAGAGAGCCTAAATTGAGGGCAGAGGGTTAAATGTTATCACAAATTGTAGCTGTGTCCCAGTATTCATCACCCTTCTGAGGTCCTCCTCCAGCCCCCTGTGCAGCTCCTGCCTCCCTTTGCTGGTACTCCTATGGAGAGGGGGTTTATTTCCCTGGACTGCAAGTACTTCCCTCTAATTAGTCAACTGTCTTCTGGATGCTGCCTGAAATAGTTGAAATTCATTTTTGGCTCTGTGAGGAGCAAAACACAAATAGCTGGAAATAGTATTAAATAGTCTTCACAGGAGTTGTGGCTGATATTCTTGAGTAATTGAAATTTTATTGACAGGTGTTTTTGCTATTGCACCTTCTAGAATTAGGTTAACTGTCTTTTTTTGTGTGTCCTCATGTATTTGTGTTTGATGCTGTGTTGCTAGTTTAATTGGCAAAACATTCCCAGGAACATAAGCTCTGTTAGAAAAGTTGTTTGTTGTTTTTCTTGACTTTAATGTGAACTATATCAAACTGTATCATATTTTTTGCATCTAAACAAAGCCTTTCCCCCCTCTATCAGTAAATATTTCATTGTGATTCTGTTTAAAAAAATATTTTCTTGTTTCAGCCTTGGCCCCTGACCTTTATTTAAACTTGAAATGCCTACATAACTTTTGTTGCAAAGGACACATGAATAACCTAGCGAAAAGCACTGAATCTGATACAGTAATTGTATTTAAATAAGGTCTTAAATACAACATTCTCTTGTTAGCAGAGACAGAGAAGCCTATTAGTGTATTTGAGTTTTCACAGCAGGAAAGCAAATGGAGTTAGGAAGGGGATTGTGTAGAAGGGCTGGTAGACAAAATTGGTCAATTAAATGCTACATGTGGGAATTTCTTTTTACTCACAAGTTTTGTGAGTAAGTTGTACCATTTCACTACAAAAAAGGAAAAAAGCAATGCAGGGGGGACCAGTTTGAGATAGCTCAATGATATTTAAAATGTGGCATCTGACATGCAAGATCAGACTCCATGAATAAATAATTTTTCTTGTATTTTGATACAGTGTTATACTGCTGTCAGTGGTTTTGGTATTAGATGTTAAATTAACTCGAAATTGTCTTTTTGGTGGCAGTTGAAGTTATTTGTCAGATTTGTCTTTCAGATTGGTAGGTTTAATTATTTATACTTCCATCTCTGGTGTGCGTGCTAAATCATTATGATGATGGAACTTTTAATATTATTTTATTAATCTTAAAGTATGATCTCATTAAGTGTGACTAATTGAGATGCGAAACTTAATAAATAGCCCTAATGGCTTGTGTCTCGAATTGTGGGGTGGGTGTCAGCCCCAGAACCTCCAATGAATGCAGAGTTTGCAGAAAAAGGCAGACTGCTGGCTTTTGTAGCAGGTATGTGGAAAGGAGGATTAAAAAATACTCGCCCATAACTCTGTGGCACAAATTATTGATTTCTCGGCATTGCAGCGTTCTCGTTGATGCTGTTTGTTTGCTGTAAAGATCTATAAAATGAAAGAGGCGGCTTTAGATTGGAAATTAGGAAGAAATTCTTTACTGCAAAGGTGGTGAAACCCTGACACAGGCTGCCCAGAGAAGCTCCATCCCTGGAAGTGTTTAAAGGGGGCTTGGCTAAACCTGGTCTCGTGGAACCAGGGAGCTGAAACTGGATGGTCTTTAGGGTCCCTTCCAAGCCAAACCAGTCTGTGATTCTGTGGTCTGGTGGCACCCAGCTGGAAAGGTTTCAGCTGCCTGTCAGCACCTGGACCAGCTGGATTCTCTTCTCCCCAACACTCATGTCTTAGTTGCTGGATTGACCCCTGCAGGAGTTTCCCACTTTTGCGAGTTGAACAAGATCAAGAGGCTGTGCTACAAAATGTCTATGAAATAGAATTGTAATTTTATGCCAGTCTAACACGTGTGTATAGTCATGGCTAAAACTGCTTATTCTTTCAGTTTCTCTCATCTGCAAAAGATGCAGCTCTCCCAGTGCTTGTGTTTTGTTGTGTAAATTCAGTATAAATCAGGCTACTGAGTGCTGTTTCTGGTGTCTGGAAATGCATAGACATTGATCCTTTACATATGTGTGTGTGTGGCTGAGTAGGGACCTGCTGGTCAAACTAAAGGGAAAGAAGCAAAATCACAGTGGAGACCAGGACAGGTGAGCTGGGAAGACCACAGAGAAAAAGTTCAGTTGTGTGAGGAGGGGGTGAGAGGGCCAAGGTGGAGCTGGAGCTGAACCTGGCAAATGATGCCCAGAATAACAGAAGGGGTTCTACAGGTCTGTTAATGAGAAAAGGAGGGTCAAAGAAGGTGAGCCCCTCCTTGATGAGCAGTGCTGGAAAACAGGTGACAGCCACTGCATCCATTTGTACCTACTGCTTGAACCTTCTCACATTGCTTGGTCATAGCTTAAGTACTCCTTGGTCATTAAATTAGGTAAATTGGAGGTAATTTCCTTGTTGTTCCCCTTTTAAAGTAAAGAGAATGGAATAAAACTGAGACAAGGTTTTTGTATTTTATCCCCTTCCTTCAGTTTTTTTTTTCCCCTTGGGTTGTGATAAGTATACATTGGTGCTTTGCTGTTTCACATCTCAGATCTACTTTTCAAAGCTTGGCCCGAAGGTAAGCACCAAGTACAATTCTCATATACTTGCTACTGCTAGTGACAAGATTGGCAACAAGCCTTCAGCAAATCACTCCTTTTTATTTACACCTACAACTACCTGCCATTGTGGGGAAAAAATTATGCTGTGTTCCTTTCTTGTGGGACTCATGTCACTTTCATCAGAGTGCAGTCACAAAGGCAGTGACGAAAAAAGTGAAAATTTGTACTTTCTCCTGCCATTTTATTAGTGTGGAGGAGATTTTGCTTTCAGCATCTATTATTCCTCAGTTTTCCCTGGCTTTACTAGGTAGGGGTGATAATTTGAGGCTTTTCTTCTTTCAGCAGAAAGCAGGGCTATATTCTCTGCTCACATGATGCAAATGTCCTTTTTTTTCTTTCTTTGGGCAGAGAACAGAGAGTGGGTTAGTGACACAATGCATTCAGCACAGAGACTGCAAATCCTATCTGCACACAATGACAAAACATATCCCTAAAAATGTAAATTAGCCCGCTTAGTCTCTAAGCTAATTTTCATGTGTATAGTGGAAACAAAACCATAAGAAGATGTAGCTGTTTAACCAGATTATCTTTAAAAAGTGACAGAGATATATGCTGGCTAATAGCCATCTCCTGTGAAATGTCTGCCTTACAAAGCAGCGAAGGCCTTTCCTTCCCAGCAGCGTGCTTTGTAATCGGGGAAAGGCAGAGAGTTTAATTCTGTTTGCTGTGTGCTGATAAACGGGGCCGATTTACCACCCCGTGGCTGCTGGAACGGGAGCTGCAGGAGCTCTCTCTGGGACAGGACCTCCGGTTCCACTCCTGACAAACTGAGGCTGTGACTGACTGCCCTTCTGTTTGGGCGCTAACTTCTCTTCATTCGCTCGTGTCAAAGTGTTTCTGGATGTTTTGAATTTGGAAAGGAGCTCAGAGTTCAGCTAGGCTGCAGGCTTTGGGGTGGGTCTGATCCGTTCTGGACTGACTCCAGTGAGTATTTGGGCACTGCTCTAGCGGGAGCAGCTTTCCTCTACCTTGGCTGCCTCCTTACAGAGACTTGGCTGTCCTGAGTGAACGAACTTAATTCATGGCTTTTAAACACAGCTGAAGCTTTACCCAGGGTTTTTAGGTAATCACATAGTTAAAATGTACGTTCAGGATCGTATTTGTTCAGATTAATCACAGAATCATTTGCTGATTTGGTAGTTTCTGGATATTCTTGGACTAATCTAATTTTTGGTCATTCCTAGTTTGGATGGCTTCGTGTAGTACTGTATGCTAGAATGATAAACCTGGTTAAATTGAAGAAAGGGGTGGAAAATCCCACAGAAATTCATACTTACAGTCCTCTGAATTTGTCATTTCTGTATCTTGCTAATTTTTACTTGAACATCCTTACATTGATTTCTGTTTTTCCAAATGAAATTGACCCTGCTTTACATGTATTTTTCTGTGTTGTAACTGATTTTTGAGCTTAAAGTAGGATGAAAGTGTTGGAGAAATATTCAGAAGTATTACAGAGCAACATTCATAGTTATTCTTCTCTGTAATAATGTGAAAGTACCATTAGCATGAACCTGTATAGAAAATATTTAAAATGTTTGTTACATTTTTTCAGTTTTTCCACTGTCTAGCAATTCTGCTCCTTATTAGGTGTGCGTTGTTACACCTTTCTTGCAAAGCAGGCCCCACCTGACTAATAACTTCTGTAGATCATGAATTAATGACTCAATACTGCTTCAAAAAAGTCTAAGCTATGGATATACATGTATATTCCCCACAGTTATAAACTAGGAACTGTAATTCTTTCAGCACTTGAAAGGCTTTCCGTATAGATTTGCTTAAAAATTGAAAAATTAATGTACTGGAACGATTTTGAAAGACCCATAAATAATGAGCTGAGGACCAAAAGCTTGAAACATGTCTGAGGTTATGTTAATTATGATAAATTATTGTGAGATGTTTGTTAGAAGCCGTTTAGCAACTATTAACCATAATTATGGCACGTCAATGAAAGCACAGAGACAATGGCTGAGATTTCTCACCCTGGCTGAAGGTTTATCATGCAACTTTTGTTGTAACTGTGTCTTAAATAAGTACATATAAGCTTAGTTCCTGGCTGTGATTTGGCTGATAAACTCTAATGAGGGCTTTCTTAATTGGCTCTGAAGCTGATCCAGCTGTGTCTTGTACACAGAATTGATAGTGAAGACCTTGCAGTCCCAACCCCAAATCCTGGTGATGTTTTACTCTGATCTGCTGCTGTCTACTGAGTGTGACCTGGAAACAGTTGTGGGTTTTGTTTTTTTTTAAGCAATTCATGTGCATCTTTCCCTATGTACGAACGGGACACAGAAGCTCTGATCCCAGGGCAAAGCCACAGGGTGTCACACCCCAGGCCTGGTCCCCATGACTGTGGGTGTTTGGGTTTGTCTCTTAGGAAGAGAGTCAGAGAAATCTGTCTTTGGGAGCCCTTTGGTTCCTGGTGCTGCCAGCACACCCTGCAGCCTTTGGAGGGCTCATCTTCATCCAGCTGGGACTGAGGAACGGCAGCTTTTCATGGCCAGCTTCATCTTTGCAGAGACTTCCCCTCCCAAAGCTGCTCTATTCTCTTCTTAACCAAAAACACAGCATCAGGCCAGAAACTGTCAGGAAGAAATGTAAGAACAAAGATTCAGAGCTCATTCTGTTAGTTCATTAATGAACCATAATGCCAAAGTAAAACACTTTGCCCTCTTCCAGATAAAAAAATATATCCTAGCAGAAAAAATAATGGCAGTGTTTTGTGTTGAGGAGTAAAGACTAAAAAAACCAGATCTTTGATTTTTAGAGTTTACCTTTTGGGGTTTTGTTTCTATAAATATTGATTAGCTAGCTTATCTGTGTTGTGATCCAAACTTTCTCCCACTGAAAATAATGGCAAACTTTTAATTTTTGCTTATAATGGTAGAATTGCTCTTATGAGCTTCTTTGCTCACTCAAATGTCTTCATACTCTGCACACAATTGCCCATTAACATTAATGGGTCTTAAATGGGCAGATCTCTTGGGAACCCCAGGCTCCAGTGTGTGACTAGATCATCTATTTGCTCTGCTGTTATATGATGGCATTTCTGACAGTATTTGGCAGGGCTTTTTTTAAAATGAATGCACCACAGGACAACTGCATCCCTGGTGACAGGGGATGAGCTGACCTTTAATGAGTTATTCTGGCCAAAGGAGGGAGAGCACATGGTCAGTGAAACGAGAATTTTCTGAACTATGTTATGAATCTCCTATTATCATCACCTCTGCATGCACATTTGTGTATATATATTTATTTTTCCTCTCCTGTTGAAGCAATTCTGCTGTGGTTACAGTAGTGTTGCTATGGTGACCCAAAGTGACAGCTGTTATTTTGTGCTCCTGGGAGGACTCTGTGATAATGGTGGTCATTTTCCCAAGAGGAATGGTTTGATATCAAAAATAAATCTGAGAGTAAATGAACAGGTCAGTGTGTAAATTAAGAAAAGAAATTCATTCTCATTAGCAGTAATTAATCAAGCCCTGTAGGATTCTAATGGGGGAAAAAGCCAATTTTAGGTGGAAATATCTTGTACTGCATGAATGTAAATGAGCATTGTGTTTGCTGCAAGGAGGATGCCAAACCCTTCATGTTTCATTGTGGTAGTTTTCTGCTTACACTTGACTGCCCAGTCCCAGCCTAGGAAATGTTCCTCCTTGGGCCAAATCCTGAGGCATTCAGAAAACCCCGCTGTCCTGCTTTCACATGGAATTGATAGAAAGAAGGATTTAAAAATAAAATATAGACCTACCATTTTTGACCCATAAATGCACTCATACACACTTGGAAACTTTCCCTGCTCTTTGAATATTGCCAGAACTGGGGTTTAACTGTAGAAACCCCCAAACATCACAAGGTGGATGGTGGAAAGCGTGGAGTTGTCCTGCCTTGTCCTACTGCTGCAGCCCCCAGGTAGCCCAAACACCCAGGAGATCTTATTATCATTCCATTCCTTTCTATCCTTGCAAACCTTGTGATGAAATCCTTTCTTCTATTCTTTTAGTACGGTTTTAATATATGATTTTCTTTTAATACAGTATATATAATAAAATAATAAATCAGTCTCCTGAAACATGGAGTCAGCATTCTCATCTCTTCCCTCGTCCTGGGACCCCTGAACACACCACCACACATGGGTGGTGGTCGCTGTTTGCTCAGGGAGGGGATGTGGGGCACAGTTGTGTGGAAGCTGAAAAATGAACTTTCATGGAGCCAGAGAGTGATTTGTGGTGGAAAGGACTTTAAAGATCAGCTAGTTCCACACTCCCTGCCATGGGCAGGGACACTTTCACCTATCCCAGGCTGCTCCGAGCCCTATCCAACCTGGCTGTGAACACTTCAGGCATGGGGAAGCCACAGCTGCTCTGGGCACCCTGTGCCAGGGCCTCACCACCCTCACAGGGAAGGATTTCTTCCTAATATCTAATCTGTACCTCCTTTCTTTCAGTTTGAAGCCATTATCCTTGTCCTATCACTGCATGCTTCTGTCCAGAGTCCTTCCCTGGCTCTCTGGTGTGCCTTTTCCTCTGAGCATCCCCATCTCTGTCAGCCTGTCCCCACAGCAGAGGTGCTCCCGTCCTGTGGGCGTTTCTGTGGGCTGCTCTGGGACTCAGTCCAGCCAGTCCATGTCTGTTTTGTGCTGATCTCATCACCTTTGCCTCTCTTCCTGGTGTTGGGAGACTTGGAGCAATGTTAGTCTCCCACGCTGCTGTGTGAATGGAAGTATTCCTGCCCTGCTGTGATCCCACCGGCAGCATTTCCAGAGCTCTCCAGGTGTGCCTCACCTGGGACACAGGAGTCTTTCCACAAAGGTGCTCCTCTTAGCTCCATCTCATTCCTTGGAGTCTGACACATTCTTTGTCACCTGTATAAATGGGCAATAAAAAGGCCAAGTTCTAGACTTATGTTTATCCTAACTGGAGCTGGGAAACTTACAAGTGTAATAAAATATTGCTGTTTCTAGTTCTTGTCCCACACAGCTTGTATTCCTTTGTGTTTCAAGGTGTGAATGTGCATTTATAGGGTCATAATATGTTTACCCCCAGTTATGAGTGTTGTTAAATATTTTATGTAAATGTGTAAATGTCAAGGTTTATAATGGAGGTGGTAAAAAGCTTCTCTGTGATCACAAAAAAAAAAAAAAAAAAGAAAAAAAGGTATTTTAGGCCAAAACCATGTAGACCTTCAGGTTTGAGGTGTGCATCTAACATGTGTGATATAAGAGATAAAAATCTGTTCTTCTTTATCTAACCTATTCAGTTTTCAGTCAATGCTGTGGATGAAGTGATGCTTATGGATTGTTTTGACATAGAGATTTTATGTTCTGCCTATCAAAAGGAATAAATGAAGGTGGCTTGATTATAGTATATTACTAACTTCAGTGTGAGAAAATACTGAATGGCAGAAAAGCTATAACAGAAATCAACCCCTGGAAAATGAAGTCAGGTAATCTAAGTGTGAAATCAAGGATGTTTTCAGAAGGGAAGGTGTTAACACTGCAAAAGTCTTATCAGAAGTTGGAGTACTTCCCATGGTGCTTTTAATTCAAGACTTGCATGGTGGTGAGAGCATTGGGTTTAATCCATAACAAGTTATTTGGCTCAGCTTGAAACTTACTGGCCAGAGTTTGGGAGGGAAACCGAAGGGCCAGGGATCCCTCCTGCCCTCTCCTCCGTGCAGGTTCCTCTCCTCTCTTGGGTTTTGTGCCCCATCCCGACAGTCACGGTGTGGTTTTGAGCTTCAGGGTTTTTCTCAGTGCTGTGTATGTGCTTTCTGTAAGAAATCAGCGTTTTCTACATCCTCTGGCATCCGGTTTCCAAACAATGGAGGGAACCTCTGTGCTGAGGTTGGCTCCATTCAGAAAGGGGAGCAGCTCCTCAGGGGAGGCTGTTGCTCAGATGAAATGTGAAGAATGCTTTCACTGTGTCCCTGTGAAACAGAATTACTTTGTGCTATTAAAAACAGGCAAACAAATGAAAAACCAAACCCCCAGACCCTGTATTTAAGCCTGTGAAAATAATCATGCTAAAAACATTTTAGGCCAAAATCCAATGGGAGAAGTTGCTGCTGTCTCATGGGGTGAAAGTGCTTGCAGTCAGTGAAGCTCTTGATGATATATTTACATCCTGACTTGTGTTTATTAGGCTAGGGAGGGGTTTTTGCCTTCAAGTACATTTGTTTGGTTGTAACTTCTTGGTATCTGTTATGGCAATAAAGGAATTTTGAGGTAACACAGCTGTTCAAGAAACATGTTTGAGACACACGCTGTAATGCAGAACTAGATTTTGGTAAGGTAGATGAGAAGCTGAAATGATGGGGTTGGAGTTTATTGCTGTTAATTTGATTGATATTGGTTGGGACTGCTCAACAAGTTCTAATATTAAATTATTTTAATATTGAATGCATCATATTAACATTAATTTCTGAACAAGAAGTTGCTAAATGCACTGCTTAGCTATTTACCAGCACCTGTAAAACACTTTATTCATGGTACTAAAAAGAGCTATGACTGATATCAAGCCAAAAACTAAAAACTCAATTTTTTGGCCTGTTGAAAGAAATAAAATATGGACATAATAGCTCTTAAGCTGAACTGCTTCTCTTTGGGTCTCTGTGTGTGTTAAGGTTTGGTTCCATGAATTATTGCCATTTGACTTGGAAGAATATTTGTCCCTTCACAGCATTTGCAGCTCCACTGTGATCTTAATTAGATGTTGTTCCTGTTGCTTTTCAGTTAACCAAGGGCACCTGTTTCTCTGCTGGGAGATGATTTTCACAGGCAGCCAAAAACCTTTTTAAACATGTAAAATTTGCTTGTTAAGCGTTGGCTGCCTGCGAGTAGCTGCCCTGAAGTCTGTAGGTGGCAATTTCATATAGAGCATAAAATGCTCACGAAACAATTCAACTTTATTGAGCAATTTAGACTAACTGCATAGAATTTGGTTTGGTTTTGTCCCAAAGGGTTTTCATCTAATAGGCAGAGCGAAAATATAAAATAAAAATAAAATTTCGCCCTTGTCTCAATGTCCAGAACTGGTCAGTGGAAACATAAGAGAGTTTCTTTCATAGACCGTGGATAAATACTTCATGTTTTAATTTCAAAAAGCCGTTGTGATTTTTTTTGTTGTTTAATACTGACTGATTAGGTACTTTGGGAATGAATATGTACAGAATTTTCTTGCAGTGTTGAAAAAGGCTGAATTACAGAGAACAGCTTTTGTTCTAAGGACTAAATGGTTCCTCAGTGGAAAAAAAAGGGATTTGTATGTTTTATAATGTGCAGTAGTGAAAAAGCTTAACATGAAAATATGAGGAACTGCACATCTGTGAGATCCAGGGGTGGCAAGTTTATCATTGCAATGTTGCACATGCATTCAGGAACTTATGGGAATATTCTACATTGTGAGATCTATTACATGAGAAACAAAATAGGCATCATTAAAGTTCCTCAGAGCTGCATAATTCTAATATTTTAACTTCTCTGTGCCTAATTTCCCTAATTTTTCCATGTTAATATGGACTAGTGTCCATTTTTGTAATTATCTGTGAGTGTAGGTTTGTATCAGTCGTTGTCCTTAATTACCTTGAAGTATGATGCTCAGTAAAGCCTGTGTTGTATATCCTGGAGTTGTTTATAATGCTTTACTGATTTCAATTATTAAATCATATTGCCAGAGGGTAGGGGGGGGGGGATGGGTAGATTATTATTCTTCCAAGCATCTGACTTTAGTAAATGCATAATTGTGTAGGGAGCAAAGCACTTTCCCAGGCAATACCTTGACTTTTTAGAGATTTAAAGAGACTGTGTAGTATTTAGGTTGTTGAATATTTCAGGATGGAGTGAAAGCATTTTCTGGCAACACACAAAACAGCTGTTGCTGCTGATGTCCTCAGATCTAATTTGATGTGTTATTTTACTTTCAATAGCCCCTGAACCTCCTTCCACATCACTCCTAACTGAAGGCTCTGTCAGCATGCTTTTGCTTTCACTGCTTGGCCATGGATAGTATGAAAAATTTTTTTTTTAAATGTGCTAGCTTTTCATGGTTAAATGAGAAACACATATCTTCAAACAGTGAATAATGATTTAATATTTTTTAGATGTGTAATATATGGTAAGCATGCCTTAGTGTTTCTCATAGGGTTTAGTTCTACCAAGACTAGTATTATGCAGCTGCACTCTGCTTATTTTAATAAGGCAATTCTGTAAGAGAGGGGGTGAAAACAATTGCCCCAGATGGGAAGTGTTCCTGGTCCATCATGGGTGGTTGGGCTGCTCTGCACAGGGTGGGTGCCTGACATGGCAGTGCCTGTCGAGTTTCTGGCTGATTGCTCAGCTATTAATTGTGGCAAATGACAATTTTACGGATCCCAGGGTTCGGGGTTGCCAGGCCAAGCCATGCTGTATTTATCTCTGCAGAGAGGGAAGGAAAGGGGCTGTGAGCTGCTGCACTGGTTTAAAATGAACACGGGATTTTTCATTTCAGCTGGGGTTGTGACAGTGTTGTGCAGGGAGCAAATAAGGCTCCGTTCTCTTTTTTTAAATATAATGGGCAGAAAATGTCCACAGGAACATCCGTGTTTCTATGGTTACAGGATTGTGTTCTCTTTTGGACTGTAAGGATGTGAAATGGATATGATCATCCTGTACTAAACCTAAGGGGAAGCAGGAACGTGTCACAGGTTTACAAAATCCTTGGTGTCTTGGAGCTGGGGGCACCTTTAGATCTCTCTGCTGGTCTTGGACTACCCTAAAGTAGGAGCTTGCCATAAAGAATGTGAATATCTAGGGAAAAAGCTCATAAATAATAAAAGCTAATAAATGTATTCTTTCTTAAAGGGTCATATTTCTAGTAACTAAATTAAAGAAGTGGAGGCAATTTTACAGTTGGACTCGATCTTAAAACTCTTTTCCACCCTAAATGCCTTTATGATTCTCGTTAGCTTGCAGTTAAGTCAAAATAAGAAAAAAATCAATAGCAGAAATGATGAAATCTTCAAAAAATATTGTAAAGCTTCAGTTTACTTCCTTTATGTATCTTACACTGGTTTCTTAACACTACTACAAAAATAGTGTGTAAAGCAAGCCAGTCTACTCCTTTAAATTATGTTTTGTTTCCTTAGAAATAGCTGGAGAAGTTTAATTTTCCTTTTTGCCCCATGTACAATAAAGATATCTAGAAGATCCATTTAGTGTTTCTAATGGGGTGGTGCTGAATGAAGATGAATCCAGAGCAAAACTGGGTCAGTTGTGGTTTTTCTGGAAATGGAAAGTAGTGCTGAGCTTTCCCCACATGAAATATTACAGGGTGACAGTGTTGACAGAGGGATCGGACATGATGCTGCCGAGGTTGATTGGATTATGAAGGGTTTAAGTAGTAATGGGATTGAAAAGTACTTCTTGAATGAAGAGACAGCTGTAGAGGATTTGGAAAGGCAGGTTTATAGGGTTGAGTCAGTTCAGCCTTGGGGTCATAGCCTTGCCCAGGGTTTGGGGGCTGGATGAAGGCAGGAAGCTCCGTGCTTGGAAAGCCTGAGAAATGGCAATGCAGAACCTGAGCCCTCCATCCAGGGAAGTTACA
Organism: Chlorospingus semifuscus; assembly: GCA_035048045.1. Classification (NCBI taxonomy): domain Eukaryota; kingdom Metazoa; phylum Chordata; class Aves; order Passeriformes; family Passerellidae; genus Chlorospingus; species Chlorospingus semifuscus. Next base: position 3,046,473 of record JAWWMS010000279.1, read on the forward strand.
GAGACTTTAACAGAAACTGATATAAATGCCTACCAAAAAAAAAAAAAAAAAAAGTCTGCCCCATTAAATTTTGCTTTCTCATTGAGGGTTAAATGTTAAATGTCCAGGTAGGCACCTGAATGCGGTGTTATAACCACGCTTTAGGGGCAATCAAGACTGCAGCTCCTGCCACTGAGCCACAGCCATAGCTCAAACATCATCTGTGAATTATTTTTTGGCTATGGTGTGGCAGTGTTTCGAAAAATAAAAACACTTGGACCACATCCATTAGTAATTTAGTGATGTGTCTATACTGCAGAAGGAAAGGTTATGGTGGTGTGATTTAGGACTTCCTAACCATAGCAGAGGGGTCTGACCCTGAGAGTCATCTGTTGGAAATGCAGGGCCACCGATGAAGGAGGGAATGACGAGGACTCCGTCCTATCAGAAGGCTAATTAACTACTTCATTTTTTTTAGAAAACTATATTTTTAATACTATTTTTAACTACTTTATTTATTTTTAGAATACTGTATTGTATTATACTATATTACATTACATCTGAACTGGATCTGCCCAGCACTCAGCTGCGCTCCCTGCACAGCATCTGTGGCTGTCAGTGACAGTCCCCACACACACCTGGATCCAACCGGTCAGTGAATCACAGCACTCACCCCAGAATCCAGTCACCAATTCCCTGCAGGTAAACCATCTTCCACAATGAATCCCACTTGTGAGCAACACAGGAGCAGCAAATGAGATAATTGTTTTTCCTTTCTCTGAGGTTCAGAGCATGTGAATCCCAGAATATCCTTGGGAAGTTTGCTTTGCCTTTCTCTGTGAAGAGAAATGTGGTGACACTCGTTGTTACTATTAATCTGAGGAGCCAAAACAGTGTTGTCCTGTGCTTGATCAGGGCAATTGAGTCTTTGCCAGTGCTGGTAGAATGGCAATGAAACAAAAGGCAGGAATGTCTAAAGCCCAATGATAAATGCAATATTTAAGTAATACAATTGGTAAATCAAATATGTTTACTTCAGTCTTCCTGTTGTCTTAATGTGTCTTTAAACATATCATTACTTCTCCTAATTAAAACCCTCCACTGTAGCCCTCTACAAAATAACATTTAAGAGTATTTTGCTTGTGTTCCACTCGCTCCCCATAGGTGTTTTGTGGGATTTTAAATTTTTTTGTTGTTGTTTTTTTGGTTTTTTGTTTTAACAAATATATTCAGTATATTTCAGACAGAAGGTTGCAGGCTAATTATGATTTAACTAAAGGCTTTGAAATGATCATTATTATTGTACAAATACGAGTGTGTGGATGGAAGAGGGATGAAATTGTTTGCCACCTTTCTGACAGATTGATGCACATCTCATGTAACCTTTAGGCCAGACAGCTTGGAAGTCTAATGAGCCTGAATTATTCAGAAGCCAGTGAAGATTAGTTTGATAGTGAGAGTATGTATTGATCTGCCAGCATTCTTTTTGCAGTGTTGAGCTTCCAAAATACTTAACTTTAAAACCAGGTTTTTATTTTGATCAAAAAAGGGGTTGGCTGGCATTGTTTTAGAAAAGTTACAGGCTTTTTGTCAGTCTTTGCTAAATGTTAATCTAAAAAAAACCGCAAACCAAGCAATCCTCACAATGACTCCCCAAACCCCACAAAAGTAACATGCTTTCTCTTCTTTCTTTCTTTTCTTTTTTAATTTTTTTTTAACATAGTGGCTAACAATACATCTGACACTGTCTTACATCCTTCCACAAAAAGATCCATTTCTTTCAGGCAATTACCAGCCTCTCTTTCAGATAAGATACAGGCTTATTGAGTTTCCCACTGTGCAATTACAGTTCTGCAGAACAGATTACTCCATATGAGCAGCCTGGATGATGGAGTGGATTGCAGTGGAAAGTAGGCAAAAGATATTGCAGCATTTGGGGGTTTTTTTGGTGGTGATCTGAAATGTATAGGAAGGAACTTTTGATTTTACTTTGTGGTCAGACAGAAGCAACCTAATTTTTGCACAAACCAGTGATGTGAGGAGTTGCAAAATTGATTTCTTTCTTTGATATGGAAAATACTAGGACTCACCATTAGCTTAAAACAGAGTTTCAAATTTCCAGCCTGTAATGAGGGAGACAAATAATATTCCTGTGTATGAGCTGCCAAGATGGGAGGAGATGTTTCAGCAGTGTTGGATAAAATGCTCCTGTTTATAACATTAATCAAAAATTATTAAATGTTAGAGACCCAGAGAGGGGCTCATTCACATGCAGACACTGTGCTTCCAGGATTAGTGTTCCATTCCCAACAGCAACTGCACCAGGATTGCCTTGTGGGACTGTTGCTTTTGGAAGGCAAGAACAATTATCCTAAAACATGTAGGAGGTGTATGTGTTTTTTCTAAACTCTGTTGTCTTAGATGACTTCTCAGGACATGTCTTCTTTTTAAAATTAATAAGTAGCTTTGTGTTGCACAATAACTATGTCTTGGTGAAAACTGCTTTGTATTCCCATCCCTCACCTACATTCTGCTTGCTCAAGTTACAAGCTTATGCAAATACTTCTCGTTCCTTCACTTCTCAGCAAGGCTAAAGGTTTTAGCCAAGGTTTGGAAGCCCAGCTTAGCTGTTTGTGCAGGAGTTATGCCTCTGCTGTAGGAAGCTGCAAATTTCAGGGCACAGTGTAATTTTACATACAGCAGTTTTTCTAATCTCAGTTTATGCTCCTTGTCTTAATTATTTACTTGATGTAGTGTAGTTTTATGTGCTGTCTTTTTAGAAAGAGAGAAGATGGTGTCTCTCCCTGCAGAAGGAGTCTGTTGCCATTACACTACCTGAGATGAATCTGTTTGAGTTGAGGCCTTAAATTTGAATTTTTGCTAGTAAAATAAGTGAGTCTGTGCAGTTGTGGAAGATGGATATTGTTCCACAGAAGTCAGCTGCACAGTACTTTAATTAAAAATAAGGCAGCTGAACCATTTTATCTTATGTTGGCGCCCTTATTATTTCTGTGTCGTTGAAGCATTAAATAGGTACAAAAATCTGTGCTTACCTCTGCTACAGGCTCGACAGCATTGCCATTAATGTAAATGTGACTGTAGTCAGTCACAAATGTCAAATATAATGCCAGTTATGGTACTGCAGGCATTTAGAAAGTGAAGCATAACTGTTAGTGCTCTATAGCTTGTCCAGTGTTAATAAAGCAGGCTGTTTTCCACTGATCACACTCTGATGTCTGCAGCTGTGGTGGGGTCCAGAGGGATGCTGGTGCCTGTGGAAGGGAATGTGTGCTCCTGCCTCAGAGCAGCTGTTCTGTGCAAGGCACAGCTCACAGACATGGACATGGCACGTGGCATCCGTGCAGCTGTGAACAGTAACCGGGTATGGGATCTGCGCTCTGGGCTTTTTCCTGCTTTAAGGAATGTCTTGATTTCCATCGCTTCAGAACCTTCAGGTGCCATGAGATCTTGGCCATCAGCCGGGATCAGAGTGCAGGTCTCTTCCAGCTGCATTTTACAGGAACCTTGTAGTCTCAACTCTATTTCCCAGTAGCCAGCTGGATCTGCACCGAGCATGTGCAGGAGCATTTCCCATCCATGAAGCTTTGGTGTCCTTGATTTTGGCTCTCAGTAGGGTGCCCTTGCTGGCCTGTGTCCTGCACAGCCTCACTACTGTTTGTCCTTTTCTCTCCTCACCCTCCAGCCCAATAGCTGTACTCAGTAGTAAGAGCTTTTATCCATTCTCTAGGTCTGGATCTTAGCATGATTCAGTTCAATTTTAATACTACTTAAACACTGATCAGTCAGTTTATCATCTTGTTAACATCAAGGCTGGCACTTCCTATACAGACAGCTGCTGTGTGCTGTAACCCTGGAGATTCCCATCATGTCTTTGTAAATAAGAATTCTGTGAACAGTTTAAAAAGATGGTAAATACTGTTTGTGTTTTCCCTTAAATTAATCTGTTTAAAAATTTTTGTTTTTTGCATGTATCGTTTGTATATAGTATAACATTTGCAATCTGGCAAATGATTCTGTGCCTCTAAACTATGAAATAGTATAATTTATCTAAGCTGTAGGGTTTTCAATGTATGTTGCTCTAGATGTTCCTAAGCCTGACTGGATGAAGCATTGCCTTTCTGAAATAGAGTTTGACATGAAAATGCAGGCCTTAGTATCTCATTTGGTCAGACCTGGTTGGTGCAGTTCAGACCAATTAGGCAGCATGTGTAGTTGGACTTGTTTTCCCTCAGAACATTGTGCTTTGGTGAATGTTGAGAGAGATCTACCGATGTTCTAAATGCTTGTCATGCCTGGCTAGCTGCTGATGAATGCTGCTGAAATTGGAGGGATTTAACCTGTAAAACTTGGTGTTTGGCATTTCCTATTTTAAAAAATTGTTATTTACTGAATTATTATTGCTTACTAAATATTTTATTATTAATAAATATTGTTTACTGAGTGGGTGCTCTGGATGCCATTAAAATGAAGAAAACACTTCAGAAGTCTTAGCAGGTTTGCAGCATTCAAAGAGCTGGCTTAGTGAACCTTTCTACTTACAGGTGGAAAAATCAAGAGTTGTTGAAATCTCCAGTGTAAATCACCTCTGTATTGCTCTTGTAGCTAGAACTTTGTTCTGCACGTGGACAGCACAGCTAGATGGTCTTCTGACCATGTGGTACAGCTGGCATCCCCTCTGAGTACAGCTGCATCAACTTCTGAGACAAGTTTCCATTTTCTGTAACCATAAAACATAATTATTTTAAATGACCTTGCTGTTTCTGGAAGCAGATTCTTTCATTACTTTCTGAATTTTTGAGTGTAAGTAAAACACATGAGTGCACAGTATGCTATCCAATCCATCCAAAAGGATAGGGGCTGAAAATGGACTTTTTGCCCCATCCTGTGGGATCCATGAAGGGCACACTGGAGAGAGCAAGGGCAGAGTGTGCACTGGGCTGTGCTGGTGTTCTCTGTGGATAGGATGGAATTGTCTGAATGGGTTCAGGTGCTTTTTGTTTTTAGGCTGAGCACACAGCACCTGGCTCCTGCACTGCTGCCACACCACACGTGCAGCAGGTCTGCATTTAAAATGTTGGCTGCACTGAAGTTGGCTATCAGGCTGCTGGTGTTTGACTGTGTGTTCCTAATTAGATGGATAATCGCTTGAACATTGCTTAAAATTTTACTTTGGGAATTTGGCTCTTACAAACTCCATTTTATAATTAGTTTATTTGCATTCTCTTTATTCCTTATTAATAAATCATGGTTCAGATTGAGCAGGCTGCTTTGATCGCAGGGTCTGGTGATGCTCAGAGAGTTTTGTTCCCTGTTGGCATTTGAAATGCAGGGCTGTGGCAGTGCAAGGAAACATGCCTGGGCACCCAGTTGGAGGAATTTGTGATCCTGGGTATGGTAACATCCTCACGAATGACTCTGTCCTGTTCATATATGGTTTGTTCGTTAAGTGAGTGAGGTGAGGTCATCCCTGGGTGAATCCCTGGGGGCATGACCTGGTGCTGGAGCTCTGGCAGTGGGATATCAGTGCTTTATGGCATCTGTTACCATCGATTTTCATTCATTTATTTGTTTACTAAAGTCCAGGAAATGGGTTTCAGCCAAGGGACAAGCGAGCAAAAATTTTGGTTCTAGGAAGTTGCAGTTTGGGAAATATTCCTCTAAAGAGGGATAATGACAGGGGAAAAAAAAACACCAAACCAACAAATAAACAGGGAATTCACGGGAATCAAAGAACTTGATGAGAAATAATGATGGTTGTGGGATACTTTGACATATGCTTTGACTTGTTCGAGGTAGGTGTGTAAAAGAGAGCTGAAAGTTCAGACTCTTCTGGACCCATCTCTTTTCACTAAGGCTAGCTGACCTGAGGGGCTTCTCATCTCCTGCAGTACATAAGCCTGAAACCTCCTCTGAAGAAAATTGTTTGCAGTGGAAATAGGGTGCTTTATACTGCTGCTGCAGTTTCTTTTCTGTCCCTTTTGGTGCTGCAGAGCTGCCAGGGTACATGGTTGAGACATCCTCCCTTTTGCTGTAGGCACGTGTTCCGTGACAACAGAAGTAGAAATTAATTCTGCTCTTTTCCATAAGCTCAAATACCACCACTTTGAGTGCAAGAAATCACTCCAGCCAAAAGGTCTCTGCAGCTTGAAATAGTTTAAGGCCTGTAAATCCTTCAGGGATGAGGTTCGTTTACCTTAATATACTCCATGCTTAATAAGAATTGCACTTGAGGCGAGAGGGACGAGTAGGAAGGACTCTCTCAGCTACATCAATGAACTTGTGCCTGACCTTTGATGTAATCCTTCTCTGCTATGGCTTCATTGTATATGGAACGGGGGAAATATCAAGAGCTGCATCTCATTCACAGAAGCACTTTGAAGTTAAATTCCCCATTATAAAACAGTTTGAGGTCCCTGGAGGGAAAACAGCAGAACTGCAAGCTGCTAGTCACTTATATATTGCACACATGAAGTAGGAGGAAAGTTACATGTACACTGTATTATGGTACACTATATCCAAAGGGTTGAGACTAAATATAATAGCTGAACAGGAATGTGTGGGCTCATTATGATTCAATGGTGTAAAATTAAGCTGGAAGCAGATATTTTTTGGATAGAGTTTGAAATAATAATTCTGAAAAGAGAGTTGTTTAGAGAAAGAGATCAAAGAAAAGAGCTGAAACAAGGGGGGGATGTTTTTTATGTATGGACACAAGGGTCATGCCTCTCTTCCTGCATGCTCTCTGTTACACCTATTTCCTGCATTCAAGGCTACGAACACAGTAACAGTATCTGGGTGCCTGAAACCCTGGGTTCAAATATTCTTATCATGCATGGGGTACATTTCACATTTTCAGAGAAGGTTTATCAGCAGATTATGGCAGTAAGCAGTCATGAAGGCAGACTTCCTTATCCTGCATCTCTGATGCCTGATATGTGTGCAAATTGGATTACCTGAAAGCCAGGAGAATGGTGTGTGGTGTCTCCCATACAGATGGACACGGAGTTCTGCAGTAAAATTCAGGCACTTGTGCTTCCTGTCCATCTTCACCTCTGCATCCCCGTTACCCAACCATTGCTGTAACTGGATGGGCAGGAGCAAATTAAAAATTCAGGGAAGTAAATGCAGGTTTTGTACCTTAGTGGCTTGGTAAAAGAAACAGACTCAAACCAGTCCTTGTATCTGAGCAGGAAGAGCCCAGCCTTGTTTTAATCTTCCTCTGTCTTATTACTGCATGTGTTTTAATGGCTTTGAGCAGCTTCATGCTAAAAT
>JAWWMS010000279.1:3053771-3068471 GCA_035048045.1 Chlorospingus semifuscus
CACAAGTCAGCTCACTTAAATGGTTAAGGTTGATTTGCTCTTGCAATTAATTTGTTCCCAGTGGCAGTGGCAGTGGTGCTGAGATAAGACTTGTTTGTATCATTGAACTGCTGGTGTTTGTTGCCATAAAGTGCAGTAAGAGCTGATGTTTTCTTGAGTCAAAAAAGATTAGCTTGATTCTGCATACTGAGAAAGTATATCAGTGTAATTGCAACATTGCATTCTAAACAGGAGCTGGTTCACAGAACTTCTGTTAGCCATTTAATGGATTTATTTATTGTCAGGGAATAAAAGTGCTAACAAGCATGAGTAATCTCTAAATATTTTTTTTAATTTCTTTTTAATAGCAATCAATTCAGGTTGTCTCTTTGCTCAGTCAGCGGGACTCCTTAAGGAATTAACTTTCCCCTTTGGACACAGTAAGAGTAGAATTGGTAAAATTAAGATGCTGGAATTTGCTACAAACCAGGCTTTGCTGCTGTGCCATGTGGCAAGAGGAGCCTCCTCCTGTACTGTTCTAATAATTGTATTAACTTGAGCAGTGGTGAACTCTTTTTTTTCTTCCCCCCTCCTCTTCATATTACATTCTGAACCTGTTCTTTCCAGTCTGAATCAGGAACATCCTGGCTCCTGGTGCCAGCCAGCTGTTGGCTACACCAGTGGCAAGCTGAGCTGACTCACAGAACAGATGTGATGTCCCAATCCTTAGCTCTGGATATTGCAGCAAACTCAAATTGTGGCCTGTGGTATTGTTTTCACTCACCTGATTCACAATCAGCCTCTGTCAAACCTTAAAATTCCTGCCCAAGTTTTAAGGCTCTCTCTATTTAATTTGTGTTGTACCTTGGCATGATTTCACGTATTTATAGATAAGCATGAAACTTTCCAGGCTATTTGAGCAACTTTGTAGAGCATAGGCTTACAAAACTGCAACAGCAGAGAGGGACTTCACAGCCACAGAAGGAGGAGAGAAGTACATTATTGCAGCATCATCTGTTTTCCTGGAAACTGGAGACAAACTGAAAGGTGCCTGTGCCATTCAGTACCCTGGGAATTCAAGCACACAATGTAAATATATTGTAACTCCCAGAACTTCAGCTGGAACAGAGAAATGCAGGGAAGTGGTCAGCCTTTCTCATGCTTGTAAATGGAAGCAAAAAGCAGCAGTGCTGTAATACTGAAAGTAATTTATTAAAGCTGCCATTTGGTCATCTGTTTGGAGATGGCAAAGAGACATCACAAAATACACCTAATATGCTTACTCACGAATTCAGTGGGTGCCTTCAGCAGGTATCATCTATTTTCATGCAGGATGACAGGTTATTAGTAACATTTGTAGGGACTTAAAATGCAGAACATGCCAGAAGAAAACATGTCCCTCTGATTTGTGGTGCCCGTGGGAGCCATTTTCTTCAGAGGGTCATTTTATTTTGTAATAATTGGATGCTATCATTGATTTGAGCTCCAAGCCACCTGGTATCTTACTTAAGGCCCATGTTTACTGTCTAAGATGACACAATTTTTCCCATTTGGGCTGACTTCTGAAAGTCATCTGGGGAGCTTAGAGGAGAAAGCACTGCTTTATATAAAATGCCTGTGCAGCATGGTGTTCTTCTAAGAAAATTGTCTTTATAGAAATTTTATGGCATTAGTAATTCTCAAAATGTTTTCCCTCTATATAGAAATGCTACTTTGCTCTAATATAATTTTTAAAAAATATAAACTTTGTCCTAATGTTGAAGTTCCATGTAAAATATGTTACCTTGATTGAACACTGAGTTCAGGCCTCTTTAGTTTGTCCTTGCAAAGTATTTGTTTTTTTGAAAGACGGCAGAAAACGATGTTTTAAAAAATGCTGAAATCAGTGACCTTGTTGTGACATCAAATGAGCATTTTCTTACTTGATTTTGTCTGTAGTCCAATAAATGACTTGCTCTTTGAAACGATGATGATAGGTGTGGAAAGTGATTAGCCAACTAATTAACAAGCCATCATACTTATTAATCACAGAAAGACACAGTATGTCACCAAAAGGTTGGCTTCATGCTGCTTATGAAAAACGGCAAGATACGTTTGTTTTTTTTTTTTAACGTATTTTTAGTAGATGGAGAATAGGATTAATGTCTGCTGGCTGAAGTAACAGCCAGCCCCTGGTCTCTCACACAGCTCGGTAGTTAAAGAGCTGCAGTGGCAATCAAGTCCCCAGATTTATGTGGATCTAAATAATTTTAGATATGGCCAAATGAAAAGTTAATAATAAAAAGGAATTCATCTGTGAAATGAACTTCCAGAAATGAGCTAAACCAGTTTCCTTGCCTTCATTCCACGTGGCAGCAATCACCTCTTTCTCTTTGTGTTTTATGTCCTTATTTATGGATGTAAAAGACAGAGGCGAGAGGAGATGATCTAAATGTGCACTGGGATTAGAAGATTTTTTATTTTTATTATTTCTCCTCTTGCAATAATTTCAGGAAATGCAAAGGAATAGCCTTCAAAAGGCAGTAAACAGGAATCTACCCCTTTACAGGCATTCTCTCTTAATGTACTCCTAATAGCATGAAGCAGCATTCAGTCACTGAAACAGAAACCCTGTGAGTAAAACTAGGAGGAATTATTGCTTTTGTCTTGAATCATAGAATCACAGAGTCCTTCAGGCTGGAAAATACCTCTAAGGTCACAGAGTCCAACGGTTAGCACAGACCAAAAGCTTTGCCATTTACGGTGTGCTACAAGGTAAAAGAAATGTAATTGTAAAATTGCCCAGGCCTTTTGCTGAGCACACAGCTCCTACCCAATCTCGTGCGGAGAGTGACTCCTTCCTGTGACTCCTGCAGGCTCTCAAGGTCACTGCATTCATTGATGCTAATGTGCTTTGGAAAACCGATGCAATCAATGTTAGCTCCTGTGCTTATCTCCTGCCAAGGATTCCCTGTGCAGTTTCTATTCCATTTTACTTCTCCTGAGCTGGTTTAATGCAAAACCAATACATCTTGTGGAAGAGCAGATGCACACAGAAACAATCACGGCCTAATTTTGTAGTGGTTCCTGTCTATTAATAACCATTCTGATAGTAATTACCTGTAGAACAATAAACATAGATCCATTGTGTATAAAGAACAAAACCAGGCTGCTGATGCTGCCAGACTAATTTATATTGGTAGTGTCAATTTTTCAAGTTACCTGGAAACTGTTGAAGACAGACTCAATTAAAAGTATGGTGCATCTTTTTAAAAAATGACTATTTAATGACCTCAAATATTCAATGCCAAGTCCATTCTCTTGGCCCAGTGCTCTGCTAGCCAGGAGAGGAATAACCTGTTTAAAACCTCCCAGAGAGAGCTTTATCTGGTTCCTTAGAGCCACTCTTCAGGAACAAAAAATGACCAGAGGGATGATCTCTTGTATGAGGATAGATTGAGAGATTGGGGTTGGTCACCTGCAGAAGGAGAGGAGAACTTATTGCAGCCTTTCAGTACTTTAAGGGGGCTGATAAGAAAGATGGGGACAGACTTTTGAATGGGGCCTGCAGTGATAGAACAAGAGGCAATATTTTTTTAAATTGAAAGAGGGTAGATCAGACTACATAAAACAATGTTCTTTTGCAATGAAGATGGTAAAATACCAGCCAGAGAGGTGGTGGACACCCCATCCCTGGAAACATGCACGGTTAGGCTGGTCAGGGCCCTGCCCTCACCTCTGTAGGGGTTGGACAAGGTGAGCTCTGAAGGTCCCTTCCAACCCCAACCCTTGTGTAGGAAGCTGTGTGACCAAAGACTGGCAGTGATTTGTGTCTGGCAGGAGTCACTTGGCTGGACAAGAGTCTGGTGTTTCTACCAAGGGCGGTTCTGTTCTAAGCGCTCCACTGAATGTTTTATTGCAGGACAGTTTTGAAGTGCTAAATCCATTGAAATCCTGAAGGGCAGGTATTTACTGCTTTGAGAGTGTTGTGAGGAAGACCTCGATGCAGTCCTGTGCTGGCTCTGTCCCCCACAGTGGGCTGTTTCAGAAAGCTGACCAACCTCTTGTAAGACCTTGGCAGGAAGGAATCTGAAGGGATATTGTTGCCATTCATGCCTCCAATGAACAGGAAATTTACAGGGCATTACATCTCACATGCTGGGGACTGATTTTGGCGTTATCAAATAAAATCATGCTGAATCTATAACATGGTTGTCTGCCAGTTTCACACAACACTGCTGTTCCTGCAGCAATCCATGGAAAACTGCTTACTGACAAAATACTTTTCATCTGCAAGAGCTGGATGATCTGATTGCTTGAGAGGTTAGAGGATAATTTAATTTTCTTGGAGGATTTGCTGGTATGCCTATGTGAATATAGAGATGTAAGAGGTCCCTTACAGTTCTCCATAGTTGTGTCTTAAAGGTGCCTGGCTCGAGGATGCCAGCCATGCTGACACCACGTGTGGACATCTCTCACTGCTCTGAGGGAAGTGGGACCATCTGCTGAAGCAAAGCCGATTCCTCCAGGTTTTCTTGATGGCCTCTCGTGCACACAGTAGTTGAGTCCAACTCAGTACAGCAGATCTAATGGAATCTGCAGCTTGTAGCCTGTAGCAGTCTCCCAAACCCATTAATTAAAAACCAAACATTTGTGTTGTCTGTAGTTTCCAGTTGCAGCTGAGGTGTCACATTTTCCCTTTCCCAGGTCTGTCATCTCTGACAGTTTCTAAGACCCTCATAGCCAGCCTAATTAAATGATCAAAATTACTGCTTCAATCTCCATAGCTTGTTCTCTTTCCTTTAACCAGTATTTTCCAGAACTTAATAAAGCAGTAAAAACAGTAATTAGTGCTCTAATTGGTTATAAATAATAATATAACAGACTTTCTGTCAAAATAACAACCACAAGGCAATATGCTTGTTGAGATTATTTTAAATTCCCCGCACTAAGGCGGTTCAAAGTAGTAAATTATATTACAGCAATTTGCTTCAAAGAAGTATAACCTGTAAATTTATTTTATCCTGACAGCTGTGACAGGCTGCACTCCTAAGTGTGTATTTGTTTCAGGTCTGGCTGCTCATTTCTCTTCTTCTGATCCATACTGCCAATTAAAAGGTTGTGTCTATGCCTAATGTTGAATTCCCACTCTTTGCTGTGTACCAAATTCATAAGCTCCATGTTAGGGCATTTCCCTGAGCTTCACAATCCTGGTGAAATCTCGGCAGCCCCAAGGTGGTGTCACCAGAGTGCTTTCTTTGTCTCTTGCAGCTGGTACATTATTAATGATGCTGCTGCCGGGGAGCGGGCTGGGAGGGCAGGGGGAGCCCTGGGCAGCTGAGGGCGCAGGTGGCGGGGAGGCACACATCGGTGACCACCAGGCTTCCCCACGTTGGTGGTTTTTGGTGGTTTCTGGTTTTGCCAGAGGGCAGGACGAAAAGGTACAAACAGATGGATGGAATGTGTCAGAGGAGCTTGTGGCAGTGAGAATTTGTACTTTATAGCTGTTGATAGCGTAGTGTTCCTAATCTTTTTGTTCTTACTTAAACCTCTGAAAATTGATTGAAATGTTGTCTGGCATCTCCCCTTTCAGAATTAGCAGGAGAGCAGTGGGGGAAGGACACGTTAATGTTTCACACTTGCCGGCTGGTTTAGATGCTGATGCCTTTTATTGACACACAGGCTCGCTGCGATCCGTGAGCAACCATGAGGTAGTCTGGAGACAGGTCTCTCTCCAACCACCCAAAAGTGATAAATACAACCTTTGGCAGAATCCTCAGCTTGCTCATTTGCCATAAAACCCCTGAGAAATCTCTCGTGTGTATGAGACACAGCTGCAACCAACAGCAACGTTCACTGTAGATATATTTTTTCTTTTTTTACAGGGAAACAGTGACAGTGCTAACTGAATTATTTCATGCTGTAGGGTTCTTACAAATTTATAGACTTTCTTGGTAGCTGTTAACACTTGATAATGCATATGAAGGCTGGTTTTAGTTTAAAAGTATCACAGTTTACTGGTTAATCTCTAAGAAAGGGGAGGGGAGGCTTTTTCCCATCCCTTATCACTCTTGTAGGTGCTCCCACAGAATCTCTGTCATTCTGGCTGTTACAAGGGTAGGGGAGTAAAGGAGTCAGCAGTACACCCCAGCTGAAAGGCGTAATCTCAGATTAGAGCTGCTGCTTTTTCCAAAGTTCTGATTCAGGAGCAAATGTGCCCAGGAAGGTTGACTCAGCTCTTTCTGCTTCCAGTGCAGCCTAGCCCAGAGGCCCCCCCACCTCCATAGGGTGGTTATATTCTCAGTATTGAAACCGAGAGGTTTGTTAGCTCAGAATAATTCTTGTGACTGTCCTGGCGTGCTTCCCCAGGCTTCTCCATGCGGAGCTCAGGCTGTTCCGACTTGTCTGCTGGGGCACAGTCTGTCACTTTCCCCTAGCCCTGGTCAGGGCCCTGCTTCAGTAATTCTGCAGGTATTTGCAGATACTTAACACTTTTTATTTATTTCAAATGGAATTTACTTAGTGGAATTTGTGTCCTAATGCTAAAGCACGTTAACAACATTTTTTTCCGAGTAATTACGAATCTGTTTTAAATTACAAAAGAAATGCTAACCCAGGCACCCAAAGAGGAAGCATCTAGACTGGCAGTTTTCATCCAGTGGATTTGTAAAATATCTTTGCATTTTTTACAGGATGTTTTTTCACAGTAGCTCTGTTCTTGGGATGTTCGATTTGCAAATGGGTTGATAAGGCAAAGCCTGGTGAACTCTGTGTGTCAGAGGGTAGGTGTGACACAGGTGACTTGAACAAGCAGGGTAGAGTTGCCTTGTTGGTGTAGTTGCTTTCCTCATGTTGTGGTATGAGTAATAGCATACAAAACATTGCTAAGATATTGAAAAGACCTCCTTAGAGAGACCCTTAAAGATGACTGTGAGGAGAGGTGGATACTCTTTAAGTATTAATTCTCTTTGCCCTCACCCATGCACATCCTATGAGTCTCTAATTGGAGAATGTCTTTCCTTATAAAATACATCAGTTACCAAATAAAAATGCTTTAACTGTGATGGCACAGGGCACAAATGATCCCTTCTTGCTAAAGGTTACCAGGCAGGGACATTATGTTTATCCTTCATCCTGCCCCCAGAACTCTCAGTGGGAATGGTATGTGGTAAATGTGCTTATAATTAACATTTGGGTGTGTAATTTGCCTGTATATCACAACTGAGTCAGGTAACTTTGTGGCTCTAGCTTGGTTTGACTCACAAGCCCATTGAGGCAGGTCAGAGGTAAGCAGTTTGTCCTGTAAATCGGCTGGAATGCAGCTCCAGTGGGGATTGAGCTATGAAAGGAAATTTTAAATTGTAATTCTTTCGCCAGTGCCTGTCGAGGTGGGTCCGTCAGGTGAGGGATTTTCCATCTGAATGGCAGCAGCCATCCTCGCTAGGATCTGGTTAGCAGGGCAGAGCCTGCCCTCTGCTGGGGTCTGCAAGTGCCGAGACACCGATCGTTCGCGGAGCTTCGCATCAACACTAATAACTAACACGTGTACTTTGCTGTAATCCACTTTCACTAGTCTGTCCCAATTGAGCCAAGTTATTCTTCTGTGTTTAAGCATGCTGAGGTTTTAAAAATACATTAAACTAACTCGCTGAAAAGGAGCAGGCAGAGAAGAGCACTGTTGGTGCCTCGGAGATGGCATCCAAGTCAATAATTGCAGGTTAAACCTGGATATTTGTGTTTCAACTGGAATGTGTAGATGTTGACTTGGAAGAGCAATCAGAGGTGAGTTTTTAATGTGGCTTTGGATTGAAAGGTGTTGTGTAACGCTGGAGTTAAAAGTCTTGTGAAAATTTTTACATACCCAAACTGTGCCCGTGTTCACAGGGGTCCGAGGATGAGGGAAGAGACGAGGATGTGACTCCATGTTTCAGAAGGCTGATTTATTATTTTATGATAGATATTACATTAAAACTATACTAAAAGAATAGAAGAAAGGATTTCATCAGAAGGCTGGCTAAGAATAGAGTAGCAAAGAATGATAACAAAGGTTTGTGGCTTGGACTCTCTGTTTGAGCCAGCTGACTGTGATTGGCCATTAATTATAAACATCCAATATGGGCCAATCACAGATGCACCTGTTGCATTCCACAGCAGCAGATAATCAATGTTTACATTTCGTTTCTGAGGCCTCTGAGGAAAAATCCTAAGGAAGGGATTTTCCATAAAAGTTGTCTGTGACACTCAAGGACACCTGTCTTGGTGTGAACAGACAGGTGTCTGTTAAGGAAGGCAGGAGCCTCCCCTGAAATGGAAAATGTAAACCCCCTCCCCCTGAATTGCTATAAATTTTAAATTAGCGGGCTCTCAGGCAAAGATATGAGAGCAGGAATAACAGTACTTTAATAGGGAAGAAAAAAAAAAAGGATAAAATGAACAATGCAGTACACTAGAACAACACTGACAGAGTCAGAACCCAACCTGACACCCTGTGGGTCAGGGTGTTGGTGGCAGTCCCATTGGAAATGTGGCTGCAGCCCTCCTGCAGTGTCAGGGGTGGTTCTGTTGGAGCAGGGGGATCTGTAGAGAAGGATGTATTCTTCCTCTGAAGATCCAGTGGAAGGAGAGGCAGCTGCTGTTCCTCTGGAGAATCCAGTGGACAAAGCCGTGCTGGTGTCTCAAAACCTCTGGATTATATCTGAGTAGCAATGCTTGGCTCCTCCCTCTGGGCTCACATCTCCCAATGGGATGTTCTAGTTCTTATCAGTCATGCAGTGACATTCAATAGTCTGTTATCAGCAGATGTCCCCTCCAGAGGGAGGAGTGATTGTGGTCACTCAAAGAGAGATAAAGCAAACTGCTCACTTGAGAAAGGTAATCTGCCATACAGATGGTAATTGAAAGCATCTTGCATTGCAAAGTTCAATATTTATGCACTCTGGGATTTTGCAGCCTCGTGCCCGAGCCTTGACCGTGGCTCTGGCATTGCAGCAGGGGCCAGAGAAAGCCACAGATTGCACTGGAGCCACCAGAGATCCCAAACAATGCTCTGGGATTGGGTTTTCTGGCAGGCTTCTCACAAACAATTTTCAGGCTCCCTTCAGGCGCTGAGAAACTTTTAGAGTAAGGAAAATCCTGAAATTTTCCCATATATTAGCATAATTCCCATCATTCTGGCAGCTTTCCCTGCTGTGACATTAACACAAAGAGTCACATCCTGTACTGCTATCACCTTTGATAAACTTATAATTTATGCAACACCTTGCTGTAGTTGTAGTCAGAGTTGCTGTAGGAGCTCAGGATGTTTCAGGTGGATTGGGAAAATTCAGTAATTCGCTATCCCTGCCAGCAATTCTAAGTCCTGCTATTCAAAGCCTCTTGTGACTGACAATATTCAGACCAACAGAAGAACTAATTAGTCTGAGGTAGCTTGGGAGTCTTTCTGCTGAATTCAGAAGGCTTTAGGATCAATCAGCTGGGCTTTGTGCTGCCAGGAATGAGAGACACTTGCCCTGGGCTGCTGTGACAGACTATTTCAGCTCCATGTATGAGTCATAGCATTAAACTTCCTCTCTTTTTAATGACATACAGGTTAATTTGACAGCCATTTCTCATTGTTTTTCTGCTAAAAATTCTTTGGCAGGCTCTTTTGAAAAGACAGGTGTCCAAAATACATATTTTAAAACCAAGTTATATGAAATCCTCATATTAATATCTGGCTACCACTTGAAAAATAAAGATTTCAGTTCCTGGGTCCTCTCTAACTATGTAGTCATGAACAGCAGTCTTCTTCCCTCTCAGAGGACAGTTGCAAGTACATTCATTAATTAATTTTCTGGTTTTCCCAGGAGAGAAAGAGGTCATAGATTATTATAATTATCATCCCTAAATTTAAAATGTGTAAACCAAGGCATAGCAACAACAAGTGGGCTGTCAGCAAGGCCAACATTGAACAAAAGCTAGGACAGCATCTCTTCAAAAAAAGAGGTAAAATCAATGACTGTAAGCAAAAATGTGAAATTCAACTCTTCAGACCATGTGCAGGATGAGATGGGAGCCCACTCAACAAACTATTTGCAAAAGCTTTTAGGTTGTTTATTCCTAGAAAGAAATTATGAGAAGTCAATTGTCCCAGGCTCTGTATGAAATCAGTCTGTAGAGAAACTGTGATCAAAATTGAAGAGGGGAGATCATGGTAACTTGAGAAGAGAATGAGAGAAGTCAGGAGCAATCCCAGGGATTTTTAACCTTCCCCTGAGCAAAAAGGATTGCCTGAAGCATGCAATCTTTCCTTTTAAAATTAAGATAATAATAATAATCTATAGTAGTGATTAAATTGCTATTTCTTCACTGGTGTCATCTTCAAGAGCAGCACTGCCTTGGGAGTAATAGATAGATAGATAGATAGATAGATAGATAGATAGATAAAATATATATAGTAATATATGTATATATATACATCATGTAAATATAATAATAAATAAATAATTGTCTAAAAGTGTTTACTTTAATCACAATGACTAAGTTCTGTGATGTGTGTGTTTGTGTTATGGCATGTCCAGAGAGCCTTTTCTCTTGGTCAGCTCATCTCTTAGCCAGGTATGGGGGATTCTAGAACACCTAAAAGAAGGTATAAGTGATATGGGACTGGTTGGCCCTGTTTCTAAACCCCACAAATTTGGGCTACATCCAAAACACAGACACAGGAGCTTGGGAGTTCTACTAACCCAGTTCTGATGTTGATGAGTGCATTTGATGAGTTGTATTCCAAGCCTGAGGTGCTCTGATAAACTCAGCCAGCTTCTTGCTAGTCAGCCTTTTCTTCCTCCTTTCCTTTTGATTTTTTTACTGAAAGATGCAGGCAAGTGAGAGGGATTCTTTTTAAAGGACAGCCATCAATGAGCAAGAAACCAATAGAGCATGAGCATGCAGAAAGAGAGACATCAAAACACAGTGAGTTCAAGGAAAAGTGTGGGGCACAGCACCTTTATTATGAGTGTTGATCCAGCAAACCCTCCTTTTTCAGCGCTGCTATTGTCTGCTTGAGAGGTGTAGGCTTAGGGCAGGTTACATTTCTGTATGTACCAGCCTTGTTACAAGGTGCATTTTCATGGTTGGCTGAGGAAGGGGAAAGAGATTTTCCCAGTTTTGTTCTCCAGACACGTTTGGACAATCCAGTGCGAACTGTTTCATAGAGTTTATTTGCATAGCTGTTACTGCAGCTCCTTTTAGTCTAATGCCACAATCTCCACTGCTGAAGCCTCTGATCCCCCATAATCAAGGATTATCTTTCTAAGTCATATGACATGAGATAATTCATATTTTAGAGAAAAGGAGCAATTGGCCAGAGCTAAAGCATAGATAAATTACTGATATCCAAATGGAAAACTTGAACTCTTGCACACCTTGAAAGATAATCTCTGTTTCCACTAAAAGAGAAGTTCAAACCCAAAAGTTGCTGAAAGCTACTCAAAGATGTCCCATTGAACCATTGAATGGCTTGGGTTGGAAGGGACCTTAAAGATCATCCAGTTCCAACTCCCTACCTTGAGCAGGGACATTTTCCACTGGATCAGTTTCTCCAAGCCCCATCTACCCTTGGTCTTTAACCCTTCCAGGGACTGAGAGTGTCAGCTTCTCTGGATAACCCATCCCAGTGCCTCACCACCCTCACAGCAAAGAATTTGTCCCTATAACTAATCCTAATCTTCTCTCCTTCCATCTCCCAACCGTTCTTATCCCAGAAAGCTACTTAGGATTGCTAATCACCATATTTCCCCTTTGATATACAGGTTTTGGTGCTAAGTTTCAAATATGACCCTTGGCTTTTGGAGAACTAAAATTAACTAAATTAATTATACCTCTGTGTGGGTTGGAGTTCAGTTCCAACATTTGACACATATTCTATCATGATATTCCATCATGTCCCAAAAAACCCTACTTCTCTCAAGCCCTCTGCTTGAGGACAGGGATAGTTTGTGTTGTCTCTTTACTTGGACAATGTTTATTTCCTTTTTGGCCTTTCAAAAAGAGCTTTTTGTATTGGAAGTCCTGTGTCTCGTTGTGGACTATAGGCAGATACACTAACATTAATCAATTAAAAGATTAGCAAATGTCCTTAAAACACTCTAACCAGAGGGATTTCATTTTCATCTCAGCCTCCCATTTCCAAACACTGCCTTAAAAACCTTCTTGGCATCTTTTCCTTACACCATTTCCATTTTTACAGAAATTTCTGAAGGACAGAGAAAATGTGTTTGTAGGCTAAAATAAATTAGCTTAGAAAGTGTTTGCTTGAGGTTTCTTAATGTTCCTTCCCACAACGTAAAGATTTATGATTTGAATAAAATGAAATAAAATTAAAAATTAAAAAGGAAAGAGAAGAAAAACCCTGAAGTTGCATTTTTATGGATTTGCATATTGTTTTTTCCAAGGAAGATTCACACTAGGCAACAAAGACTGAATAAATCATTAGGTAGAGACAGAGGAATGCTTTAAAAGAAATGATTTGCAACAGATCTACTGTAAAACATTACCCACGGCAAAATCAGCATTATATATAGAGCTGCCACTTAGGAATTTTATGGGCTTCTTGGGAGGTTACTGGTGAAGGGAGCTGTGCTCTCTCCAGCACAGGGCTGTGAACCAGGAGATCTGGACTCTATTTTCAGCAAAGTCAATGCCCCCACAATGTCAGCTAAATAAATTACTCCATTTCTCTGTTTGCCCTTGCAAAACTAAAGGTGAACTATTCATACAAATGAACCTGGAATCTTATTTAGGAATATGCTACAAGATCTTCAGGTGCTACAAAAATGGAAAGTGCAGTTTCTATTATGGATTTTGGATTGTTTCTTGGACAGAGAAAGTTGGAAATAATTTAGGATTGTGTGTGCTACATTGTAAAACTAGTCCAGTTGTACTGGGCACAAAATTACAATTTTTTGTGGTGGAACAGTCTTTCAGAGTGCACAAAAGTCTGTGGCTTGGTTTATAAACAGATTATATGGATAATATTGCTTGGGTTCATTTTTTTCTTTTAAGCTCTATGGAAACCAACAGCAAGAAACTTAATCCAGACTGGAATTTTTGTTCCCCTTTCCATTTGTTTTTATTTTCAATGAAAGCTTTGGGGAAAAAAAATTTGAAATCTGAGGTCATTTTAACTTGACTGCCCATAATTTCCCATCCACACAGACTGGAGTGATGAAGGAACCTGTAACATGCATATACTGAAGCTCTGAGGGAGTTCCCTCAGCAAGTCTAAGTAAATTGGACATTGGTTTTATAAGATTGGTTTTATTTTTGTAGCAGTCATCTCTAAGAGGTCTGTAGCAGCACTAAAAGAGATTGGAATCCCTTTTCACCTTGAGAGCACATTATTATTTGAAACCTTTCATCATTTAGGTATGTGACTTAGGTGAGATATTTCCCCAGCTTAAAAAACTGAGCTGAACTTACAAGTCTGCCTCTGCCTCTGGCCAGGAACCATTATTAGATTATTTTCTTAATTACAGGATTTTTAAGCAGGTAATTTTATATTTTACAAATGTGAGGCTGTTTTGCTCCTAAATTAACCTTTAACTTTATTGTCCATAGCTGTTAAACAAACATTATAGGATCAAAGACTGTCCAAGTGAATGCTTGGCTGCTTTGTGCATTTAATAGTTTATACATTTTACGTGTTATATTTCCCTAACTCTGGTCACAGGTATAGGATAGACCCCTAAACCCTTCTGCTGTCACACAGATCAGCAAGACATTCTCCCAGAAGGGATTATTGGCTTTATCTCATCACCCTGCAAACAGTGAGGGGACTAGAAAATTTCCTCCTTGCTTTCAAACAATTGGAGGTCAAACACAAGCCCAGCACTTCTGGCATTTTCATCATAAAAAATTCCTCAGTGTTTTTTAGCTAGAATATTTAAATACAAATGAGGTAGGCAAGACTTCAGATGGTTGCACCTCAACACTATTAAATCAGGAGAGGTTTCTGTAACAGGGGTGCTTTTGAAAATTTCCTTCATGTCAACTGCAGCGCTGAGTGCTGTCATCATCATCCACAAGGTTCTTGTAGCTCCATATGTCCAAGTGCTAAAGCATGCCCGTGCCCTTATGTTTTTATGTAGGTCAAATCTTTGCCTTGCCATCATTGGCAACAGCTCTTTAAACCAAAGAGAAATGGCCTCTTTGTGATCAGTGTTATTACAATGAATTTCAGGAGAAATTAAAATAATGGAGCACTTAAAAGTAAAGAGCCAGCACTTGAGCTAGCTAGCTATTAATTATAAATGCCAATCTCTATCAGGAATTCCTTTTTATGTAAAAGCAGTCTGTTCTGAGTACTTATTTTAGTGTTAATTAGAGGGAAGTGAAGATGAAGTGTTATCCAAAGATGAGCATTCATTACAAGGTCTGCTGGCCCCTTGTGCTTTTCCCTGGGGTGCTCTGGTGCTGCCCTGGCAGGAGCAGATGCACTTGAGACATCGATGCTTTGTCCTAAGTAACAGTGAAGATCTGTAAGGATGAGATCTGCAGGAGATTCTTCTTCCAATAAAAGCATTTGTAAGGGCTCAATTGTGGCACAGGAAGATTTAATTCTAAACTAACCATGCAGTGGAGGCCACAAAGGTGATGGAGGGTCTGGAACACCTCTGTTGTGAGGAGAGACTGGGAGCTGGGGCTGATGAGGAGAGGAGAGGAGAGGAGAGGAGAGGAGAGGAGAGGAGAGGAGAGGAGAGGAGA
>JAWWMS010000279.1:3072849-3097954 GCA_035048045.1 Chlorospingus semifuscus
AGGTTCTTTCCCCCTTACTTTTCCTCATTTTCCCAGGTACCAGGGAAGGTCTGAGTAGCTCTGAAGCTCTCCAGGTGAGAGAGGTGTGGGGAGCTGCCTGAGATCTCCTGCTGGGTGCAGATCTGGTTTTGGTCTCCTCGCTGCAGGTTGGCCACAGTGCATGATTTTGTCATGTGAAAAACCTCAGTGACAAATCAGTGTTCTCGTTCTGCCTATGGAAACTGGGCTGTAAAGTCACCTTGCAGCTAAGAAGAGCAGTTGCAGCTAAATGGCTGAACTCAGAGCACTGATCTTTATTCAGTGTAAGGATTCAGAGGAAAAGTAAAATAAAAGGTTTCTGAATCTTCATGAAACTCATCTTTTATTTCCTCAAACATTTTTTCTTCCTAGAGCATATTTTTTCCTTCCTAGAGCTAATATTTTTTAATATCCAAAAAACACAACCAGCCAGTTGTGTACACTTGGTGTTCATGGTAATATTTTTCCAAAAACAATCAAATACCGAGCAGAGAACACAAACTGCCTCAAGCACGCAAATAATGATTTAGGGCCATTTTTCACTATGCAGAAATGTATTCCTAAAATACTTTGAGGCGTGCTGCCTTTTGTTTTAGCTAATTCTGGGTATTTCTGGCGCTGAGGACCTGCTGTTGACCTCTTGCTGCTAGGACTGAGGTGTAATTTGCTGACAACAGGGGGCAGAGCGAGTATGTGTTTTAAAGAAGAGAAATCCCTGTCAGAGCAGTCAATGGTTATTTTTTTATTCCAAATGTAAGCCTTGTTTTATGAAAGAGATAATAGCAAGTACTCCTCTGTTTAAATCTGCTGTCCAGAACTTGTGGGTGTCAAAGCATTTCAAAGGCTTCGGTGCTGTCTTGGATCCTTTTTTATAAAGCAGATAAGGCAGTTAAGCTATAAGTTTGTATTTATTTAGGTTGATTCAAAATCTTTTTATTAACTGTTTATTTAATTTTAGCCACCCAATATGGCTCTGGCAAGCTCTCAGCATACTTCTGGCTGCCTTGACTGTCTAAAGAGACTTTTGGCAGGGTCCTAGGTCTGGGATTTGCACGCTTTTTCCATCCTAACAGGCATGCTTGAGGCGCCTAACCATACTTAGAAAATAAAAAAGGAGCAAACTTCACTTAACCATGAAAGGAGTAGGAAGGGGATCTGTTGCTGCCGTTATTACCTCCACACTCCTTGATCTAATTTGGACTTTGATGCTGATGAAGTGGCAGCCTGGTTTCTATTGCACTTATAAATGCATTAAAGCAGCTGAAATGGTCTTTGTAATTTTTGCTTTATTTTATTTAAAGGAGTAAAGCATAGATTTGAGAATGTACTTGTAATATTTCTCAAATACTCATTATTATCTGATAAGGTGACACATTGCTTCTGGGACAGACTAACTGCATGTGTTGAAGGCTTTTTCTAGAGTTATTAGTTCTTTACTGTGGATTCAGTGCTCCTGGCCTGTTTCATATTCGTATGTGTATGAACAACCACCTGTGGAAGATATTGGCAGGTATCAGAGCTGTGACAGCTTGCAGGTAACAGAGTGCTCCATTGTCCAGAATCTTGAATTTTCCCTCTCTTTTTGTTGGCCTTGCATTTCCCAGCACATCTGACATACAGACAGAACATGGACTTCTTTGTTTTTAGCTGAGCCCAGCAGAATTATTAGGGCATTGTTAAGGCAATGGCTGAGGGCAGTCTTCATTTAGAATAAGACATTGGAAATTCCATGTACGTTCTTTATATGGAAATGTTTATACGATATAAACTTCTGCTTAGGAAAGCAACTATTTTTCATCTGGACAGTCTCTCCATACAATGTATCATGGCAGACAATAGATGAAGTGTTTTAATGGTGGTAAACAGTGTGTGTGTGCATGTATATACATATTAAAAATATATATTTATATATATTTAACCGCATGTGAAATGTCCTTTCATTTCCTGCCTTTTAAGGGGAGATTGTATGGCAGAGCTACCTACCCTCAGTAGGATGTGGAGCTCCCACACTTGAATGCCTCAGAGCTCATTTTTCTGAAATGGGAGGGAGACAAATTACCTACGTGTTGTGATGGACAAATCAATCCCTTAGAAGTTGTAATTAAAATTCTGTCACATCTTGCAAAAATTACAGGGACTTCACTTTGAAATTATAATAGCATGTGTAGTAGCTGTTTAAAATACAGCTACTATTCATAAATTCCTGAAGATGATATTCATCTAACGTCTAAACTTTTGCATGGTCTCTGTGTAGCAGAAGAGACACAGTGTTTCCCAAAATAATTTTTACTACTTCAAATGACTGCAAATAAAAATTGCAATCATTTTTGCTGTTCGTACTTACACATGTGTGTTCAAAAAAATCTATTCTAAAACTATCTGTTGTGCAGTTGCTTTTAGGGATTAAAGGAAGGCAACAACAGCACAACAGAATGCTCTTTCTGTCATACTTAAAATTGTGATGTAAATAATTTAGGTTATGTTCTAGTATTTTCTTCTCACTTTAAAGGAGAAATGGTAGCAGCATATCCCCTTACCTACCACATGCACTGTCTAAACATGGCTTCTCTTTATTAAAATGTCAAGTGTCCAGCTCTCCATTTCCCAGTTACTGCCTTTCTGCACTTCATAGCACTGATGGACCCAGCCACTCCAGATATCATACAAGCCGTCGTTAATTCAGTGCAGTGTTCACTGACTCGAGCAGTTGGACCAGCTCCTGCAGCTCAGGTATGGATGAAAAAAACACAGTGAAGTTATTTGGAGTGAATAAGTGCCAAAGTATCACCGCCTTTGGCTGGAATTGGTATCTGCTTAAGGCTTTCCCTCAAACAGGAGCACTTTTCCCACACAATAAAAGTTAATTATGGAGCAGCAATATCTCAGTATCTTATCATGGAGTGGTTTGGATTGGAAGGCACCCCAAAGAACATCCAGTCCAACCCCCAGGCCATGGGCAGGGACACCTCCCACTGTCCCAGGCTGCTCCAAGCCCTGTCCAGCCTGGCCTTGGGCGCTGCCAGGGATCCAGGGGCAGTCCCAGCTGTGCTGGGCACCCTGTGCTGGGGCCCCACCACCCTGACAGGGAAGGATTCCTTCCTAGTACCCGATCTGGAGCTGCCCTCTTTCACAGTCAGCAGTTGCTCTATTTTGTGCTGTTTTCCCTTGGAATATGAAGGCACTCTGCTATTTCTGTTCTGCAGCGATAAATGGTACTTGCTGTTGGTCCTGGAAGGTACTGAACCTTGAAAAAGTCAATATTCAAAGAAGAAAAAGACAAAAATCATGTTTTAATTGCCCAATACGGGCATGGATACCATTTAATAGGCAAAATAAGGGATTTAATTTCAGATGAGGCAAGCACCCATTTCTCTCTCTGTGTGCTGGGGGACTTGGGTGGCTTTGTTTTGGTTTTGTCCCTTCCCCTGCACAGAGGCCATGAATGCCAACCAAACCAGTTTAAAACAGCACTAATGTCCTTCCTCGTAAGCTGTCAGACCCACAAGTGGGTTTTATTGGAAATGCCCAGGGCTCCCTGGTGAATCTCTGGGGCTGCCCCGGAGCGCGGGGCGCAGACAGGGTTTTACCCCATCCCAGGGGCATCTGTGCATGCAGCTGATTTTGATTTTCACGTTCTGGGAGCGGAGAGGATGGGAGAGCTCTGTCCTGGCAGTGCCCTGTGTGGCTGCAGGCAGCTCTCTGGAGGTGATACGGTGTTCATGGTGATATTTTTCCATGGAGCTGCATGGGAAGGAGCGCGCCATGCCTCCCGCTGCAGCGCTGCCCGCTCCGCGCTCCCTCCTCCTGACAGCTCCATTTCCTCTCTTCTCAACGTGTCTATCAACAACATGCTTGCCATCATTTCAGGCTATTTCTGTCCCCTTATCGCAGCTATTTCCTTGGGTAAATAGTTCTGGTGGCGCTGCTGGGAGCTGGAACGCGTGCTGGGGTGCGGTAGGTGCGGGCTGCAGAAACCTTTTCTGTTCTCGCCTGCTTCCAATTAAACAGCTCCCATGTCAGCAGGGTTGTGGCTTCAGAAAGGAAACAGTGAGGGAGGGGGGAGAAAAAGAAAAGAAAAAAATAGCCCCAGAAAAAACCCCTAAATTTTATGCATGTTAAATATATTCCAGGAGTCAAAAAACAGAGTCACTATGTTTTCCAGTTTGGCTGGTTGTGCAATCACCTGTATGCTCATTGTTGGTTTTCAGATGTATTCCCCCCTAGTTGTTTTAGAGTGACAGTGCCTCTTATCTAGATACTCTTGCAGGGCAGGAGTGGAAGGTGTGGCATGGGACCTGTCATTACTGTGTTTAAAGATTCAGATATTTTGTTTAAAAAAAAAAAATCACTGTAAACAAGTGGGGACTGAAGAATCTCCCCCATACACAGGAGCATGGAAACCAGGGTTCCCGTTGTTCTTGGAAACATGTGATCCTGATATCACAGGATATTCCAGGCTGGAAAGGACCCTCAAGGGTCATCAAGTCCAGCTCTTCAGTGGATGGTCCATGCTGGCATCAAGGCCATGACCTTGGTGTCACCAGCGCCATGCTCTGAGCAGCTAAGCCAATACGTGCTTCTTTATGTGCTCTTTGTTACGGTCTAGTATGTATAGTACTATTAGTATTTTCAATCCTTTTGCAGGGCTTTGCACACTGCTCCATCAATTAGAAAGGTAGTTGTTTCACTTCATACCTTTTTGGGGTTTTTTGGGTCAAGATTCCCAGGGAGCTTTTGTTTTTTTTTTACTGAGGTTCACTGAATTTATAATAGCTAGAAATTTAATAGGGTTATGCAGGAGGAAATTACACAGGTGTCTCTGCACATTGCTGGAGTGAGTGCTTGTCTGAATCTTGAAAGCTTTTTCCAGAAAATACCATCCTTTTCCCCAGATTTTATGTAAACTCAATACATTTAAGTAGTAGCAAAGCAGATACTGATTTAAAAGAATGTGTATCATGTGTCAAACTATTTTGTAAAGGGAAGAAAAATATATAAGCACTTTTTAATCTCTTAAACACCCTCACTTTGTTAGGGCTTTACATTGACACACACGACATTGACGTGCATTGGCTGTAGGACTTGCTAGCATTAAATTGGAGTAAGGATGTTTTACTCTTTATCTCTGTTACTGGGTCATTTGTTTTACACATTGTATTAAAAAAATTAAATGTAACATATTCAAAATACTCCTGACTTCCTTAAACACACAGAAGTTGACCCAAGGAAATGCTAACTGATAGCCTTCCTTAAGACAGAAGCACATTTTTTGGGTGCTTTGTTGTCAAGAAGGATTGCCTTGAAGAGAATAAAGAAGTGTATATGTAATGTAAGTCCTTAAATTGTTGAGTTAGAAACCCAACCTCTGTTGTGTTTTTAGCTAGTCTTGGGTTTGAGGCCAGTGCTTTTCAGAACTTGCCTGGTAACTTCCTTGAATCTGTAAGATGCATTCTATTTGGTATTTAGTGAAAAATGTGTGAAAAATGGATTTCCAAGCTCGAAGGCATGAGTCCTAGGGAGATCACAGGAGCTGGGAATGGAGTTGGAGTTGGGAATCTGACAGAAGTTAATTTGACTGTGGTTGTATTTGAAGGTCATTTGAAATAATTTGTCTGCAGATTAATTTGCTCTTGAGAAAAACTACAAATTAGATGTCTAAAATGTGTTAACCTTACTGAGAATCTTATTATTCAGCAAAACGTTGTTCAGTTGGTGGTGTAGTGATGATGCTGTGAGGATAATCACTCTAAAACCAAACTTAAATTGCAACTCCCGTTACATTACCACCTTAATTTGTAATTGGATGTGAACTTTGGAAATACAACATCATTAACCAAAGGAGCTGGTGTGATGTTACTGTGGTTCCTCTCTTCTCAGTGTTCAGCCTGATCTATTTCCACAAAGAATTCTGTTGAGTTATGCCATGCTCTTACTACTCACCTTTATCTTGGAACACAGCATTGTCATGTGCATTTTGTGCCTTTTTAAAAATTGAATCTCTAACAATGGGTTTCACTTACTAATTTTATCTTCTATTCTTCTAGATATAATAGTGTACAGTATCTGACTTGATTTAATGAAATAAAGGTGGTTACCTGAAAGTAACTCTTCACTGGGTATGTCAAGGTATCATTTTCTATCTTTGGGCTCAGTAGCATTTGGTGCCTTTTTTTTTTTGTAATGTGTAAGAAAACCAGGCATTGTCATTGTCCTTGCATATATTTGGTTGCAATAGGATTATGGCTTTGAAGGATTAACACTTGTAAAATTAACACTGCTGTAATTGGGATTTGCTATGATTTATGTCAGGAGAAAGTTCTCTCTTCTAAGCAGGACACAGCAGCTTCAGACAAACTTGAACCAGCCCCTGGATGCGCTTCTGTCTGTACCAAGAATTTTGGGTTTTCTCATTGCATTGAACACCAAATTACACCTACAAGGCTGATTTTGTAGTGCTGTTGTTTAAGCTGCAGCTGGGGATCTGCCCCTTGCTCAGTTGGACTAACCTTGGGATATCAGTGGGATTTCAGTTGTCAAGCAACTAAAAGCTTTGCTTGTGTTTTTATCTTTTTACTGATACCCGAGTGCTTTGTCATCTAGACTAGTGTGTATTTCATACCACAAAGGATTCTCTGTATCTCATATTTGACCTGGAAGTGTTACTGAGGGGAGCTATTAAAGTTACAAATCTACTCCCCACACGCATCCTGCCATTCACAGTGGTTGCTCTCCTAAACCACGAAACTTTAGCTGAGCTAAAGGGTGGTTAGAATCAAATTAATTAACAAAACTGTGGGGAATCTGACTATTTCTTTTTGTTTCTGCATTAATCTCACTCTAAAGGTCTGTGCCAGTACTTGTAACTTTTGGAGGCTGACTTACAGCTTTATCGCTGATTTGCACTAGCATGTGTCTCTCATCTAGAGGGTGAAAACCAAATGATACCTGTTTGGAAGAAAGCTGATGCAATTTCTGCCATGGGTCATCATTTAAAGGAGGCTTTTTAAAATCTGCCCTGTCAAGTGGGGAAGGGCAAGGAGTGAATGAAAGAGAAAACAAGATTTATCTTCATTAAAATAAATAAATTGCCGTAATTCCAGTTTGGAAATCTGAACAAATGATGGTGCAATCACCATTTCCCATGGAAAATGAGAAGTTTGAGATTTCCATCACTACTCTGGTGGTTCAGATGTTTATTCTCAGTGCCAGAGTACCTGTTTTGGACTCCCATCCTCAAAAGGTGAGGTGTGAACGCACACCTGCTTGAGTGGTCCAAGAGCATTTGGATGCAGTATTCAGGATGGGGTTTCATTAGCCTCTTCTTTCCCACAGCCTTGGAAAACAAACACAAATCTGGGGTTCTCCCTGGTGTGAGAACTTCCCGCCTTGCTCGCAGGTGAGTGGCACAGCCAGCAGACGCTGGAGCCAAATGAAATCCTGTCAGTGGGAGAGGAGCCACTTGGGCTTGCCCTGGGACCCAGGCATTGCGACACTGCAGGCCTGTGCAAGGATTCATTCCAGTAACAGCTTGGGATGGGGCCAGCAGGGAGCTGGAGCCGTGCTGCTGCTGGGGAGTCCAAAACCGCCACTGCCTCGTTTTCTGCTCTCTGGATTTGCCTGTGAAAAAGCTCGGTTTTGAATTTGTGCTGTGTTCGTGTATTCAATTCAAAGTCATCAGCAGGGATGGTTTAACCAAAATTAGGTTTGAATGGATAATGTATTTGCTGCAGAGATGTGCAGCTGTGATAATTGGAATTTTCCAGTGACATGTTTGTGTCAATAGGAAGGTCTGTGCAGTGATTGATCCAGTTTGTCTTTCTGGCAGTGAGTTGTATCAGGTTTTGGAAAATCAGTGTGTATCACAGCAGTGGGGTGAAAGAGCAGCTCTGTGGATGAGCTTTGCAAGTTGTCTCTTGCTATTAAAAACTTGTCATGGATAAATAGAAAATCCTCTTGTAAAGGGTACATCAGGTGTTCTTGACTTTTTAGCACTGCAGGAAACACTACAGAAAAGAATATCAGTGTTCAGTAGAAAAATGTCTGCCAGTACCCAGAATAACAGATTTACGATTTAACATTGCTAAGACCCAAAGTTTTGTAGTTCGAGACCAAATTTCTGATTTGTAAGCGAAAGTTGTCTGGCATGTTGTGCAGAATGTTGTGCATCCTGTTTGCTGCCTTTCTACCAGAGAGTGATTTTGTTATTAAGCTACAGCATGAACGCTGACAGGGTTCTTTGTCTTTGTTCATTAGCAGTGAGTTCTGGAAGATCACATTAGTGACAATTCTGCTTCTGGATCATATGTTAATTTTGAAGTGAGTAGGTGTAGAATAGTAACTTGGGTCAAGTTGTTATGAATGATTTCAACCTGGCTTGTGAATTCCAAGCAAAATCCATGTAAAGGAAGCATTAAAGTTATGGGGTAGAGATTCCTAAGGTTTCTTACCAGACCAAAGTGAACAACAGAGGACTAATACAAATGTACTGTAATACAAAATTACAAATTATGTTTTCAGCACTTTTAATTGGTTTGATTTGGCAATATATTTAGCAGTGTTTAATCCCAGGTACATTTTAAAAAGAAAAATGTCAACTAGAGAATCTGGGCAAACAACTTGTTAAAAATACCTGGTTGCCATCAGTGTATTTGTTTCCAAACTAGGTTTCTTAGTCTGTTTCCCATCATAGTGTCCTGAGAGGACCTTGCTCTATCTTTTTTTTTAAAGTTTTGGTATGAGTTCTTCTCACAATATGTATAAGTATTTCCATTAGGGTTAATCAATCAACACCAAATAACAAATGCTTTTACCATTAATGGGAGCGCTGAGTGTGGAGGAGGGCAGGACTGTGCATGTGAAGGCAGCTCATGGAACAGGAGGAAGTGCTTTGGGAAGTATTTGCTGCTTGCTAATATCCCAGGCAGGTCTCCTGTTGGATTGGTCTGGTTGCCTTTTGGGGTAGAGCCGGGCTGGGGGGGTCATAAAATGTGCCCTTGTTTTCCAGTTGAGTGTTTTGCCAGATAATGGAAGTGGGACCAGGGTGCTACTTACAGTATACATGGATGGGAAGAAAAGAATAGTCATTTAAAAAATGTTCCATCTCGTTTCATTTATTGATCATTGTATTGATACCATAGCAATATCAATATCACGTTTCCAGCACATCCCACCTGGAGATTTTCTGCAGCACTCCATAGTTCAAGCAGCACTTTCTGCTTTTCATGTAGCAGCGGTCAGGTCTGGTGTATTTGCATATCTCTAATTAAAGCGTAAGGAGATGTGTAATTAGCTGCTAATGCTACCTGGTAGTTCCGTGGTCCTGTCACTGTTGAAAGGCTGCGGCACACAGATGAGCAGTGTCTGTCTGTAAGTGATGCTCCAGGCTGAAGGAACCTTATCTGTCAGATTTTGACTTGCTCTGTCTTTCAGCTTCTGGGGCTGTCTCAGCTTAGCTGGAGAGCTTCAGCTGAGTGGCAGCAAGAGTTGTGCTTTTTTGTGTTGCTCTGGGATGTGGGGTGTGAGTAAATGACAGGGCACTGACACGGCCACCACCTCTGCAGCAGCAGCATCACAAGGTGCATGCCCACTGCATGTGGCTGCCTGCCCTAGTCTGCTTCCTTGCTGATGGGTTGAGCCAAATAATGGGTATATGTGTTATTCTACTCCTAAGAAGTAAAAACAAAAAACGTGCGAGTCAGCCATAGATGCATCATGTGTTTACTGTGCCAGGCGTGACAGGAGGAGGCCAGGAGATGGGACAGGCTTGCTTAGAGCTCAGCGGGATGATGGGTGCATGTCAGAGTCACAGAATCACAGAACAAGCTGGAAAGGACCCACAGGAGCCACTGAGTCCGGGTGCTGGCCCTGCAAAGGGTATTCCCAGAGTTACACCATGTTCCTGAGAGCGTTGTCCAAACACTTTGTGAGCTGTGCCAGGCTTGGTGCTGTGGCCACTGCCATGGGGAGCCTGTTCAGTGCCCAGCTACCCTCTGGGTGAAGAACATTTTCCTGATACCCAACCCAAACCTGACACAGCTCCAGGCCATTCCCTGGGCTCCTGCTGCCTGTGGCGGAGCAGAGGTCGGTGCCTGGCCCTGCCCTTCCCTCACGGGGAGGCTGCAGCCTGTGCTGAGGAGTCCCCTCAGCCCCTCCTGTCCAGGCTGAGCAGAGCCGGCGCCCCAGCCCCTGCTCGCCCCTGAGCTGCCCCTCGTGCCCCTTTGCCGTCCTGGGGCTCCCCGGCCCTGGGCCGTGGCAGAGTGTGCCCCAGGATCAGCCCCGAGCTGAGGGGTGCTCTGATGTCTTGCATGCAGTGCGTTATTTGTGCAGACACGTAATTGGGTGCTGTTTTCTTTCAGCTGAGCGGCTCCCTGAGCTGTGGCTGGAATTAGCAGGCATTCCTGCGTTCCTCTGACAGCAGCGAGGTGCAGGCTTGGAAGGGGCTAATTACATGTCCTTGGGATTAGAGGATTTGTACATGCAATTAAATTGCCTTTTAGCTCCCTCAGAGTTCAGCCTGTTTCCTTTAGTTTTGATTCATAAATGGACATCCCTGACAAAGCTTGTGTGCAGTTTTCTTAACCTGATTTATAGTTGGTTGCTCAGCATTGTTGGGGAGCAAAAGAAGAATGAATTGGTGTTCAGGCAGTGAATGTTTTATTTTTTGCAATTGTTAGTGCAGCATTCAAACGAGTCCGTGTCATTTTATTTTTAACCAAGTGTTTTGTTTTATGAAGTATTCTTTCAAAGAGGTAACAGGCCTGGTGATAAAGAGTATGGCTGTTTTTAAAATTATTTGAAGCTAACTTTGTTTTTAAGAAAATGTGATTTGAACAAGTTTCATGTGTATTGAGAACTTTTTTCTGGAGTTGTAGTATATAATACTTTGTCTTGGGGAAGAAAACGATGGGATTAGACCAGATATTTTTACTATATGACATCCAATTTTAAAAAGTTATAGCAAGTATAGTGGGTTTTCTTTAAAGAAACAGCTATTTTCTATTTAAATGAAGGGAAATTTATTAATTTATTTCTCTTCACTGTGAAATTTTAATAATTAAACCAAATGACCTGAGAAATAAGAGTCTTCTCGTAGTTAAATTATTTAACTCCAGTCTCAAGTAAAGGAAAGATTTCCTGTGCAGTTCGTTTGTGTTAAGCTGAAACTTCCTCTGGATTTTAGGTCCTTTCCCATTAAGCAAACACTTGTGCTTGTTTCACTTGCATAGTTTTAGCATGAACCTCCCTTAGTCTCTGCATGGATGACTTGAATAGAAATATCACACGTGATAAATACCTGTTAAACACTGAGGAAGTCCTGCACAATCTGAATTAGCAAATTGTTAAACTCGGCTTTTCCCAGGTGGAGTGAGGGAAGAAGGGATAAAAACATCTTTTTTCCCTGGTTTTATTTC
Source organism: Chlorospingus semifuscus (assembly GCA_035048045.1). Lineage (NCBI taxonomy): Eukaryota > Metazoa > Chordata > Aves > Passeriformes > Passerellidae > Chlorospingus > Chlorospingus semifuscus. The sequence goes on from JAWWMS010000279.1 coordinate 3,084,279, forward strand.
TTTGTCTTGCCTAATGGGCTACATAGATTTCTAAATCAATTTTGCAGATGTTAAGTTGAAAGAAAATGACACATTCAGAGTATTCTTCATTGTTATAATTGATAGCAAGCATCATGAGTCATTTGTTGTTTGCAAAGGCACTGAGGCATTTATTAATGCCACATTTTACTAATGATTTCAGAAAGGATAAGTTAATAGGTCTGAGTTAAGGCTCATAGATACCATCAGCCCATTTAGTATTTTGTAATGTTGAATTAAGTGTACTTGTGCAGTATTAAATGCCCTGATCTGGCTCTGATACAATATTCACACTCAAGCTTAATTTGGGAAGTTGTGGGGAGGCTTAATTCTATTCACACATTTGTGATTGCTGCTTTTGCTGTGGGACATGATGCAGTCATAATTGAAAGGATGTTCATTAAGCATATTTTATTAATGTATAATGAGCACCATAAATACAGTGACCTTTGAGATAATTCACTTACATGTCTTGATTCATTACTACATTTTCCACTTGTTTATTCTTCAGACATGAAAATGCATGAATTTCTGAGCTTTTCAGACCTCACAAAATGTGTTTTATGATAAGCCATAAGGGATTTTATAAAGAGTCTTCTGCCCTCTCTGCTTTTAAAGTCAGGAATGACAGAAAGAGGGAATTAAGCTTCAGTTAGCATAGCTGTGAGTCTCCATCACTATTTCTTTATGAATTTAAATATAAATATGTAAGCATTCCTTAGAGACAAGTAAATTCATGGGTCATGGAGTCACTCAGGTCAGAAAGTCCACCATAGACCCAGCAGTAATAGGTCCACCACTAAAACCACATCCATGCCCCAGCAGTCCTTTTGGTATGAAATATTCCTGTTTCACTAGGCAGGTATGTATAGTCTTGTGTCTATTAAAGGGGGAAAAAGCCCAAATAAAACCAATTTTTTTTTTTAATCAAGAGTATCTGTAATACTTAAAGTTGTAAAATAACACTTGTGGTATGGTCCTTTCAGTTTAAGTCATCTTCAAAGAATGTGCAGAGCTGATTCAATTTCATTTGGCTTTCTTTGTACACAATGTACAAAATGCAAGGTCTTCTGGTGAAGAGGTGAAGTTAATTTTGCTCTCTGAAAAGAATTTTATTATAATATTTAATTATTTTTGTTTACTGGTGAAGGTTAGCAGTGATGTATAAGAGTTGAAAAGCAAAGTCTGTCAAGAAAGTGTTTTATGTGCATAGTCCATTCAGAGTAAACATTCAGTTGTGATATGAGTGTTTCTATCATGAGCAATACTTAGTTTCTTCCTCTTAAAAATCAAATTATGATGAAATAAACCTGAGGGGAATACAGTTCAATTTGCTATTGTAATGGCTGGAGTTATAAAATGAGGCCTCCTTTTTAATTTTCATTCCTTTTTGTGTTATGCTTGCATGTACCCAAGGTAGTAAAATGTTTCAATCAGAAGACCACAAAGCCTTTTCATTTCCTCTGCACCAACAATTTGAATAATTTCCAAACTATGGACTGGTAGCAGATCTCATTTTATTAAGCCTCCATTTGACTTTTCCTGATGGAGCAGTTGCCCTCCCGATGCTGTGGTTCAGCAGCCTCTTGTAATGCACACACATTCCTCAGTTTATCTGCACTGGAGGGGCGGCTCTGGTGGTGAGGGTTTTGAGTCTGTCCCTGGGCCTTGGGCTTACGAGCTCTGTGAGGAGCTTCACCTCACAGAGTCCCTTGAAATAATCCCTGGAAACTGCTTCCCACTTTGCATCGTGTGCTTTGGTGAGCAACCAAGAGGTGTTTGACCTGTTTTTGTCTGAAATGCACCCATGAAACTCACCCAGAGGAGCAGGATCAAACAGCCCTCCAGTACCTAAAGGAGCTGCAGGGGGGCTCGGGACAAGGACATGCAGTGACAGGACAGGGGGGAATGGCTTCAGACTGACCGAGGGCAGGGTTAGGCTGGAGATTTGGAATAAATTCCTCTCTGTGAGGGTGGTGAGGTCCTGGCACAGGTTGCCCAGAAAAGCTGTGGGTGCCCCATCCCTGGAAGCGTTCAGGGGGTTTGGATGGGGCTCTGGGCAGCCTGGGAGAGTGGAAGGTGTCCCTGCCATGGCAGGGGGGTTGGAAGGGATGGTCTTTGGGGGTGCCTTTCAATCCAAACCGTTGTGTGATTCTGAGTTGTAAAGGACACCTCCAGTCTGTTCACTGCTTCACTGAGGGGAGCTGTGGTGCTTTAAATGTGTGTGGCTTCTGGGTATCTCTTGGAGCTGAACCTGTGCTACCAAGGAAGCAATCACAGGAACAAGAATTAAGATCATGTGGTTGTTGCTTTTCTGGGGAGGGGTGTGTGTGTGTTTGTCTGTTTTAATAGAGTATATGGCTAAAATGAGGCAGCATTCTCATATACCATGTATGTGAACAACCCAGGATGACAAAAAAGGGGTGTAGAGGCACAGGACCCACAGATGAGTTGGATACTGTAGTGCTGTTTCACAGGTCTCCAGTATTGTTTTAGGTAGAAGTATAGTTAAAAACAAGTTATTACATCTTATGAACTCTCATTCCCCTCTGTATTTTCTTCCTCAAAAAGTGGAAAAAGTCAGTCCCTGAAACATGGAGCTTTCTTGCTTGTAGCTCCCCCAGTATAGCAGCCTTGCCCTTCTTTCATTGTTCCTCCTGCATGAAAAAATAATGAAAATCATCACACTGAGCCCTTGGAGGCTTCTTTCAGCCACATGGAGAAGAGGAGTAATTACCAGGTTTCTGATAAGCTGTTCCAGTGTTAATAACTTGCACTGCAAGAAATGCAAATGAAATTTTGACTCGCAGGATCAAATCTTAACACACAAAGGAGTTTGGATTGGTCTTTAACCTGAATGCAGTTGTCTGGCCCCTTGGGTCTGCCCAAGGTTGGTGACTAAGACAGTGACTCCACTTTTAGGGGAATAGCAACCTTTTTCTCATCAGCAGTGGCTTCAGAGATATTCCAGTAATAGCATTTTGTTGGAGGTTGTTTGGCTTTTATCATGCCATTTTATCTATGAGAAAGTCTAATTTTCAGTAAATAATCATTAAAATGATGTTCCTTCTGTCTTTCGTTGAACTGCTGATTCACACCCCTATTTGATAAGAGTCTGGGTATGAATCACACAATAAATGGCCAGCAAACTGCTGGGAGCTGTGGCTGACTGAGAGCACTACCCTGGCCTAGAGTTTCCTCAGGCAAGAAGAGAATTTTCCATCCCAGTCGAGGGGGAAGTGGGTTGATAAGCTGTCTCCTTTGTAGAGGAAGACTGGAAAGTAAAAACCATTTACAAAAAATTAGTTTCTTTCATAGTATTGGGCTGCATAATATATTTTCTGGGATTTTGTACCTTGTGAAAGAAAATGTTGACTTTGTTTTCCAAAGTCTGTTTTCTTGGATCAACGTGGTTGTGTTCTCTCACAACAGCAGGTTTTAGTACCTCAGAACAAAGCCTTATGGTAACTTTGTACTGCTGGTAACAGTCTTTACCAGCTGCAAGTGATTTGGAAGTCTGGAGCAGATACGGATTGTTTTGAATTTGAATTCTTTTCATCATAAAGTTTTATCCCCTCAAAACTATTCCTATGCTAATATATAATCTATCAGCACACATAATATGATATTTTCTGCGTGCCATAATTATTTAAGTTTCTATCTGTGTTTTATGGGTGATGGAAAACTGGCAGAGTTGGATCTGGCACAGCAAGACTGGTTCAAACGATTATCAGTGTGCATGTTTGACATTCTTGGCCTCTTAAGTGTTGTATTTTACACTTAATGCTTCAAGATTAGCATGATAGATTAGCTTGCTTAGATGAATGTTTTTGTAATTTATGCTCTTATTAACTGTTCTGTTGATCCTAGAAAATATGTCATTTTTTTCCTTGATGGATGTCACATCACAGGAATACAGCTTGTAAATCAAGTGGTGCTTTATGCTGTGGGGATGTTGTGTTAGAATCTATTTCAGATGAAAAGTACTGAGATATATAGATATAAAAACTGTAGGGAAGTGCAGAATGTCCTGTCTCGTGGTGTAAATTCACAGCCCTTGTCACCTGCCTTGCAAGCTGCGTTACTCTGGTGTTATCCACAAACCTGATTAAATTTCCTGAAGATGAAGTGAAGGAGCCTGGCAAGACCAAGGGGTGTCAGAGTTCAAGAGCACCAAGAGCTCACACATCCTTCTGCTGAACCCCAGGGTGGGTCAAAGTCGAGACAGGAACAAGCCAGGCTCTACAAGAGAGTACAAAGCTTCTGTTTGACTCAATTTAAAGGCTGCCTGTGATCACACACATCTGTGCTTTTATGCGTGTGTGCATACAGTATCTGGGGCTTGGGATGCTATTTAGGATACTGCATGCAGGAACAAATTCTGAAGTATTTACACACAGACATTATGCAACATCTGTGTTTCTTTTTCAATCCAGATTCTGGATTATACTGTCCCTTGAAAAGCAGCGGGAGATGGGAAAGAATTTTGGATGATATTTCCTTCAGATCTTTCTCCTGGTACTCTGGATTCCTCAGTTTCTTGCGCCAATGGTTGCTCTCATTACAGTCAAGTTACATAACCATAGCATGGAGGCATGTATGTAATAACTGCATGTATGCTTTTGTATCGTTTGGAGACCTAAAGGCTGTGCTCAAACATGGTAACTTAATATGGTCACTAAAATTTCAGTTCTCCTCCACTGAAAAGGTCACCAAATCTTCTTTATAGCCATCTGTATAAATAACTTAGTTCTGTATTGATTTTTCAGAGATAACCTTTGGCTTGTTTTGCACCTGCTCTGAGCTGGTTGAGTGTTGGGCATATCCAATTTAGAACACTTATATAGCAGTATTAGCACATTATTGTACCTGAGATTGTAGCCAAGGCTCTCAGCTTTGAACTCCAGCTGGCTCAGGCAGATGTGGCTCTGAGCATCAGCTGAATATGGAACACAAACAGTGATAGCATAAATCCCACCCTGTGGGGCCTGGGATCAGTCTGTACTCTTTTGAGTGCCAAACACATCAAATTTTTATGTTCTTCAAATAATAATTTTTTCCCAGGCCTGATTCCAACCCTCACCTCAAAGAGAATATTGCTCAATACAAGTTAAATAGCAATTCTGAGGGTGGAGTAGAGTAGGAAACATTGGCTGCTGTGGGGATCTTTCGAAACGGACTTAGTGAGTGATTAATTATTGTTCTGCACTAATAATTACTGAACTATTAATATGCTTAAAAAAACACAACTCCACAGATTCCAGCTTCTTCATGTGAAAACCTCTAGCATGTAGCTCATGGCTACAAGATCATGGTAGGAGTCTGTGGCTCCCCTTGTTGTGTGAATTAAATACTTTGTCACTACATGTCTAAAAATTGTCACTTGCACCTGGAGAGGCATTGGAAACTCATTAATACCCAGGCTAATTCTAATTATTCTCTCTCGTGTAGAAATAGATCTTAATTTAGATTAATAGCAGACCTCTCTAGGGCATTTTCAAAATAACACAGGCAAATGGGTTCCATAAATATATGTATATATAAGTGTGTGTGTATATTGATTTAGCTGTGATTTTTTTTCTTTTTTTTCTGGCTTTTTTTTTTGTAACTAAAAATAGATTTTGATGCCAATATGTTCTTTAGACTGAGCAACTAAAGATCATTGTTACAAGGTTAGATTCTTAAAAGGAGCAGATAAAACTCCAAACAAGCACTGTGTAGGGAGGTGTTTGTAAGCTGCTTTTTCAAATATCGCCATGAGGTTTTTTGTGGAAATGTGTAGTGTTGTTTTCTTTGCTCTCTCTGTTCTCTTTGCCCTCCTCCTTTCCATTCTCCTAAACAGTAATTAATGCCTAGGATCAGCATGGTTGCTGCTGCCATGAGAGTATACTGCAGGAAGAACAAAAGAATGACGTGCGCTTTGAAAAGGAGCCAGATAGTGAAAAATTATTACAACCTGCTTAATTACAGGCTTTTCCAGAGCAGCATGTTTGGTTTTGCATCCCCTCAAAAACTAATAACTTCATGGCTTTTTAAAACCAAGGCAGCAGAAAGAAGTTTGATGCCTGTTATAAAAAGAACAACAATTATGATTTTGTTTTTAGTGTAGTATGTGGAAAAGTTTAGACTGAAGAACAGCTGAACAAAAAGAAAAATTGAACAAAATCATTGAACAAAGAGAAACAGATATCCGCTAAGAGTACAGAAAATGTGGTTCACCATTTCCTCTCAGCTGGAGTGGTTTGGTGCAGAGCAGGTTCCTGCTGCAGGTGCAGTTGGTACCGTGGGTTTTGGGCAGGGGACAGACAGCAGTGTTCACTACATCTGTGTGCCTTGGTCCCAGCCCTGTACTGAGCAGAGGTTTCTGTCCTCCTCCGAGATCTGTGCCACCCCCATGCCCGAGGGGCTCAGGTTTAGGGAGGGTGTGCACTGTGGCCATTGCTACCCCAGCAGGGCTGGCAGAGGGGCTGCCAGGGCATCCCAGCTGATGGAAGTTCCAGCAGCTTCCCACCTTCCCTGCTTTTCACGGGATGCTCAGCTGCCCTGTGACCTGTGCACAGACAGCCTGCCTGCAGTGAGACCAGCCAGAGCTCAAGAAGACCCTGCTCAGGCTTTCTGCTCCTTTCCTGGCCATGCCTGTGTTGGGAGCAGCCTCCATCCCCCTGCCTCTCTGCTCATGCTGCATTGTCTCCCCAGAAGTAACTTTTCCTTCAGACTTGGAGGGTGGAGCAGGGGATGACTTCTCAGCTGTCTATCAGACACTCTTCCTAAGTACTTGGTCTTCATCCCACCCAAGAGACAGCCAGTACCTGGTTTAAACTGGTTTGGAGAATTGCTTTCCAGATTAGAAGTGCAAAAGAGGCCAAAAAAGTGAAATTTTTCAAGCATAATAGTTCTGAGGTAGAGCTGTCCTGCTCTGCCAGACTGGGGATTTTAACTGATGGTTGTTGGACTTGTCTAATGTGATGTTCTTGGGGTGCGCTCTCAGACATTCATGCAAGCCCCCTGGCTCTGAGTGCCCCACCAAAGCCATGAGCTGGCCATTCTTGTGTTTCCCTGATGGAGCTCAAATCCCCCACCAAAGCCATGAGCTGGCCATTCTTGTGTTTCCCTGATGGAGCTCAAATCCCCCATGGAAGCCATGAGCTGGCCATTCTTGTGTTTCCCTGATGGAGCAGATGTCAGCCTGATGATTCTGAACCCATATGAGCACATGCTGTGAACACACAGACCCCAACAGGTCTGCATTTGATTTATGGTGGGTTAGACAGAACTAAACAACCTAAACATGTCTTTAGAAATATCCTGGGGTTTATTTTTAAAACCAGTTGTTGATCTGGAACATTCCTGTCCTTTTAACAAGAAATGTTCAGCCTCATCCTTATCTGAAAATGGGTTTTAACAAGTTTTCTGTTTGTTAGTACCTGAATCCTAAGGTAACATTCATCTTCTATTTTAAAAAAAACCCCAAAAGTTATCTGAGAGTTGATAGGGTCTTTATTTGCATACCTGTTTTAATTGAGGCATTTTCTCCTATTTAATATTAGCATTTACTGAAAGGTTGGATGAGTATGGAGGCAGCTCAGTTTGTAATCAATTCTCTCAAGGCTTTTTGGGGAGGGTTTCTGTTAAGAAGGTTTCTAGGAAAAAAAGAGTATATTGACTTAAAATTTCTGGTAGTTTATGATAAAGGATGAGAGGGGGAAAAAGCTAACCAAATATCTCAGTGTTGCTCCTTAAACATCTTGACAAAAAGAATAAAATTGCAGCATTTGTCCTGTGTCTCTGATACATTTGTTCAATCTAAACGTTGTTTCTAATAGCACTGCACCTTGTTATCTACTTTTGTCAGCATCATAGATGTTTTCACCCTTGTAGTGAATGTGCAAAACCTCTCATTTACCTTGAGTGTACTTTAGGTGAACGTCTTTACAATAGTAAGGCACTTTCTCACTGGTTCTAAAATAGCAGGTTGATTTACATGCTTATTTTTACAATGTTGAGAGGAAAAAGTAGTTAAATACCACTATTTTGTATGCAAGAAAGGAATACTTCCTAAGCTTCACTGCTGTCATGTGAAAGTCCCTAAATTGCTTTTGGCAAGTAGATAACTTAGAAATTGCTTTAGTGACAGAAGTGTTTTGAAAATAAACCTTGAAAGTGAGAATATGAAACCTGTAATTATCTAATGGAAGACTGAAATGGTTTTAAAAGCAAACTAAAAGGTAAACACTGGAGTTGCTGCAGTTATCAGACCTCTCCACATGCTGTGCTGTATATGTGTATTCTGGATACACAGCACATGATTTTCCAGATGCCCATTAGTCACAGAATGTTCGGGTGAGGCACTGGTATCACAAAAACATGGAAAATGTGTTTGCTCTGCAGGTAGTAGCATTTGTGGAGGCAGACAGTTTCTTGAAGGATTCAGTAATTTTTTCACTAATTTTTTATCTTTCTTTTTGCTTCTGTATTTGTATTGGAGTGCCCACTGTCCTTCTGCCAGGGACAGGGGTGTGTATTTCGTGTGAGAGCTGATGCCTTGTTGTACACAAGTGTTTTGCTCGGGCTAAAACCCACTGGATTGTTGACCTTAGGCTGGTACACTTGTGTCAGACCCGTGTTCTTCTCAAGGATTTGCTGATGGTGGAGTTTGATTAGGTCACAGAAGATCCAAGGTCTGCCAAACCTAAATGCTTCTTTGTTTTTTGTGACCGTGGCTCAGTGGTATGCAATATTGTCACTGCAAGAGATGAGTGTTTGCCTCTTTATTAGTGAGAAACGTTTGGTACTCTGCACAAATAACTTGTCACCTCTGAGAGCTAGAATCCTTGGAAAACTTTGGCAAGAACAGCAACTGGAAGCGGGAATAGTTTGGTGATACTGTTCTCGTTCATGGAGTCAGGTGTCAGCCATTCCCTGCGCTGGGGGCGCCCTGTATTCCATACGTGTCCTCTGGAATTTGGGGTTTTTTGAAGTCACCAACGTCACTCTCGATTGTGACTGAGACTAGATGGTGACTTCACGTCCCAGTTAGTGCCATCTCAAGCAGCCTCCATCAATGTGAGGAAGCAGATACCTGTCTGTGGTGCTCAGCACGAGGTTTGTTCGCTGCTGGGGCAGGTCAGCCCGTGTGCCCGTTTCCGTGGGCAGCTGGAGACACCGTGACCACCTCGGGTCCCTGTGTGGCTGCAGGGGATGGCTCCTGCATGGGAATGGGGGGGAAATATCACTGTCAGAAAGCTGAGTGAATCCTTTTTCAGACTGATGCATGTCTTTTAAAGTGACTTTGTAAAGAATTGTGTTCCTGAGGAGAATTGTAAGAATTTTTGGCCTGTGAAAACATTAATTTCTTTGCTTCCAAAGGGAGCTGCTTCAGCTGGAGGTAGGCAGCTATCAGTTAGCAGTGATGTGGTATTGCAACACCCAGAGTAAATGTGCATGAGACACAGAGAACCTTGTTAGTCTGTTTTGTAGTCCCATCCAGGATCAGGCTGGCATTGGTTCCTGCCACTGATGCCAGAGGAATCCTTTCCTGCAGTTGCAGTTAACAGCCCTGAGATGCGGCTTTGTGCTTCCTGTGATATGAAGGGTCCCTTTCAGTATTGGAGCAACTCCTGCAGCTTAAAAAGCAGCTGGGAAGATTGGCTGTTCTTCCTGAAGGTGTCCTACGAAGGAAGCTGCATGGGACACTGATGGCGATGACTGAAAGAGCAACATTTGATTTTATAGTAACTCGTTGGATTCCAATGGGTTATTTTTTTTTACTAAAATGTGACTTTTCTATTCTTTTTGGCTAAAATGAAAGTAGGAAACCAAACAAACGTATCTCAAAAGATACTTTATCTTGCAATTATTATTGCCTTAAATAATAGTTGCTCTTAACTGGCTTAAGCTGGTGTTGCCAAGAGAAGCAGTCCCACCTTCCCTGGCAGCCTGTTTACATTCCTGTTGCCTCCTCCTCTTTGCCAGCATGAGGGTGTCTGCAGCTGAGCATTGACATGGGAGGAGGAACTGACACAAGGTAACAGTAATCCAAGAGAAATTGCTGGGGGTTTGTGTTTTGGTCTTTCCTCAGCTGTTAGCCACCCTCATTTGCCACCTGGCTCTCTGTGTGATGGGGCGAATGACCCAGGGCAGGAGCAAGGGGCTGAGGAAACAGGATCTGTTCTGTGGGGGATGCTTGTGCTGGCCCAGCTGATGGGAGGATACAGAATTAAAGGTGTAGCTGCTGGTTTTACGTGGCACCTTTGAGCTCTCATGTTCTGCAGGACAGTGAAGGCTGGCAGTGACCATGTATGTGCAAACTGCTGTGGTGCAGGTGTTGCTGTTCTTCCAGATTTGAGCCATCAGCTCTCTGGCTTTATAATGCTCCACAAATGCACATTATCACTGCATGAAATAGGCTTTAATGTCCCATTTCTGTGGTGGTGGTGTGCATCCTCATACTGCAGACACAGTGAAGCAACTTTGTTTTGTAGGAGTCCTTTTTCCAATGGTTTTCCTCTGGTTTTATTTTGGTGTATAAATCTCTGTAAAATTACTGTGTTAATGCTTCTCCAGTGGAATTGGTATGCTAGTTTTAACTGCAAGTGTGCGCAGAGGTCATCTATGGATCTGGAATTAGTCAAGTAAAGATTAATGCTATCTCTGTGGCTGTTTTCTCCTCACTTAAAAAGAAAACAAAGTTAATTGCACATGAGTGGGTGTAGAAAAGCAAAGGAAAATTTTCTGATAGGCCTCTGTACTGTGTTGGATGATGTTTGCTTCCTTGTGCAACTCATTCGTCCAATATTTTTTTGAAATGAACATGTACAGGCACATAGTTATTTATCATGAACAATTTAGAAGCTTTAAAGACTTTTCTATCTGTTGTCCATTTGAATTAAGGATCATTTTTGTAATAACTGGCTGGTCTTCAATGCACTGTGTCACAATCTGTTTGTGTAGCTGAGGACAAAAATGTTTTTTAACACATTTGGGATGAATGGAAGATGCAGCTTTACTGTCCTTATGACAGGAACTGGAGTTTTCTCTTATTTGCAGGAATAAGCCACTGCCAATCATTTCTCAAAGCCTTTTTTAACTTCATTGCCCAGGTGAGAATCAGGGACTGCTACAACTTCCACCCAGCACAGGCAGAGCACTTTGCAGTGCTGCACAGTGTGGAAACTTGGAAAGTTTGGAAGCTTGGAAACTGTGGTTTCTAGTGTTTTTGGGAAAAGACAATGGCAAATGGGGTTATGTGGGGGGCTAAAGAGGGGCTGATGGTCTCTTCACAGCCGTAATCCTCCCTGAAATGGAGGTAACCTCCAGTGCTGCCTCCTGCATCTGCACAGCTACTCACACTGTGCATTCTTGAAAACGCTTACGAGGATAAATGCAACAAAAATAAAAACATGGAATAAGCCTTACTCAAGTTTTACACCTTGCGAGTTTTATGGTCTTTTAGTTAAAAATGGACTTCTAAAAATTTATCTTAATAGTGCTGGAAGAACATCTTTCACAGCAGGTGTTCTGTAAAATGTAAGTTGGGCTTTCAGCATCTCTGTTTCTGGTTGTGATGTCTTTGTTGTGAAAAGTTGTCATCGGTCTGAATGCATCATTTTTCGAGCCACCTGCTGCTCCTTTCCTCTTCTCTCCTCTTCCCCACTCGTTTCCTTTTGAGGTTGCATTAAACCTGAGGGCAGGCTCTTTCTACCAAACCTGCTTTTCCCTCTGTCCTCTCCTGCTAATGCTTGTTTTATTAGCCCCCTTCTTACCCTGGCAGCAGAGGCAGTGACGTAGCAGCCAGGGCACTTTTCCAAAGCCTGAAATTTTACAAGCAGTACCCAGTGGAAACATTTACAAATCTGTTCCAAGATACATATGCACTGGGTGTATGTATACAGATATAAATACTCAGATCTGTTTGTTGAGTTTTGTGAGTTTCAATTCTGTACCCCTTTTAAAGTTTTATATTCAGGTGTCCATGGAGAGCCTTTTGCTCTCTGTGGTCAGGATGACAGCAGGTTTTCTAGGGAGGAAGAGTGCCATTTTCTTATCTTGGTGTTCCCTGAGGCTTATCTGGAATCCTGGGGCATCCACGCACATGGTGTTGATAAGGAGAGAGCTGGCAGCTCCAGGTCTGCAGTGCTGGCTCCTTGATGCTTAGTCATCTGTATGAAGGGATGGGCTGCTGCAGGCTTGAGCTTCTCATGGGGATGTTGAGCTGTTTTTGTCTCTGAACAGGACTATTTTGTGGTTTTTGGTAAATCAGAACTTTTTTTAAGGGGTTGAGATTACCTGAAGCCCATCATTTGCTAGGTGGGAAGCTGTAGCAGCTCTTATATTCTTCAGAACAGTGACAGTCATTGGATAAGTGAAGCTTTGACCTCTCCAAGTGGAAAACTACATTGTGTTTCTCTCTATGAGTTGAAGAAACCTGAATAGTTTTAAACCGAGTTTTTACTGTTTGTCATATTTGATCTATTTTTTTCTAAATTATGACTTGTAGGCAAAATCCGTTTAGGGTGCTTAATGTCTGGTCAGATTTTCTTGGAAAGTGTCATCTTTTAGTGTGTAAGTTCCATGTCTGACAAAAGACAGTGATCAAAGCTTGTGTCTGGAGAAAACCCTGGCATTGAGAAACTTCAACACTGATAGCTTGCCTCTAGATTTGAATTAAATGGATTTTTATAAAAGCAAACCTCTCCATCAAACACTGCAACCTAAAGTTCACAGTTTTGTAAATTTCTGGGTGTGATTTTAAGGTTTATTCCCACTCCTAAGACTTGGTGTGAGAAAAAGTCTTCATCTCAAGTGTCTGGTAAATCCCTTAGATTTTAATAATCTGCTGAAGAATGTCCTGTCAAATGACAGTGAATCTTCAAATGTAATGGTTTAATGATATTTTTCTTAATAATTAACACTATTTTTTCTTCTTTACTGTATCTGAAACGTGATATCTGCAGTTACAAGAGCAAGGGCACCTTGCAGAAGTTAGCAGAAATGCCAAGTTTGTATTCCAGCCCTTCACTGTATGAAATTATTAAGTGCAATTGCCTGAAAAAACATTTGGTATCAGTGGAGCTAAAAAGCATGAAAAGGTCCAAACTTGACCTTTGGAAAGGAAATATTACCCATGCTTGGTGAAGCACATCTGCACCTTTTGCTTCCTCTTGACTGAATTGGTGTTTGAGGATTTACTTAAAAGTGAGCCTGTGCCAAAGCGCTTTCCCGAATCGTGGTCTCCTCTCTTCCTCAGAAGGAGGACAGTGCTCCTCCCTTCGTCCCTGTGGGCCTTTCTGACCATCACAGGAGTGCCACACGTGGCTGTGCGGGGGCAGGGTTTGCCATTCCTGCCTGGCACACAGGTAAAGCCTGGCAGCGTTTCTTGAGGCGTCTGTTTTCCAGAAGAGAGGACCAGAGAGCGTGGGGATGCCTTGTGCAGGCTGACCTAGAACAGGGCTGGACAGAGCTAAGGAATAAAGTTGGGATTTATTAGGAGGCTCCTAATAGATAAGCACAAGAGCCCACCCCAGGTGAACCCAAAACGGTCACAGAAAAATGGACCACTAGTCACGGGGTCTCTCACTTTGGTCAGTTCTGCTCCATTTGCACCTTGCAGTTCATTGTCCCATTCCAGCTCCAGCCCATGCAGTCCCACCCTGCTTGTT
>JAWWMS010000279.1:3100683-3114166 GCA_035048045.1 Chlorospingus semifuscus
CACATGAGACCAATCACAGATCCACCTGTTGCATTCCACAGCAGCAGATAATCATTGTTTACATTTTGTTCCTGAGGACACACAGCTTCTCAGGAGAAAAAAATCCTAAGGAAAGGATTTTTCAGAAAATATCATGGCTACATCCTGTGCCTCCCCATTCCCAGCACAAACTGGGATCAGGGAATTGCTGCTGTGCCCTGCCCCTGCAGGCTTTATGGAGTGGAGGCAGAATCTGCAAGCCAAGAGCTTCTCTTTCCCTCATGAGCATCTCCTGTGCTGCACTGGCATCTGTCTTGTGGCAGTTATAATGTTATTTGAAGTTATCTCCTTCTGTGTCTTATCTGCCTCCATTTCACAGCAGAATTGAGCTGCTTTCCACGAGGGGCCAAAGACTGCACACATTGAATGAACTCACAGAAGGAAACCTCAAGGCCTTTTTGGGACAGACCACGTCATTCCAAAGCACTGTGTGGAAAAGGAACCAAGCAGCACCTCCAACTGCTTCTGTACCATGGAGCAACTACCACCTTTCTGCAAGTTTAAGGTTAGACCTGATGAACAAAAGGATTTCCAGTCTGTCCCTAGGATGTTAAATAGACACAGCCAGCCAATCCAAATATTATGAAATTGAATAACCTCCTCTATTCTACTCAATAAAACCAAATTGCTCCAGTTGTGTCATTAAATGCCCTGTGCAGAGGATGAAGAGTCAGAGCAGCCCTTAGATTTGTCTCCAGCCCTGTCAGCAGCACATGTCTGCCTGCACCAAGGCAGAACACCTTTACCCATGTGCTCCCTGCCAGCCTGGGTGACAAATGCAGCCCAGCCTTGGTGCTCCCAGCTAGCAGAGGGAGTCCATGATAGATAAAGCCCCTCTTTGCTCTGATCCAGGGATAGAAGGCATTGCACAGACAAAGACAAATGTGATGGCTGCCTGCTGCTCGGGCAGAGCCAGCCACTGCAGCTGTGAGCTCATTCAGAAAAAACACACAGCTTTATTTTATGTTCATGGGTTTGAACCCAAGCTCAACGTGTTTGTAAATGACTGGGGTGCCACTGTGGCTTGGCTCCCACCTCGTGCTGCAAGCCAGGCCTGCTCACTGGTGCCACCAGATCCAACCTGCATGCAAACAGTTCCTGCCCTCCTCAGCACAGCTGAGTGTCAGCCTCTCAGGGGCAGCAAGGGCATCCTGAGCTGGCTGTCACAAACACCAAATTCCCAGAAGGACTGGGGGACCTGAGGGGAGAGAGGTTCAGGAGGATTCCCCTGTGTTTGTAATGATCTGCCAGTGGTGTAGGACTCCCACTACCACCATGGAAAATTTGTCTTCCAAGTGGCAATGCCAAAAAAAAAACCTGACTATCATTTTTGCAAGGCTCAGCTTCCTAAATTGCAGTGAAGGAAAACAAAAGGTCACACCAGAGTAAAGTTTCACTTTTGTTCCTCCTTACTTGGTCTAGCCCCTTCTACTTCCCACATTCTAGCAGAGGAAAGGTCCAGGCTCCTATAGAAATATCTGGTGCTCTTAGTAAAACATTTTATGCAAAGAGGCATATCAGAGGAAATTAATAATAAATAATTAAAAATAAGTAATAATAATAAAAAATAAATCATAATAAATAAAATTAGGTTCATCCCCAGACAAAAGGTGCAGTTGATGTCCCTTGACTCCTCTAACTGATGAAGAGAAGCTGCTCCTAAAGGGAATTATGACCCCCTAGATGGGCTGAGCCCTGTCTCACAGCAGTGGCCATCAAGTCCTGCTGCTGATACCTGATGTGTTTGGCTGACTTGAGAGCCTGGGTCACATCTGAGGTTCCACCTCATGTTTTTCAGATGACTAAACTTAAGCATTAATAAACCCAGGCAGATATTAGGCTTTAAAGCTCATACACCCTGTTCATCACTGAACCACTGTTTGTGATGTGCATTACTGTTAAATAATACACAAACCTGCAATCTCAGAAATAAAATGTGACAGCTCTCAGGCTACTGGGGCAGCAATGATCATTGCAGAATAACACCACTGAAACAGGAGATGCTGTTGGCTGTTATTACAGGGCCTGTTTCCATAAAGCTCCTATAAAATCCATATGCACGGTAACTATTTGCAAGTGAAAACAGTGGCTGATGTGTGCAACTGTTGATTCTGAATACAGAGCAGACATCTGCATGAGCAAATCGATGTGCATGCAAATTTCCACCAAAACTCACAGAGACAGCTTTGAGCCAAAGCCACAAATGCTTTTTGGAGTATTCCTGTTGATTTCAGGGATTTTGCCCACCAATATTATTTCCACACCATTGACTTTACTCCACTGCTCTTAAATATCAAGAAGAGCCTTAAGTTTTCTTTACTTGCAGCACAGTTCAACTGATATTGAGACAAACCAAGCCCAAATACTCTAAGAAGGGATAATCTCAAGAAGTAAGCTTGATAGTCACTAAATAATAAAGCATGAATCATACTGCTATTTATCTTCTCCTGCAGTGGATATTTGCAAGCAAAAATCAGGGATTTCTTCTATTTATTTACCTATTTTCCCCTCCAAGAAGTCTGTTTAATGAGGAGAAACCTCCAAACTCTTAAAACCCACGTGTATATGTTAAAGCTTTTCAGTAAAGAAAATTCTTCATAAAGCTCAAACATGTCTCACAGTTATACTTTGCTGTTGCTGCCAAGGGATCAAAAACCTAAGCGTGAAAATAAAATATGCTGAAAAGCTTTTCAATTCTGTAATTGTGTTCATGTTGCAGTGGGATTTTTTTTTGTTTAAATTGGAAGGCTCTCAATAATTGGAAAGCTACCAGGTTGCCCTCAGGCAAAAAAGTACCACCAAGTCCCTAATACCATGCAGAAAACCAAGGGATATTTGGTGCCTCTCCCTACCACACATTTGCTGCTACCCAAGGGTTTGGGCACTTCATCTGCTCTTTGTGGGCACAGGGGCATCTTGTGCTTCAAATTCTGCCAGTCACCCTCTGTGTGCACCAGGTCCGAGGTACTGGTGAGGTCTCAGACAGAAATGGAAAGTGGCCAACAAGAAACAATGAGCTCCAGCACTTCAAAGGGCTGATCAGCGCAGGAGCGGTCACTTGTTTTGTTATGCCAAATTCTCTCAGGATTCCTCATGAAAAATTAAAGTTTCTATCCCTTTGGCTTAAGCTGCTACACTTTAATAAGAAGAGTTGTTGTTCTTGGTTTGCTGATTTATAAGGTTTGAAGCACTTTTGCTTTGCATTCTGTTGCGTGTAAGCTGGCGGTGAGCTAGGAGGAATAATTTATAAATGAGATGAATTTGTATAGATTAGCCAAGTGCCTACTGACTGAGAATATAGCAATGTCTAAATATTTAGATGAATTAAGCAGCAAGGAAAGATAAATATTCTTGAAAAGAACACATTTAGTAGGCCACTGAAGTATAACTAGGAATAAATAAAAACAAGCAAAGAAAAAAAACATAAGAACACAGAGGAAAAGCGTAGCAGTATAATGAGGCAAACAAAAAATAGTTTGCATGTCTTTATTTATACCTCTCCCATCACTAAGTCTAAGCTTATGACCTCCAAAGTATAAAATACTGGTTAGGTGAATGATCTAAATTACTATTTTCAACTGAGTAGCTTGGGTCACACATTGTGTCTCTGTTGTCCATGCTAAAATAACTGCTTTACATTCCTGTCACTGCCTGCAGACAAATATACATTCCCATTTATAGGTACACATCCATACATACACACAGGAAAGGATTAGGTAGTGGAGCCACCCCTTACCTTGGAAAACAAAAATGTTGGCATAAATTCCTGTCTGCCTCCTGATTGTAACAAGCTAGGAAGGGGAGGAAGTATTGCTCTCATACTAAATCCATCATCACAAGAACTGGTTAGGCACAATTCTTTTGGTCTTTCCTATAAGTTTTGCCCTGTGGTGAGGTTTTTTTCCCCTTTTTCCTTAATGGAGAAAAAACATCACCAGGCAACATGGCACAGCAAGTGGGCAACCTCTGTAGCATCCAAGTACCTCCCCCAGTAATGCTTTCAAACTTTCCTAAAGAAACAGATAAATCTAAATACTTCTCAATTTTCCAGTTCTGGATGAAAATACGTTTGAAACAATAGGAAAGGGCTAAAAAAATTGGAAAAAAAATTTTAAACACAAGTGAAAAATATCTATTTCTCCAGTGATCATCTCATGGGATATTTAGACATAATAAAAGTATACTCTAGAAGTAAGAAGCACCAATTCAGTCTTTCAGTACATTTGTATTTTACTGACATGAGTTCTTGTCTCTGTTAATTATGGAGGTCTGGGTGAGGTAATTAAATTAAGAGGAAAAATAGGGTTTGGGTTGTTACTTTAATTATTTGAGTAATGCATACTTGGTACAGTTTACCTTTTAAAAAATATAGTCTAAAATCTCTAGAGAACAGCCTAATAGCTCTGAATAATCCTAGAGAGAGCTTGACTTCATATTAATGGCTCTGCCAAATCACAAAATGGTTATTGCCTGCATATATTTAAAAATAGATTGGAGGATCTTAATCACTACTTTTAATCTTGAAATTCTTTCTGGAGGTAGTAAAGACTGCAGTTCTATGTGGTTTATGTCTTATCTTGTTTCTTCTAAAAGTTATTAGATTCCTTCTCACAACAGTCTGGTTTGTTTTCTTTCTTTTGTGTAAGTATACTTTAAAATGTACTAGATTATCAAAGAGAATTTACAGTTTTGTATAATTTTGGAAAATTTGCAACTATTTAAAATAATCCCATTGTTCTCATAAAATCATAATATTTCCATCAAATGTCCTCATTATGTGGAACATGTCAACTCTACCTCAAAAAATCTGTATTTACTTTAATGTAAAAACAAAAATTCTAGCATAGGGAGCCAGCTAAACTAGAAAACATTTCAAGTAAAATGGTTTTCTCTGCTCTGGGCATGTCCTTACCCAATGCATTTCCCAGGTTATAATTTTTGAAGCAATTTACTGACAGAAGAAGTTTAAATAGTTATTTGACCTTTCTGGAGTAAGTGAATCTAAATTAAAGTATGAGCAATTACGGCAGTATTTAAATTTTCCACCTTCCCTCACTGATTTCTCCCCTCCCCCTCAGCAAGTTTATTAGCACTGGTTACTTGTTGCTTGTCTCAGAATTAATTTTTAATTTTCAAAAAATCAGCATAGAACAATTTTTTTTGATCTGATGCTGTGAGGTGAATTTTACTACCAAGCATCATTAAGATTTCAGTCTCATTTCAAGGAAAGACAGTTCCACAGTCTGCAAGGAAGAACAGATTATTCCACAGATTAAAGACAAAGCCCAGAAGTATACATGATGACAGCTGCAAGAAAGCTAATATATTTTCAGTCTCTGCAAAACATTAGGTTTTCTCAGCTGAGTGATGGAGTGAGAAGTTATGGGGTTTGTATTATGTATGTTCTCAAAGCCATAACAAAGGCAGCCACATTTTTCTCCATGAACACTATCAGAACACTTCCAATTTGATATGGAGCCTAGTCAATAAAAAGGGTAACTATTTATGGCATTCAAACCAATGGATGGAATTTCAGCCATAAATTAAACCCCCAACCTGCATTTTTAAGAGTTTCATAGAAGTGGTTTATAACCCAGCCTTTAGGGGGCAAGGCAGGCTGCACACTTGGAACAAAAAAAAACTAGATCTACTCAAGATGATGACAAACCTACCAAGCATGCAATGGTGTTCAAAGGAAGTTCATTATTATTGACCCAAAAAGAAAGAGACAGACAAGGAAATCACATTCTTCAATTCCTTGTCTCACCTAAAAGCACTAAAGCCCAAAGAACTTCCTGTCTGTTAAATCTGTGTGCCATCAGCCAAAACAACAACAATCCATTTGAGGTTTTACTGACACTTGAAGTGCTGGTAAACCTCCATCTCCTGTCACCCCTTTATGAAATGGATTGGACAAGTCAGGCTGGAAACCTTTAGAGACATTAGCTGAAAATCAAAATGGAAGGGAATTTTTCTCTGACATATTTTTTCCTCTTTGACATTTTCTCACATTAAAAGTAAACAGTATGATTCCTCTCTTACAGGGTACCTGGTTTAACATTAAGTCTTTTGGAAAACTCCAGCTAATCTCAAAACCAACTACTTCACACCTAGTTCTTTTTTAAGTCAATAAAATCAATTTGATCCTTTGTGGGCAATAAATTGATGCCTCAGGTTTTAGCTTTTATATTTTTCAGGTTCTTTGCTGCTTTAGTGTGTGGGTCCGGGCTTCATATTAAGGGATGGTGAGCTCTCTGCACAGAGCAGGGAGACAAAACAATTCCTTCTCTAGCTGGGGACCAAGGACAAATGATCCAAATCTCAGGCTCAAGAGCACAAACAACATGGGCTGAAGAGAGAAAAACAAGAAGGATGGGACTGCATGGGCTGGAGCTGGAATTGGACAATTAACTCCAATATGTAAATGGGCCAGAACTGATAAAAATGTGAGATCTCATGACCAAACTCTCTTTTGCTTCCATCTTGGAGCCATCCAGGCAGAGCCACAACTGTGGCTGTGGTACGGCCTTTGAAGGTCCTTCAATAAATATTCGCTTTATTCCTCTTTACTCCACCTAGCCTCCATTCCAGCTCCTTAAGGCATTGAGCTCCACACCTCCCTGCTGCCTGCAGACTCCTCCAGGCCTCTGCTGGCCTGCTGGCATTTATAGACATTTCTAAATATCAGGGAAGTGTTGCTGGGAGAGGGAGCTGTGCAGTGAATGCCTTGCAGCAGCAAAAGGAAGGAGTTGGTTGAGAGCTGGATGGTGGTGACCATGCCAGTGTTCCCCTGAGGAGTGAAGCCTCCTGTGGGAGCAGAGCCTTTTCCAGGAGATGAAATGAACTTCTTCAGCATTAGCCCTGAGTAAACACTGGTCCAGCTCATAAAACAGCCTGGAGTGCAGAACTGTTTACAGATTTTATTTGTCTTGAGCCTTGTGCTTTGTGAGATCAGAGGTGTTCTTATTACCCAGCTTTGTGGAATATCATTCCAGAAACAAATGCCATGTGGGTGTTTACCATAATGAGGGAATACATTACAGCTTGAGAGGATGGCAGTGTCTAATGGAAATATCCTTCTGCAGCACCTGAGGGCCAGTCCCAAGGAAGGGCTTTTCCTTGTTTGTTTTTACCCTTTTTACTCTGATTTTTACTCTCTCCCTGCAGCTGGACAAAGAGGCAGGACTGAGCCTTCCCTCCCTGGTAATGATATTTGGTTTTTGGGGAGCATTTCCTGGTAATGGGCACTGTTTTTTGCAGAGCAGTTCCTGGTAATGAGTTTTGGTTTTTGGGGAGCAGTTCCTGGTAATGAGATGTGGTTTTGGGGAGCAGTTCCTGGTAATGGGTTTTGGTTTTGGGGAGCAGTTCCTGGTAATAAGATTTGGTTTTTGGGGAGCAGTTCCTGGTAATGAGATTTGATTTTGGGGAGCAGTTGCCCACAGAGAATTAGAGCCCTGGCTGGAGGGGCAGCAGCAGCATTGCACACCCAGCCACCTTGTGTCCAACAGAAAATGGAACCTGGTCATCCTCTAGTACTGGAATTTAACTTTTGATTTTCCAAGGAAGATGCAAGCAGTTTGTCCTTACAGGATGTTATAAAGGCACTTCAAGAATATTATATGGTCTGCTAATGCTACTGAGAACCTCTTAAAAACTTAATTGCCTGTGACAGCAAATGGGAAGAGAGTTGTTCCTTGAAAGATCTTGTGTTTTGAAAGCATACAGCCAGTTCTAAATACTTTCAAATGGTACATACCTCTTTCTTCCTGCTGACAATTAGAGTAATAGCTGAATGCAGGATAAGGGAGAGTGCCTGGAATGTTTCAGCACTGCTTTCTTGTTCCATGTTTTTTCACAATGCAAAAATACAGTGGCATTCTTGGTCTGTGACCAAACACAAGATGAGGAGACAGATGTCAATGACAAAGTGACTCGAAAAGCTTGGGAACATCTCTGCTCCCATACCCAATTCTCTTTGCCCTCCTTCCTTGTCAGCTGTTCACAATCTGCTGATGTTTCAGTGAGAAAGGAGGGAGAAACACCCCACAACCAAGTCTGTTAGGCATGCTCTGGAAGAAAATGGGCTTCATCAGGCACAGCTTCTGTAGAAGAGAGGTCCTGGGGCTGAGAAACTGCCACTGGAGCACAGGTAGTTTTGGCTTGGTGATGCCTCCCAGTTTGGCTCCTGGCAAGTGCCACAGACCCTTGGCTCCTGCTGCTGCTCACAAGGGTGACAGAGAGGGGGTCTCCTCACATCATTTATGTCACAGACATCTTTTATGGGAAATCCTTTCCTTAGGATTTTTCCTCCTGAGAAGCTGAGAGGCCTCAGGAACAAAATGTAAACAATGATTATCTGCTGCTGTGGGATGTAATGGGTGCATCTGTGATTGGTCTCATAGATTTGTTTCTAATTAATGGCCAGTCACAGTCAGCTGGGTCAGACAGAGAGTCTGAGACACAAACCTTTGTTATCATTCTTTGCTATTCTATTCTTAGCCAGCCTTCTGATGAAACTTTTTCTTTTATTCTTGTAGTGTAGTTTTAATGTAATATAGATTATAAAATAATAAATCAAACCTTCTGAAATATAGAGTCAGATCCTCATCTCTTCCCTCATCCTCAGACCCCTGTGATCACTGTCACAATACAGTGCTCTTCAGTTTCAGAGTAAAAATTAGATTCTCTGAAAGAACTAACTTAAAATGAGCTACAGAATTTTAGCTGTTTAATCACTCAGCTTCATACCTGAAAGGATGTCACTCTGGCTTTCCAGTGTGTTGCCTTTAGCAAGCTGAGCAGGATGAAAGCCCAAAGCTCCCAGAGGCTGCTGTAAGTGGAGCAAGTGGTTGCTGTTCTCCCTAGGATCTAAAGGGAACAGTATCACAGCTTGGAATAGAGATGGGGATATTTTGCCTTCCTGCAGCATCAGGTTTGATTTCTCCTATTTGTGTTCCATGCCATGGAATCCTCAGGAAAGACATGGATTGTTACACAGCTGTTGAACTTCATTCTGGAAATAGTCCTGTGTCACTCTGGGAGTTTCCAATAGGAAATGGAGAGCTGAGAAAAAGGGAAAGGAAACCAAACAATTGCTAGAATTCCTTCCCTAAAATCTGATGTATCAATTCTGTAGGACTAAGGTAGCAGTAGAATATCTTTGCCTATTCTTTCTAATCAGAAAGTAAAATCAATGTTAAAAACAGGAGAATTTCCTCCCTGGTGGGATGTAACTTAGTCTCCTACTGAAAGATCTCTGACAGAGCTCATGTATTAGTGAGTTTTTTTGTCACTCTTTATACATGGGCTAATTAATAATTTGGATGTTTTCAGACAGAAGCCTGAGTAAAATCAGCCCTGACACAAATTACTGCCTGGACTCTGCCTATCAAGAGATGAGCTTTCCTTGAAACCTAGCTCTGGCAAGGTTGTCTCTGGTGATTTGGATGATCATAATGATCCTAATCTCCAAGTAGATTTCCATATTTTTAAGGAATATGTTCTTCAGCATTTTCAAATCTTTGGATTTTTACAGATGAGAAGTAACAAGGGACATAAATAAATTAAAGGGAAATGCTTGAAAATTGTCCTAGCTTTTGAGAAACAATCTCTTAATATTTCCAGGTGTCTCAGCAGCAGACATGGAATGTTAATTTTCTTCTCTGGGATTTGGGAATTTGCTCTTTGTGAAGGTTTTGAAAGATAATCTGAAGTGACTGGAGCCTGGTCCTGTGCATTGGTTGTGATAAATCCCCAAGGCAGCTAAAGGGGAAGTCCAGTTTTGAAAATGTACTTAGAGTGAACAAAGGAATCATCTCTAAGAGCTGCACAATGTGTGTTTTCCTTCTCTTTAGGGAGGAAGAGTGCAGTGCTACTCCGGGAATTGCATTAGACATGACACCTATAATGAGGGCTTTTGCCCATTAGTTTAATCTGATTTAAAGGGAAGGGAGGGGAAAAAAAAGTGTCAATGCCATAAATGCAGAATTTTCATATCTCCTGCTGTACACTTAGCCCTGAGGCTGAGTGCAGTGTGTGTGGAAGGCAGGGCTGGGGAACTGGAGTTCCCACCTGGTGACACCCAGCTCTGCTGCTGCAGAGGTCTGTCAGTCTGTCTGTCTGTCCGTCTGTCGGTCTGCTCGTGTGCGTGAGCGCCGTGCCGAGCAGATGCCACAGCACGGGTCACTGATTCCCTACTTTCTCATTGTCTGAGCAGGGCAGATGCATTTCAGATTGTGAATGACCATTTCCAGACCTCTATCAATATCTGTTAGTGAAAGTAGCGATGTTTTTATGTGAAACCAATGGCTCCCTAAAGCAACAGACAATAGGAGCTGTTTACACTGGTGTGTCTGACACTTAACTGTATTGAGCGTTGTGAAAATACAGCCCAGGGGCAGTGCTGGAGTCCTGCTGACCTAGAAATTGTAGCAGCTATCCTGTGACAAAGTCAGAAAGTACAGCACTGCACAGCAAAGGGCTTTGGGGTCTTAAAATAAAAAGTAATCGAACCAGACTTGCCCTGGGATGACCTGGCTCACCATGTGCTTAGGAGTCCCTGTTGCTCCGTGAGATAACACTTCCAGCCCCTGACTCTGGGAAGGAGGGAGGGAAGTCTGCAGCTGACACAACATCTCTGCTCTCGAGGAACATTTCCAGTTGCTCTGCTGTTCATTCCTGTGGCCAAGGGACGCTTTAATTGGGTGACAAAATGTCACACTTGGTGCTGGGCAAGACTGGCTCAGTGTAATACAACTGCTGCCATTTGGGCAAGCTGAAGGACTTGGTGAAAATACTGAATTCAGCTGTGCGTGTGCTGGCTGAAAGGTGCAGGAGGACACCCCAAGCTGCATTTGGGAGCTGCACAGCAGGAGAGGAAGGGATGGCATTGTGAACCCCCAAAGGAGAAGGGCAGTAGTGTCTGTTTGCCTGGTATTTTTCTCACTTACAGGATGGGTGATGGTTTCCTTATATTCTGTGACACTGACAATCAAATCCACGGGGAAAAGGAAAAAGTCTGATAACTCAGATAATTATTTCTGAAAAAATTCAGCACTGTGGACTTTGTTAGGGTGCTTTGGAGAGAATGCAATCCCTCAGACCGTGTTTTCTTAACTAGGTCTATGTAGCTACTACATGGCTCTTATTATAGCTATAGCTGTTGCATTTATGTCCTCTAAAAAAACACCAGAAACACACAGTACAGTGTGGAAAATGAGTTTAGAACATGAAATGGATTTTGAAAAATCTCAGTTTAACAAGATTTTGATTCCAAAGATCTTTGGAATGAGACTTGCAGATAGTTTGCAGGTAAAGTGTTGACACTGGATGGCCTGCCTGAGAAATTAGAAGCTGCTGACCTGGTCAGGAATGAACCAGCCTCGGAGGGAATTACAGTGGGAGGCACTCTCACTGTCTCAGTGCCTAAGCAGCTGAACAGCAGATGCAGGCTGCTCAGTGGCAGAGCTCTTAGGGCAGTGCAGAGTCTTGAGCTGGGTTTTGTGGCTGGTCTTTTACAGCAGGCAAAACTCTGCTCACTCCTCTTAAAAACCCCTCTGCATCTGTAAGAGACAGGGCTATGCTTCAAGAAATATAAGAATTATGCGTGGCTGAGGCAGTATCTAGTTCTCAACATTTCTTGCAGGAACATGGGAGTTCCAGCCTAATATAATTTGTATTTCTTTTGGATCATCTTTAATTTTTTTTAAACCAAAGTAACCTTACTTAGATCCGTGTAACCTGGATGCATGATCCCTGCAAACCCTCTGGATGACATCCCAGAACATTTTATCTTTTACTATTTCAAGAAAAGACTCTAATTTTCATTGAAGATAGTACTTGTACTGCAACAGTTTGGGAGTATTTATTTGGTGGAGCCCATGTTTACATGAGAGACCTTTGTTAATTTAGTTCACAGCAGCTGTAAAAGTGAGCTGCTTCTGCTAAATGCATAATGCTTTCACTTGCAAAAGAGAAGCACCAGGATCCAGGAGCAGCGCTTGGTTTCTAAAGGCAGGGCATTTCCTTTGAGCACCTCAGGTGCCAAAAGTGGCTGTCAGGCTCCACACGTTCTGGGATAGTGTTCAGGGTAAAATTAACTTCCATGTTTCTGTGTGTTCACAAGGAGCTCAGTGACAAATAGCTCCCTTTGGCTTTTAAGCAGGATTGCTGTCCTTTATGGTTAGATTCTAGGCTGAGAGCAAATAACTCAGTGTGCTGCCTTGGGGGGTCTGTTTCTTTTAGAGCATGTGGATTTAAACTATATTGAGAAATTAGAGGAATCAGTTAATATTCAAAATTATTGTGTCACTCTGTTTACTGTAGACTGGTGAAAGCACAGCCTTGACAGCCTTAGGTCTGAGTTTGAAAACTTGCAAATGTTCCTGGGGAGGAAATTGTTATTGCTGGAGGCTTTTTTAATATATCCCTACTGCGTGTGGGTCGACTCCATCCTCCAAAGTTCCAGGATCCAACACTGGTCTGAAAAACCCCAGCTTGCATACCACCTTGGGATTGCTGAAAGGAAGTGCTGTAGCTCTCTGGCAGTTGTATTTTATAAATATTGCACTGGGGTCAGCCCTAGGCAAACGCTGCAAAATATATGGCAAAGATTTAGAGCTCTCCTGGCAATAATTTTGACATGTCCTGTTTTAGTAGTTTTCATGGGGTTGTTTCTCAAGAGGTTGCTTCATTCATGCAGTGCTAGTTTTCTGTGGATACAGATTTAGTTATGCAAGGGCAGTGTAGGAAAGTCGGTGTGCAACTTGCTCTTAGGAATTAGTTTTCCTCCAAAATCCCTTTATAATCCTGTTTCCCTGCTCTGAGGCTTTACATACTCCGTTTAGTTTGTGTACAGAGACTTACTGATGTGGAATGCATCAGTACGTTTTGTCTTTCTTTCAGTTCGTGTTCATCGAGACCTAGGAGTTCAGGAAAAACATGGCTTGCCCTTTTGGATTTATTTGAAATAGAAATAAACTACTCAGCTTCAGAACAGGAGGAAACTCAGCCAGCATTTTGCCCCTTCAATGATATGGAAACTTACTCAGATGATTGTTTCTTGGGGGGAAGGGGTGATTGTCACCTCAGACTTTGTAGGCTGTTCTGGGTGTGTGATGAGACCCTGCACCTGAAATGAAACTGAAGCCTTGCACGAGGCAGTGTCTGCAATGGGAACTACTTAATCCACTAAGCAAAAATTACTTTGGGACTTAGGAGGTGAGATACTAATTCAGAAGCCTGGTTTTCCTTGCTCATCGTCACTTGTGGGAGTTCAGGTCTCCATGTCCATCAGCCTCATCTCCAGGTTTAGAAATGTGGAGTATCCTGACTAAAAGAGACGCAATCAATATAGATTACATATTACATATAATATTTTATATATTATAATATATTATTATATATTATAATTTATATAATATATATTATATAAAATATATTTTAT
>JAWWMS010000279.1:3114266-3124631 GCA_035048045.1 Chlorospingus semifuscus
ATATATAACATATATAACATATAACATATAATACATAATATATAATATACAATACATAATATATGATATACAATCTATAATATACAATATACAATATACAATTTATAATATATAATATATAATACATATAATATAATATAATATAATATAACATAATATAATATAATATATATGATACATGACATATGATATATGATATATTATATTATATATATTGTATAGATAATATATTATACATTGTATATATTATATAATATGTATTATATGTTATATGTTACAAGAAATATATTATAATAAATTATAATATATAAATAAAGAAAGACTGAGTCCAGCTTGCGTGACATGGTCTGGTATTTTGGTGACAGACTCACAGAATATTCTGAGTTGGAAGGGCCCTACAGGGATCATTGATTTGTGCTGGTGTTTGCACTGATAACTAAGTGAACCTAGCCAGTTGTCCACCCCCCTGTTCAGCAGGTCCTGGGGCAGTTCATCCCTCTGCTGTGCTGCAGCAACACCCACCAAGGGCCAGTTTTCCTTGGCTCCCTTCATCCTGCTCTATCCTCTCGCACTACCCCAACATATCCTGCAGCCTTGGGCACCCCTTGGTGCCCTTTGTGCCACAAGCCAGGGCACGAAGCACACATCCCAGTATTTCCTGCCATGAAGCTTCCCAGCTGCAATGCAGTCGCTGCCTTATTTCAGGCACTTAATGGCAGAGAACGATTCCTGCCCTGTTTTATTTAGCTGTAGTCAAGGAGACTAGAAAGACTGGGATGTGATTCATGAGCAGAGATAAAGCTGGCAGGGTCTGGTTTTTCCTTGTACCCAGGGAAACAGAAAGCAGCTTTAAGTGAATGGGCAGTTCTATCTCGAGATGGAAGTTCATTGGTAATTAAAAATGCGGTGTTGCAGGGGCTGGGTGCTGCCCCTTAGTCCTGGGTTGCAGTCAGGGCTTCCCCTGTGCCCTTTGCAGAGCAGCTTGTCCCCAGTTGTGATCTGTCATGACAGGCTCGCACAGTTTTGGGCTGTTGGCAGTGATTCTACAGGCAGCCCACGACAAGCTGGGATTGGAAGAGCTCAAAATAGAAATAGGAGCTGATTGCTTTTAACCTATGCAAGCAGTGTCAGGGAAATCTCACCTCTGTTTCCTTGCCTGGTGTCAGTGTGCTCTCTTGCCAGCTGCCTAGGAATTCCTGGGAGTAAGGACTTGTGTGGTGGAACTGAACTTGGCACTGGCTCCTCAAATCCTCGCTGTCCTTCCTCTGCTGTGTCAGACTGAAATGAGAACGCTGCACTTTCTGTTTGTCTGTGTGGAACATCGTTTTTAACTCTGGTGAAATAGAAGATATTCTGCTTGGGTCACAGCCTATTGTTTTGAGGGCATGAAAGCCCCTTCCACCCTTTCCTTCCTCCTGCAATGGAGGAAGGTGCTTTGATGCTTAGGAAAAGCATCAAAGAAGCTGCTTGAGGTGAGCCAGGCCCTTGGAAGGCAAAGGTCCTTGCTGTTGGCAGGGCTTTGAGCAGATCCTGGGGTAGTGAGCCTGGCTGTGGGTATCTGTAGGCTGCCTGCCCTATCTGTCAGCAGGCTGCTGTTCATCACTGCAAGGTTGCTGCTTTGGATGTGCAGGGCTGGGTGCCTTTGGCAGGAGCAGCCCCGTGGGTCACGCTGGGGAACCCGGGGCCAGTGCCTGCTCCTCGCAGGGCTCCTGCCTGATTTCTGCCTCAACAGCCTTCCTGAGTGATTGTTTACTTCTGAATTACAGGAACAGGCTCCAGCATCCAAAAAAGCAATAGAGAGAAGCAGTGTTTCTGGGAATTACCCAAGCGTGTGCAGTCCAGTGTATTTTCCTTCCTAGTAGCGTTTTTTAATTATGCTATTACCTGGGAAATTGAATGCTTGTGAGAGCTACCAGGCTTGGAATCTGCTCTCTTCACATTTACTGACCTTGCTGTAGAGCCTAGGACTTACAGTTGGGTGCTCTTCACTTCTTACCCTTTTATCTGTATTTATTGTGAGGTGCACAGTTTTGCATTAACAAGTGAGTTTATCTTGAAGAGATGGTCAGTAGCTGTATAGAATATTATTCTGTTTTCTCCTTTAAAACTCCTATGTATTTGGTGAGAGTGGAAATTGTAACTTCACTGTGGGAATTTTTCTTCAGTAGAATCAAGTCATCTGGTTTCTCTACTGTTCTGGTTTGAAAGCAAAACCAGTAAGAGACTCCAAGTCAGAAATACGATTTATTAAGAAAAGGGAAGGAAAAAACCATTTAAAAAAACCCCAAAATACAAACGCAATAATACAAAAGAAAAAAACAGTGACAGAGTCAGAATTCAAGCAGACACCCTGCTAGTTAGGGTGGTGGCAGCAGTCCAGATGAAATGCTCTTGTTGAAGTGGTGGTCCTGCAGAAACCATCTGGTAGCTGCTGTCCTCTGGAAAGCAGTGGGTAAGGGTGGCTGTTCCTCTGAGAATCCAGTGGAAAGACTGCTTGTGGTGTCCCAAACCCCAGAGTATATCCAGCTGGGGATGCTTAGCTCCTCTCCCCTGGGTGGAACATCTCACAACGAGCTGGTATCATTGTCTGAGTCATGAGGCAAGGCACTGATGGGCCCATTAACAGGAGATAAGGAAAAAACAATACCCCTCCTGGTTTCAGCAGCTCTTGAGGATGGGGATGGAATACACCCTTATATTGTAACCTGGGACACTTACATATTGGTAATTGCCTTTTTGGTATCCTCAGGTATCTCACTGCTGCATAACTTAGGGGACTTTCTGTGATTCTGGGTGGAACTGCTTTTAGTGAGAAATGAATTCATCTTTCTTTAAGCCTTTGCAGCATAGACATATGCAGTTGAACTGACTGCCTTAGGGCTCCTTTTATAGTTAAGGAACAGAAATAAGCGTTTTTAGGATGTGATTCACCTGAGCTATTTTAGGTACACACCGTTGGGTGATCTCAGTGTGCTCTAGCAGTGCTGTTTCTTGCCTTGGTGGCAAAGGGAGCTTTAGCTGGTCCTGGCTTTCAGCATAATCATATCTTCTTCAAATAGTCATTCCTTCTGTGTCCACTCTGTGTCCTAGATAGATTTGTGTTACATCCAAGGTGATCTTTTCTCTAGCTAACTTCTCAGCTAATACACCCTTCAAGCATCCTGGCCATCTATTTTTGTGCTTTGAAGGTACAACAAGACTCATGCTATTTTTTTATTTGATACTTTCACTTTTCTGCTTTTCACACTCATAATTCCTTCAGCAGTGGGATTAGAGACCAACTCAGCATGCCTTGTATGACTGAACCCTGTGAGTTCCTTCAAACCATTGAAATTCTAGTGTGGGATTGCCTTGGAAACAGCAACTAGAGAATTGATGTGTAGAAGCTGCAGCAGAGAAGTAGAGAAAATGTCTTGTGTGGTGGAAAGAAATAGTCACATCCATCAAAAATATGGGAAGTAATTAAGCTTATGTGGTTCTTTTTTAGCTGTAGTGCCAGTTTTGCATAGTAACAGCTGATGGGAGGTGGGATGAGGTCCTGTGTTCCCAGGGCTGTTGCACTTTTCCTGTTTCATTAACCTGGCAGCTTCTCCTCCAGGTATCAGTGTGTTTTTAATAGAGCTGCCCAGCTACTTGCCTGGAGGCTGGGCCAGCATTCTTCCATTCTCTTCTAAATGGACCTGAAGATGCTCCTGGAGAGTCTGAAGCTCTGTACTTGGTCCAAGGAGGTGGCCCAACACCTCTATTACAAAATTTAGGGTTTGGGGCTTTTTATTCTGTGTCTCATGCAGCTCTCTGTTTGTTTCTTTGTAGAAGTGAACAGCAGTGCAGCTAGAAATGATAGGGAGCCTTCAAAATCTGCCCTGTAAAGACCAGTGAAGAGGATTTGTGGATGGAGAATAACCAAAGTATTTGGTTTGGCTTTAATAATCTGCATATCCTAATGACGATACTGTGCAATGGAACTAATTACGATAAGAAAATGTCTGCTGTGCATGAATGCACAGGGAATAATGGCTTGCTTTTGATCCTGTTGTTTTCCTAGCTGGACTGACAGCTGGCTAGAATTATGGGAGGTGCTGTATTGCCACTCTTCATTGCCTTCATCTGGAACATACATAGACTTGTTTATACAGGGCATCTTTCTTCCTCAAGCACAGTGGATATTTCTGCTCCATGGAGGGATGGCTCACTGTTACATCCCAAAGGCCATAAATATGTTACCCTCTGCAGCAGATTGGCTCAAGCCCTGATTTAGTTGCTGGTGAGCAAGTTAGTCACCCTTAATATCCACATGAGACGCTGGAAAACTGACCCATATTCTGAGAAGGGGAAAGAAAATAAATTATGATATTAATATATATATGTATTATGTATTAATATTACTATTAATAGTAATACATAATATGTGCATTATGTATAATACGTGATAATTGTGATTTAACCCTCTGGCTTAGGTCTGGGCTCAGCTGCCTTTGGTGGAGCAAGGAAAGGCTGGGCCTTGCTTCACACTCAGCAGGTGCCTGTGAGAGAGGCTGTGTCACTCCTGTGACATTCCTGCTTCTTCCAGCAGCTCTGAAGCTGCCAAGGAGCTCTGGTTGGTTTTGCTGGAGATCTGCCCCTTACCTTTTGTTTGGACTGACCTTTGCTGTTGCATGTTAGGAATAGAGTTAATTTTAGTGCAGCTGCATCCCGTGAGGACAGGAGTCACGCTCTCGTTGGCCTGCAGCCACACACACACATTGCTTCTGCTGCCCCTCTGCATTTCAGCACATAGGTGAGCTTATGGAGCTCAGTGGGTTTGGTGGAGATGTCAGTCCTAAAACAGAAAGGCTGTTTTTGTTTTCATCTCCTGGCTCAAGCACAAATCTCAGTGATTTTGGATGGCATGGAGCAGTATCCATTCCCTCTTCTCTTCTCTACTTAAAGCTAACAGCTCCGTGCTATCAGCTTAATATAGTTCAGTTTTTATCAGCACACAATGCCAGAATGTCTTTGGGTGTTGTCAGCCACGAACACAGGAAATAATCCCTCATTAGGCTGAATTATCTAGACACAGCACAGGCTAGGGAGGCCAGTGCAAATAGTTTTGTATTGACAAGGGCTTCCTGTTTAGTACAAGAAAGTCAAGGCACCCGAGGTGAAACGGCAGCAGCAGATTCAAATTTCACCTCAGTGAGTGCAGGGAGCTGACATAAAACTCCCAGTCCAACATAAATAAAACACCAGCTTTTGGCCACTGGCAGGACTTTCTCTTCAGAAGGGATTCCAGTGAGTCACTCTGCACATGGCACATAATATTTTCAGCCTGTTGTGGTTTTTTGAGAGGGAAAAAGAACAGGTTTGGGTTTGAAGGGACTTTTAGAGGTCATCCAGTCCCACACCTGCAATGAGAAGGGACATCTTCACCTAGACCAGGTTGCTCAGAGCCTGTCCTGGGGTGACAGAGCCTCACCCAACTGGGCCTTGAATATTTCCAGGGATGGGGCAATCCACCATCTCTCTGGGAAACCTGTGCCAGCATTTCATCACAAAAAGCATCTTCTTCATATCTAATCTAAACCAGGCCCCTTTTGGCTTAAAACCCTTAGCCCTTACGATGGGCTTAAAGATTTTTTTCTGTTTTTACTTCACAGCACAGGCTGGACATGGAGCATTCAGTAAAAGTGTGTTAGGAGCATCTGCAAGGTGCAGGCAAAGAAAGATGGGGGTATTTTGGTCGTGCTGCAGTGTTCAGTGTTGGCAGAGGGGACAGTGGCCCTCTGGGAGGGATCAGGCTCTGTGTGATGGGGTCTCTGTGCCCTGAGGTTTAGACTCGGACAGGCAGGTGAGAGACACTTTAGCTTCCTGCTCTTCTGTCATTTCAGAACGACACAGTAAGTGTGTCTTTGGTGCTTCTGTCTGCGTGTTAGAAATTATTCTGTGCAATTGGCTGCTAGAAAAATATTCCACATCATCTGTTTCTTCATCATTTTTTTTCTACCACAAGCTGCTATCTCTCCAAGTCCATGTAGTAACCTGAGAAAAGGAGATTCCTTACTTATGCTAAACATAAACCCTGTATGCAGGAGTAAAACTATGGTATTTGAGCATCTAATCCCATACATATCCATAGACATCCCTGCTATCCAAGCAATCTGTTTTATTTTCCTGACTCCTGCATTATTTTTATGCTGCAGAAATCTCCTGGACACACACAAAAAAAAAAACCAAAAAAAAAAAACCTACATGGCTAGATAGCAACTCACTTTAGCTGAACCACCACGGTTTTGTTTAATATAAATTGCTTCTATTTTAAAGCCTGAGATTGTCCACATGTTGTTCTGTTGCTGCTTAGTTCAAATTTATCCGTCCACCAGATCCCTGTGATCCCCCTTAAGGTACTTAGAGAGCACAAGAAGATCCCCCCTGCAGCCTTCTCATCTTCAAATGCTCACGCTTAAGCGCCTCATCCTGTCATCTTAGCAAAGCCCTCCCTGAGTTTGGCCACACTCCCATCTCTCCTATGGATATTCTCCAGAATGTCTACGTTGCTCATGTTGAGATAAGATGTGCCCAACTCCAACTTTTGCCCCAAAATGGCCATTTGTAATGGCATGGTATTTATTTCTTTTTTAAATGTTGGGAAATGGTCCTGTGCTGAGTTTCAGGAGCCAGCACATTGTTCATCCCCTGGCAGGGGTGGGTGTGCTCTGGCCTTGCTCTGGGCATCAGGACTGGAAGGCTGGCACAAAGTGATGGCTTTTTGCTGTCACCGTGTTGGTGACAGTGACTGACTGGCACAGCCACTGCTTTAAACAGGATGCAAGGTCAGCAAACTCCTCAGCAGAGGCTGAGTTATGGCATGAACATGCCAGCTGAGAGCAGTGGGAATGGCTGACTGTTCCCAAAATGCATGGTTTACCCTGGAGTGGTAGAGAGAAGCCACACTGCTTTGCAGAACTCAGGCACTAAGTGTTTTCCATCCTGGTTCTTTTCAGCTCGAATGCAAAAATTACTGGTATTGAAAGGTTTCCTTGCTGTATTCACAGCCTAATGTTTGAGTTACTTCACTATTCACTAAAATTACTGGTATTGGAACATTTCTTTGTGATATTCTCGGCCTGATTCACTTCACCATTCGTGTCTGCCAGGAAGTGAAACTTTGGGCAAGCCTGGGTAAAGTGCATTGAGAAATAAATGGGCAAGCAGTGATGGAAAAGCTGTAAAGGTGTGATTTGTGTAATTGCAGGCCAGAAAGGAAAATAAATGGTAGCCCAGCCTTGTGCCACTTGTTCCTGACAGCATGGCGTGAGGATCAGAGTTTAAAGAGCAAGAGCAAAGGGCCTTGGAGGTAGGAGAACACAAACCTGAGTGATCTGGTACACAGAACTGTGGGGCTGAGCTGAATATAGAAAAGAGAGTTCTGTGTGTTATCAGTTGTGCCATTTTTAGTCCTTTCAGTGTCACAAGGCTACTCTTTATCATAACATCCAGTTTAAGAGCATAGTCTTTTTTTGAAAAAGGGTTATAACCTGGATTTTTTTGTCCTTTGGTTCTTGAGCCTTTTTAAAAATACTTTTTGCCTTTGAGGGAGAGAAGAATTGGTCCTGCACAATATCTCCTTTCCTTTGATGCCTCTCAGTCATGTTGATCCTGCACTTACCTGATGTTATAGCTAGATGTCAGCCTCAGATGTGAATCTGTCACTCACATTTATTTTTGCTCCTTGTCTCTCTGTACCATGGGACTGCTGGGATAGCAGAGAACTGGGACTCGCCTCCTCCTCAAGAACCTGCCCTAGGGGTTTGATTATGAAAGTTAACAGAGCCAGTAGAAAGGATTTGCTTTTAACATGCTGGGAGGGCATGTGTGCTCATGGCAAAGTTTGGCTTTCTGCTGACTGCTCTGGTGGACAGCTTGTTTTGCAGGTAAAGCCTTTGCCCATGAAGCTCTGCTCACACCCTTCCTCCCACAGCCTTCCCTCAGGCAAAACCATTGGAAAAAACCTTCTGGGACATGTAAGCAAGCTAATGAAGAGTAGCCTTAAAGGGTTCCAGCCTTAAAGGGCTCCAGGAGCTTCCATAGTGATGGAGCCTTAAAGGGCTCCAGGAGGTTCCATAATGATAGAGCTTAAAGGGCTCCAGGAGCTTCCATAATGATGGAGCTTAAAGGGCTCCAGGAGCTTCTGTAATGATGGAACTTAAAGGGTTCCAGGAGCTTCCATAATGATGGAGCCTTAAAGGGTTCCAGGAGCTTCCATAATGATGGAGCCTTAAAGGGTTGCAGCCTTAAAGGGCTCCAGGAGCTCCCACAGCAGCTCCACAGAGGCCAGAGTGGTGAGACAGCAGGGCAAGGGCAGAGCCAGAGCTGGGGCAGTGCCAGCAGCCGGTGCTGGCAGAGGGTGATTCAGCAGTTCAGTGAGGGCCCCCTGAGCCCAGCAGCCTTGGCACACAGCATTTGGGCACATTTGGGCAGAGGGCAGTGTTATAAATGATCTAACATGTATTGCAGGAGGATGCATCAGCTCCCAGAGAGCTGTGAGTCACAGTGTGACTGATGCTGGGGCAGCACAGGTCACCGCTCCAGGCCTGATTTGGGGTGGGGTGGATGGGGAGAGGCTGGGCCCCTGCAGTTCAGAGGGGCTGTTTTGGTTTAGGGCAGCACAGATGTTTCCTTTGCAGTCGTGGCTCTCTCTGAAGTGCAGCAGCTCAGAGCCTGGCTTATGGGAAGCTGGGATCACGTGTGCTTTGGGAATGGGGCACACAGCTGGTCCTGGGGCTTTTCAGTCCTGTCTCTGAGTCAGTGTCATGGGATGGCATGGACAATGCAGATTGTTGCTGAAGTTTCAGTCACAGTTTTCAAGACTTCAATGAGAAAATTGCAAATTATATAATATAAGGATTGTATATCCATTATTAAAAACAAGCAGGCTTGCTTTTAAAAGCCCTTGTCTTTCTGTTCTAGGCTTCAGAAATGTCTGTTTGATGTTTATGTTGCCAGGAGCTTACTGCTACAGGCATTTAGTTACCTGAGGGCTCACTGAGGTCTGATCCCTGTCTCTAACACAGTTCAATTTATCTGAACAATCTTTTAGCCCAGTCTTCTCTTTCCAGGAAGGACAGAAATTGAGAGAATTCTCTCCTGCAGCTCACTGTGTTTCTTGCCTCACTTCAGTAGGTTTAAAGCAAAACCAGCTCCTCAATACATAGATTTGCAGGGTAGATGTGGTGATATGCTCTAATATCAATGCATTGGGAAAAAGAAGTGCCCTGAATTATAGGTTCTTGAACTTGAGGGAACTCATCACTAAACTGGGCTGAAGGTCTGTAGCTGCCTTTTCCCCTCCACTGAATTACTGCAGTGTCAGTGCCATCTTCTACATTGTAAGCAACAATAAAAATTGGGGTGACATTGACGTGCCTTTTCTTGCACTATTCCTTCTCTTGTTTCCCTTAATTTCCCCTACTTGCCTGCACAGAGATGATTTTCATTCCTGCTTTTGTTTCCTGCCAGACTCAGGCCAAGGAAAAGCAGCAGGTGTAAACACAGAGCTGTGAGCAGAACAAACTCATTGGTGGTAGTTTGAATGCTTTAGGTGACTTGCTGTAGAAACAGGAATATTTTATTATGATTATTTTTGGTTTGGCAGGGACCTTTGTCTGTTCAAGGTTTTTTCCCCTGGTTTTTAAGGGAAAGAGAGTTGCACTGCTGACTGCGAGACAGAAATCCGGGGTCAGTGGCTGAATCGCTACAATCCTGGAGTAGTTTGTGTTGAAGGGTTGTGTGAGGCCATCTGGGAGTGGGCGTGTGCGTGGGAGGTGCTGCATGGTGCCCGGGCTGTGCCCCGGGCGGGCGCAGGCTCCCCCCGGGCCTGCACCGGGCCAGGGACACGGGCGCTGCGGCCTGCCCCAGGCATGGCTGCCTCCTTCCCTCCCCAGCACTGCCGGCTGCTGCTGCAGGCTGGCGCAGCCAGGCCTCTGCAGACCCCACAACTCAGCAACTGCAGCTGAGGGGGTTTCGCAGGCAGTCCCGACACGGGAAGAGACCAGGATCTGACTCCGTGTTTCGGAAGGCTGACTTGTCATTTTATGATATATATTATATTAAACTATACTAAAAGAATAGAAGAAAGGATTTCATCAGAAGGCTTGAAAGGAAAGGAAAGAAGAGTGATAATAAAATCTTGTGACTGACCAGAGAGTCTGAGCCAGCTGGGCTGTGACTGGCCATTAATTAAAAACAACCACATAAGGCCAATCACAGATGCACCTGTTGCATTCCACAGATAACCATTGTTTACATTTCCTTTCTGAGGCCTCTCAGCTTCTCAGGAGAAAAATCCTAGCAAAAGGATTTTTCATAAAGTATCATGGCTACAGAAGT
>JAWWMS010000279.1:3129899-3162291 GCA_035048045.1 Chlorospingus semifuscus
TGGCTGTGCTGGGCATGTGATCCTGGCTGGGCTGTGCTGGGGATGTGATCCTGGCTGTGCTGGGGATGTGATCCTGGCTGTGCTGTGCTGGGGATGTGATCCTGGCTGTGCTGTGCTGGGGATGTGATCCTGGCTGTGCTGGGGATGTGATCCTGGCTGTGCTGGGGATGTGATCCTGGCTGTGCTGGGCTGGGGATGTGCAACAAGTGCTGGTGGTGGGCTTACAGTGATGAATTCTCATTGATCTTTGCTAATGCCAAGTTAAAGCTTTGGTATTTGCTAGTGCTCTGAATTTTTTTGGCATGCTAATTATTCCTTTGAATTGGAAACGCTTGTTCAGCACAGGGTAAGAGAGATTGGTGAGGCTGTGCTGCAAATATTGTAGAACTTTTCCTGTTTATGTCGACGTGCTGTTCTGGTTTTCTCAGGTCAAATTAGACATCACCACATTTTTATTCGGGTCACACTACATGTGTGTGAATGCACATGCATACACAGCTGTAATTTTTTTATTGTTGTACTAACAGTGGTACTGTCCAGGAGGAATTTTTTTCCCAACATCATGGTGGAAATATTATGATGATTTTGGAAATGGCTGCTGCTGTCTGAAAATGTAAAAGAAAAGGCAAAATAGAAACACAAATATTTTGTGTCTGTGCAGAGAGACTAAAAGGTAATTAGCCAAGGGTAAATAAATGGCTTTGTTTTGAAAGACCCAAAATGGTGACCCAAAATGTTTTGAAAGGTTTTCTGGATGATGGCATTTCTGTGTTCAAAGTTTCAGTCCAGAAGTCTCATACAAAAGTGATAACTGTTGGCAGGGGAGAGCAGTGGAAAGTTATGCCTGCAATAGGAAATCATCTCACTTTTTAAAGTGAACGTTGCTATTTCAGGTTTTAATTTTGATAATTAGCAGTAGAGCTCATTCTCAAATTGCACTTCTAGCAGTAGGTGGTCCAGAATTGCATGAGGTAACTTAATGTGGCCTTTTTTCCTGAGTCTGTAATTGGAAAAAGACAGGAAAAGCTAACTGCTATTAATTGCACAAGCTATTTACAGCACAGAAAAATTGGTTTCTCATTTGTATACATGCAGAACAGTGTTGGCACTGCTGCTGAGTGCTGCACTTGAGAGGTTTTGCTCGAATACTGAGTATCAAATACTAATTCCTGTTACAAGCTCTTAGCCAGCACACCCCACCGGGTTCCCAGTTTGGTGGTAACAAATTCCCCAGGGCTGCTTTTGTTCCATGTCCTTGTGAATTCCTCTCACCTCCCCAGTGGACACGGCAGCTCCTTGTGAGGGATCTCTCGTGGCTCTCTGCGTTCCTGCCAGCCTTCCTGGTGCCCACAGACCGGTGGGAGATGCACGTCTCTCCTGGCTGGTGTTCCACCAGCTCTGCCTGCGCTCTGCAGGTGAGATTGGGCTGCGTGAATTCTGCTGAGGGTGCAGCAGGTAGCCAGGGAGCTCACCGAGGTGTCCTGGTGCTGCAGGGTTCACATATGCTGTACCTTAGGGTGAAAACATGCACTGTGGTTTGCATTTGGTGTTGAAATCGCTGTTAATGCAGGCTAGGTTAATGTAAATTGCAAATCCTGGATGTGAGTATCTGTTCATATAATTCAAAGTGATTGCACATTTGTGTTTGTGAGAGATGTGAGAGAAGAACCGAAAGGATGATCCCACTTTAACATGTGCTAACATTTTCCTGCTAAAATCTGATCTGCTGGTGTCTTCTGCTGGCCCTCCTGCCTCAGCATTTTCTTGTGATGGACCAGGTTATTGTTCATAGCTGGTTTCTACTTCGAGTTCTTCCAGTAGGTACTGATGGAATTTTAATTTTTTTCTCTTTTATTGTATTCGGAAATAGTTGGGTTAATTCAGACTGAAAGGGCCTTCAGGAGGTCTTCAGTCTGACCTAATCAGAGCAGGGTCAGCCATGAGATCAGAGCAAGTGCTCAAGGCTTTATCCAGTCGAGCCTTTCAGGAGTGACAAAAGTGAATAAATGGATGCCCAGTTGGCCTGAACAAACTCCAGCAGTGAGATAAGGAGATACAGAGCTGGTTACAACTAAAGTTTGCCTTGATTCTTCAGCAAACCAGAGGTGCAAAGCTTTGAGCTATAAGTGGAGGTGGGACAGATGTTACACGTGTATTGGAACTTCACAGTGAATCCCCATCTAAAAAGATTTATAATTTCCCAGTTAATTTCCAGATGATCTTTTTTAACACGCTGAGGGTAGCAGATGTGTTTGTTGTATCCCACTCTTTAAAGTCATTTTAGGAAGCTGAGCAGATGGATGCCTTTTGAAATGCAGCAGCTGTAGCGGCGTTGCTGCGTGTGCCAGCGGGGATGGGAGGAAGCAGCAGCTGGGAAGGGCTTTGCTTGTGAGGAGCTGACCCACGTGCCAGCAGCCAGCCAGGGACCAGTGTTGTGACAGGAATCATTGACTACACCTGCTTTTGCTATTATTATTATTATTATTATTTTACTGTGCAGTCAGTTGAGTTTCTAGACAGCTGGGCAGGCTTGAATACAGGTTGTTCTACCGCTGGAATAAACAAAGCTTGTGTTAATTCTCATACAGGAAGTGATAATATCTGAAAACACAGAAAATCATTCCATCATCTGTGTGCCATTTATTTGGGAAAAGGTTGTGTGTTACAGTGTCCTTGCTGCTAACATTTCAAGGGGAAATGCAAAATCCAGAAAATTTCTCTCCCAGTGCTATGTCTTAGTGTGTTGTTTGTTGTCCAGTGATGAACATCAGCCACATCTCCAGTATGGCCATGGGTTGTTTTGACACTCAGACCTTCCCAAAATATTTCAGACAGTGTGAGCAGTGTTATTAAAAATCTTATTGATGGGGTGCGTAAAATAAATGCAAGGCTGTCAAGTTTTCATACTGTGGCTGTAAACCATTGAGTTCAGTACAGCACCATGGGTAAAACTCAGGGTGGCAGGAAGCCTGTCACCTTAAAAAAATTAAAATTGATTAAATGTTGAACTATCAAAGCTGTTTAGGGCAACAAACGTGTCACTAATCATTACAGTGGGAACCTCCTTTGATTTGGTAGGAAACAAAATATTAGGACAGCATTCATGAGTAGGTTTTAATGTCAATTTTGGGTGGTGGATATTAAAAATGCTTGAAAAAAATCAGTGTTAGAACAGCACAGGAGGATTAGTTATCAGTTTGCTAATGGGAGAACAAAGGAAATACAAGGAAATTTGAGAAGGGAAGCTTGATCCTGCCATGCATGAGGCTGCACAGTGGCCCTGCAGCACTTTAAATTTGATTATTTTGTGCTAGGTTAATAGAGAGATTAAAGAATAACTGTTTTCTGTACATTTCCTTGCAAAGTGATTATTTAAGCTTTCTGGTTTAAAACTGAGTGTGCTATTCAGCAGGTGCAAGTAAACCTCTCCCTCAAACGGACTTGTGGTTTTTAGGTTTTTTAAAATAAAATGAGTTATTCCTATTTGCTTCTCCCTCACCCCAGTTTATGGGTTAGGTCATCCTCATCAAATTCCCTTGCTAGATCATCACAGTGGGAATGGAGGTTGGTTTTGGGAATGTTGACTCTCAGGAATGGTCACAACTGTTGGGTTGATGGTTGACTTATGTCTGTGTAAATCTGAAGAAATTTCCCTGAACTTTTTGATTTAAGAATTTCACTAGAACCATTACCCCAAAATTTAGCTGACTAGGGTGTGCTTTTATTTTCCATAAACATCAACTCAGGACAAATCTTCCTTTAAAGGAGCTGTGGAGGTAGGCAGCATTCATTTCAGAGCATTATGTTAGGCACTTTCTGTGTTTCCTTTGATAGCACTGTGAGCAATCTAGGTTTGTATATTGTTTTTTTCTGGTAACACGTTCAGAAATAGCTGGTGTTCATATTGTTGCAATTAGTGCCACTCTGTGGTGCATTGCAGGTGACTTCCAGCACAGAGCTGCTGCTGAACGGTTGCCCTGTGGAAATGTGGAAATGCTCCCTTTTTTCTTTTTGGATTCTGGGGAAGAGTGGCTGTCTGCAGGCTTGGGTTGTGAAGTGTATTTAGCAAAAACTGGAAGTGTAGGATGGCAATCATCGTTCCCTGATGTCAGCTGGCAGTGGGTGAGCACCACAAGCACTTATTCCATGGCTCCAGAGCTGCACGGTGCAGCACCAGCTGAACTGGATGCTTGGGCTCATTTTTACTAGAAATTGACAGGAAATTTGTACTGAGGGGAGTGGAGATAATGTGAGTGTATTATAGGATTGGATCGCTCTGTAAAGAAGATTTTGATAAATACTTCGAATTTGGAAGGCAAATTCTGATGTTGGCTGTAGAGAAACTACACTGATTTAGGGCAAGTGAAAATCTGGTCCCATCCACTTAGTTTGAGTAGTGCAACTTTGCTCTTTACAAAATAGCTGAAGTTGCTTAATGATAATCTGGCCAATTTGTGTTTGTTCAGAACTGCTGATGTGGGAAAGACTGATGGCAGCTGAGGGTGGGTTGGAATGCTTAAGCAGATCCAGTTGTAAAAAGGCTTTGAAATACAGCCTTTTCTTCCAATCTGCTTCTCAGATGGTTTCTGCCTTGAGGCTCTGACAACTCTTCCAGATGATGGAGCAGGTTCATTTGAAATGTGCCAGCAAGGTTACAGAAGGTGACTACCTGATGATGTGAGGTTGTTAGCTTGTAAGTGGTGGCTATTTTTAACATGCCACTTCTCCAGAGGGGAAGAGAGAACAGCAGCAGAGGGAAGAGAGGTTTTTTTTAGGTCCTCTCCTTCACATTTCATCTTAACGTGATGCTTCTTAAAGTCAAGAGTAGCTTGTGGTATTTATATCATCATCATCATCATCATCATCACCTTTCTTCTGTGATATGCTCATTAGTCACAGATGTTTTCTTTGCTTTTCCAAACACGCCAAGCCATAGGCAATGTCAAGTCAGGCATAAAATAACATAGGAGCTGGTACCATTAACCTTGTGGAAACAAAGGACACATGAACAGATTAAGAATACCCAGATGCACATCTCTGTCGGGAGGACGTGATCTGCAAGTCTCTTTCCAAAACAGTGCTGCAGTGTTTATTGCAGGTGCTGTTAGTGGCAGGGAGAGATGACGTCCATTGCTACAGACACAGAGATGTGCAAGTCAAGGTGA
Source organism: Chlorospingus semifuscus (assembly GCA_035048045.1). Classification (NCBI taxonomy): domain Eukaryota; kingdom Metazoa; phylum Chordata; class Aves; order Passeriformes; family Passerellidae; genus Chlorospingus; species Chlorospingus semifuscus. The sequence continues at coordinate 3,135,065 of JAWWMS010000279.1, forward strand.
GCTATGGGCTGGCCTGACAGGGCTCCTCTGTTAGGATCATAAAGATTATTCGTGTGTGTATGCTTTACACTGCGGTCGCTGCTGTGACCGTGGCACAGACAAACAGTAAGCATCTACATCCTACACCACCACAGGAAACATTAATTCAAATAAGCTCTTGCGTTCCTCATCCCTGTCAGTCCTGTTCCTGATGAGTTTAAGTCTGAGGAATGAACTTTACATGCAAAGTCAGAGAGATGGACCTTTTCAAAGCCCATCACAGAACCCCTGTCAGTGAGTGTCTCAAGACAGCAGGGCCCAGTTTTTATTAGATTGTGGGAAACTGATATGGCTACAAATCCCAAATCCAAAAGCAATGGGAGCATAATGAATTCAAAGCTGTGAGTTTGCATTTGCTGTGACAATAGAAACGTATGAAGCTATGGAGTGCAGTGCTACTCCAGGCTTACGTTACAAAACCGTGCAGCACTCTGGTACAGAAATGGGATTAAATATGAGCATTGTTCAGAAGGTGCTAATTTTGAATGGTGCCATTTTCTGTCACCATGCAAGAGCATTTGCTTGTATCACTAGTGTGGCCGGTCACATTTCCTGTGTATTTTCTGAAAATGAGTGGAACAGATGTTCTTGTCCAGGTGGAACTTGGCTTGTATATTTTAAAAAATTTTACACCATTATAAAATTAAGTGGAATTAAACCCAGTGTGAATTAGAAGCATGTCAGGGGACTACAAGTGGAATTTTAGATCAGAATTAGTGTAATGCAGACAAGATTTCTGTCAAAAGAACTGGGAACAGAACCAAGGTTTCCTCCTCTTCTCACTGCTCTATATAAAGAACTCACATGTACAGATTATAATTGCTGTGGTGAGAGGATGCCAAATTATATAATGCTTCTATCCACATTCCTCCTTCTAGTCTCTACTGTTCCGCATGGGGGAACACAACAAAAAATTAAAGGGTTTACACCTTTACTCCTCTACACCCTTATGGGTTCTTTCATGGAATGGTAATATGAATGTACAGATGGGATCAGCCCTTTCCATGTTTGATACTGATGAGGAACAAAAGATGGATGTGAATGTGCAGAACGCCTGCAGTACCAAAAATAGATCCGAATGTATTCCTGTCGTAACTTCAGTTAGGTTGATGGAGCTGTGCCAGGGCTGAACGTGCCCACAGTCTGTATGACAGCTGCCTTGATGAGAATGGCTTGGAGAGAACAATTCAGCCCTCTGATTCTGACTCTGTGTCACAATCTGACACACATTTTAGGGATATTCACCTCGGCTTGAAATTATCTTTCTGGGAGATTGGAGATCCATCCTTAATGCCTAAAAGCTGAGGATAGACTTGATCAAGGTATTTTCAAGCCTTGAGTTCAGTTCCATCAGCAGTTCTGAATCACCAGACCAGCTAATGAGGTGTTCTAATTGATAGCATAATTCTACATGGTTTTTCCATTTAGGCTAATGCAACATTTGGCTTTGTTGAGGATGAATATTAACCACAAGTTGAAAGGAAGGTCTGATTCTCTGATCTTATTGCAATATTTCATCAAGTTTTTAATTTTATTTGCAATACCCACATGCAATTCATACAGACATTTTCTTTCCACTGGGGTATAGAGACCCTGTTTTAATTGATAATGTGTGGGCTGTGGAGGCAGCTTCAGTGGTTTTACTGTTCCAGAAACGTTCATCTCATTCATAAAGATCATCTGTTCAAGAGCAGTCAACTCTGGGCTTTTGTTCTCTTTACTGCCTTTATTTTGGGCAATGTGCTGACTTGCCTACAAGCTCTTGAACTACAGGCCATTCAAATAGTTTCCTCTGGTGTGTTAAGTTCTTGAGTTCACATGAGCCTGCTCACTAAAATTTTGAGAGTATTAAGCCAGTTCTCAACACCAGAGTCTTGGCACTTGAGCTGACACTCCATGGTGCTGAGCAGTCACAGCTTGAGTCCAAAGCAGTGATACTTTCTGAGCTTCAGAATCAGCTGTGGAAGCCAAATCAGTAGGGTTTGTTGTGGTTTCATTGTACTGTTTTTTTCTAACAGGGAACTGCTTGTTTCTAGCATTTTTCCTTCCATATTTCCCCATTTGGGGAGTGGGTGGATGCTCCCTCGACTACAGGCAGATAAGGAGGGGATGTTGTGGTTATTCAGGCAAAGATACTCATCAGACAGACTTAAAGCTGCAAGGGAATTTCTCCTAGTCAGAGGCTTACCCAACATTTCTGGGAAGGAATGAGGCTCTTGCTTTTTGTTTAGATAATTCACCTCCTTTTTAAAGGGTACTTACTCCTGCCTTAGACACAGAAATTTGGGTGACTCAAAACAGGGAAGGGAAAACTGATTGGACTTTTCAAAGATAAGAGACAGGTTCCCAGATCCCTTTGACTGTCTAAGAGAAGTAGTTTCTTCTAAAAATCCTAGCCTTAAAACTAGATAAAAACTAATATATTAAGCAATAACAACAACAAAACCAACCCAAAACAAAAAACACAGACAACCCAAAAACTTGTCAGTTCCAAAGACAGCCAAAATTGATGTTGCCAGTCTTTGCAGATAGAGCCTGTAATGTGATATAATTTATGATCTCATGTGACTACACTGCCACTGGATACAGCAGCATTTCAGTGCCATTATGCTGTGATGTTTAGATATGTAAAGCAAAATATGTATAACATAAAAACTCCCCCAGGGTTTAGATGACAAAGGATTATTAGAGGCAAACTGAATCCATGAGAGAAGCAGTAATTCTAGGTCACTCTTCAAATATATTGTCAGGAATTCACATTAAGCTTTGATGAAGAATATGTCCACTGATTTGGCAAAATATCTGTCAGGATCATAGACTGTATTCAGAAGAAATCATATTCAGTAGGTTGGACTGCACACTGAGAAATCAGTAAAACTCCTCTGAGTGTCCAAAGGAACTGTGGATTATTTAATCCACCATCATCAAAGGATCAGATTCCATAATTGTTATGGGAGCAATGAAATGAATCCTTTTCTTTTGGTCAGATTACCTTTGTGGCTGGTTTGGTATCCCGCACCCTAGCCCCTTTTCCAAGATAAAAACAAAACAACAAAAACTGGCAAGTTGGGTGCAGCAGGGATTGGTGGCCTGAACCTCATAAAACGTGTAAGTGAAGAACAGAGCGTAAAGCTGTCAGTTAGATCTTCTAATAGCTTTTAAACCTTACTATATTTTATTACAGATCTAAAATTAGCCTGGTTTTCAGGCCTGGATCTTTTTCAAGATGTTCTTACTGGAGCCCAACCTTCTCTAAGCCAGCAGGGCTGAGTTCTCAGCATGGAACGATGGAAATGGTGTTGGAGCATCTGACACATTTCTGCTCCAAGGACTACCAGTCCTCTCAGATGGTAAATTTACATTCTTTACCGACTTGTAGGGTTTTGAAATGTTCTATATAGCTGTGTTTAAGCTGACACTGTGGACAGTTATGGCAGAACATTAGAAGACTTGTCTTGGTGGGATCTCAGTGAGGTGGATGATGAGGGACATGTGCTTTCCCATCTGAAATTGGTGGATAAAGAGATTGAGGTGGAAACAGTTACTTAAAAAAACAGCTAACATAAAATTTACCCTTCTGCAGTTACTACAGAACAGCCTGCAGAAGTGGTACACGTGGAAGCAGAATTGCTGAAAAATCCCAGCAACAGCCAAGACTGAACATGTAAGCTTATGCGGGAACTTGAATTACATTTTACATTGCAATGTTGGAGGAAGAATAGTACTTGATAATAAGTAGAGCACAATTTCTGACTTTAGTTTTTAGTTCTGCCACTTGGTCGCTGTGTAACCTTGGGTGAGTCATTGAGGATGGCATCTGCAGAAGGATCCAGTAATGCTGTCTTTCATCTTGGAGACGCCTACAATACAATCCAAAAAATGCCTCTTTTTTTCTGTCTGAAAGAGTCTCAGCTCTAAAATCCTGAGGTTTGCTCATGTAAAACTTCCTAAAAGGACTGAGTGTTAAATAGGCAGGTCCCAGCTCCCCTTGCCATGAATGACTGAGCATGATTGAGCCTTCCTTCCCCAAGCACAGCTCACAGCCTGGATGGGGCAGGGGCAGTGGGGCTGGGCTTCCTCTGTCCTGGTGAGTCACTTCACCCAGAGTGTATTTCAGACATTCAAGTGCAGGTTCATTGCTTCTCTGGATGCCCTGGAAGTGTCTGAGGCTGGGCTGGATGGGGCTTTGAGCAGCCTGGGCTAGTGGAAGGTGTGCCTGCCCACTGTCCTTCTCGTAGTGAGGGGCAGGTCAGAGCCTTAGCTGGGCGCCGTGGCACTGTCTGTCCTGGTGCTGAGCCCCCATGCAGTCCCAGGCATCGCTTGGTGCCTTGATTTGGGATAATCAGTCTCCCCCGGCCGGGCTGGTGCAGGCGTGCACGGCAAGGGGAACGCGTGCAGCTCTGCAGTGGGTCAGGATGGGCAGGAATCCGGGGCTTGTAAGGGATCCGGGCAGCGTGGGGAGGAACCTGCGACACCGAGGGCCTCCCCAGAGGCAAGAGTTGCTATAATAGGGCCGGATTACTCACTGTGCTTATTCAAATTCCTGTTGATGCTGGCAGCGGGAGTTTTTCCCGAACGGCCACGAACAATAAGTCACCTCCAGGTGTTTTGATTTGAATTTTTTTTTTTTTTCAAATTTCAAAAAGAAACCGATCCCCGGCTCGCTCCGTGCCGCGCCCCCGGAGCATCCATCCATCCTTTGGAGCATCCATCCCTCCAGACCCCTCCGCCGCTCCTCCCCCTGCGGAGAGAGAGAGTGCGATTTCTTTATTTCTTTATTTATTTTTTTGTTCCTGGTGCTGGGAGCGGCAGGGCCAATCGGGGCCCGCCCTGCCCGCTCGGTGCCGGGCGGCAGCCGCCGCCTCCGTCCGTCCGTCCGTCCGTCCGTCCGTGCGTGCGTGCGTGCGTCCCGCCCGGTGCCGGCCCCCCGGGCTGTGCCGGGCTGCGGGAGCCGAGCCCGCTCCGCTGCGGGCGGGACCGTGAGCTGTGCCTGCTGCTCTCCCTTCCCGCCCGACGCTGAACCGCTTTCTTTTTTAATCCCGCTTGTTTTCCCCCCCTCCCGCCTTCCAGGTTTTTATGCTCAGCACTAGGGGAGCCGGGAAATTTTGTGGCCGCTGATGTATTTTGATTTAAAAATCGCTGTCAGCGGACGTTTCTCCTCCTGCTCCGGCATCGTTGTCCTGTTCACAGCTATTTAGGCTTAAGGAGCTTGATTCTCTAAGGCTTGTATCCAAGGGCATCAGTCATTAACACACTGAGCTACATCTGCTTCTTGGCTAAGGCTGAAGAAGGACATCTTAAGCTGGAAATCCTGCTCGCTCACTCTCTAGTGCTTACGGAAGGGGAAGCATATGCAGCAGCAGGTTCCTTTTTTTTTTTTTTTTCCCCCCCAAAGGCTGCCTCACTTTGGAGATGCAGTGACAAGATAATGGAGTGAAAGTCTTTCATTTCCAGGCAAGAAAATTGCAAGAGTCAGATAGAGAAAGGCAGGAGCAAGTTACATAGCAGAAATAGGAAAGAGGACAGTGGTAAGGAACTGAAAATAAAATTTGAGGAAACAGGTGGAAGGCTGGCATAAAGCTGGGAGATATTTTGGACTGGAAGTGGTGTGTTTTTTCTTCTTTTTTTTTTTCCTTTTTTCCTTTCTTTTTTTTTAAGGTTTTTTTTTTTTAATTGGTTTTACTGTTGATTTTAAATTCTAAGCTGATTTTGGAGATCTCTGCAGTAACCAGGCTGCTTTAGAGCAGAGCAGCTTCCCCAACGTGTCATTTTCTCTCTCCCTGCCTGCTGTCTCTGCTGTTGCTGCTGCTGACAGAAACGTGTTAGGAAAGCAGAAAGAGAAAATGCCAGCCATCCTGGTAGCCTCCAAAATGAAATCGGGACTACCTAAACCCGTCCACAGCGCTGCTCCAATCCTGCATGTCCCGACAGCCAGGACCATCCCACAGCCCTGCTACCTGAAGTTTGGGAACAAGGTGGAGGTGACGAAGCCATTGTACTCCAGCCAGATTCCTCTCAAATCATCCAGCGGACAAGAAAACGCGGGAGACGGGCTCCCAGCGAGGAAGAGTAGCTCGGTAGAAAATGGATTTGACACACAGGTTAGCAGGCACCGAATGCTGGGGAGGTGTATGCGAGAATTTATTTCTGTGTTGAGTGTGCAGCAGGGTTTCTGGGGTAAATAGCATGGGATTGCAGGGAAGGGATGTGCATGTGTGTGTGTGTGCCAACATCTGTCTGCAGTGGTGGGATGTTTTATATTCCACACAGTGGCATGTGTAATTCTGTCAGTGTGATGGAGCTGCTGATGGGGGTGCTGAGGGCTGGGGCTGCGTGTGCTGCTTGCCTGTGCTGCCTTCTCCATCGCCCCTGCTTGAACCGAGGGGGGGATTTGCAGGAGGGAGATGGTGGAGATGTTGTGTGTGGCGTGTTCTTTGTGTGCTTTCTGGAGGTGCTAAGTGTGAGGGCTGGCTCGTGTGCCTGGGCTGGGGAGGATTGCTGCTTGTCACCAATGTGTTTTGTGTCCAGTCATGGACTGTACCAGAGCACTGTGAACGTTCTGTGGGAAGTGAATGGGAGGCAGTGCTTGATGCTAGATTGCAATATGCATGTCATTCAGTGCAGCTAAATTAAACAGATTATGTAGGAAATGAATACTAAAGTGGAATTGCCTGTATAATGCTATACGTGCATGACATCATAGATGCAGCACATCAGCAATACACACATTTTAGGTTTCCCTTTAACCTGTGTCAGCCTTCTAATGTGTTTTTACATGTGCTGCTTGCTGTACAGGGAGGAGAGACGCCCGTTGCTGAAGTGGTTTGATTTCTGTGGTTGTCTGAGGTTGTCGGTGTGGCTGGGGCTTTGCAGCAGCGTGGGCACAGCGTGTGAGTGACTGTGCTAGGGAGGGAGCAGAGCAGATGGGCTGCTGCAGCAAGCACAATTGATTGCTGTGCTCCAGAGATGGCTCTACAGCCCTGGGATGTATTTTGGCAACAGCCATATACGTTACACGCTGCCTCTGCCCATATCTGAGCCCGGTGGAAGGTGATACCATTGTGCTGAGAGAGGGAAATGATGACAGAGACTCACTGGTTTTTTTCCTTCTTTGAGGAATAATGGATCATCCCTACCACCTAGACTGTGAAATGCGTGGCCTGGTAACCCTGTTCCCTTCAGACAAGCGTGCCTGCTGACGGGGCGTGTTTGACCGCATGCCCTGATTTCAGGATACGCCGCACTTTCCCTGCTGGTAGACAGGGTGACGTTTTGGGCTGCTCAGGCCAGACAGATATGACTGGAGCAGTTCCTGAGGGACTGAGAGCAGGAAAAGGAGACAGCCAAGCAGGGATGCAGGGCAGTGGCAGCAGACAGACCAACCTGTGCATCACGTCTTGCCCTTACAAGACAATCAAGCGCTCTCTCTCACTCGCGCCTGAGTCTGTCCTTGTGATTATGAAACGTCAGCAAAATCTCATTATCTACTGCCCTTTCTCTCACACGTGCCAGGGTTTCTGCATGGAAATCCACATGGCTGAAAAAGTGGTTGTTATTCAGAAATACTTTCCCATCTTGTAACAGATTGTGCTCACGGAGATCTGCCAGTGGGAGCCTTCGCAGCACTAAGGGCAGCACTATGGTGGTTTTAACCCTTACAAGGATGTGGAGCAAACCCCATTTTTTGTAGCCTGATGATGAAAGTGTCTTGATGCGAACTTGTTATGTTTGAACAGGGAAAGATTTTGGCTAAGGAAATGTCAGATAATTTTACATTTTTAATTTCTTCAGCAGCAGGAGAAAAGCTTTGCATTCTCACTAATCTCCTCTGGCTGGCAGTCTGAGCAGATGACCAGCACCTTTTAATTTGTGAACCAGTGAGGCTTTTTTCACTACCTATTATCTTGAATAAACACAGTAATTTTTTTGTTGTTCAGCAGTTTTGCTGATCCTTTGAGCTTTGATCTTTCTGCCCACAAAAGCGTGCAGGGTTTTGCCATTCAAGGTGGTCATTTGGAATGGCAGTCCATATCTAGAGGGAGATTTTTCCAGATGTGTTGTGTCAAGGGCACTGTTCGTTCCTTTTCCTACTGTTCCTCCCTGCCAAGGGAGGAGGAAGAGGATGGATGGACAGCTGCCAGCTGATAGGTCAGCAGCTGAAGCTTTTATCTTGGAAGACCTTCAGCTATATTCAGGTACAAAAGTGCTTTCTGATAATAACCCTGGTAAGGTTTAGGCTTGAACACTGCACCAGGTCTGAACAGCTTGAGAGTCTGAGGGTGATCACTTTGCTCCTCTGGGTGGTTTGTCTGAAGCACCAATGTGACCCTCACCATTTTATTGGGCAGGCACCTGGCATCTCCTGCGATATTCTTACAGTAGAATTTATAGTTTACATCCACAAGCTGGACCATTGCCCAGTGTTTTGGCTCCTCTCCTCTGTAGATCTTGGTCCCTCTGCAGAATTTTCAGCCCACAAGAAAGGACACCCTCCTGTGTGGGTGGAGGGAGAATGAGGGAGAGATTGTGTCACTTGGACTAATTCTCTTGGTTCTGGGAGTATTTCAGGGAGTTGTTCTTAATCCCGTTGAAGTGAGTCCTTTTTGCACTATGTAATGCAAAATTTAGTGGCTTATTGGACTGATTGTTCTGTAGAAGAGTCTAGAGCACAGTCCAGAAGCCAGCATATGAGGATACCATGTTCTCATGCTGGGTTAGCATGTTTCAAGCCACTTACACACCACTGCAAACCTTCGTGAACTTCCTTGGTGCCAGGTGGTACTTTCTAGAGCCTGATTCTTCAGAGAACGTGAGCACTGCAGGTGGTATTCATTAAAGCACCAATTATTTTAAAAACCTGCTGAAATTCAAGATGTCCCACTCACAAATGTGGTATCAGTGAAAACTTCTAAATGTTTTGCTGGTTTTGTTCCTCTTGGTATGGTTTTACGTGCGTTAGCTGGATTTTATATAACTGGAAGTTTTGTGTCTTAAGGCTTTATAAGGGCAGTGTGTTTTAAAATGCTGTGCAATTTATAAAAAGCACACTTCAGAGTATTTCAGGGGCACTTTCCAAAGAAAGGCCTGAGAATTTTAGCATCAAGCCCGTTGTAAATTCTGGTCGGAAATCTTAGGTTGATGAATCATGGCAGTATCATTCCTATTTTACTGTTACTGATATACACACTCTATTTTTCCATATTAAATCCCCTGTGTTGTGCACAACAGTATCTGACTGTTGCACTGGTGCTTATTTTGTCTAATTTGAAAACACCGCCAATAAATTGTACTACCCATATTTAGAGAGAATTGTTTTGGAAATATTTAACTTTGTTACCAGAGAAACTTCTGTTGAGTAGATAGCAAGATTCTCATCTCTCATCTACAGCATGGTATTTCTCAGTGATTCTGAGAAAGTCGGATGCACTTGGCTACTAAATTTGCATTAGTTATTTAAGAAAGAAATCATTGCCCATTAGGAGTCCGTGGTTGGGTGTAATTGTTCATGCAGATGAAGAAGGAAGATGCCATTTTGAATATCACTGAAGGAGATCATGGATTTAATTACTGTATTTATTGCTGCTATATTTTATTCTCCAAATTCTTGATTTTCTTTTTCCAGAGAGCCTGAAAAATAAATTAAAATAATCACTGTTTGTGCCTTCAGTAACTGAAGCAGCACTGAAGGCACCAGGACTTTGCTAAATGGTTGGTCCCATCCTTCCACTAAAACACTTGCGAGTTAAGAGAGAACTGTTTAACCTGGGTTTAAAATGTGTGTGTTCAGCAATTACCTGTAATTGTGCTTTGTTTGGCTGGGAGGGCAGGGGCTAGGAATTGGTATTTCTTTGTGAGCTTCTTTGCAATATTCATTTGCTGGAAACTCTCCTGGTGGAATGGCAGGCAGGTGCTGACAGAGTGTGATGTTCTCCCTCACTTTTCTCTTTCACTGCACTAGGCAAAGCCTAGGATGTCTACAACTCTTGCAACTGCTTGTGCTGTCTACAGAGCTCTTCTTAGTTTCCCTATACCCTTTTTTTACTAATTCAGTTTAAAACTAGTTAGATATTGTCTGAAATCAGGCTGCCTCACTCAGCTGGGTTTTTCTTCATATTGCTTTCCCAGTTAGTGAAGATCTTGTTGAGTTTGGCAGCCTGGATCTGGGGTGGTCTAGGTCTGGAGTGTTCTAGATGTCCCTATTTTCTAGTCTTACACTAGATTTTTGTACCTAGTGATCCTTTCCTAATTTTTCAAGACCATCTACGCCTGGGTTGTGTTCCAGAACATTTGCCACACCTGTTGATGTTAAAACCATCTCTGTTTTTGGCCTCATTGCCCATTCTGTAGTCCAAGTAATGGCAAGGGTATGGAAGCTCTGTCTCAGCTCCCTGACAGAGATGGAGTGGACAGGCTTTCCCAGGTTGGTGGCACACTGCTGGCACGTTCCAGGCAGTCCAGTCAGCTGTGCACTGCCCTCAAGCTGAGTAACTTCACAGGCTCCTCCAGTATTTTCCCACACCTCAAATTTAGGCTCACATCAGGTGTTTGATGAGCCACGTGTGGCCCATGATCTGTGGGCTCTCAGTTCTCTTCTCTGCCTCACTCCCCTTGTGCCCATGCCACTAGCAATGCAAATGAAGCCACACAGTTCAGATATTAATAATTATTTTTCTGTATTTTAATTAACTTTAATTGTTTAAACCTCCATATCTTCACTATCTTGCCAATGTGAAGCTTCACAGACAGAAGGATTAATGGAGCATATTGCAGGGAAATGATGCCTTCCCTTCTGACATGCATTAGCCATTTTTGTGTGTGTTTCACAGTTCTCATACCAAACCAGCTTGCAGAATGGATAGGAATCAAGCAAATCTTTATCTGGACCCAGTTTAAACTCAGATGAACATCAGCTGGTTTCAGTGCCATTGCATGAGCTGCCCCAGTCGTGTGAAATTTGGTCTCACTATGACTGCTGAGCTAATTATGAATGAAATTACGAGAAATGTGGTCAATCATACTGATAACTTTCACATAAAAGATTGTTTTTTTGCAGTTGGAAGAAACCCAATGGAGTCATGTTTAGGATATGAACAAAGGATAGATTTTACTGAAGTTGGGCAAAGCTGAGGAAAACTATAGATTCAGACTATCAAAATACATAAGCACAAAATAAATTTGAAATTGGTGCTGATGAGCTTGTTGGTATGATTATAGTTATGTACCTAAGTCATTCTTACAAAAAAGCCTGTGCTGGATTTTTATGATGGATTTTTATTTTTTACACCCACTGTAAGCAATTTGAGGCTACTAAGTAGCCAAATTCTTCTTCTATTTACGATTGCTGTGGGTTTGATATATTTCTAGATACATACTGAAAAATATTTAATTGTTGGAGGGCAGGGAAGGGTTTGCTCTGGATGAAATGTTCTCAGGTAGAAAACAAGATAACAATTCCCAAGTTGTTTTACTGTGATTATTAACATGGGTTTTTCAGTGATTTGTCTTTTGCTATAAAGAGCTACCTTTTCTGAAGCCTTGCATTTGAACAGCAGGTGTAACGTTGCACTATGAGTTCAGGAGGTCCTTTAATCATTGGGTTTTCATTTAGAATGTGCAAAGGGTTACTTTGCATAAAGTAACTTTGTTCAAAGCTCCATTTGTTTTTTTATCATATTGGAAAATGGTTTTTTCTCCCCCTTACTTGTGACTGTCTGTCTGTCTGTCTATCTGGCTTGAAAATTTGAATATGCTTAACCTAAAGCACCTTAGAGGTAGGGATATTGTTCTTATTTTTTGGAGAGCATTTGTGAAGTGGATGGCTAAGGCACAAAGCAATGTAGCCAAGGTCAGAAAGTCTGCAGCTCTATAGAAAATTACTCGCTGGTCCCTTGATGCTAGATTATCTTTCTCCTTTGCTGCTACTTGTTAACAGCTCAAAATGCCCATGCATATGGTGTCCATGTGTTCTCCTGCTGTCCTTGGAACTGTTAGTTCACTCCATTAAGTTGAATTTCTGAACTGAACACTCTCACTTTTTTGTCCCTGCTTTAGCAAGTGATTTTTATCACCTTCTGCTGTGACACCAAGCAGAAAGAGGTACAAGCATATTGATAGAGGAGAACAACAGATACTGCTTTTGAAATCTGCTGGCGCTGAACCTGAGCTGTAGTTCTCAAAAAGAAAAAAAAATCTGATTATAAAGAAGTCTGATAAACAAATAATTAACTTTCCCCAAGTTTCAAGTATCTAGGAAGTAAAAAAAAAAACCCCAAAACCCCAAACCAACACTACTTGTGCCCTTTTTGCCTGTCCAGAGGGTATCAGAAAAGAAAGCCTTTATTTACTGAGATATGTGGGTTAAGTCCTGGGTTTTGGAAATTAAAGTTTGGTATTGGCTGGTTTTAATTTGCTTTTAAGAGTCCTTTGAGAAACATTGTCTTCTCTGTAATCTTACTTTCCAGATTGTCTCACCACTAGATTTAAATCTCTGAACAATTTGTAGAGAATTTTAATGCTTCTAGCCTACAAGTTCCCTCTTCTTACCAAAGTGGAAGAAATTAAGGAGGTGCTTAAATCAATAATTATTTTGCTTGAACTCTCCAAGTTTGCAACAGGATAAATATTGTAAGTGCTGTTTGAGAAGATATATTTGTGAATTAAGCAATAGCTGGGCCTTTAATGAAAAGGTGTGTGCTCTGCTCTTGACCTTTTTTTCCCATTTATTTTTTTGCTTTTGAAGCTTTGGAGCTAAATCTTCTACTTTTTATTTTGGTATAAATCAAAAGGTGCTCTGAAAATTTTAACCCATTAATCTATTTTTTTCTTTGCAGCAAACTGTAGAATCTCATTTTCCTGAGAAATTCACCTGGCTAAAAATACCCTGCTTTAATATTATTTTTAGAAACATCTATATTTGAAGTATATAAATGGTTAGCTATGATGTGTATTATTAGACATGAACTGTTGGTACATTTTGTAACAGGAAGCTGCTGGTTTTCCATTCACCAAGAACTGGAATTCAGTCAAACACTTGGCACTTACTTGTATGCCTCTAATTTTATCTGTAAATTGTTTTTTCTGAAATAGTTTGTGGAAACAGTCTCAGTTTCTTCAGTTTTGCAAAGGCATGGAAATAACTGCTAAAACTTAAAACAAATAAGCCACGTATTAAAATAAATGAGAAAACAGGTCACTTCTTATTTTAAAACAGGCTGAAATCTGAAGTTTTCTTCTGATACCACCTTTTTTTGCCTGTTGAAAGTATTTTTAGTTGTGTTATCCTTGGATTATTTTTCATTTTAATTTTGGGTTATTTCAGAATTGGAAGCAATATGTGGGAAAACAATGCCTGAGAGGGAAAGGTATCCAACTTGTGTATTTGAAAATTCACTTTTACCAGGACTTTTTCCCCTGTGCGTGTTGAGTTTTGGACTGCCATAACATCATATTTTGACAGTGCCTTGTTTACGTGCATTTTTTAGCTTGTGTTCATCCCTTGTCTTGGACGTTAAGTCCTTTTCCTTGCTTGGATTTTTTTGTCTCTACAGCAGTGGCTGTGAGTTGCCGTATCCTCTCTTTCTCAGTGGGAAGGAGTCTCTCTAAGTGTCTTTATTTTACCTGTCCTGTCACAAATCTTGGTTCATTTCTTCTGTCTTGTCCCTGGTGTAATGACAGCCATGGTATGATCCAGAAGTGCCTTGGCTTTGCAAGAAGCGAAGAGAAACCCGGAGATGTTTGTCTCACCTGCTGAAGCAAGCGAGCTAGTCATGCACATCCAGGCTTTCTCATGGAGTAAATAATCCATAAACAAATAAACAGAAACCCTGGACCAGCCCTTGGCAGGCTGCCTTGCTCTCTGGCTGCGGCAGTAGCTCCTCTCAGTGCTGGGGTTACGCTTTCTTGCCTTGGTTGCACTCTCTCCAAACAGAGGGACTGACCTGATCAGTTTCCAGTGCAAGCCATTAAACTGGAGATAAAACGTGTGTTAGGTTCTTTTGACACGGGTGAGTCCTTAGGGGCTGCATCTCAAATTTGAGCGTTTCTATTGCCCTTTGTAAACCTTTGGGGCAGACAATACTGTGTAGTTACTTGGTTGGTATCAGTGCTGTGTTTGGTGGGTGGGACAGCACCCATGGGGTGCAGGAGAAAGGACAAGTCTTCCCTAATGAAAACTGATTATTGTCTTTTTTTGTTGTGAAAGGGAAACCTCCAAGATGATGACCTCCCATAATCTTCTTCCATGAATGCAGGAAAGATAAACTGTCTTTGGTGATGAAATACTTAATTCTTTCATCATCTGTGGTCCCTGTGAAAGATCATTGGTGTCCCTGCATGCTGAGGAAGATTATAGCCTTGCATTCTATAGGCAAATTATTGATGTTGTAGAGTATGCATATCACAACTAGGTTGAACATCAGGATGTTTTTGATATGTAATATGCAAATAAATTCAGCCATCTGGGAAAAAGCCTTTACTCTTAGCAGTGAAGGCTGTGAAGCCTTCTTGGAGAAACCCGGAGATGTTTGTCTCACCTGCTGAAGCAAGTGAGCTAGTCATGCACATCCAGGCTTTCTCATGGAGTAAATAATCCATAAATGAACAGAAACCCTGGACCAGCCCTTGGCAGGCTGCCTTGCTCTCTGGCTGCAGCAGTAGCTCCTCTCAGTGCTGGGGTCCTGTTGGCTTGGTTGCACTTTCTCCAAACGAAGGGACTGACCCAGCTTCCCTGATCTTTGCATGTTCTCCCTCATCTCCCAGATAACCTTGTAGGGGCTGACAAGGCCTTTTAGCCAAAGAAACTATATTTCTCATCAGAGTTGTTTAGGAAGAACATCCTCTGGAGCAGCTGTCTGAGGACACCCATGCTTTACTCGTGGGAGAAGTGTGTGACAGGCTGGAATTGTAATTTTATGTGTTTTTTGTCTCATGGAGTGACATTCTCAGTCGTGAGAGCTGTTGTAGTAATACCTTTTTGTTTCACACAATGAGGGGATCTTCCCTGATAGGATTGCTTATCTTCTGGAAATGCTGACCAAAAATTATTGTATTATCTTTTTCTGCCATCCATTAGTTCTATATGCTTGCCTACTGGTAGAACAAAGTGAATACCCTGGTGGGATTTCATGTTGCTGATCTAGCTTGTATGATATTTTATGGTGAATATGGGTGCTAAGACTTTGTTATACTTGCATATCTTGAGACAAGTGTTGAGAAGCAGATTCCTTTTCCTTCAGCCATCTCCTCTTGAGCTGTGTCCACTGCTGGAAACTACAGGCAGTTTCAGTACTGGCATTTTGATCCACAGCGATCAATGTGCAACTTTGATTGCAACTGGTGGAGACAGTAATTAATGGATCAGTCTGGTAAGACAAATTTGATTCAGTTTTAAATTATTCTCCATTTGCCAGAGACGTATGGATATTTAAATCTTCAAAACTAATGGAAAAATGTCATGTGTTGTGTCAAGATCAAATGTGCATTGACCATTTGATGTAATTGTTTAGAAATTAAGCTTTTCTTGCTCAATAACCAGAGGTCAGTCTGCTTCCCAGGACAGCCACATGTATTCCAGACTTGTCTGAGGCTTAACTGGGATGGATTATTTTGGGAAGGAGTATTTTTGGCATCACTGCATCTTGCTCCTCTGGGATGGGCTCTGGAGCACACAGGGGTCTGGTCCTCCAGGGTAACGTGCCAGCTGGGCACTGCCAAAGAAAGCTGCCAAAAAGGGGCCAGGTCCTCTGGTGTGGAGCTGGGAAGGGGAGGCAGCAGCATCCTGTTCATCCCTATGGAGCATCTCCAGGGGAATTGTAGTGAATTTGCTTTATTTCACTGAATCAAACCTCTTTCTGCTCTTCAAGAGGAAGAGCAGTGGTTGCCTAGGATCCTGTTTCCAAGCAGTCAGATAGCAACTTTCCACACTGCAGCAATGTAGCTTTTCCTTTCCTTTCCTGCCTGTAAGATGCCTTTTGGCCCTCCCCTAGGAGGGTTTGGACCATGTGGACTGATGCCACCAAGATGCAGTATGGTGTGGTGGGATGTCATACCCCTGGGTCACCACCACTGCTGGGTTGGCTCATCAGGTTGGATAGCAAGGCAGCTTGCCTTATTTTTAACACAAACATGAATTCTACCTTTCCCTTGTTGAGCAGGTAGACGAGGAACCTGAAATAATGTTTTTAAAAAGTCTGTGGAGCTCCTGGACTTCTTAATATCAGATCCTTCACTCTCCTTTCACCGTTTCAGCTTTGTGCTGAAACTTAATCTCTTGGCCACAGCAGTGTGAACTAAGGAGGATTTAGCCCTGTATTGCCTCCTGAGTGCTCTCAGATTCACCAGAAGAGGGGTTTGTGTTGGATAAATGCAGATTTTCATCTCTTCCCTTCACAGTCTGAGAAATGTCCCCTGGTGTTGGACGTGGTGGAGGGGACTGATGCCACCCTTGGCTGCTGTGTCAGCATTTCTGGGCCAATGGCCTGTCAGATCCACTCACTGTTTATTGTGCAGCATCAGGCAAAGAGCAATTTGAAATTTCAGTGTTACACTGGCAAATAGTTGAATTTTAAATATTTTTTCAGTGGTTCTTAGTAGCGTATATAAATGAATTTTCAACAAATAAAAGCCCCAGGCTTTCCGTGCACATGGGGCACGTTTTGGTCACGCAGACAATACCTGTGGTGGAAGGGGGCTCTTGCAAACCATCCTGTGATGGATGCAGCATCACTGAGAGCCACTGCCTGCCCTGCCTGCTCCCTGCCAGCAGCTGAAATGGCAGGGCTTGCTTTGGCCAGCACTGCATCGTTTACAGCAATGCTGTAAATGCTGGGCTGAAAGGGATGGGAGCTCAGCTCATTTGCATGATTTAAAATGCCAGCTCGGTTTAATGTAGAGCAGCTGGTATATGCTTAACTCCTTCAGGAGAAAACTTAATACCAGCAGATCGCATTATCCAGGGCTGTGCTCCACGCGTTTATTTCTTTATCTATCCCTTCTCCTCGCCGCCTCCAAGAACCTTGTAAAGATTTGTAAAGATTGTTTGTGCGTGGCTGGCAAAGGGCTCTGCTCACTGCTGGCATTTCTGCCTCTCAGAGTTCACAAAGCAATTGGTCTCACCGTGTGACAAATACTTGTTGCAGCTCCTGAGCATCCACTTACTCACTGACCTTAGCAGGCAGGACTCTAAATTAAGATGTGTCATGGTGAAGGGTGGTGAGATTAGTTGGAAGAGGGACAGGTGTAGAGGCCTGGATTATGTGGATTACTGCATACTCAATTTCTTAGGGTTAAATTTCAAGGTTGAAAATGGCTAATTCCACACAATTATGGGATTAGGATGTGCTGTGCTGCCCCTCTGGGTGCTGTGCCGGCAGCCAGAGTCAACTTGTGAGGGAAGGAGGACTTGGAGGATCAAAGAATTCCTTTGCTCCCCTGCAATAATTAGCATAACCTCAGTGAGAGGATGGAGGGAGCATAATCTTTTAATACCAACCTTTCTCAAAATTGACCTTGTCACAGGCAGATTCAGCCTCTCTCAGAGAGGCAGATGTGTGGTAGAGTCACTTTTACTGCATCAGAAATGCTGGCACAGTATCTCATCCTCTGCCAAAATTCTCTTTGCCTTTCCCTGGGTGATCAGCCTGCAATGCCAAAGGCTCTAAACGTGCCTTTGGGTGAGCTGTGGGGTATTGATGGATTTCACAGAATCAGGGCTTCCTCAAGGCACATACAATGGAGTGTTCCCTTCCTCTGGAAATGCTTTATTCTGTCAAGCTCGAGCTGAGTTTTCTCTTGAAACAACGCTTTCAAATGGTCACTTTGGAAGAGCCTGATCAGTTTCCAGTGCAAGCCATTAAACTGGAGATAAAACGTGTGTTAGGTTCTTTTGACACGGGTGAGTCCTTAGGGGCTGCATCTCAAATTTGAGCGTTTCTATTGCCCTTTGTAAACCTTTGGGGCAGACAATACTGTGTAGTTACTTGGTTGGTATCAGTGCTGTGTTTGGTGGGTGGGACAGCACCCATGGGGTGCAGGAGAAAGGACAAGTCTTCCCTAATGAAAACTGATTATTGTCTTTTTTTGTTGTGAAAGGGAAACCTCCAAGATGATGACCTCCCATAATCTTCTTCCATGAATGCAGGAAAGATAAACTGTCTTTGGTGATGAAATACTTAATTCTTTCATCATCTGTGGTCCCTGTGAAAGATCATTGGTGTCCCTGCATGCTGAGGAAGATTATAGCCTTGCATTCTATAGGCAAATTATTGATGTTGTAGAGTATGCATATCACAACTAGGTTGAACATCAGGATGTTTTTGATATGTAATATGCAAATAAATTCAGCCACCTGAGAAAACGCCTTTACTCTTGCAAGCTGAAAATACAGTTAAGCAACATGTATCCATCTTTTAAATAGACAGAAACCATTTTGTGAGACAGTTTAGAAGGTTCCTTTCTAGCTGAGCTGGAGCAGTGTGGTTTAATAGTTGGTTGTCAGGCACCAGGTCAGAGCTTGGAACAAAAGAGGCTGTTTGTGACCTGACTCCGGGTTTCTGGAACAGGAACAAATTGGCCAGCCTTTCATTTATGCTGTGTGAGAGCTGTCTGTGAGTTTGTAAATCCTCACCAACCATGTCACTTGGGTGTCTCAAGTATTGTTTGTTTTCTTTTTATAGCTAAGGGATAAGTTTAGTTATTTTAATGCTTTTCCACTGGTTAATACAAACTTTTCAGGGATCCAAGCTTGACCTCTAATTCTTATTATTTTTCATTCCTTGCTATTTTCCACCACAGATATTTTTATTTTGCTGTTTTTAGGACCTTTCCAACCGGTGGGAAGGTTAGGAAGGTCAGTTCCAGCAGACTGGACGTGCTGTGAACCAGCTTGAAGAAACGATAAGAGGAGTTTCTATTGCACCCTCATTTTGAGCCGCCTTTCTGGCAGGAGGGGTTTCAGTCCCAAAGGGCAGGGAGGGTGCAGGGTGAGGAGTCTGTGAGCCACAGGCCACCAGCATCATTGTCACCCCTTGCTGCCTGCTGCAGTTTGTCACCGGCAGCTCCCTTATCTCACAGCTGTTCTGCAGAGATAAATCCACTATAATTCCAAGCAGCTCAGGTAAAGTGATACCTGGAGCCACGGATTACCTTAAATAGCTAACTGTGGGACTTCTAAACCTTCATGCATGTGTGATCTGTTATTTTCTTATTGATCTTTCTTCTTAAGGTAATACTTGCATCAAAGCAAGAGGTGCTTGATTTGAAGTCCTTTTCAGCAACGATTTATAGATTTCAATAAAACTTGTGGAAATAGAAGTCACATTGTTAGAAGGTTCTCAGCTATAAACAGATATCATTACTTTTGGCTGTGCCTTCTGAAAACAGCAGTTCATCCTTTATTGCTGAAAATAATTTGAAGAGAAGATGAGAATTGAAGAGCTGCTAGCACTATTTCAAATTATAATGAGGAGTTTGTGGGCTCTGGGTTTCCATCTGCACTCCCCTTCTATGCCATCTGCCCATGAGGAAAAAATCATATCAGCTGAGAAAATAAGAGGGTGTCCTGCATTTAGACATCCACAGAGCCACCAGTTACGCATGAAACCTTGTGAGATTTGTAATGGAACCTGAGCCTGCGATGGTACTGCTCTGAAAAGGAAAAGGAGAATGTATAAAAAGGCCGTTGAGATTCTGTAGGATGAAAAAAGCAGATTTTAAGCCTCATGAAATGCATGATTGATCACGTTAGTAGAAGTGAGGGATCTGCAGGGTGTTGATTTGTAGTATGTAAAACAGCTGAGAACTATCTGTGAGGGCTGAGATTATGCTAATTTATGCAGTCCACACTGCTACTGCTGTTTAAAAATAGCTTCTTTTCCAGAGATCTAGAGCTACTGCAGGCTGGCTTTGCATTTAGCTCTGCAGATTTGAACACAGAACAAAGCCTGACTTATGTGGTCTTGTTATCCCAGAATCACAGAATAGTTAAGGTTGGAAGGAACCTCTGAAGATCATCTGGTCCAAGGCAGAGAGCAGGTTACACCTGAGCAGATCACCTAGAGCAGGTTACACCTGAGCAGATCACCTAGAGCAGGTTACACCTGAACAGATCACCTAGAGCAGGTTACACCTGAGCTTGTCCAGGTGGATTTTGAATATTTCCAGAGGGGAACACTGCATCACCTCCCTGGGCATTCTGATCCACAGAGTAACAGAAGATGCTGAATTGGAAGGGACCCAAAAGGATCATCAGGTCCAACTCCCAACCCTGGACAGGACGCCCCCAGAATCACAGCAGGTACCTGAGAGTTTTTTCCAAACTCTTCTTGAGCTGTGCCAGGCTTGGTGCAGTGCCCACTTCTCTGGGGATGCCACCCCATGCATTGCCACTCTTTGCACCCAACCTGTGAGCCAGTTGCTCGCCCACCACACCATGATTTTGTGCAGAAGGTCACTCTGAGAGGCACCATGGAAAGCTTTACTGAAATCCCAAAAGATCGCATCAGCTGGCTTCCCTTGATCAGCCAGGTGGGTTGGCCTGTCACAAAGGAAGCCAGGTCTGGTGAGCAGGGCTCTCCCTCAGGAAGATGTGCAGCGGTGCAGTGCTTGCTCTGTTCCCCTCTTTGTGGGGCTCCACCACATTGCATTGCTTCCACTCAAGAGGCTGGAAGGGAAATGTTGCCCCTCTGGCTCAGGAATGGCACACAAGTATCAGTGGATGCTCTGAACAGCTGCAGAGTTAGGCCTGAGGCTGAATGCTCAAAATAATTGAATCAAATTAAAGAGTGTTTTGGGTTTTTGGTGTCTGGTTTTGGTTTGCAGAGCTCGACACCTGTGGCTCAGCTGTGTGGTGCCTTGGAGTACCTTGGAAGGGTATTTGGCTCATCTCCTGCCACTCCTGTCGTTGTTTTGGGTGCTTACAAGGAACGAAAAGGCAGGGAGGAGGAACCTCCATGTACTAGTTGAGATTAAACCAGTTTTCAGGTTGTCATTTGAACCAGGTTTCCAATGAGTGTGGGTGAAAATGAGAAATAAGAAATGTATTGCAGCTGGAGGCAGTGGCTAATTTCATATTCTGATTCAGTGTTTCAAATTCTGAAGGAGCTAGAATGAATTTTGCAGTTCAAGTCATAATTTAGCTTTATGAATAGACGTACAGACAATACTGGAACTGGAATTAAAGATCAAAGCAATTTGGGACAAAAAGTCCTAGTGTGTAACTTGCATTTGAGCAGGTGTTCCTATGATAAGAAGATGCTGTGGGTTTTGACTTCCAGAAGATAAATCCATCCTAAGCATGAACACACTCAGTTTTAGAAGTCTACAGTGATGGGTGGAAGCCAAGAGAATGTAATTCCCCTTTCTCTTTTTCTTCTACCACCTTCAGTCACATTTCCTTTTCCAGTGCAGGGATGAGACTTTTGATTAAAAAGCTCTTTTACCAGAAAATCATAGTAGAGAACGGTGGTTACAATGCAAATTATTCCAGGTTCTCCTTTAGGGTCATATAAAATAGTTTTTGACTCAGGTCAGTGGGTGAGTCCTTGCAGGCCAGAAGTATGGCTGTTAGTGGGGGAATGCTGAGCTGCAAGTTCCTGTGGTCTGAGGTAATTGAGCACTCAGAACTGTGAGTCTGAAAAGCAGGTGCAGATCAGTAACTTGTTTTTCTTACCTTACTGTAATTCCAGAAAGGATTCTGGTGAGGTCAGATCAGAGATGTAACTTTACATATGAATTTGCCTAGGATTATGTTTTTCCTACAGCTCCATTTAAAAAAACCCCACAAATCTGTTTACTAGACTGTTGAGAAGTTTGGGAACTGTAGTCCTGGAATCCTGGATGAAGCCAGATTGCTCTTTGATTTACAGCATTGTCATTCAGTGTGATTGATGCCTGCAGCTTGTGTTTACAATGGCAATTAATTTCCATGCACCAAACCACCTCTACCCCTTCCTTGAACTTGGGATGACTGGTAAAGCAAGACCATGCAGTCCTAGCTCACTTATACAGAGAACTTGCTAAAATCTGAAAAATAGAAACCACTTTTTGGATCTAACTTTCTGTTCAGATCCAGGCCTGGTGTACTTCTGTCATTTCCAGGTTATTAAAAAGCGTTTTTCTTTCTCTTGCTTTTCCATGTATCATGTGGTTTGGGGCATATACGCAGTGTTTGGACAGGGAATGAGTGGAGTCTTGCATGCTGCTCTCTCTTTGAGCCAGCATACATCGGAGGGGTGTCAGTTTGCAGAAATCGAGGGGCTGAGATGGATCTCTGGATGAGGCAGCTGTGCCTTCAGCACAGAACAGCAGGATTTGCCACATTGGAAGTGTCAGTCCTGGGTTCCTGGGAGGTGCGGAGGTTGGAGCCAGGCTTTGGACTAGCTCATGAGGCAGGAGTAGGTGTCCTTTTTATTTTAGATGCTTCGTCTGGCGCTGAGTTTGAGTTATAAAAAGCTGGGGTAGGGCCGAGCGCAAGGGAAAAGGGGAATGAGGCAGCTGGTGCTGCGCTGTGGGATGGGTTGGCTGGGCTGCTATTGCCACCTGCTGGTGCTGGGCAGAACCAAAGCACACCTGATTTCCATTGCTTTCCCGGAGGAGTTGCACGGGATTAGGTATCCATGGGTATGGATTGGATTTATTATGGATATGCTTTTATTATAGATAATTCTTTCAATGTCGGGGAAAAAAAATTCCGCCGTATTTTATGGCTGTCATTTATTTCGGGAACAGATGATGATGATGTAAAAAAATACATAATTGAGCCCTTCTTTGGGCATCATCATATTCTGAATTGCCAGACACCAGTACCTGTGTGGCTGGACACGGGCAGTAAGCGTGACTGATGAATCCAGAATCTGCCTTTTCTGGTACCAGAATGGGACAGGAGGTACCGTGGTGTCCTGGCAGCCTCGCAGTGTCTGTCAGGGACACACTGTGACCTGTGGCATCTGGTGCACAGCTAATGAACATCTCTGAATTGCTGCAGCAGGGTCCAGTCACTGCATTACCAGGGCTAATTTGATTACCGTAAGTGATTAGTGTCTTATCTTGCTGAAATTAGTGGATCATTATCAAATGATGACTTTTTGCACATAGTGTGACTTAATTGTCCTTTCATTACAAAGGGTTTTATTGCAATCCTTTCAGCAGGGGAATACAGATTAAGTTGTAGTTACCAAGAAAAAAAAGCAGATCACAGTTCAGCCCCTCCTGTTCAGTGACAAAGCCACGTTCTGTAGCTTAATCTGTACATTCTGAGTCTCTAGAAAGCATCTGCATCTGCTGGAGCATTCCAGAGCTTTATAGTGTTTTTCAGAGGAGAACTGGCATAGGTTATTTGCTGTGAATCTTGCAGGCAGCACTTTGGAGCTGAGATCAGCTTTGTCACATATGGAAATTTGATCTGTGGTAGGGGTCTGACCTAAAAGTCTCTTTCCCTCTGTTGTAGCTGCCGTGAACTGTGCCACAAAACTCTCTATTTTGGGGAGGAAGATGTAAATCCCTTAAAGTCACAAGCATTTGCTTGGAATTATGGCTGAAAAAAATCTCCCTTGTGTTGTCAGGTCTGGAAGGTTTCCCTGGAAGTGTTCAAGGCCAGGTTGGATGGGGCTTTCAGCAACCTGGCCTGGTGGGAGTTGTCACTGCCCATGGCAGAGGCGTTGGAACTCGATGGTCTTTGAGGTCCCTTCCAATCCAAGCCATGATCCTTCATAATGAAAGAAAAATAATTTTAATGGAGGAAAAAATATTTCTGAAGCAGCTCAACTGTCCTTATAGCTATCATCTTTGGATTTGCAGTTTATATGGTAGCGTGAGCCAATTTAACAGGACCTGAAATACAATGAAATGGTGCCCTTGTGTGCAAAGTCCCTTGCCCCATGGATCTCAAGTGCTAATTTCACCTGGCTCTTTCAAGCCACATTCACATTGTGGTTTTGGCTGCAGGGGAGCCATTCTGACTGCAAAGTGTAGTTGTTTTGTGACTTGCTGTTCTGTATTGTTATTGAGGCTTATTAGATTTCTAGGCTTATTAGCAGTAATCATAATTTTGCCTAGAAGCAGTTGAACCAGCAGGAAGCAGAGCAATTTTTGTCAGTCACTTGTTAACAATTTCAGTTATTGATATTCCTTGAAATGGAAGCCAGGCCTTATTTCTCATGTGTGGTGGTTGGTTTGTTTTTTCTTTCTTTCTGGTTCATATGTGCTTAATCCTCACAGTATTTGGAAAATGAATTGGATCATGGTGGCACAAATGCTGCTTACAGTGATCCCTGGTTGTAATGTGCAGTGAAAAGGGGTGAAAGGAAATGCATTGAATTTGAGGTGTATTTTTTAGTGTTTTTTGTTTTGTTTTTTTTGCAAGGACTTTGTAATGGAACATTTCTAGTCTTTTCTGTGATTCTGCCAGCACACCAGAAGGTATTTAAAGATCATTGTTCTTCCCAGTGCGCTGGTGGAGGCCTCCTTGGTCTCCTTCATCCAGGGTTCTGCTCCCCCTGGCAGCAGCAGGTGGAAGGTGCTGGCATGCAGGTGGCTGCTGGAGCCGGTTCAGGGTGGGTTTAGGTGTGTTTCACTGCCCAGGTGCGCAGGGAGCAGAGTGCAGCAGCCCTGGCACAGGTGAGAGTCCCCCTGGGGCTGCTGGGCTGTGCCCAGAGGATGCTGCAGGCTCAGGGCTTTGGCTGGGCTGGCTCTTGGTGACGGGTGAAAGTGACTGAAATGAACTTAAGTCACTTTTGTTGGGCTTCCCTTTGGATTTAAACCCACTAAACATAAGGGAACAATATGTGGCTGAATGTTTTGGGTGGAGACAAAGCCTGCCAGCCGCAGCTCAGGCAGCCTGACCTGCCCTGTTCCATTCAGCCAAATCCACCTTTTGTTGTCCAGGAATGCTCCGTGTCTGTGACAAAAGCACAGTGCATTCCCAAACCATGCGAACAGGACACACAATTTTTGGAAGGCATCCTCAGGCAGACGTCTCTTTTTACCTCACTCTCTTCTCTTTCCCGTTCTTGGGACTTGGATGGACCAAACCTCAACGTTGCCAGGGCACAGATCAGTGCAATGCTGCTGCTTTTGGGCCAAGTGCTTGGAGAGCAAACCAAGCAGCATTAATAATTTTTATCTGCAGAGGAAAACTAATAATAGCTTGTTCTCAGGTTTATTTATTTTTCCCATTCACCCTAGTGAAGGGCTGTAACAGTAGCAGCAGAGTCTTCTTTTTTTTTTTTCCTTGGTCTGTGATTTGAACTCTGTGTAACCAGACCAGAGGTTGGAAACCAATCTTGTTTTCAGAGGCTCCTTGCCTCTGAAAATAACATTGTGCTCACAACTACCACATTTTAGGACATTCAGAGCATAGTTTGACACTATTTTAAAATCTCTAAATAGCTTAAAAGCAGTATTAGAAGCTCCTCTTTGGGGCATGGTCTGACACCAGTGAAAGAATGCTTAATAAAAATGAGAAATATTTAATGTCATGTAATCAAAAAGGTCTGATTCTTTTATACCTTGCAGCTTATGTAATTGCTAGTTACACTAGTTGAATATTAAAGTGAAATGCTAAATTATGTGGTCAAACCAAAAGGCAAAGAAGAGTCAGATCCCATAAATCTTAATTGGATTTTTCTTTTTTTTCCCCTTTAATTATGGTATTAAGGTACATTGAGAACAGGCCAGCAATAATTTTTAATTCTGAGATATAAGCTAGACACACAAGTGATAGGAAATGGTGCAAGTAGGGGGGAAAACTGCCTGGTATTCTAATATAACTTTATAACTGAAAATCTGTTAACCTATTAAGTGAATCCCAGTCAAAATGCTGATGGTCTGCTCTTAGACAGGCATCTTAAATTGAGGCTGATAACTGAGTTACCTTAGTAAATGCTGATTATTTAGTTCAAGCCAGACTGGGCTGTAGGTCATAGTCTAGATCGGGCCAATCTGGGGAGCAGATTAAAGTAACATGCACTTCTTTGCCCCATCATGAAACTCTAGTCCAATTCTTAGAGTGATTTGAATGGTAATAAAACTCCTTTTGACATTTATGGGGTGAGGATGTGCTCTGTTCGTTAGTGCAATATAAAGTGAACTCAGCAAAATGCTTCTGGTGGTTTACAGTGGGGCATGCTGTAGCTTCTTTTTATTTATTCGTATTTTCCATTTGCCTCATATTTTGAGATACAGAAGAATAATAGTGCCAGTAAGGCATGGGAGTAATCCTTGATGATAATAATATATGGGAAAATAATAATAAAGTAAAAACCTGTAGTCATAGCTCTGTGCTATTTTACTAATCCATTAAAAACACAAACCAAGTTTTGTTAGCAGAATTTTTATGTTTATTTTCAAGCAAGTGATAATGCCTTTAGAATACCAGAAGCATTAATTGGATATCAACTGCAGGGACTAGAAAAGCTTTTCTTAGATAAAACTTGTTTTCAGAACCCCTATCTTAGGCAGCTGATAATTTGTTTACCCTTTAGTGGAAGCTCTCTCTTTTAAAGTAGCTTGAATATGTTGAGATTTGGCTGTCTGCATCCAGCATTGTGAATAAGAATCTGCATTTATATTTGATCCAGCCTAGAGCAGTCTTTCATGATAAATATCAGCATCTTCATTTATTTTTTTGTTATTACTATTTCTGTCCTCAATTTCAGAGTACATGGAAAAATTAGATAAAAAGTAGCTAAGTAATATCTTTAGTTGACTTTTAGACTGCTGCAAACTCTTTTGAGCTTGAATGGATCTCAGTTTTTTTTCCCCCAACTGACAAGGTTGATGGTGGTGGATGAAAACTGAAAGAAAAGTTGAAAGCAAGCAGAAAGGATAAGATTTGAAATAATAACTAAAAAAAAAGGAGGCAAATTTTAGGAAAAAGAAGCAGCTCAGGTCCATGCACAGTGGTGAGAGCACTGGGCATGGAAGGAAGATGTCAGGATGGCAAAGGATCTCCAGGCAGTGCCACGTGTGACAGGAAGCACACGAGGTCTCAACTGTGCTTCCAGGGGAAGCCTGTGGCACAAGAGGGACTCCTCTCTTCTTGATGAACTGAGAATTGATTATCTGAAGGGTGGTGATGGACTGAGAGAGTTAGTGATCTGAGGGATGGATGTATTGGAAATTTGGTTGGGGGAGGAGGAATGGTTTTGGAAGGTTTTCATTCTTGCTGTGTGTTTCTTTTTACATATAGTTGTAGG
>JAWWMS010000279.1:3173775-3242092 GCA_035048045.1 Chlorospingus semifuscus
TATATATAATATTATAATTAATATACACAAAATATTAATTATATACGCAATATATATAATATATTTTATATATATAAAATTATGTCTTTCATATACATATATATACACACACACACACATATATATATATATATATATATATACACACACACATACACAAATAATCCTCAGCTAAGGGAGTGTCAAAGTAAATACCTCAGACCTTGCCTTTCTGCCTTCTCTCCTCCTCCTGCCTTTGGTCCATTGAGGTTTCTGTGGAAAAAAGAATGAGAAAATGCTTGCCATCATTGCTTAGGGTGAGCTGATTATGGCTGCTGTGCCGACAAAAGTCAGAGATGTTCTGCTGAGAGTTTTGGCTGGTGATGGCAGAAATCACTTGGTGGTTGAAATGGTAAGATTCAGAGTGCGGAAACTTAAGTTTTTTTCAGATTTGTAATAAAGGGCTTTTCAGGCAGCCAGGGATAAATCTATCTGCTTGCTGTTATCACAGAATCTCCAAATATCAGATCCTGCAAGACTTACTGAGATAAGTTGGTATAAATTGTGATGTTGCCATAAGGGTGCAATGTGGAATAAGTATTTAACTCTGCTGAAACTTTGTGTTAGTAGCTCCTTTTTCATAATATTATCCTTGAACAATTTTGGGGGAGGGTGGCCTAGTTTCTGTCACACTCTATAGAACCCATTCAGCTGCCATCTTGTCATCTTGAATTAGCTGCAAAGTACAAGGCTGCTTTCATCGATGGTATGTTTCCTGGGCAGTCACGTCAGGTTTCTTGCCACTCTCTCTGGAGCATATTGATGTTATTACTGGATATCCAGAGGAGTGGCCAGACAGTAACCAAGAGCATTTTCTTGCTGAATAATACACACATATTATGCCCACTTGCTAAGGTACTGCCAACTCATGGGAGAAAAAGAATGAATTGTGTAGCTTGCTCCTGTTTGTGCTGAGTGACTTGTGCACAGCTGATTAACAAAATTGTTTTGACCTCAGAGTTCCTTATTCCTGGGTTTCTGAAAACAAATGTTTAATTTTGGTTTTATTTCCACTTCACATTTGAGACTAACAATATTTCAGGGTAGACTCACTCCTTCTTTTTGTTTAACTGTTCTGAGTCAGCTTCACACCTTAATGCAAACACCTTTTTCTGATGTAATCAATACAAGGATCGTTCCCACTCACCGTTTTATGGCTTTGAGAATTCACAAGGGGCTGTAAAAAGCATGTGATCCTGTTTCTTTCTGCCAAGTTCAAATTGTCCCGTTCATATCCTACGAGCCCCCAGCCTTGTAGCGTGTGTATACAACGTATACAAATAGGAGAATGTTGCAGCCTTTTATGAGGTTTTTCCTGCTATTGTATCAGTAAAAACATGTTAACTAACCTGTCAGTATGTTACTGGCAGTGGATAACCTTTCCAGGCTGGGTTTTCTTTTGTGCTTTGGTTGGTTTGTGTTACATTGGGGTTTTTTTGGTGTTTGGGTTTGTTTAGTTTTGTTGGGGTTTTTTTTTCTTCTTTGTTTGTTCATTTCGTTTTTTGAACTCATAAGAAACTAATGAATGAAAACCCTATGTATGTGTTCTCAAGATGAAACATTCCGTGTCTGACATGGTGTAATAAATGACTCCAGGATAAGCCTGTATTGAAAGATTTGTTTCTTTGAATGGAGTAAAAGAAACTTGACTGAAGAGCCACAGTAATGTCAGCAGAGGCTGTAGCATTTTATTGTGAAATGTACCATAATAGTGTTTCAAAACCAGGTTTTAGATGCACAAAAATTTGAGCGTTTTAGGTTTTTATTGAATGTAGTTTATTTGTAACTTTTGTGGTTTTTGTCTTTTCTCATTTGAGATCAGACTTATGGGTTATACAGAGCTGGAGAAAACTGAAGGCTGCTCAGCTTTTGCTGTCACCTTTATTGTTTCTGGTTTCAGTTCAAGAAATTTGAATGGTACTTACTATAAAGCAGATATAATTCTTTCATGACTTTTCTCTCCCCATAATTATTTTCAGCTTCGATTTAAAAATGTTGAATAACATGAGAGAAAAGAAAGGTCCATGTGTTTGCACTTTATATTTGTGCTGTCACCTTTGAGCAGGACCAAATTCTCATTTCCACAGCAGCAGACAGGCTCTGGGTGTGGATGCCCCTTAGTGTTCCTGTCCTTGCCCTTGCTCCATAGGAGACCCTGAGATCCAAGGAGCAGGAAAATCACTCATGCAAAAAAAAAATGGGGGAAAAAAGTTATTCTTGTAAAGTAGTGAGCTAATTCAAAATTTCATCCGTGAAGAGAGTGTTAAAAAGTTTATCTCTATGTGTAAAATTTCAATCCTGGTTTACATACGACTTCTTCTATTAAACATTTCCCTTTAATTCCCTTATCTCTGTGTGCCTTCTGGGCTGGTGTGGAGCATACAGCAAAGGGGACATATTTAGTTGGAAGAAACACTTCATTCTGGAAGAGATTTTCAAGGGCTTAACTTAAAAACTGAGAGAGAAGAATTGACTGGGCTGATAAGAGATTTGCAAAGTTATGATTTGATAGGCCTATTTTTGCTAGCTGACTTAGCAATACTTTTCATTAAGTAAGGGAAAAAATTCCTGCAGTTCCCTAAGCTTTTGCCATCTCTGTTAGTGCTTATAAGCAGTTTATTGGAATGATCACAGCATTATCTTGCAGCTGACTATTGACTTGGTGTTGGAATCGGATCATAGTCTGTTACCCAGCTTTTCCAAGCCAAAGAGTGTGGAACTTCAGCCAGTTGTTGGATGTCCAGATCGAAGGCTTAGTTGCTGGCACTCTACAGAGATTAAAATAAATAGTAAAGTATAATTCAGTGTTTCATGGGTTAGGATATGTCTGAAAAAGGCTGTTGCATGTAATCATACACTGCCCACACTTCTGTTAATCACAGAGCTAAGGAAATGTTCTTTTGCCACAGAAGCCTGTGAGCAGACAGTGTGTTGGTGCAAGAGCACACTCCTCTTTTCCCGAGGATCAGGCAGGAAAAAGTCAGGAGAAGACAGCAGAGCTGTGGCCTGCAGCATCATCGGGATGTGCAAAAGGCAGCCCTGTTCCTGGCAGGGGGCAGGAGAGATAAGCAGTGAAACTGTCAGGAGGCAGGTGAAACCTCGCCCAGATCTTGTACACACTTGTGGTGTCGTTTACAAAAGATCAGTGCAAAGGAAAAAAGGGCTGTTGGGTTGGCCGTGATAGAGAAAAATCTGTTTTCTTGGCAGAAAAAAAAAATACGATGTGGGCATATGAGTATTCTCTGTAAAGACATCAAAATACAGCAGGGTGCTCCTAATCACCACAGCAGGAACTGAAACAGGCTCTCTTTCAAAGAGGAAAGCTCCTCACACCTTGTAGGAGTGACTTGGATCATTTATGACAGCACTTGTATCACACAGATAAATTCCCAGATACAAGTACTGCGTGTGTGCATACATGTGCCAGGGACAAGCCAGCACAGTGTGTGTTTGTTCTGCACAAATACATAGATATTTAAATACTATAAAAATCTAAATATCTTAAATTGTATTATGTCACTGTCATATTTTCTGGAGAAATCCCTTTGCCCAGGATTCTTCTCCTGGGAAGCTGAGAAGCCTCAGAGAAAAATGAAAAAAACAGTTATCTGATTGCTGCTCCTGTGTTTTGCTGCTTTGGAATGTGGTCTGGAGATTGTTTATCCAACAGGTGCGTGTTTGATTGCTCTCATGTGAATTGTTTTGGCTTAATGACCAATCACAGTCAGGCTGTGTTGGGACTCTGGATGCAGCCACGAGTTTTCATTATCATTCATTGTAACCTTCTGTCTGTGTCCCTTCTGTATTCTTTAGTGTAGTTTAGTATAGCATTCTATAATATAATAATAAATTAGCCTTCTAAGAACTTGGAGTCAGATTCATCAGTTCCTCCTTCGTCCTGGGGACCCAGCAAATGCCACAGTATTGGTTGTGTAAGGAGTTGATGTCATTACAGAAATCAAAGTAAGCTGAAAGCAAACAGATGAAAATGACTTAATGTGCATATTCAGATGTTTATATCTCAAGATAAATAATTGCCATATTATAACTGCTTTGTTACAAACTGTGCATGTCACATTTCATTGCAGATATCAGTTAAAAATCCTTATGTAAGGAGTTTCAGAAATGCAAATCTAAAAATATATATAGATGCTGTATGTTGCTTGGTTTAGGTTTTCTGAAATATTCCAGAATCATATGTTTGTCTGTCTCAATTTAGAATTCACATGTAAAGGTTTGAGCCTCATTTAATTCTGTTCTGGGATTATGGCAGTAAACAGACTGGAAAGGGATTTGAGGTAGGTGATCCTTCAGAAAGCATTCCTGTTCTGGTACAGGATGCATTTTGGGATTGCAGCTTGATTTTGGTTTATTTACTTCTTTCCCTCACAGGACACTGAGGAATGATTAAAAATTCCATACACTTTTCTAAGAGCCTTACTATTTCTTTTACTCCCTGTTGTATGTGGTTCTGTGCAGAGTCTTGCTCTGCAGTCATCTTATCCCACATAGGGGTAGATGCAGATGGTGTTTAACAGCATGTGAGAATGAGGGTTTCTTGTTTTAACCAATGTCAGATTCACTGTGACGGTGTTCTGAGGAGTGTAACAATTTCATTGTTTCCGTGGCTGCAGAATCTGAAACCCACTTGGCTTGCAGTGTGCCTGGTGGAAAGATGGCCCTGGTTCTCCTGCAGCCTCGTCTGCTCTGACTCTCACAGCCCGTTTGTGTGCTTTGGGGGATGTTGCCAGCACGTCTGTGGCTGCTCCTCAGTGCTCTGGGCAAAGAACCCCTTACTATGAAGCTCAAATAAACATAATTCTAAGAGTTTTCTTTCACAAGACTTTCTCCTAATTCCCAAGGTCATTTTCCATACTGTTTTTGCCCTGAATTCTTCCTTCTTGAATACAGGTGGCAAGAATGAGATGAAATGTTTCAGGTGAAGTCTTCCCAGGGCATACACATTGCACAATGGTTTTAATATGTCCTTAATTTAAAAATTTTGCATGTGAGTAAGGATTAAGTCTCTCATGCGACCAGTACTTGCCTTCTTTTATTAGCAGATAGTTCATGATTAGGCCATCATGGTGAGGCTCTGACTGCTCAGATGACTTTTCTGTCTGAAAAGTCTTACTTCAAATACCCTTGTTTATTGTTATAGTGGGTTTGCTTTTTTATTTTGAAATAAAACATAAATTCCTTATAGATTATCTGTGCAGCTGCTAATTTTATTATAGCCGTCCTAATCTTGTGTCTAAGAATCACTACAGACCTTTGATCAGGGTGAGTACTGTTAAAGTGAAGGAGAGAGGGTGATTTTGGTGGGGAAGGGTTTAACGAGGCTTCTGAACTAAGCAATAATTGTATATCTCTTGTTTTTCATCAGTATCTTTTACAGTGAGGCACTGGAGAGCTTCTAGAGCGCTCCTGAGTGTCCGGTTTCAAGTGGTGGAGTGGTGTCACTGTTCTGGCATCTCACCCCTGTGCCCACCCTGGAATGTGATAATGATCACCTGTGAAACAGTTGGCCATTGTAAGGCAGTGGATTTTCTCCTCTCTGCTCTGCATTCACAGATTGGCCATACGGGCTGGTTCCTTTTTTAAAGAAATCTTTGGAGTTTTTTTTTGTTGTTGCTGTGGTTTTTTTGTTTTTTTTGTTTTGGGGTTTGTTGGTTTTTTTTTTTTTTTTTTTTTTTTTTTAATTTTTTTTTAATGACCAAAATGCAGGTAAATAATCTGGGATCAGAATTCTGCACCAGTGGATTCGGTACAGGGCATGTGCAAGCACCAGCACTTCCAAAGGCTTACCTGAGTGTGGCTTGGTTTTGGCAGAGACTTCCAAACCCACGCAGGTGCTGCTTTGTTCTCTTGTGATACATGCCTTAGTGTTCAGGAGGTAGAAATACTATTTGTTGTTTGATTTTGGTTTAGACATTGCAGTGGAACATTTCCATTAGGAGAGGGTCCACAATCCAGGATACTGGGGTTGATGAGGATGAGATGTCTGTGGGGAACAAGTAATCTGTTCTGGCCTTCTGAGGAAACGTTCTCATGACTAAATATGGATTTAGGAGGCAAATTTGTGCCCTTTTGAAAAACTTTATTTAAATTTGGAGTAGATTGCCTAGATTGATTTACTGAGATCACAACCAAGTTGCGTGAGGTGTTGCTGAAACTTCAAGTGGCAGCTCTTGTTCTGGAGGTGTGCAGTATAAACATGCCTAAGAATTATTACCTAAATAAGACAAGGAGTGGGAGGGGTGACAGGCATAGAGAGATTTACTCAGTGCTGAAGAAATAAAAGGAATAAAAGGAAACACACCTGCCAGTCTGGGTACCTTAGTCTCTTGTAAATATGATTTTTTTCATGTGTCATTTCAACACTCTGTGTTTAAAATATTGCAAATATTGCCTGGTTGGCTTTTCCTATGTTGAGAGAGAATGGATGTATTTAATTATGTTCCTTGCCCTCACATCCACATCCAGTTCTATCTCTGTCCCCATATAACCTGTCCTTAAGTGATTAACAGCTCCAGCACAGAATGGCCCTTGCTGCCAGGGGAGAAAGCCATCAGGTTTCTCTCTTCCTTTAATGCATTTCTGTTGTGTGGTATTTGACTTTGCCGTGCCAAATGCCATTTCTGCTCAGCAGGGCTGGAGAAGATGTGTGTGCTCTGGGGGGAAGGTGGGTGCTGATGGGAGAAACTGAAATCACTGTTTTGGGAGAAGCAAGCATAAAGGGGCTGCTGGTTGTTGGCTCGTTTTGGGGGCCGTTCTGCCAAGGCAGGTGATGTCCCCATGGGCTGTGAGAGGCTTTGCTGCCCTGCCCTGGAGATCACATCCTGCCTTGATGTCCTGGGGGTGTAAGGTGACCCCACCAAGCAGGCAAGAAATTCATACAGTCTTGAGTGGGTGCTTGGGAGGCCTTGCTGTAAGATTGTACACTTTGTACACAAATAGAAGTACACAGAAATGTACTTCGGGTCTCTTTGAGCTAAAGAGAAAATGCTTAATAATAATGCTTAATGATTTGGTTTGTACTCAGAGGTAAAACAGTACCCTTAATCCAAACTGCATGAAAGCAATAGTTTGTTTTTTATGATGTGCTTAATGTTAGGCTGACTATTCATCCACAAGCAAATATTTTTGTTTGATAAAATAAAGATCCTTTAATGTAATTTTGAAGGCAGGGCGATTGGCTATGTGTGTTTAACAATAATGTGAATGGGGCCATGTGTTGGGTTCAATTTGGTGTCAGCTGTTCATTGCTGATCTTTGACTGGTTAATTTAATGTTCTCTGGCGTTTGCTCAACAAGCTTTTTTGTTGTTTTGCTTTTTTTCTTTTTCACTGACAAGTGATTGCCAGTGAATTGACTGATGAGAGAATAAGGGAGTCTCGAGGTGCTGTAAAGCAGCAAAGAGATACATTTGGGAGCCATGGATCATTTGCTGAGCAGAGCAAAGGAGAGGGAAATTTTTAACCTTGTGTAAAAATTGTGGTTTATTACTTTGTTAGACATCTGCTTTCCTGATGCTAAGTGTGTTTAATCCTTCTTGGGGGTGGAGGCTGGTCAGTACTTTCACAGGTCTGCCAGTCTTAGCTGCCCTCATGGAAATCTCAGGCTGCTAATCTGATCTTTGGGTTATTTGCTTTTTGATACAAGCACCTGCAGAGAGCTGGGAGAACAAAATGTTGTCAGTGCAAAGCAGGTGTCATTAAAATGTGCAAAGCCCTCCCCCAAGCCTTATCCCTTATCCAAGCTTTGTCACATCCCAGTTTGTATAAAGAGCAAACATAAAGGGTCACACTACATAGACACAAGTGTTTGAAACACTACAACAACTCATTTGGACCATCAGAATGGT
Source organism: Chlorospingus semifuscus (assembly GCA_035048045.1). NCBI lineage: Eukaryota > Metazoa > Chordata > Aves > Passeriformes > Passerellidae > Chlorospingus > Chlorospingus semifuscus. The sequence goes on from JAWWMS010000279.1 coordinate 3,181,682, forward strand.
TTCATGTGCTATTTGCTACTAGTTATACTGAAAAAAAGGAAAAGTAGGTAGTGTAGAAATACAGGAACAGATGCACTAAATACAGTTATATTGTCTGTAGATGCTTAGTTCAGAATGTGTTGCTGAGAGTTGCTTTCTGCATTATTGATTTGCAAAACACTGGACAAATGTCAGCATACAGAACTGCACCGACTTAGTCCCTTAGTCCATGGAGAAACCTGATTTAGTGTACCAAAATTTAGTATTCCATGCTGTGTTTTATACCACATGGACTCTTGGGGCTTTTTTCACTTGTTTGATTTTGTGCAACTCAATATCTCAGTATGTAAGACTGCTCATTTTTCAAGTAATCCTGATTTTAACCAGTTATGGCTTAAACTAGTTCATGCTCAATAATTATTTCTTTGGCCAACTGTGTGGTAGTAGTAGTAGTAGTAGTAGTAGTAGTAGTAGTAGATTTTTCCCTTATGCACTAATAAAATGAGGTTTGGGGACCTCATGCCAAAACATGCATCCTTCAAATCCTCTAGGAGCTTCTGAATCATAATAAAGAGATCTGTATCTTTTGAAGGCACTGCTGTTCCAACTCACTAACATTCTTTACAGTGTGTGCTGGGAAGTGTTGGTTCCTGGTGCTTCTCTGTGCTCTTCAGAAGTGCCTCTTTGTGTGACTCTGAGTGAATCTGTGAACTTCTCATGTTTTAAAAGCTACCTTGTGCTCTGATTTGCTTGGTTTCTGCTTTGGGATCTCTTGGATAGCGTTGTGGCGAGAGAGGATGAGCTGACAGTAATTCCCCTAAGGATCCATTTTTCCCAACACCTCCTGGGGATATAAATGTGCCCCGTGGAGCAGAGCAGCTGCTGCCTTTGTCAGCTCCAATGTAGTTCAGTGAGAGGTTTTCTCTTTATTGGCCTTTGTGTCAGAGTCACTCTGGTGGGGACAAGCCTGCACTCCTTGATTTGTGTCTGGGAGTGTCACTCAGCTCCTTGAAATGGTGTCCGTGTTTGAGAGCAGTGGGGCTGGCCCAGGAGCAGGACCTGTCCTCCTGATCCAGGGTGTCTCAGCCTGTATTCCATGCAGGGATTTGTCATTTTGCTGAGGCTGCTGTGCCTGTTCTGGTTCCAGATGCAGCCATGGATGAAAGGCTGATGCCTGGCAGTTTTGCTCCTCGAGAGTCCTGCAGTGATGGCTCAGGAGAGAACCTTCCCAGATGCCTCCTGCAGGTTGTTTGTGGAGATAAAAATGAGCTTGTAACCTCATAATCGTTGTGGGATTGCATGAACAAAATTTTCAACAAAAGCGTTGCAAAGGTATAAAACAAATACCGCAAAAATGACAGCTCTAGGAAATTCAGCAATAATATTGTTTTGTTCAAAAAACAACAACAAAATCAGATGAAAAAACCCACTCACAAAACCAGAAAAACCTCAAACAAACAACCAACCCCAAATCCAAGCAGTGAACTGCTTTTTCTTTCAGGTTGTTTTAATAGTAGTTTTAATTTTCATTCACAACTCAACCATTTGCCCCCAGCTTAATCAGTTTGTTGCAATTTAGCTTTTAGCTGATGCTCTTAGCCTGCCTTTTGCAAAAAGTGATCTATAGCCTAAAATCTCAATGTAATGCTACAACAACTGCTGCAGCTTTCTTTTTTCCTTTTTAAATTTTCTTTTTCTGGCTTATTTCCGAAGTTTTAAGATTACAGAGCTTGAACTGTAGTTAACAAAGAACCAGGTCAGTAACTATTCCTATAAATAATAGTTATTCAGTCAGGATAACAGGCAGCCAGTCCTGATAGCTCTTTTTTCCTTTTTCCCCCTCCTAGTATTAGTATCTCTGCGGTTACTTTCTGAATCAACATTTTATATGAGTGCATAATTCACTTTTTTTTTCCTTCTTCTTTTCCAAACTGGCAGCATGCTCTTTGTTCTGCATTCCCCCAACCCTTGCTCCAGGCAGAAAAGAATAGCTGATGTTGCTGATGTCCCCAAGCCTTGTGTGCAGGATCTGTCCTTCCAATGATTGCCAGTAAATTGCTCTGATTTTATCTGCAGCTAAGGCACTGCTCTTATCTGATGTCACTTTAAACCATGCTTGCTTTCATACAAGGTGGGCTTTCATCTGCATCCTGTGGAACGTTTGACCAGTCTGAGCATGGATCAAAATGAATGTTCTCATCCGAAGGAAAACTGAGCATTTACCAAGTTGGTTTTTTTTGGGTTTTTTTTGTTTGTTTTTTTTTTTTTAAAGGTCAAGTGTTTGATTTCTATGGATCTCAGTAAAATGACCACAAGGATTAGTTGCAGGAGTTTATAACCTGTAAATTCCATATAATTTTTCTTCTCACTAAACCTTTTACTCAAGGTAATTTCAGCAACATAAGTTTGCTGGAGTGACACTTTCCTAGGTGTAGAGGCAAAAGCAGAGCTAAATGCAGGATACCAAACAGAGAAAGGGACTGTGTAGGTGTGTGTAAAATTACATTTGAATTTGAGTGATGGAGGCCCCAGTGAGGGTAGGCTGCTGTCACTGCCTTGTGCTTTCTAAATTGTCCAGAGCTTGCAGGTCTTCTGATCAGCCTCCTTGCTGCCTTATAATGCTTGAAGGACTGTTAATAATAATAGAACTATTTCAACCATCTGCATTTTAAAAAGGGATGTATGAAGAAAAATCATAAGGAACTGATAATAGTCTTAGCCTGGTGTAGGTCACGCTGTTTAATGGAAACTCCCATTAAATATCTTTATGTTAAAACTCTTTTTGCTGGAAATAGATGAAGCCTGCAGTTGATCTGCCTCATGACAGTTCTATTAAAGGACTGTGCTATATATATATATATATATATATATATATATATATATATTTCTGTAGAAAGCTTCAGGAGCAGTGCAAGAATTGTTCCTTTTGGCTGAATGATTTTTTCAGGAAGGTACAGGAGGCCTTTAAGTGGGTGATGGCTGTGTGAGGAGGCTCCCAGACAGAGATGCCCAAATCTCCTGGACCTGTGGGAATTGTGCATGTACTGTCACTTCCTGATCAGCCATAAAATATATTTTTAAATTATTAATTCTGGCCTGCTGTAATTTTTACTTTACCGGATTTTTTTAATGTAAAATGAGATGTTAAAAGTTCAGTATCAGAATTTTTAACAAAACCCTGCAGCATTGATTTTCATTGCCAGATCAATGAAAGCACAGGCTGGTGTCACTTTGGTGATCCTCTCTAATTAGGAGCAGAGGATTTGCCATCATCAGGCCAGTGTTTTTGTGAGCCTGTGAACATCCTGCCTGCAGCAGTGCCCACAGCTGGCTCCATGGAAGTGGCATCCCCCTCCCTCCCTCCCTCCCCAGCAAGGCATCAGGTCAGTGGGAAATGAAAAAGCAGGATTTTCCTCTTGTGTCATGCAGGGAATCACTCTCCATCCCAAAGGCAGTGAATTGGTAACTGGGGTCGTGGCCAGACTGTCTGTAAGTGGCCTTCAGGGATAAAACTGATAATTGTTTATACAGTGCTAAGCTAAACTTAGGTACAGAGGTTTGCTCCTTCCCATTAGGAGGGGTATTCCTTAATTATTTATAAATAAAGCAGCACATTTGGTTGAAAAGGTCTTTGTGACACAGACTGTAGCACAGAAGGGGGAACTACAATTTTTTCTATAACATCTGCACTCTAGAGCTTTTTTCCTATATTCCCTTAGTCTGCATTATAGCTGGGGACATTGCCTTTCTCTGCCCTTTTAAATCTGATCTAGTGCCAAATGTGGAGCTTTGTCTATTGCCAATTTTCTTCTGTCTAATTGGCATATAGATCATGGTACAGAAATCACTCCCAGCCCCTAAATGGAGGCAGGAGGGGCTAAGCTGGAAGCAGGGTCAGCATTGACAATTTAATGTAATTTAGAAAGTTATCAGCCAGTGGGAGATTCAGTTAGATTTGTATCTGAGAAACAGATGGCCAACTGCAAGACCATTAGATTAGGTTTGCTATGTTTGTGGAAATTAATTCAGCACTTTATTTTTGTTGTTTGGGGAAGGAAAAAAGCAACAACTTGTAAGTGCTTAGCAGGAACAATTTATAAAGATGACCTCATTTCCTGTAAAATATGGTGAACCCCTCGTGATCCCAGGTACGCAGGAAGCTTTTTTCTGTAGCCTGAATTTTGGGCTGTGTGGCAATACAGTGAATGACATAACACAACCAAAAATGCTTCCACCTATGTATACATGGTTGTTAGTATTCAAATGCAAGACTTTTACCTCAAGATCTCATTAACAAGGCTTTTAGAGCCAGACACCTGTGTGGGCTGCATCCTCTCATCTGTATGTTGATACAAATATTTATGAATATTTCCTTTTTCTCTACTGAAGAGTGAGGACTGGATTTTTAAAATGCTGGAGATCTGGCACGTGTTAATTTTTTAAAAACTGTCTGAAGTTTTCTGAAAGATTGGTTGTTTATTTTGATGGCTAGGAGGAAGATGAGCTCTAATGGGAAAAGCTGGGTCCTTCTGAGATTCTTGGTCTTTTTGTGTTTCTTTGGGATGGAGTCTCTGCCACGCAAATTAATGCTCAGCTGTCACAAAATATTTTTCACTATCTTAAAAATGCAGCTTAAAGTAGGTCAAAAGTAGGTCACACCTAGGGTTTGTCTAGCCAACTGTCCCATTTCTGGCAGTGCCCAGAACCTGGAGGTGTATTAGAAATATGGGCAGAATACAAAAAAAGTAAAAAAGTCTTTGGAAAGGTAATTGGCTCCTTCTCCTTCTTACTCTTACCGTCAATAAGCTTTAGAAAGAATGGAATTAATATGGAATTCTTTAACTGCCAACTTCAGTACTGTCCAGTTCTTCAGCGCTGCTGTTCAGAAGGGTTACATGTGCACTCGGTAACTGAGGCCTGATACGTGCTTGAAGCAATCATGTGCTCAGGTCCTTGCTCAGGTTTGGGTCTTGTTTCCTCCTTCTCCACCTCCAGGCTTTGCATTGATCCAGCTTGGCAGATGAAGTGATGAGTAGTGTGTTGGCCTTGCTAGCTGAGCTGCAGTGATTTTTCAGCCCTGTGTTGGTTGCCTGTTGCTTCGTGTCGTTCCAGGTGTCAGAGCTCTGCCTCTCGCCAGCGGCTGGCAGCCCCAGAGGCACTGCCTCTCCTGAGGAGCCTCGGACACTGAGCTAAATTACATTTTCTGGAGTGAGGGAGGAAGCGCAGCTGACTTTTACTCGTTTTTGAGTGGCATTAGACGCTCTGTTTGTGGGAGAGGAGGATGTTTGGCTGGGGACTGCAGTGTTGATATGGACTGAGCCTACCCAGGCCCTGGTTTTGAAGTCTCTTTTTTGGCCATCAAGCACTAAGCAGACCCAAAAGGGAATGTTGGCTGGTCCTTCTTGGCTAAAAGAGAGCTAGGATTTGCTGCGAGACCAAGGCCAATTTCTGTAATACCCTAATCCCCACAGCAAACTGATTTTGTTAAAAATTAAGAAAAGCTTTTGCAATGTTTCCTGGCCTCAGTGTTTGGATCAGATAACTTTCATCTTCGTACACTGCTAGGAGTTGAAAGGGTTTAGTATGACGTGCCTTAGAAACCAATTTTATTTTTACTTGGAGTGGCTTCACATGTGTGAAAGTTGTTTTGACGAATTAATCCTCTAAGCAATCAAGAAAAAATGGAATAGAGGAGTGACTTTGTTCTTAAAACGTACATGGCAAATCAGGTTCCATTTCCAGCCCTCTTCAGATTATTATCTGCTGGAATCTTTTCCTTGCCCTTTGTTTCTCAGAGTCCAATCCAGCAGTGATGGTTCATCTGTTCTGATCCCTCCTGCGGCCATGGCTTCCTGCCCAGAGGAGATGATACTGCAAACACACAGATTTGTGACCCCAGGTGAAAAATACCAATGAAATTACAGCAGCTGTTTGGAACAACCTCTCACATCTTTTCCAAATGGAGAAAATGAATCTGTCTTTATTAGAAAAGTTTAGAAGACACATTTAGTGTCACGAGCCAAGGGTACACGGAGCTTTGGGAGCTGATCACACTGAGTGTTGGGTGCTTGCAGCAGAAGCTGTAAGGCTGTAGCACCCTGGAGTTGGATCCTTCTCCCATCTTCAGTGGCCAGGGTTTTGGGGGGAACACGTGCAGGCTCCCCCCTTTTCAGCCCGTCTGCATTGGCAGAGCTCTTGCCCTCAGCACAGCCCTGAGCACATCGGAGCCTGTTTGGGTAAAGCAGCTCCTTCATGTTCTCCTCAAACTCCATCCGAGCCCCTGTCGCCCCCCCTCCCCAAAGCAAACAGCCCCTCTGCTGGGGGAGAGCTGATATGGAGACACCGTGGCTCCCAGGCTGTTTGCTTTCCAGGGAGCACTTGAAAGGGCCCCGTGGGTCTGGCTCTGGCAGGAGTGTGCCTTTTGGAAAGTCAGCAGCGAGATGTCAGACATCCATCCTTCAGCTTGGCCAGAGGGGCGCTGAGGCAGCCAGCTTCTCACCTTGGCACCATCGCCTGAGTTATTGTTTTTAATATAAAGAGTTCCAGCCAAGCATCTCTCAAGTGCCAATTCTCTGTGTTTTTAAGGAGTGCCAGCAGCAGTGGTCAGGCCGTGGAACTGGGGCTGACTTGCACATGGTGGGGTCTTGCCAGAGGGCAGGCAGCCCTTGTGCACCAGGTCCTGTGTGTCCATTCCAGGTCTCACTCAGCCTGATGCTTTTTAGCTCGCATTTGTGATGGATAGAACCTTCAAATATCCTCTGAAGGTCTAAAAAGAGGTGTACCTCTTTTGTTTTTGTCATGCAAAATCTTGGCTTCCCTTTCAGAGCATGAATTTCCATAGATTTTAGAACCATTTACAGCAAGAGGATTGTCTCTGTAGTAGGTAAAAAGCCTCGTGATTGTGTAAAAAACCCCAAACAACCCAAAACAACAACAAAACAAAACAGTCAAACAAAACTCCAACAATTTCTTTAATCATTCTTTTAACGCCTGCAGAGTCCAACACAAAAGACCTGCCACACATTATTCTTGCTGTAAATAGCTTTGATATGATAAAATATACTGATCCTGTTTGAAATTGATGCCAAACATTGGCACTCTGTGTTAGACACCGAGAGAAGGGAGCAGTGGGGGTGGCATTTGTCAAGTTTGACTGTGTCAGAAATCTGAGCACTGTGCATGCGTGTCTCCAGCTAAAATTAACCACCCAAGCTTCACATGCCAGCATATATATAATCATTTAACTGTGGAGCCCTTGAGAGGAGCAAGCTGGACTCCAGCTGATATATTCACATTAAATATGCCAATAAGTAGTATGAGCTTCCAGGTCCCTGTTCGTGGGAGAAGTAAATTTTCCTGTGACCATTATAAAACAGTAAGCAGCTCTTGGCTCCTGGATCATGGCAGTGGTGCTGTTGAACAGTAACTAACTTCAGCCTTAGACGTGTTGTTTTGGTGGTTTTTTTTGTTTTTATTTTTTTTTTCCTTTTCTTCTGCAGCTTCTTAGGATTTTCTGTGGTTTCTCTTCGGAGTAGATATGTATCACCATTCCAGATAAGCCCTCTTCTGTTGCTGTTTGTGTGTGGTAGTAGATGTAAATGGGTATATTTTGTGTATGAGAACTGTGATATTTGAAAATAACTTGCTGTGCACTTTTTAGAAAACGCTGAAAAAAACCAGTGCATTTGCTGCTTTTGTTCTCTGGGGTAGATGATAATTTGTTGGTGTGAGATGAGTTCAGCTGTTTCACTGCAGCCAGATGTGACTGGGAGTGGGTTTTGCCCATCAGCTCAGCAAACTGAACTCTGTTTCACTTTGGGCTGCGTGAAGGAATCGCCGCAGGTGTGAGCGCAATCTCATTTATCCATGGGGGTTTTTGCAAGGGGGAATCAGAGAGTGGCACCTGCTTGGCACGGTGTGTGTGGCTCCAGCTTGACAGGGGTTTGCGTGTGTGGCAAACGTGGATGGATAATGGGAGCATTGAGGGTGCAGGATGCCAGCACAATCGCTGTCCTTGCTTCACCTTGGAGGCTGCTCCACAGGAAATTGCTGCTCTGGTGAGAAATACCCAGCCCTCTGTGCAGGCAGCACCTGTCAGTGACAGGCTTCAGAAACTGCAACTGGGGTGAAAAAAGGGAATTCTCTCTTTTGCTCCTCTTTTATATTAAATGTAGTGAAGTATTCAGTGGGGAACGAGTAGGAAAGGTGCCAGCTGGGCAATTGAAAGCAGGATGCTTGTTAAGTATCCACCAAAGATTTGCTCTAAACACGCTCAGTGCCTGCTCTGAAGTGTGCACAGTCCAAGGCTCTATTCCTGGAAAGGTTGCAGGCCTACTAAAATTGAGCATATGCTTGGCTCTGTGTGCTGTGAGTCAGCCCATGGCTTTTGAATAGTAGTCATATGCATGAGAAAAGCCCTCCTCAGCTGGGAATAAGGCTTTAAAGAGAGAGAAATAAGTAGTCCCAGTGGTGTTTAAATTATCCATTTATCTATTTAACTTCCAAAGGCTAATTTATGTACACAAGTGTCCAGTAAGATGTAATATTCAGAAGAATATCCCCACCAGCTGGGTAATAATTCAAAGCAGTTGCAACAAACACTTGCACATCTGAGTAGAATGAATAATTTAGTTGGGTTGCCTTAAGAAATTTAAAAAAAGAAGCAGAGTTATCTCTGTTTCCCAGAAATGTGGGAATTGCAGATGGTTGTAGCTCAGTTCTCAAGAGTTGATGGTAACTCCAAAGTTCCAGCACTCTGGGTAACTGAGAGCACTGGCATCATGTTAGATACTAATTAGCGGGTCTGTGTGCATATGTGTGTGACAGCTGTTTAGGGGACTGCAAATCATAGACCCAGAGAGTGCTTTGGGGTGGAAGGGACCTTAAAATGATCTCATTGCACCCCCTGCCATGGGCAGGGACACTTCCCTCCAGAGCAGTCACTCAAAGCCCATCCGGCCTTGTCCATAGGCGACATTCCAGGAGGGCAGTTCTGCTGTCTCAGCTGCCTGCTGAGAGGAATCCACCTGCAGTTCAGCCCATCACTGCCTCAGACTGGAGTTTCCCGTGCTTCCCTCCCTTTGTTAGCTGGCTTTGGTGCCAAGGTGCTTGGGAGGATTGAGTGAACAAAGCTGCAGCCCTCCATGCCGGCTTTCCAGATGTTCCCGGGGTCTTGGACCAGGGAGATGCTTGGGAGGATTGACTAAACAATCTCCAGCCCTCCATGCCGGCTTTCCAGATGTTCCCGGGGTCTTGGACCAGGGAGGTGCTTGGGAGGATTGACTAAACAATCTCCAGCCCTCCATCCCAGCTTTCCAGACGTTCCCAGGGTCTTGGACCAGGGAGGAGAGGTGATTCAGTGCTTGCCTCGTGTGTCCTTTCCTTCTGGGCTGGGAGGCACTGGGGATTCAAGGGCAGCCCTAAGGACAATGTGTGTTTGCTTTGAGCCCTGCTGTCCTCACACCCTCGTCCTGAAAGAAAAGGAGCAGACAGAGCTCTTTGCTCAAAGCCCACTAGCACCTTAACGTTATCACAGAGAAACGGGGTCACACGTTATTAATCCCGTGTCCTGCTTTTTAAGCATTTGTTTTGTTTTGTTTTGCAAGAATTTATATTGGGGGAAAAACCAGGACACAGTGTTTTTGGATGGAAGTGCAAAGTTGAATTCATTCTGGAGGAGTCAGCATTACCCTTTTAGTGAGATTTGTGTCTTGGCACAGATGTACAGATAGAGACTTCTGCAGGGTTTAAGAACCATTTAGGGGCAACTAAGGCCACAAGTTGTAAGAAAGCTTTGAAAAAAGGTATGTGAAAAATGCTGTTAAACTTGATTTTTAAAATTTTTTTACCGTTTGCTTTCTTGTTGTCCTTTTGCCAGTAACTCAGCAAAATATTGTCAGGGCCATCATCTCAATGCACTTTCAAAATATCCATTATCCTTCCGGTGCTTCCTTGGAGCCAGAGATGCTTCAGAGGGATGAGTTTTTCAGCCAAACCTTTGGCTCTCTCTGTCTGGCTCTGGGCTTTGCAGTGTGGTATCTGATAATGAGATCCCTGTGTTGGACTGTAGCATGGATCAGCGTGAGACTGCACTTAGTGTTGCCAGTCAAAAATTGGGGTTTTATGACTCCACACATGCAAGCCCCATGGCACTGGGCAGCAGTGAGTGTCTGGGGCTTTTCCAAAACCCGACAGTGTTGTAAGGGCTGCAGGCGTTCCCCTTGGGTCAGCTCAGCGTGTTGTGGCTATTTTTAGGTTTTGGGGTGGTTTTGTTTCCCCCGAGAAGGTCAGCAGGCAGTGTGGTTTGGTTAGCAGCAGCACAGGCACTGCATTGTGGTGGCTCTTCTGGAATGGGAGCTCATCAGTGTGACTAACCCTGCTATTCAATCATGAAAAAAGCCTTGCTCGGCTCTAATTGTGCTGCAGGATGTCAGAAAGATATTCTTCAGCTGTTACCAGATTCATGAGAGCCTGATTCATGATAATTATTGGGAGAAAACAATCAGAGTCTGATTAGTTCAGAACTGACATGGTAAGGGAAGGAGAGAAAGATTTGAAAATTTACTTGGGCACTGATTATAATTAGATTTGTGTGTGTGGAAATGAGAAACAAGGAAGAGATACAGGCATATCTTCTACTTACATGGAAGAGAGACATTCTTTTCAAGCAGAATCCTTTGCTTTTCATGAGTGTATTTCAGAGTACTGACCCACAGGCAAAAACATCAGGTAGTTTCCATTTAAAGGAGACCCTGGGGTACTGGTAATACCTGGCAGGTTAACCTAATTGCAGTCCCAGGGATCTACTGCTTCTCTAAAGGATCTGCCTGGATTCATCGCTGCCATGGCTTTATCCGTGTTTTGTAGCCTGGCTTTGCTGGTCAGTGCTGCTCCCCAGCCTTGTTCAGGTGTTGGGGGTGCCTCTGTGGGCTGGAGCAGCCAGGCAGTTCTGCAGAGGGCATTTTGTGTGGTTCAGTGCCCAGGTACAGGGCAGGTGGGCTCAGGGTGCTGGGTGTGCTCTCAGCAGAGCCAGAAGTGCTGCAGGGGCCTCGGGGTGCCAGGGCATTCCAGGGCTCTCCTGGCTGGAAAACAGGCTGCTTCTCTCTGAAATGTGCTTTAAAGAAGCAGCTGTGAGCTAAGGAAAGGGCAGTGGGGAGAAACCCCACTAAATTTCAACATTCTTCAATCTTGTTGATGGAAGGCGGTGTTCAGGCCTTTATCTTTACAGACAGATTTCAAAATCTTTAGAATATGGATTCTTTTCCCCCCAGACCTCGGTGTTTTTTGTGCTACATTTTAGTGTTTTAGCTATAACTCATTATATACTGAATATTTCCAAAATTGTTACTTAACTGTAATGCTCTTATTTCAAACTCTGGTGGATCAAAAGGGCAGAGAAAAAGTGAGAAGAAAAAGATCTTTCACATAAGTTTTTCATTTGTTCCCAGAAAATTGGATTCCTAAGATCATGCACTACAGAGGGAAAAAAAAGCTACCAAACAGCTGAGTCCACCTTCAACAAAAGCTGAGTTAAACATTAGCCTGCCCTGGACACAAAGAGCTGCCTATGGTGATAATGCCCTAATCACCATGCTCACTTGATTTTACTAACCAGAGTAAAGGAGCTGCCTCCAGTGAGTGATTTTGGTACTGTGTGAAATCACTGTAAAGTTTTACAAGCCCATACTGGTGTGTATAATAAGGCAATGTCTCCTGGGTTGTAGTGGATTGAACATTTCATATCAAGATTTGTATATTTTTAATTAGACAACTGTTCAGGTAATTTTCATGTGAATATTCAAAAATACCTGAGGAACACTCATAATTGATATGCAGAGATAGGGAAATAGAAAGTTTCTCAGCAGTGTTTTCTTACTTCTTTTATTATTGTTTTTCCAATTATTTGCCTGGTTTTGAATATTTGAAAACACTGTGCACGTATTTCATGTGTCTAGAAATAGCAGCCATTGTGCAATGATTTTTTTCCACTTATTTGTATGGAAAAGGAAAAGAAACATTAGAAATCTATTTGTGTAGTACATTACAAAGACTTGAAACAAACAGGTTTCAAAAACATCCTGGAAAGTTTCAGTTATTAGCTTAATATGTGCTATAAAAACCAGTGGTGACCGCGAGGAGCTACTGCAATAAGCCTGGGTAATGCTGTATGCCTAGGAATGCTTCAGAGATTGCAAATATAGAGCCCAGGCAGTTAAAAACCAATAATTTGCATGTTAGACATATTGCAAAATATTGTTGTGTGATAACATTTTTCAGAGAAACACAGGTTTATTATATCTGTGACATGCTCTCCTAATCAACTAGTGGAATGAAAGAATATTCCACACCCCTAAATACCCCAGAAACAAATAGTTCCTCCATACTGGTGTGCATTTCATCATGAGCATGAAAGCTCTGCTTGCAGCAGGCTGACTTCAGTACCCAAAGTGAGGTTTACAAGAATGATTTGCTATCAGAGGGAATTTCTCTATGTGTTATCATAGGCAGTGAATCAGGCTGCAGGTATTTGGGTTTTTTCAAGTTGTCTCCTTTACCAGGAGGAATTCAGGGAGTTCAGGGATTTCTTTGATGCAGTTCTGTTGGAATATATGAATATAGGAATATAATGAATGTAAGATCTGGTGTTCCTGTGTGCAGCAGGAATTAGGGCAGCAGGAAGCGGGTACAGGACAGCAGTTTGGCAACGCCAGCCAAGCATTCTCATCCTGTTATTTGACTTAAAAATCAATCCTAACTAGCTCTCGAGGTCTTGCTGTGATTTTAGGCTCTGCCAGGAGGGGTCTGCTGCTGCTTTAGCTGTAGGGCTGATCCCAGGATTTGTCTGACTGCATCGTGGAAATGATCCAGGATGGAACTGATGTGCTGAATATAATCTTAACTTTTCTGAAGGCCCTTCAGTGATAAATTAGGACATGCATTGCAGCCTTCCCATTAAAGGAAACATGGTTGTTGTGTTTGATAAGTTCCTTGTCAGCTGAACTGAAGGGATGGCGTGGGGGGGTTGGACCCTTGCACTTGCAAAGTAAATGGTTTATAATCTGTTTCCTCATATGTCTTCACTCCTAGATAAGAAAGCTAAAACCATGAGGCAGAAAAGTAGGTTAAGTCAACCCCAGTTCCTTGAAGTCGTTGAATCTTCTAAAATATTTTCCTGTTATGGAAAATGTTTTCTTCTAAAAGGAACACAATGTCTGGTTTGTGCAGCGATGTGGGTTTTTTGCCCCTTTTCTTGTTCAGCTGGGGAAATCACTGCTGTGTACTCAGGCTTTATTTCATTGAGATGTTTTTCAGCTCTGGGGGTGTTTTTCATGGGGTGTTCCAGTGTTTTTTTCTGTTCAAGCCGTGATGCTGTTGGCATAGGAAATGCACATCCGGCTGCTCTGAAGGGGAAAGTAAAGGCTAGATGGTGGAAAACAGGGGCGTATCTTTCAGGTGTGAAGTGATTTGTTCATGGCTGCTACCTGTTGTGTTTTACAGGTTAAAAAAACCCACAAATGAACACTTGATAACAAAAACTAGACTATAGTCTATGAAGACTATAACAAAAACCTCAGTTCTTCATTTTATCACATTACCATTCTATCAGCAAGTGCAAGAGGAGTATGAATCACAATCCTTGTATTACGTCCAGGTTGCTCTGTCTTGTGGCAAATACTTGCCCCCTAGACTTGGTAAAAAGCTGGCTTTTGGTTCCTGTGAGAGAGGACATCATCACCACATGGAAATGGGCTGTGGTGTTGGGTGCCCAGGACGAGGTGAGGGATGAGAATTTGACTCCGAGTTCTCAGAAGGCTGATTTGTTATTTTATGATATTACTTTATATGAGATGCTATTATATGTTATTATATGTTATATTATATCTTATAGCATATGATATGATATAATATATAATAGTATATAATAATATAGTATATAATATAATAGTATATAAAGTATAGTATAGTATGTAATAGTATATAATAGTATAGTATATTATAGTATAGTATAGTATATTATAGTATAGTATATGAAAATTATATACTAAAACTATACTAAAGAAAGAGAAAGGGGACATCAGAAGGCTGAAACAAGAATGATAATAAAAACCTGTGACAGGCTCAGAGAGTCTGACACAGCTGGCTGTGATTGGTCATTAATTAAAAACAATTCACATGCTGGGTAAACAGTTCTCCAAAGCAGCAGAACAGGGAGAAGCTGAAGCTTCCCAGCTTCCCAGGAGAAGAAATCCTGGAGAAGGGATTTTTCAGACAATATCATGGTGACAGAAATGCAAGGCTGGGTGGAGATGCTCCTGGAATGAGGAGCTGTGGGTCAGTAAGGGAGGGGATCGTTTGTAGGCTCTCTGAGGGTTGGGGTGGCCCATGCTCCAGGAAGCACATGGAATTACATCTGCTTACTGATAGACTGGCTTGGGATGAATGTGTTTCCAATATTCTAGACACTCTTCAGAGTACGGATGAACATTAGTATTTTTATATTTAAAAGGTAAAATCCTGGTATTTAATTGTTTTTACCCTATTTTTTGGGAACGTAATAGGTAATTTTACAAAATCTTAATTCAGAATATTGCCTTATGCAAAGAATAGTGTTATTTAATTCATAATGAAATAATTTAGATTCTTTTTGATAACGTAGCATGAAAAATTTTTATAGGTTTTCTGGAGATCTTGAATAAGTTGTGCTGGCATATGATGAGCAGTACTTAATGCAAATTAAAGAGAGATTTTGGCTGCTTGGTGTGCTTAGTTTTCAGATAATACATTTTGAAATAAATTCCAACAGCTGGAAGTTTGCATAATAGATTAAAAGTGATTTAATGGGCCTGTTTAACCTGTGAGATGGAATTTATTAAAATTGGTGGGTATTTAGGACCTTTAAAGGTTTCTTTGGTAATACAATGAAGGAGTTTCCTCACAATGAAACTGCTGTATGGCTAATATCTACCAGAAGCTTTTTTGCGAAAAGAGCCTTTAAAACTTTCTCAATAACAGCTATGAAGAAAAAAGCTTGGGTGGAAATTGAGATCTCTTGTGCACACTCAGTGCTGCTGTAGAATATTCCAGTGACCTCCTGATGGTCAAGCTGTAACATGTCCAGGAGCTCACTGTCATCTGCCTTGGGCTTTGATGTCAGGTTGCTGAATAAAAAAGTCCATATTGCAGTGAGCTGAGCACTTGATCTGCACAAAGCCTGGAGTTTTAATGCTGTTGACTTGTTTAGAAGAGGGGAAAGAAGAAGGCAGTGGTCTGAAACCAGCCTTTTGGACACTGGGAGAAACAAAGACTTCTCATTTTTCAGGTTGAGTAACAGTCTGTTTGTGTTTATATGTCTCCTAACAGATTTATACGGATTGGGCTAATCACTATCTGGCAAAATCTGGGCACAAGAGATTGATAAAAGATCTGCAGCAAGATGTGACTGATGGAGTCCTGCTGGCTGAAATAATCCAAGTTGTAGGTGAGTGACTTTGTGTTTGTGCCAAGCATCCTCCAGCTCGGTCAGACAATCCCTGTTTTTATCTTCCACACTAGCACAGAGTGCATGGGGGGCTATCCATCACACTGCGTGGAATTATGTGGATCATTTTCCTTCAGAGGCTTTGGTAATTAATTTGAAAAAGCCTTGTCTTGTAGTGGGAAAATATTGGATGTTGCTGGTAAGATCTCCTGACACAGCAGTATTACTCCACATGGCTGAATGTTAGAAAAAACAACTCATGAGATTTTTTTTTTCTGCTAGGATGCTGTTAGCCCTCACTATTTCTAATACCTCTTGGGTACTGGTCTGAATATAATTCACAGTGATACTGCCTCCTGTGTTTAACCTCCTGCCAGTTGGATTTGGGAGATCCATATATACAGCTGGGAAAGGAGAGGGGGTGTAATTTTTGTGTGGCAGAAAAAGAAATGTTTCATAACGAGTTTTCAGATGAGGAAAATCACTTACCATTAGGACAAATCTCAAGTGCAGGCTCAGTTATTTTATCCAAAGCCTTTACTTCTCTTAAATTAGTGCAGTAATGCTCGTGGATAATGGAAGTTCTGCATACTGTCCCTCTTCCCTTGGGCCTGGATCCTTCATTAGTTCCTTCAGAGGCTCATCCATCTGCGGATGCCACAGAGCACATGCATGGGCCAGTGGAGATGGATGGAATGGGAAAGCTGCTAGTGGGAATTAGGACAGCCATTGTTGGGAGCAAACGGACAGATGTGAGATGCAAATGGAGGAGCAGGACATGAGTGCATGCATGCTGATTGTGTGTGTTTGAGGGGCTGTGAGGGAGCTGCTCCTGGGTTTGAGGTAGGGATCTGTTCTGGGATGGCACTGAAACACCTTCCAGTGATTCCACTGGGATATGTTGAAGAAGATTTTGTCTCCCTGCTGTAGAGCAGCACTGTGTCTCAGCAGCATTGTAGACCTGAGGTGTAAAAACAGGCCATGGATTAATTAATTTTTGACAGGCATTCACTTGGAACAATGCTCCTTCCTACATCCCTTTCCTTTAATAGGAAGGGGCTTTGGAAACCCAGGAGCAGTTAGGTGTTGATTCCTTTCATGCCTGTCTGGCTGCCCTGCCTTAGCACAGTTGTAGGAAACTTCTGCATGAGAACATGTGTGCAAGAATACCACCATCAAAACGTGGACTTGGTTCCTTCTACGAAGTGTTCAAATGTAGCTCTTTGAGTATTGACTTGTGAAAACCCCTATGAAATTCAAATGATTCCTTCTAAAATACATAACCAGTTACTGCTTTGATCACCTTTGCAGGGTTTTTTTTGGTCATTTTTATAGCTGCCTTTTGGCTAATATTTAAGATAAGGTCTGCAAGGTTTCAAAAGTTGAAGTATGAGGGGAAGGATTTCTTTATGAAGAACCTTTTTCATGTGGAAGAAAGGTCATATTTAAACATTCTGAGTTTAATCCAGCAAATTAATAGTGCAGAAAAGTAATTTGTTTCTGCTGTGTATGGCCTTTAGGCAGCTGTATCTCATTGTCACAAAGATGAGGAGGGCTTTCACGTGTAGAAGCAGCTTTTTCTGTAGCCTGCAAAATCCAAGCTTTTTTCCTAACTACACAGTAAGAAAGCTTTGATATGCAGTGCAGGAGGGGGTTTTTAATGTTATGGTGTGCTATGTGCAGAAGCAGCTATTTGCAAGTCAATTAAAATGCATTCACATCATGCTGGTTCATTTCAGTTCAAAATGTATGAGCCTGTAAAAGAATATGTAAGTCCTACATGCCTTAGTAATGCCATATAAACATAGCAGCTGTGTTTAAATCCATGAAGGGAGAGACACTGGGTGTGACCTGGGTTCTTGGAGGTGTCTCTGTACATGTGTCCCAAACAAAAGACAGCTCCTTCACAAGTTCCTTGGTTTGCTTTCAAGTAGCTGTGAGTGGTGCCAATTTATAGCAATGCACCTATCAATTTTTAAAAGTGTTATAAACTTAATACTACGAGATGGGTGCGCAGGACTTGGAAAATGGGATTTAGTGAATTAATCTTTGTTTCTGTATGGCCAAATCTGAGATGGCATTCCTGGGAGCAGCGTGCTTTTCATGTGTGGAGGCTGATGGAGCACACTGTGGAGCACACTGTGGATTCAGTCTCTCTCAGAGCAGCATCAATTTCTCATTGCATTGTGTGCTGTGCCATGGGTGTGTGAAATGGGAGCTATCAGGCAAGAGTGAAGCTGTGTTACTGCTGTGTTTCCCATGGCTGTGACTGCCACTGGAATATTGTGCCAAATGTGATACTCCTGACAGAGGGGATCCATGGCGTGGATGGAGTTCTGCCTGGTGTCCTGAGAATACATGAACAAAATACAGCTTTTAATGCGAGAATCAAATGGGGTGGCAGTGCCTGCCTTCATTACAGTGAAAAAGCTGTGGGAAACTGAACTTGGGTTCTAACTGGTTCCTCAGACTCAAACACAAAAGTCATTTCAGCATCCCGGGCTGAAAGGTGAAACAGAGTAAACTCAGACTCTAAGGCAAAGATTGTCCACCTCAGGGATTTCATTGTTTTACCTCTGACCATAAAGATAGAAACTGTGCTCTTCTAAAGATGCAAACTCTGCTCTTCTGCTCTTCTGCAGGCTGGGGTACCATGTGAGCCATGGTCAAGAATCCTGAAAAGTTGTTTCATGATTTGTGCTTTAAAAAAGAAAGAAAAAAGATATTAGTATTGATGATAAATTTACCGTTTGGGTTTAAAACCTGCGTTCACCGTGCAAGCAAACCACGTGCCATGCTAACATCTCTGTATGTGCAGTGCTCACTTTTGCACCCAGCCGTGGTTCAGCCTGCAGAGCTCACTGACATCTTTGCTGCAGTGTAGAGGGGTTCCCTGTCACTGTGCTGGGGCTGTCAGAGCAGTTGGTTTCTGCTCTGAAACTGTACAAGCCTGCAGAGCTCACTGACATCTTTGCTGCAGTTTGGAGCAGTTCCCTGTCACTGTGCTGGGGCTGTCAGAGTTCCCTGTCACTGGGCACGGGGCTGTCAGAGCAGTTGGTTTCACAAGCCTGCAGAGCTCACTGACATCTTTCCTGCAGTGTAGAGGAGTTCCCTGTCACTGTGCTGGGGCTGTCAGAGCAGTTGGTTTCTGCCCCAGCTGTCTCTGGAGGCATGGCCCATAGAGAACTCCAGCTGCTTTTTTCTTTTTGTGGCTCTCAGTGTTTCACACGTTCACTTGGACTACAATCCAAAACCCCTCCACTGAACTGGCAGCAGGTGCTCAAGAAGTCATTGGAATAAATGCCCTTGGTTTAGGTTTTTTGCTTTATTGCCTCTTTTTTTTTTTTTCCTTTCAGCAAATGAAAAGATTGAAGACATCAATGGCTGCCCAAAAAATAGGTCTCAAATGGTGAGTAGTAAAGTGGTTTGTGTGGGAGCGGCTGAGGGACAGTCTCAGACTTCAATGTCTGAGACTTTTAGTAACAATTTTTAATTAATTTTTCATAGTGGACTAAAAGTATAATCTTCAGAACATAAATATTACAGTTCTTGCCCTGTTGTACTCCACAGTAGTTGGATCAGGCCTTATAACATATCACATATTTACAATTGAGATTATTTTTACATTGCTACTTTATATTTCTGAAATATCACATAATTAAACAGAAATATATAGAAATAAAGAATTAAGTATTTGAAAGTATGATTAAGAGTTTCTATATCTTTTGAAATGAAACTAAGTAAATGAGCAGTATGAATGAAATGAAAAAATTTCATAAAATTCAAGGTGCAATGTGTTGACAGAGAAGAAGTTGGTTTGTATCTTGCTTGTATTTAATATTCAAACCTGGAGAACCAAAAATCAGTCCAGGAAAATTAAAAGTATAATAATACCTCAGGAGTGTATTTGCTGTGAGTATTGCTGAAGCTAAAGGTATAGCAGAATTTTATGAAGAACACAAATAATAAAAAACTTGTTTTTAAAATGCATTTAAATGAAGAGTTTTTAAAATTTATGATACAGAAGGAAGTAACCTTGTTTGAAGTATCTTGAGAAAAAGTCATTTTGCAACATAAATTCTGTTGTCTTCCCTTGGCATTGCAAGTGCTTGCTTTGGGACACTTGGATATCTGTTCTCTGTGGGAAGCTTTTTAAATGTTTTTTTATTTTTATGAGAGTTCCTGTCTGCCCCTACTTCCATGCCTTCAGCATGAGCATGGCCACTCATGTAGTGAAATGAAATCAAGATTTAGGGAGAGCTTGACATCCTAAGTCAAAACTCACTCTTTGTTCGGCTCTTCTCTCTTGGCTGTTTGCTGTACCTTGGAAGTTATCAGTCTTGTTGAAGGCATGGAGCAAGCACTCTGTGGAAAGCAAACCATCAGGAAGATTTATCCTTGCTCCTTTCTGCTGCTTTGAACAGGGTGGTTGCTATTCTCACTGTGGCCACAGCAGCTGTCTGGAGTATAAATAATGAGGAAATTTTGACAATTACTATAATTTAATGTTCCACAAGCGTGTCTCAAGACCTGAATTTCATTCAGGACCAGAGTCTGTAACCAGCTCCAGGACGTTGCAGCTAAAAAAGTCACTTCAAGTCATTATTCTGAATGAGGAGAAAGTGCTGCTCTGTTGGATGGAGGGATGCATGTTGCTTATGAAAGCTGGCTCCAGTTATAGCCAGAGGCATGCAGGGGGCTTGTGCTGGTCAGGAATGCTGGGCAGGGCTGGAAGCACACATTTGTCCCTGCTGCCTCCTCTGATGTTGCTCCACCTGCTCGTTCAGGAGGCTGCAGTGCGTGGGACTGACCCCCCACTCATCAGCCCTGCAGTTTTCCTCATGTGAGAAAAATGAGAATTATGCTTGTGGCTGGCTTTTATCAATCAGGTGCACATGGTTACAGAGCTCTTTGTGGTCTGACTGTAAAAAAGAGTGTTGTTTCCCAGAGGAGCTGTGGCTGCTCCATCCCTGGAAGTGTTCAAGGCCGGCTTGGAGGGGGCTTGGAGAAACGTGGGGGAGTGAAAGATGTAACCAGAAGGTCTTTGAGGATGCTTCCAACCCAAATCATTCCAGGATTCTTCTAAGGCCCACAGGAATCCTCATGGGGCTGGTGTTGGTGCAGTAGTTACCTGCAGTGTTTAGGGAGACAGGACAGACGTGTTGCAGAGCTTGTTTTAGGTACAGCAATCTTCATCCTTTGCATTTCAGTGCTCTCTATTAATACAGCCTACAGGGCCCTGCAGCATGTGGGAGCTGGTGTTTGTGTCTGGTAGCTCTGGCTCAGAGAGGTGGCAGAGGCAAGGCCATCCAGACCCTTGGGTAATATCCACTCTTTTTTCACATCAATCTTTCAGTTCCAAATGTCCATATCCATATCAGAGTGCTTGAAAGGTGAGCAGCACAGATGAGGAGATTTGGGGGGATGTAAAAAAAATAGCACCAATGAGTGGAGATTTAACTTTGCTCATTGTATAGGAACCCAGCAGATCTCAGAGGGAAGGAAGCCTTCTACCATCCCCTTTTCCCTTTTCAGAGTGACACACGTGAGCTGAGCTGTGAAGAATCAGCTCACTCCCTGCCAGGTGTATCGGCTTGGAGAGCTGAACCAGACCTGTGCCTTCCCAAATCCATCAATGGACGTGGGGGAAGCAGTGTGTTCACTGGCACAGTCCCAGGCTGGTGGTGCCAAGCCTGAGGGAGCCCTCTGCAGAGCCAGACCTGGCCCCTCTGCCTCGTTCCCTGGGTTGGAGAGCATCAGGCAAATTGGCCCAAACTGAGCATCGGGGACAGCTTGGGTCTGTCAGGCTCCAAGCCAGTGCTAATAAGCCTTGGAAAGTGAAGTTCAGCACTGCAGAACCATGTGGGACCATCAGTGCTTATCAGCCTTGTCCCAGTGCCAGAAATGACATGACAAGGACCCCACTGGCTCCGTGAAAAATCACTTAGGTGAGAACCTGTCCTCCCATCCTCATCCTGTCTGGGTTGTTCTCCTGAGGGGAGTATCCCTGTCTTCCTTTGCTCCAGACAAGAGTTGGCTGCCTTTTATATAATCTATTATGCACTATTCTATAGCTCTTCCTGTGCATAAAATCTGTTTCAGGGCTTTTTTTCCCCCCAAACCTCTGTATTTTCATACTGTGGATATTTGTCTAAACAAAAGCCTGCAATTCTGGTGATTAGTTTCAGCTGCATGCAGAAAATAGGGTGGGTAAGAGAGGATGTGCTTGTATGGAGCACAGGCTCTGGGACCAAGAACATTTGGAGAGCATTTCAGCATTTGGGTTTTTTGAAAAAAACCCAGAAAATGTTGACATAGTCCTTGATAACTGGGTGAAGGTCAATAAATCAGGGCCAGTTTTCTGTCCTGCACACTTCTGAAAAGGAGACTTAGGTGAATAAACCTGAGTAGGGCTATCTCTGCTAATATGGTTTGTTTATAGAAAAACAGAGATATTTTTCCTTTTTTTTTTCTTATTTGCTTCTTGTTTAGGGCATGATTTTAGAGTTTAACGTGTGGCATCTTGCAGATTATGGGAGGTGAGTACCTGCCCTCCTAGGTATTACAGATTATTCTTACTCATGTGGGTGCCTGTGCAAGTGCTGAATGTTACCTCTTGTAAAAGGGTTCATACCACTTACATTTGTAAAATGATGAGCAGAACCCAAAGTGTATGAGCTGCCTATGCTACATTATATTTGTATGAATATAGCAAAGCTGAAACGTGCTGGAAGGAAGAGAGCTGGAGAACCTGTGGGTGGATACACCAGACTTTTCATCTCCCCATGTCTGGGGAAGCTGTGGGACACCCAGGACAAGAATTTGGAGCAGCAGAAAGGCTTAACAAACACCACAGCACCTCCTATAAATAGGGCAGGAAATTACTGTGGTTTGCCTGTGGGCTGGGGCTTGGGCTTTCATATTTTCCAGGGTCACTTTGTGTCTGTAAGTGTGTGTTCTCACACAGCAAAAGGGAGGTGTTTATTTTTTTAATGTGTTGACAGGAAGTTTTCAGGAGTCATCTCTTTCTGGTACAGATACCAAGCTGTGGTGGTAAACTGATATCACTCAGCCTTCCTACTGCTGCTTGTCCTGCAGACAAAGGATTTTGTGCTGACTGCAGTGTGCATCCGAGCCAGCACTTCTTCCCAAGAACTGGATGGAAGTTGGGATGAACGTCGTCTTTTCAGTACAATACCTTAGTTTTCAAGGAAACATTGCTTCCAGTGATGGGAATTTGACTATTATTTGAATATTTGACTGATTTCTTGTGCTCTGATAATGAGCTGTTTTGTAATGTTTGTGACACCTAAGGAACAGTTTGTATGGATATTTTCCAGCATGGTGAGGACCTTGGTTTTGACTTGAACACGACTGTTGGAGAAGGGCATCCACTACCCTCCTCAGTGTGATCCCTGCCAGGTCCATACATTATTTCTTTTTATTGTCGGAAGAGCATAGATGTTGAAATCTCCATTACTAACTAGTTTGTATGGCATGTGCCATCCATATTTCTGTGTTCTTTTTCTCAAGAGCACTTTAATGAATTGATGTCATGGGTGTGAGTGCTGCCATGGTGTGGCTCATGCTTGCAGGAGATAGCTGGGCTCACACATTCATGGTTGGGAGCAATAATATGAGCTGAAACCATCTGCATGACCTGAGTGTGTGTGTGTGTGTAATATCCACTAAGGGAGGGAGCTGCTGTGTTATGTACAAATAACTAAAAGTAGCTGCTGTATTTAAAAAAAAAATAATTGTTGCGTGTTTTGTCATGGAAAACAATTCTGTCTCTGGTCTTTGAGAGCAGGCACCCACTGTAACCTGCTGCTCTGAAAGTTTGGGGCAGTTTTATACACCAGTGCTGCCCAAGCATTGCCATAGGAAGGTGCAGTAAATCTGTTACTCCAGCCCCTCAAAGCCAAGGAGGGCTCTGCTGCTGCTGGGGCATGTGCTGCTAATTCAGGGCAGCAGCACTGCTGCAAGATCAAAAGCATCACAAGCATGTTTTTGCTCTGTGAATTCCTAGCGTAGGATTTTTGGAAATGTATCCCAGGGGTTAAATATAGCCGTGTATTTTCAAGTAATCCAACTCCAAGGCTGAGCAAATGTAGTCAAAGGGAACTCTGCCATCATCTGAGCCTTCCCCCACTTTGCCTGGAGAGCTGGTAACTCACCAGGAGCACATGTTTGGGAATTTGATTTGGTTTGGTGCTACCATGGTAACTCATGGTGTCCTCTGGCCCTAACCTGTGGTGCAGTGCCACCCAGCTGAAGGTCATCTGAGGGGGAAGAGCCCCCAGTGCTGTGCCAGCCTGGCCAGGGACAGGCACCAGGGACATGGCCAAACAGCAAGTTCCAGGGTGTTAAAGGAGTTTTCTTTGAGCTCTCAGGGTTTCTGTTGGTCAGGTATGAACCCACGTTGTGATGTGTACAAGAACCATTTACTGCAGAGGAGATCTGCCAGGTTGCGTGTACATAGCTGTCCTTCAGCCTCGGTTTCTGTGACTCTTTCTCCAAGATGAGATTGATTTTTCTGCCTCTGGTGTTTCCCAGATACCCAGGCTGTTGTTGTGCTGCTGTGCTGCCCATTTGTGCGTGGTAATCAGGGAGACAGGTGTGGTTGGGTCAGGGGTTTCTGTGCTGCAGAGCTTGCAGCCCAAATAAACCACGAGCCCCCCACTGGGCCCCCCATCATCCTACACAGGAAATCACAGGATAATTGGAGCTGGACCAGCTCAGGAAACACCAATATGCACATCCCCCTGCCTTGAGGCACGGCAGTGTCACCTAGCAGAGATCTGTTTCCTTTCTGGAAGGGATGGCTCCCAGGGCTCTGCGTGCCTGTGGGGATGGGTGATAAGGCAGTGTGATAAGGCCTCCTGCCCTGCATGGGTGTGTGGGGTGCCTCTGGGGACATTGCTGCTGACATCTCATTGCAGTCCCATGAAAGATCTCCTTCGTGGTCCCCAGTGGGCTGCTCTCAATTCTTCACCCTTCACAGTGATGCAAGAATTTGTGCATCATCATATTTCTCTGAAACAGTGTGAGGTTCAGTAAAGAGCAACAAAGTAATTTTTATTGAAAAAATGCAATGTACAAGCTTCAGTATGAAGACAGAATTAGATTCTGTTTGATCATTTACGTCACAGTTAAATGGAATTACTGCATTTTGAATACTTATGGTTCTGCCCACCCCATATTCACGAAACAGCAAATGGATTGAGGGGCCAGGATCATTCCACATGTGTATATGGGGGTGTCTGGAGCTTCCACTTTTATATTTACACCTACACCAAAGTCTGGAAGCACCATTAACATCATTTTCTGCCATGACCATTGCTGATATAAAATTATTGCGTTAATGTACCTTTTATGCAATACTTTGCAAACACACAGCTTCTTATTGTGCTTGGCAAAAATGGGGGAAACTGTGAAATCATGGATGAGAACCTTTTCTAACTAACAAGAAAAAGTTTGGTTGATTTGAGGACAGGTAGAAGTAAAAATGAATTTATTATTCTCCTTTAGCTTGGTGCTGCAGGATTGAGATTGTTTGTATGGAAATTACTTCTCCTGCCTGGGTGTTTCTTTTATGGGAGATGCAGTGATAAGCTTTTCACTGTGGAATATCTGTGTAAACAGATCATAGCTGTCACAAAGAATTAAACAGTCCAGAGAAATAAACTTTTTGTGTCTGCGTCCTGTCACAGATCTTTCATTTGCAGCCATTGCTTGTACAGTGTAATGAGTGATAATGGTTGTTTTAATTAGCTGTTCCTTGATGGTAGTGCATATCCAGAGCATTTTGTTCTTTTGGTTTTTGTGCAGAGCTATTTTTACACACACAAGTGGTATTATTGCACTTGTTCTGGGCAGTTATGCAGGGGAATTTCAGTAGGAGATGCTACCCAGGTGCAAGGAAGGAGGGGGCACATGTGTGTTGGTGGCCTGGAACAAATAAATCCCTTGGGAGCAGGTGAGGCTGGGAGCCCAGGGCTGCAGACACAGGAATGCCAGGGGGGAGGCAGCTCCGTGCTGGGAACGGGCTCTGGCCACAGCTCCCTGCCCAGGGACCCTTTCAGGAATGAACAACTGTCCGTGCCTGCATTGCAGGAGGTGCTTTCTGAGCCACTTCCATTAAATTCTGGATTCCTGCTGCAAGTTCGAGTTACTGATCCACAGAGCCTTCAGCATCTGAGCTGGTGTTTGAGGACAGAGCAGCCTGCCCTTGGTGCGCTGGGTGCTGTTGGTGTCAGCCCTTCCTTCTGAGCATTTGTGCGCTCTGGAAAAGATTGGTTTGTGTAAATTTCAAGGATGTTTTAGGAAAAGTCCACCTTTGCTAGATATTGGTGTCATTTTAGATTGAATCACAGAATGATGAAATTGTTTGGGTTGGAAGGGATTTTGACGACCACCTGGCTCCCACCCCCTTGCCATGGGCAGGGACACCTCCCACTGTCCCAGGCTGCTCCCAGCCCTGTCCAGCCTGGCCTGGGACACTGCCAGGGATCCAGGGGCAGCCACAGCTGTGCCAGGGCCTGCCACCCTCCCAGGGAAGGATTCCTTCCTAATGTCTGATCTAAACCTGCTCTCTCCCAGTTACAGCCATTCCCCCTTTCCCAGTTGCACAGAACAGAACTTAGAATGGAAAAGGGTCTTCCATGGGCAGCCAGGGAAGGTGGGAATAATGCATCCATGGGAGTCACTGCTGTCATAATGATGGGCTTCTTGAGCACAGCCACGGCTTCTCCTCAGCTCTTCCTCTTCTCAGTTACACAGGGACAGAGATTCAGTGCCAAGAAATACAGTTATTGTGATGTGTGCTAAAATATTGTCAAGACAGTTTCATCTGTATCCTAAATTGATGATTCTCCAGAGGCAGGATTCTTTGTTGATACTTGTTTTGCAAAGTTGTTGCTTGATCATAATTTAGAACATCTCACAAACCCAAATTCACAAATTATCCACTTTAGCTTTTCAAAGGTCTGATTCTGAAGAGCTAATAAAAAAATAACCTTTCCAGGAATATTTTTCGAAGAAAATGCTCTTTACTTTTGTTTTTCCCCATGGGAAAATTTCAGTTTTAAATAGATAAACCTGAAAAAACAAACCTGAAAGAAAGCTGAGTGAAGCAGGAGCATTTCTACCACCCTCCATGTGTCTGTCCCTGAGCAGATCAGCTTTGGCAAACCAGGGAGTTGCCCTGGATGGCCTGAACCCATGCACAGCACCCCGTGCCCCTTGGATGCTCTCTGTTGTCATTAGGAATTTTGGCCAGCGTGAAGCTCTGTGGGGTTTACTGCCCTCATTTCTATTCACACTGGGCATGTTGGGAGGGAATGTTGAGTATTTGTCCCATTATTTCTGCAGGAAGAGCTGCCAGGGCTGGACAGCAAAGGTTTTACCAGGGTCAAAGAGAAGAGGATGCGTGAGATGAGGGTTAAGCTGGTTCTCCAGCCTTAGATTAATGCCCAAACTCTCCTCATCTTTAAAAACCCAAAGTAAGGCAATTTTAAGAGAAGACTCAACTGTTCATGTATATTTGAGCAGATTTTTGTTCCTGTGGGTATATCTGCCACAACCTGGCTTCAGAATACAGATTAGCTTCATTTACTCTTCCATTATGTCTTTTGTTTTATTTGTATTTTATTTTATTTTTATTTCATTTCTAAGGTGCCCACCAAGTTCTGTCAAAATCCTGAAACTTAATTTTGGGAGACATTTTTATCCAAGTAGTCAGGAGCAGGAGATGAACTCTGGGAGCAATGTATTATTTTCTTTTTAAAAAGATACATTTTGAATGGGATAACTGCTAATGAAGATTTATTTTAAACAGAGCAATAAGAGTTAGTATTTCTATCCTTCTGGGACAAATGGAATTTGCAATTCTGCTTTGGTATTGTTTTATATATAATTTTATTTAGGAAATAGAGGAAATGAGATGTTACTGGAATGGAGAACCCTTCCTCCCCCAAAACTCCAGGATTCTAAGGATTGTCAGTGTAATGACTTAAGATTTTAAGGCTCTTTCTAAACTTTTGGGTAAATGCCTTATTCAAAAGTACAGACAAGGAATAAATTTTGTCCTAAGGAACAGCTTGTGTTTCTTAGGCTATTTCCTTGTTTCTGCACAGCTGGAATATTGCATAAAGGTTTGTGAGACCTTAAAAACTTTCATGTGAATTCATTCTTTTTTCTTTTGAAAATTATTATACTACACATAAATTTGAGCCACAGGCTGCATAAGCACTGGTTTCAGTATTAGAAGTGAGTTTTCTGGATAAGCTCATCAAAACTCCCCATTTATCACTGTAAAAGTTGGGAGCAGAGGCCTTGCATCACAATATGAGAAAGCTCCCCTGGTTTGTAAGTGAAAGAGCCTACCACAAGTTTATTTCTGTTTTTTGTTTAGAAAAGCACCCGTGTCTGTGCCAGGGGCAGCTCGAGTTATCCTTCACCTTGTGTGTTGGACAGACAGCTTTGGCTGGGGCTGCGGCCACACCCAGCTTTCTCTCTGAGATATTCAGTGTTCCACACGTCAGTGCCCACCTGTGGCTCTCCATTTATAGGTTACAGGATGGGGATATTTTGGCTTGGGGTTTTTTTAAATTTGTTTCTGGCATATCCTGTTCTGCTCATACAGGCCAGGGCATGTTTGCTCTCCAGCACTGGCAAGAATAGAAATTGCAATTGCTGCTGTATGACAAGCACCAGGTCTGGTGTGGGTCCTGGGCAGTTCTCCATGTGCAGCACTCAGCCGTGATGCCTCCTGTTCCCACCTTGCCAGGTTATTCATGTTAAGAGGAAGTTTTCAGGTGGCTTTTCCTTCTCTGAATATGAGAATGATGGTACTTGATACATTATGTCTGAGCAGAAATTGAATGTCACAGCGTTGTTGCAGTTGTTTTCCTCATCATCTCCTAATTAAAAGGAAGCAGGAGGAGGAGCCCCAGAGGCTGCCAGCCCCTCTGGTGTGGGCTCAGCTGTCCTTGGTTGGCATTTAGGGACTGTTCAGAATGAATACCCATCATAAAAGAGTGTGGGACCGATAGCACATGTTGATAGTAGATTACACCTGAAATAGTTTAAATGTCGTGATCTAAAATTGCAAATTCATTTGAATATTTTGTCTGGGAGGTTTAATAAGGCTTAGTTTGGGCTACCCCAGTAATGTTTCTGAGTGGGATAATCCCTGTGGGTGGCTGTGCTTGGTTTTCCTTCTGTTGCCCAGCTTTCCCCTGTTTTGGGTAGGCAGGGATTGAGAGCATCCAGCTGCTATCTTTCCTGCTTTGCTTCTGCTGTGTTAAACGTTGCTGACAAAGCAAATGAGAAATCAGAATTGTCGGCCAAAAAAAATAATTGTAGCTCACAGTGCAACAAAAAATATCCACTCCCCTTTGGCAAATCTGGTCGTTTCACATGTGCTTAAAGGGTTTGAGCAAGATGGACTTAGCAGAAAAGGGGCCTGTAGAGTCTGGGTGATGATTTGCTGCTGAATGCTGTAATTACAGGGAGGCAACTGTGCTTTGTGTTGGGAGTCACCAGGATGCAGAGTCACTGGGGTTTTGCTCTCAATCATAGAATGGTTTGGGTTTAAAGACCCTCTTGTTCCAATCCCCTGCCATGGGCAGGGACACCTTTCACTGTCCCAGGTTGCTCCAAGCCCTGTCCAGCCTGAACAATTCCAGGGATGGAGCAGCCACAGTTCTGTGCCAGGGCCTCACCGCCCTCACAGGGAAGAATTTTTTCCTACCATCTAGCTGAGATCTATCCAGAAACTTCGCTTCTATCCTACGCACATCTGAATGGTCTAATTATCGTGGCTTGCTTGTCTCCAGCCCTGTCTGCACTGGGGTCATATTTCTCCATAAAACAATATTTTTGAATTATTAGTAGTTAATACAGCAGAGGCCAGGGCAGGAATTCTTCCTTGGAGCTTTTATGAGTGAAATTCATGACGTGTAGCATTGCTGGGAAGTAATCTCTTCAAACAGCAACAGGATTTCTGATGCATTAGACTCATTCAGCCAAGTCAGGGTTCTTGACTCAGCCATTGTTGTGTGGGAAGGACCTTGAATTCTTACCAGCAGTAAATTTTGATAATTTCAGCCACAGTCCTGCATTCAGTGTTCCACTTCATTCTTGGATTTTTCTCCTTTTCTTCTGTTTTCCTTTTCGAGCTCTATTTTTCCTTCAAAATCAACCAATTCCTCTCATTCCTGCCATGCTGCCATGTAATGTTGTTAATATCACAGACACTGTGTAAATCTTAGACAGTCATTATATCTTACAGGTTTTTATATATTTTTATTTGTATCTTTTAGTTTTATTCTTTTAGTGAATTTCTCACGTGTGCAGTGCTGTACATCCCCACAGGATCTTCTCCTAGTTCTTTATTTTCTGAATGTGAAGGGTGTAGCTTTGCACATCCCTGTTACTCCCACTTTATTTTGTCATGCCTGATGAAATCAGGGTGTTTTCCATACCAGTAGAGCACCAAGAGCCCCTGTTCCTCACAGCTTTTAGCCCCTGTTTCTCACAGCTTTTAGCCAGGAATTACCACTCCTGTGGCAAGGCATCCATCTGACCTTTTGTATGGCAGTGAGGTTCCATGCTCAACCGATGGTTCAGATACAGACCTGTGATGGAGAGCCATCCATCAGTCTGAGGATGGGAGTGATTTACCTTAATTCAGTGGCCACAATGCTCAGAAAAACTGGGGGGTTGTGCCACAGGAGAAATAGAATTGTTTTAAAGGGGACTCCCTGAATCTGAATATGATGAGATTAGGACATCACCAAAGATTGCTGTATAGCACCAAGAATTAGGACATGGATGAGGAACTCACTACCCAGATGTGAATCCTAATCTTGTGCTCACTCTGTCCTAAAAGAGAGCTTATCAAAGGTGAGGGGACTGGGAAGAGAAGCAAGCAGAGCAGGACTGAGAGAGCTGCTTCAGATCTGGAGTGAGGGTGAGATATTGCTTATCTTTAGTCACTAACCTGCTGGTTTGGAGAGGAGGCATCTGCCACCGCTGTGGAAGTCTGGAAGTGTTCTTGGAATGATGCAGCTTGTTAAGTGCAAGTAGTAGGAATGGATTGATCCTTTTATGTGGTGTTTATTCTTGAAAAGGTGAACTTTGGTTTTCCAGCCAAGTCGCCAATCACCTCAATAAAAGAGCCGTGTTGGAAACTTGAAAGGCTTGCTGAGTACTGAAGAAGGAAATGGGTCAATTGGCTGTTGGATCATATTGAGCTGTGGGTAAATGAACCTTTGAACTGCACCCTGCTCCTAGCCTTAAGGTCTGAGCAGTACAGGAAATGTGTTCTTTGGTCCCTCTCTGGCTTTTGGAGTATATGATTTACTCAAAGTGTGCTATATACTTTGTGTACTTTATATTATATCTCAAAGTATAATGAGGTTGATAAAAGTGTTTCTAATTGTTGAAATCACAGTTCAGCAATGCCAATAACTTAACCTCTACCCTTGATAGGAGAAAATGTTTTTATTGTTATAGTTAAAGACAATAAATTAATGTGCCCTGAGAGAAGTCCATGTGGGAGGTTTCCTGGCAGCTTCTGTGGTCTTTTTTTTATTACTTTGAGAAGGACAAGGAGCTCAGGTCAGTGCTGGGAGCTCAAGTTCTAAACTGTTGCCTTGGCCCTCAGCTGTGTATGTTTTTGAGGGCAGGCAGGAGCTGCTAGGGCAGCTGGATTTTTCATGTTTGCTTTTGATGTCTCCGTGCTCCACAGAATAAAGGTAGTTATGTGAGACCAAGTGTGGGGCTTGGTGTCTGTCTCCTTCCTTATCCATATATATGGTGGATGGAGTGTTTAGTTGCAATGTTTAAAGGAATTAATAAATTAATGTCTGAGAGATGTTCAAACACAAAGACTCTATTTTATCACTTGCTGGTTACCATGGTTAAATAAAAGAATTGCTCAACAGTATAATCCAAGAGTTTTTGGTGTAACTGCACATGAAACATGGTATTTCCTCAAATGCTCCTTGCAGTCCCTCGAGGTGTCCAAGCTTAGGCGTTTGCATGGAAGTGCTTTGGGCTGGGCTGGGGGCTGGCATCTCCCTGCATCTCCTGGTTATGGCAGCAGAGCTTCAGTGGGAGCTTGGTGGGAAATCAGGTGTGAGGCTACTCCAAGATTCTTACTGTAATGTTGAGATGGAGTGGAAAACATTCCTGACTCCTTCAGCCCCTCTGGAGTGCACTGTCTTTGGTAGGTTTGAGTCCAGTCTGTGTGTAGCAAGGGTTGTGTAGAGCACCTGACAGGCAGAGCTGTTGTGCACAAGTCCCTGCCTGGTGAAAGCTGATGTATGCCATGAAGGCTGTGCCCATTGTCCCACCTGTGAGGGGCAGGAGGTGCCCTCAGGAATGGCCTGGTGCTCCTGCCTTGCAAGGAATGCCGCAGGGAACGCGCACTCCGCATTCCAGTTTCCAGTTATAGCTCTTGTGTTCAGCTCCTGCTGGGCTGGACACTTCTGCCAGCTGTCAGCTTCAGAGCAAGTGGCAGTCTGCCTCCTCAAACAAATGGCCTCCATGTTTATTTTCGGTTCGTGTTTGTTGCGCTCGTTGTAGGTTACGAATCCTGGCACGGAGCATCCTTGACCCTCGAGTAAGAAAATGGGGCTGGAGCTAACCTGCTTCGTGCGGATGCAAATAACAGAAAGCCCTGAGCCATGGAACAGCCAGTTTATAATGTATGCAGTAATCCATTTAGGGCCTCAGTAACTGAGAGGGTTTCATGCTATGGTTTCCACATCACGAGCAAAGGGACTTTTTTATGGGATGCAAAGACTGAGCCCACTCAAGGGTGGCGGTGGATGGGAGTAAATAATTCTTACAATGCATTTTCTTTTTGTGTCTCCTTTTTTCCTGTTTGTTTTGTTTGTTCTTGAACAGATTGAAAACATAGATGCGTGCCTGAGTTTCCTGGCTGCTAAGGGGATAAACATCCAGGGGCTGTCAGCAGAAGGTGAGTCCATTGGTTGGTTAAGATTCCATGTTAAATGAGGAACCCGAATTGCTACCTGTGATTGCAGCTAGAACATGGGGTGTAATGGAAGATTAATAAGGCCAATTTAAACTTCTGACAATCTTTATTTCTTTTTTCCCCATCTCAGTGTGAAAGGTAGATAAAATATGTATCTAATTTCTACACAGATTACTTGTAAAAGTAATCATTGAGACCAAAGTAGAGTTCAGTCACTTCTTTACTACTTTCTGTTGAAAACCAGAAATTTCAGTTCTACAATTTGCACATTGATCAGTATATATTTTACAGATATAAGTGAACTGCTGTCAGTTGTTTGCCTTTTCAGAGAAAAAAATTATTTCCTTATTCTTCAATTATTCTTTTACCTGAACAACCATCCTGCTTCCTGTTTCCAAGTGCACAAAACAATCAAATCCAAATGTTTTGAGTCAAAACAAAACAAAAGACATTTCGACCTCTAATTAATCACTCTGCTTTTGAAGAGCATCAGAATTTTCTGAAACCAAACTAGGTTAACTCTGTTCCTTTATGCCAGGATGTGTGGTACCTGTTGGCTCAGAAGCTGTTTAGCTATTATCTTATTAAGAGATCAAACAGATTTCTGTCATCATCAGCACCAGCTTTCACTTGTACTTTCATTTAAATATGCTGGGAAAGCAGTTGGGTTCAGTAGCTGAATATATGGTATGACATCTCCATCAGTGCTTTGCAGAACACATAATTGAATGTGTGGCATCAGGTGAGACTTCAGAGTTACATTTGACGATTGAGTCTCTTCACAAACTTAGTTTGGAGGAGGAGGCTGCACCGAAATAGCAGATATTTAGTGTTCTAACCTGAGTGCACCACAGCTAGCAGAAGAGGAGGCTGAATGTTGGGTGTATTCTTAGGCTGGGTTAGAACAGCAATAACAAAAATTTTCCTACAAAGAGAAGCTTTACTATGGTCCACCTGAGTGCTGCCAGCATTACACGCCTCAGTTGCTTGGTTATAATCACAAGGATTCTCATGTCAAGAAAAGAAAGCATGAGCTAAAACTTCAAACAGCAGAAAATTTGTTTGCCAGGAAATGAGTAAAAAGAAAATGCGGCTGAGTCGGTTGTAAAGGCCAATTTTGACCTTAGCATGGAAATATTGTAAAAATACATTCACATTATTTACCTGTCTCACTAGAAGGTAAAATCCAAGTGGAATGGCAGGTGAGTGATGAGAAAACTGCCTGGGTGTAGAGAGCTGGCAGCGTGGTGCTGCCCACGCTGGGGAGGGGACAGCATGCTTAATGCTCATGGCTCTCCTGCCAAGGCACAGGTCAGGCCCAGCAGCACACACGTGATCCATGGCTTCCCTGATTCGGGATTTCTGCCTTTCTGTTACACTCTCTAGGAATCAGTGTATTAGATCACATGGAACCTAAAAAGGGACCAGTAATGTTTGCTGCCAGCATATAAATGAGAGCATTTACTGGCTCCACCACTAACATTGAAGAAAGAAAGTGACAACTAGAGAAGGGGAGGGAATGAATATATTTTTATAAAATAAGGTAAAAGACTTGAGTGCAGCAGTGAAGTGAATTTCTCTTTCTAGTTGCTCCAGCACTGTGTTGAGGAACACAGAACCGTTTAAAGTGAGGAATGTTGTTACCAAACAAGCAGTGTTTCTGTGCAAGTTGCCAAGACCTGCTAGGTCAACTGCAAATAACTTTATTTACTTCACTGGCAGATCCTCATCTAGGAGGAAGGAAAAGGTTGTGATTGCTTCCAAACGAGAATAATCACTGAAGTCCCCTGGGTTTGTTAAGAGCACGTATTTTTCGACAGTGCAGCTTCAGTGTGGAGGGAAGTTAATGACTCAAAACTGGAATTTGGATGACTCCTAAATGTTGAAATAATTTGGGACTGCACGTGTATATCCTTCCAGTGTTGAAAAATCCTGCTTTGATATGTGTGTGCCACTGACACAGAGTCTGTATTGATGGATTTATGCAGTGGAGATGCTGAGGATCTGCAGTCACTGGTGTTGATGCTAGCCATGCTGTGCTAGAGGCTCCCCTTCCCAGAAACGTGAAGGCAAAAAGGCATCCCCTTATCAAAGATTCTTAAAAATCTAAAATCTCCATTTCTAGTTGCTGAAGAAAACTATTGAGGGCTGGAGATCTCTTTTCACTTCTTGCTGCACATTTTTATTGTCCATTCTTTGAACTGCCTTGCTATACCCCTGCCCTTAGACCTGTTTTAGACTCCTGGAATTGCAACTGCCCAGAGAAGCTTGCTCTCCTTCACACAATATCTCATTGCTCTCAAGATATTGAAGGTATTGGAGAACATAAATGTGCATTAGAAACTCAGACTGATCTCACACATAAGCAGCTGCACATCTTTTGGGTGACAGAGGAGCTGGATAAGGATCAGCTGAACACATCCTGGAGCAGTGATCCCCCTGATGATGGGAAAACAAGCACCAGCAGGGATATCCCAGGGTGGAAATCTCTGAAGAGTGGATTTGGGGGTTTCCTTTGAAAACCAAATTCCGGTTTCAAGTGTCTGGAGTGTTTGTTTCCAGTATCCTGGACAGTAATTTTTGGCTCCACATTTAGAATGGCTGGGTGACATCCTTGTCCTTATCTAAGTCAATATGATACTGGAGCTGACCATAGGCTGGAGAGGACTTGAAGCAGGAAGCATTTGAGACTGTGCTGATGTGCAGAGTGCAGTGAGTCTGAAGTAGTCTTTGAAATACTCCTTTTGTACGAAATGTGAGGTAGAACTGCCAGGATTACCTCAGTTTTTAAGATAAAAGAAACAGGTACCACTGAAAGTCTGATTTAAAATGGGTTTTTTTTTAAATCCAGAGGGGGAGAGCCTGCTTTAACTCATTAAATTTGATTATTTGGTCAAAAGCAGGTTGCCTTTCTGATAAATGCAGCAGACAACAGGCAGCAACACGTTGTAGGTGGGTTATTGTTATAATTGCCTTTCACTTCACATAGAAATCAGTTTCCAGTTGCATATGGCTTTGCTAAATTTAAACAAGCAGGTCCGTGGTAATTTCTTTTATATCTGACCTGTTTTGTGCAGTTAAGCTTCCCAGTGCCTCTGGATCTGTTTAGTTATGCTTCGACCTGTGGTTGGATGCTGCTTTCCTTACAGCTCCCATGAGTAATTCGAGTTCTTTGCTGGAGATAAGGAAATCCTTTTTACTGTGTTCTGCTGCATTTTGTGTCTGTTTTACTTCCATCCCTGTCCTCCTAAGCTAAACAGAGATTATTGAAGAGAACCTGCAGATTAGAGAAGGAACCTGCCTGGTGCAGGGAGAGGAGGCTGGGTTTGTGCATGGGAGCAGGAGTGGGCTGGGAAAAGGGGGAACAGGCAGGATTAATCGGGACCCCACTGCTCAGGAGGAGACTAAAATTAGCCAAGAAAACAAAGGAAGGCTGAAAATGGCTGCTGGAGGGCCCTGGGAATGATAATTCTTTAAACAAGGGACTGGGGGTCACTGGTGGGAGACAGCACTGATGGAGGGATGAGGCTGCAGGGAAGGAAAAATGGCTGGGGAAACCGAGTCAGGAAGTGTGAGAGGAAAGGAATATCCTGGGTCAGGGCCACTTAGAGAAGGGCTAATATTCTCTGAAGTCGTGGGCATGGACTGAGACAAATTTCAGAAAGAAAGTAAATTATATTAGTGTCTGGGAATGGAAAGTAGACTGAGGTGCAGGTAGACAAGGAGACGAAAGCTGGAAGCTGGTACAGAATGGGTAAAGAACAGTTTTAAACCTTGAGCCTCAGATCTGCTGGGTGAAGTGCTTGGGATTAGGGGCAGAAGCTTGTTTATACAGCAAAGATGAGCAAAGTGAGCAGAAATGTGGCTGGGAGAGGGAGTAAAGGATGGAGTGGGGCCCATCACAAACTCAGAGCAACCTTTCAGCCAGAACTGGAAACAAATGAAAATTCTGCTTCTTGCCTTTGTGCTTGGCCACTGCCTTACACATGTCCTTTTCTTCTTACTTTCTCACAGGGCAGCAGTCAGCTTTTAGTTTGAGTGATCTGTACAACACAGGCACAAGTTGAGCTGTTTGATTGTAGCTTTTTAAATTCACTTTTTTAATTTAGGAAATTAAACATGCTAAATAATTAAGTCACAGCACGTTAAGGTTGTCTGCAAGGAAGAATTTGCCCTCTGGAGTATTAATTATGATACAGTGGTTAAGTGTGTGGTCTGATACACCTCTTCATCTTTGTATTTCTGTTTGCTTTTACATTTTTGCATTTGATATTGCATAGAAGAGCAGGATGGCATTCAGGAATTGAAAAGTTTATACCTTGACTGCCCGACTATCTTTAGGTAAATTGGGTGCCCATCCCTTATCAGCTTGTGATAGTATCAAAGCTGGTAATTATGTTTGAATACAGCTATGTCAGCCAATAGCCACATTTTCTAGTGCAAAACTTGCATCAAATTTTCTTAGTGGAAACGATTATTTTGATATTCCAGAAATATCAAAATACTCAAAATAGATGTGATACCAGTGTGAGAATGGAGTAGTTTCCTCCTTGTGCAAGTTTCGGACTGAGAAATCATTTACAGCATGCTGCCCTTAATACAATTGCTGTTGTGGGGGCTCTGTTTTGGGTTCTGTTAGTTTAAAGGAAAGATTTAAAGGAACTTGCTTTTTAAGCGCGCTGGCATTAACACAGTGGAAAAGTGAGATATTGCTCAGTCACCGCAGGGGAGAGATTAGTTATTTATTTGTCCTTGGTGCTCACTGGCAATCAACTGTAATGCCAATTAGATGTGCAGAAAGAAACTTATCCTAAAGGGTATCCCAAAGGAGCTCAGTTCAGACAGTATTCTGGGGGCGCAGAGGCTGACCCACCGCGCTGTCACAGAGAAACCCCACTGGTGGCTGACGAGTGCCTTCTCCCCTTTGCCTTGCAGAAATCAGGAATGGGAATCTGAAGGCCATCCTGGGCCTGTTCTTCAGCCTGTCTCGGTACAAGCAGCAGCAGCAGCAGCCCCAGCAGCATCCCTCCCAGCAAGCAGGGCCTCCAGCCCAGGGCCAGGCGGGGCTCCCTCAGCAGCAGCAGGTGCCAGCTCTGCCCCACTCTCCGTGCCAACAGCCCCCTCAAGCTGGGCAGCAGCAGCTAAAAGCACAACCAGAAATGCACTCCAGGTGGGGAAATCTCCTTCAAGGGTTTTTTTTCATTATTTATCTCCTTTTTTTTTTTTTTTGCTTCTTCTTGCAGGTCTTAAAAAGCCAAAGAAACTCCTTTCTTTAGTTCTGCTCTAGAATAAAGTGTGTTGGGAGTGGAATGCTGGGTAGCAATTGACTTCAAGCCTTTGGAAATCAAAACACGTGTGTTTAAATATGTTCTCAGTGCTGGAGATCTGCAGCCCAGTGGGTGTGACATCCCTGCTGGACCAAGTAACCACAGCATTGTAAAAGGATGTTTTTCTCACTATTCCTTTTGCTTCTTTCTACTCACAAAGCATGCACATTGTTTCCCTTAGAAAACATGCATTTTAGGCATATGAAAACCAACCTCAGTTCTCAAATGACAAGAGTTTCAGTCCTCACTAAGAAATGGAAGGGTTACTCTGACAGTGCTAAAGGAAATAGAGCTCATAATGCCTGGTGGCAATCAAAATCAAATCTAGACTTTCTGGTCAAAAATAATATGCTACTGGCTTTACATGAAAAATAACTTCCATCATTGGTGTTCGTTGGCACTCCTAGATCAGAGTACAGAGGGATAGAAAGGGGTTTTGTTCCTTGAATGTCTTTAATACTAGCAGTGCTCTGCCCAGGTTGGAATAAAAGCAATGTTCTGAGGCAGTGCCACAGTAAATGCGTGTGCAGCCTTCTGCTGGTCTGACCCTTGCACTGCTGAAACAGGGAGGGGATAAGAAGGAGAATTAAAAGCAGAAATCATATTTGCACAATTACTAAAGTATGAAGGCTTCTTGTTCTTCCAAATCTCACATTGAGGCTTGCTTGTGCTAGCACACCTTGAGGTGAATGCTGGCTGAAGTGCTGCCTTAGGAGGGATATAAACAGTTTTACTGGAGCCTTCCAAGTGGGACCACTCAGAGGTTATTTGGGTTTGGCTTTTATGTCTTCCATCACAAATTATGCTCATTTGGGTGTAAACAATAGTTTTGTATAGTTGAAAAACATAGTGTCCCTGCAGCATGTATAAAAAGGGAATAATTACCATAAAATAAAGATGTGTTTGAAGAGATTTCTGCAAGTTTTCTGTCAAACATGCAGAGATGCTGAACACTGTTTTGCTGTAGATTGGGCTGGGTTTCAAATACTTGACAAATATGTATATCCTGAAGATCTTCAATGTTTTCTTAATGTGTACTAAAGTCAAACTGTTCAGATTCTACAGAAAATATATATAATAAAGGAGTGAGAAGGAAAAGAGGAATAGGGTTGGGGGTTGCATGCAGATTTGCATGTTCATTACTCTGTAAAAATTAATTTCAGACTGTAGTGGTTTTGACCTGAAGTCATACTTGGGCAAGAAGCTTTATATTCTTGTGAAATTCATTAAAAAAACGTATTTTCCCTAAAGCCAGTTACAAAGTTCAGTGGCTTTAAAAAAAAACACCAAAAAGTTTCTTTGTTCAATGTTCTCTTCCGCTTTTTCTTTCCTGTCACAGTGCATCTCCCAGGGACTCATCTCAAAGCAAAATCATCCGATTCACTCTTGGTCAGAAAAGGTCTTCTAGGTTAGCATTTCTTCATCTTCTGCAAAGCATGAATTACCTTTTGCAATATTTCTGGGTGCATGTTTAGGGTTCCTGTCAAAAACAGTTTGTAACTAGGCCTTTACAAACGGCTGAAATGGGAAAGTTTTAGATGGAATTTTTTTTTAAATTTTTGTTTTTTTGTTTTTTTGTTTTGAGGTGTGGAATGCATTTTGGCCCTGAAGGAAATAATTTGATTTTTTTTGTTCTTAGGAGCTTTTGCTTTTGAGAACAAAACATGGTTCTGGGAGTTCTCGCCCCACTGTATGAATTATATTTTGACCTGCATCATTGAAATCATAGAATCACAGAATGTTTTGGATTGGGAATGACCTTAAGGATCTCCTCCTGGTGGGGAGAGTGTCCCCTGCGTGCTGTGAGCCCCAGAGCGCGGTGTGGCTCCTGCTGTCCCCCCTGCTCTCACACCCAGCCCCTGGAGGGGAACCAGGGCCCTTCAGTCCCTTTTCTCCCTGGAGCCCAGCACGGTTTGCATGCCAGCTCGTCTGTCCATCTCAGCTCAGCGATCCT
The DNA here is from genome assembly GCA_035048045.1 of Chlorospingus semifuscus. NCBI lineage: Eukaryota > Metazoa > Chordata > Aves > Passeriformes > Passerellidae > Chlorospingus > Chlorospingus semifuscus. Next base: position 3,221,431 of record JAWWMS010000279.1, read on the forward strand.
AAGGGTTGCTGTGGTTATTGATCTGGGTAATAATCTTGTTATTTTACTATTATATGGCAATGTTTGACTAGAATATAAAATTGGTAAATTATACCATACCATTTTTGCTAAGCTTGTGAGCCTATAGCCTATGATCTTTATTCAGTTTGTATAGATTGTTTTTTCTGCTGAATAATTTCGATTTATTTCCCACGTCTTATTTCTTCTATGTTAACAGTGAATCTCTGCAGAATAATCCCTGTTAAAAAGTTCTGCATTTCCTTTTCACGTTCTTCCTTGATCTTAATTATGGCTTGACAGCTCATATTTGCTTAACAGAGGTGCTGAAGGGTAGTAAAATTGTTGTCCAAGCTCAGTACCTTCTCTCAGAAGTGTCTCCCGGAAACTGATTTTTTCCTTAGATTTCACAGACATGTGAAAAGTTTCTTGTGAAGTACCTTGACCTAATACCAAAAGCAGGGGCTTAAAAGCAGTTAGTTAAACTACAGTGGGGGGGAAAAAAGTCTAAGAGAAAGGATATCTTCAAGAGTCCTTTTGGCACGTGGGTTTTTATTCTTGGTGTGTTTTTATTGGCAGTGACAATACTGACTCAGATGGAAAACCTGTCACTTCTTAAGTGGTCACATGGTTTGAGGAGCTTTGTTTACTTTAAAATGTGACTGCCTTGCAAAACCTGTGTGGATGTGTGTGGGGAGCCTTTTCGCATCCATCACTGGAGGAAGATTGTCCCCTCCCATCCTGGGGCCCTTGCAGCCATCCTGGGGTGGGAGCCCCACACTCAGGGCTTCCAAACTGGGGGGCACCTTTGGGCTGAGGTGCCTTGTAGACAACCTAGCTAGTTCCCTGTCAAACAAATGAGCTTTTCATGAACTCCCTTGTCTTGGTGACTTTCTCAAAAAGTTTTATTTGTCACTGGTTGCCCTCAGCTCCTTCCCCTGCGGTCTCCTCTGCAGTGGATGAAGCCCCTCTGGGGTTTTCTTATGGGCCCTTTGCTGCAGTGATGAGTATGGACAACTTTTTAGCACCCCCAGTTCTGGAAAAAGTGCTGGATAATTTGAGAGACTGGTCTAAAAGTCAACCTCAGAACCATGATGTGCTGTGCTGATTCTGTGGTGGTTTGAGCTTGTAAATTAATTTCTGGGTTTGTATTTGAATGATGCCCTCATGTCTTGGACTCTTTTGAGCTTTGAAAGCATGTGCATGCAGCTGCTGACATTTTGGCTTTTTCTCCATGTTTCTTTTCATATTTTCTATTTCTTCACTGGTCCTGGATAAATCAGTTTATTTATGAAGCCCTGCCAGGTTCCTTCCTGGCTTCTCTTCCTTCTTTTAGAGGCACAATGGTGATTTGGCCAGTTGCATCCCCACTTTCTCTGACAACTGGGAGTTCTTCCTTTTACTTTATTAATGACACAAGTTATTTGAATAGATTTTTGTATTTTACATGAAGAAGCTTTAAAAAGATTCTGTGTGTGAATGTTGGCTTTGAAGTGTTCTGAGATGTGATGCCAGTGGCTTTCCTGATTCTATCGGGCTTTTCAGGGAAGTCTTCCACCTTCTTTTTTGCCTGAAAAGCATAAGTTTGTTGACTTACTCCAGAATAACTACATTTTTTTCCTAGTTAATCAGCTGAATCTGGTAAGTACAGGCTGTGGTGAGAGAATGCTGGAAGAGGCAGATGCCCAGTTTAAACCAGAGGCTAATACCAGCTCACTGATAATGTGGTCACTCTAGGAGAGGGCACTGAAGCTTTGTGTGATTTATATAGGCTCAAATAATTAAATCAGGTTAAAGTCTTGCTGGGCTTGGCTGCTGAGCTTTGTAGCTCTGTCAGGGCACAGATGTGATGTGCTTCTCTAGAGGGAAAAAGGCTGCCAAGTTCCATCTCATTGTTATTTCTGAAATAAGGGTAGCCTTTATGTGGCCAGCACGTGATGAAGTGTCTGGCAATCCGGTTTAACAGCAGTAATGTCTCACTTAGTGTTAACCTTTTGCCAGTGGTATTGCTCCCCTGAATTTACCTGCAACTATTTCTGATTCACCAGACTTATGGCAGGCGACTGTTAATTTTGTCTCAGGGCTTTTTTTCTGGTGTAAAACACTTCAGACTGCAGCTTGTTTGCCATACACTTTTCATCCAAGATGATCCTTTGATTTGTTCCTACGGGAGTAGCAACACCCTTATGAGCCTACACTTGTGCTGTGGATATTTTATTTTCAGCTTGTGCATGGTGCCCCATGGTTTCTTGCCCAGAGTGCTTTTTACCTGTGCTTAAAGCTGCTGTAAATTCTCCCGGCAGACTTCCAGGTCCCACCATGAGGGTGTCCGCTGCGGGCAGCGAGGCCAAAGCTCGTGGTTCCCTCAGTGCCAACAACCGACGCAGCCAGAGCTTCAACAACTACGACAAATCCAAGCCCGGCCTTCTCCCCCCAGCCCCAACCAGCAGCAATGACAAAGGTAAGCAATTAACAACTTGGATTTTTCTTAATGGTGCCTTCAGTTCAGAGGAAATTGGATTTAAGACTGTCTTGAAGTTCTGTGTTGTAAATATGACATCTGTAATCCAAAAGCCAGCTGTCTCTTCTTGAAAAAAGTATAGTCCTCCTTTAATATATCTGAAGTTGTGACTTGCTGGCCTGAAGGTACATCCAAAAACATAACTTTAAAATGTGCTGGCACTGGTGAACCATGTTTTTTCATTTTGCTTCAAGCACAGATAAGGGGGAAGGAATTAATCATAAAACAAGGCATTTTGATGATTAGTTTGACAAGAATGAAAAATGACCGCTAAAGATTTCTGCAAAGTTTTTATATGATGAATAGTACAATTTGCTTTCATTTCCATTACTATTGTGGACTATCCTGTAAGAGACAAAATTCCACAATTCCAATCTGATTTCAGGAATTATCTAGTGATGTGTGTGAAGGCAGGAACATGTTTTATAAAGGTTGCAGTGAAGGGATGTCTGTGGCAGCACATCAGGAACACTCAGAGCCATGCTGTGCGTGAAGCAGAGCTTTTTTGAATGACATTTACTGACTTTGTGTCCATTCACTAATTCAGTGACCTGCCAGCATTGATCAGCCTCAGTTGGTAGCTCAGAGTGGGGCTGGGGGCTGTGGCTGGTGAGAGCCGAGCGCATCTCTCCAGCCTGGCACAGCCAGATTGTCAGCGTGGGCTGGCAGCAAATCCCACATTCCCAAAGGCATTCTGCTGACCAAGGAGCCGGCTCTGGGCCTCAGCACAGGCTCCCTGCACTCACTTGACAGTGGCAGCCTTCAGGCTCAAGTCTCCTGGCTGGCCGTGCAGAGGTTCTGATAACTGTAATGAGCACTTTGCTCCAGGGAGCAGCACTGCTCTGGGTCAGCTTCTCTGTAGTTCTCATGCTTGGCTCTTTCCAGGAAACTCTGCTCTTCCTTCTCTGGAAATTGTTATCCGAGGGCTGCCTGTCAGTAGGGTTTGCAATGTTACCCCAAAAAAGTTATGGTGGCAGTGGAGAACCCTCAGCATTCTCCAAGGACGTTCTGAAACACCCTGCTCATGTTTTGTATAACAGAAAAATAAAATTCACCTCTGCCTAATATAATTATATTACAGATTAATGTATTAGCATAATAAGCTAATAATTTAGCAATACACTTTGGTAAATCAATGTGTATTCTTTTAGAATGGTACATTGTGTAAACAGTAATGATTTAACTGCAACATCAGCATGTAATAGTTGTCTCTAAACCTGAATTAGGTCTTGCTTTCACTTCAAAGAACAAGCTAACAGGTTTTAGTGTGAGCAGTAGAAACCTTGTTTTCCTGTGTAATATCTTCCCAGCCTCTTTCTTTGTCCTTCTTGTGAATATTCTTGTGCTCATGTCCCCAAGCACTGGACTGGGGAGAGGTGAGTGGGATTTTTGTCCTGCACGTGGGTTGGGTGGCCAGATGGTCCCTGCTGCATATGGGATGTGTGAGGTTATGCTGCAGGCAGGAGAGGACTTCCATCTCTTTTAGCTGTTTTCTCAGTCAACCAAGATTACTAAATAAGGAAGGTAAAGTACTGGTTTTAGTCTTCAGAAAAGAAAAAGAAAGAAAGAAATCCTTATGCATACAGAGAAATAATTTGTCAACTAACTTAAATATCAATTGCTTTTACACAGTCAGTTCTGGGAACCCTCATTCCTCACTATAATTCATGTCCTGAGAAAGATAAACTGGTTGCTGAAGAAGCACATGAGATGAACTGCTTCCTACAAATATTACAAATGACTAAAGGAAGCAAGGCTGGCTCTTAGGCTGACAATCTACATAAGTTGCATTAACTACTCAGAATTTTGCTCTGGTCAAAATTTCCAGTCATAAATTATTGTCTTAAAAAAAAAAGGCTTATGTAAAGTTGAACTTGAACTTTTCTTAAAAGTATAATCATGACACAAAGTTGGCCTGCATCCATGACAAACAAAAGCAATTGGTTTGACAAAATTTTGGCTTATTTTGAAGTTAATTGTAACATTGCCAGGCAAAGTTTATTGTCAAAGTGCTAGGACAATTCAGGTTTTCTGACCCATATCCTGTGTTTTGCCTAAGAAAATGAGACTTACATGACTGTGCTGTGTGCCAGGCTTGGTAAGTTTTCACCTCTTTACCCAGTGCCTGCTCCGTTGTGTTTTTGAGGAAGGAAGTGGCAGAAATAAAACCCAGCCTCTTTTGGCATGGTTGGTCACTTTGTGATAGAAGGTGGCCTTCAGTGTTTGAATGTTTGAATCATTTCTTACAAAAAGTAGGTTGTAATTTTTAGCTTTTATTAATCTGTGGCCTTTCCCTCCGAGTGCAAATTGTCTGGTTAGTCATTGGTCTGTGGCTTGTGGCAATGAAAGTGCATTAATTGAAACAGAATGCATCAGAAAGGAAAAGGACAGCAAATGGAGCATGGAAGAACAGCCAACTGCTGGGAAATAAATAACCCAGATTATTCAAAAGATTCTGTAAATCAGTTACTGATGAGACCACTGATTTCCTAGAAAACTTGGGGAAAGGATTTGTGTAATATCAAAAATCATTGCACCGTTGCAGAAGAAGATGAGGTTCTTGGATGGATGCACGTGTTTGATGTGAGGTGCACACATGCTCAATGTATAGAAAAGAGAGAAGTGTTCTCTAGTAGGGATCACTCAGACACCTGGTTCAGTCCTTCTCTGAGGTTAAGGCCTGATAGCTTTAACTTGCTTTTTGCAGTTAGAGCCTCAGTTTATACGCAAAATTCCTCTTTTATAGGGAATTTACCTGAACTCACAGGAATTTCAGGACCCTCATTCCTCACATCATAAAATGATAATGTGCTGTAGTATGGTTTTTTTATTTATTGTCATAGTGATTAGCCATTTATAATTGCAGATACATTCCAGAGAGGATATTTTTATATATGTAATTGGTGTTGCAGCTTTTTTGAAAAGAAAAATGCCATTAAAGTCTTAATTGCATTTTTGTCTTGTGGGGAATTGAGCACTTAGGCTTGTGGGTTTTGTGGTTTTTTATGTCATCCTAATCCCTTCATACAACAGGAGCCAGTTCTCTTCTGAATGGTCAGAATTACTTAGCCCATGCTTATGTAGGAATAGCTTTGCTTTACTTCCTTGTCCTTTAATGCCCTTGAACACCACAGGTCTCCAATGGCATGGAAGGCATCAGACACTTCCCATGTCCCTGCTGAACTCATCTAAGTTACCCAAAACTTTTCTAATGAATGTATAGAGGCAAATGAACATTGCATTTCTATGCCTGTGTGCAGTTAGTAGTTACTTTGAGGCTCCTCATTACCACATCTTTCTAATTGTCTGACAGGATCACCAGATAAAATACAGCCAAAATTTGATTGGCAAATGGGATGCAAAAATCCATATGCAATTTAGCATACATGAATCTATTTTTATCCATGGCAATGAGGACCGGAACTGCATCCTAGGTGGCATCAGGAAGGAAACTTAAATCTATCGAAACCTACAGCTTCAGTAAAGACTTGGATGCAGTAGGTTTTCTCCTGAGTTTATGTCAGTGTTTTGCTTGCACACAGTAGAGTCTCTTGAGCCATGCTCTGAAAGCAGCCTGCAGTTCTGCAGAATGGTGGGGATTTTTGGCCAGCTCTGAACACCCTCGTACACCCATTGTCCTCACTGTTCTGCAGGCACTCAGCTTGCGTTTTGCGGTCTCAAAAGTCTGATGCTGTTGGCTGGGAATATTCTGCTTATTACTTGTGTCAAATCTATAAAATCAGTGAAATTATGAAGCTGTAAGAGATATCAACTTAATAAGCCACCTCCACCATGTTGATGATGTGATACAGTACTGTGACAGGCTTACGTGCTTTCTTTTTATTTTTTTCTTCTACTTTGTTCCTAATATTTTATTTAAAATAATCCTACAGAGGGCAGTAGACATCTGTGGGAAAAATTACAGTATTCCTGTGGATCGAATGTTGAATAAAATATCGGTAGAAAAAACAATGTATTACCAGACTTTGCCCATTTCTGCTTGAGATCCAAGGAAATGGTTATTACTCAGGTTTATAAAGAAGGTAGGTTGATGTCAGGTTTCTCTTAGATAGCATCAGAAAAAGGAAAAAACCCAAGAATACATGCCTACAGATTCAGACTGTGAGATGAAATAAATAACTGTTTTCATAGCAGTGTCCATATGGGCAGGAGATAAGAAAAGTGTGTGTTCCTCTCATTTTATTTTATTTTATTTTACTTCATTTTAATTTATTTTATTTTATTTTATTTTATTTTATTTTATTTTATTTTATTTTATTTTATTTTATTTTATTTTATTTTATTTATTTTATTTTTTATTTCATTTTGTTTCATTTTATTTCACATTTTATTTTATTTTATTTCTTTCAAATTTTGAGTAAACCTTTTTAACTTGGAACACTGTGTATTTAATAACTGCCTTTAATATGTGAGGGGTAGTCACTGTGTTCACAAGGATGTGTGATGGCAGTTCAAGGGGCACACATTCCTTTAGGGGAAACCAAAAGTCTGGAAACGGGAATGAAGAAGAATAAACCATTGGAGAAGTTTGTCCAGAGAAGGGGTGGGATTTCACCAGTTTGGAAGTATTGAGGACTTGCCTTGGCAGGGCCCTGGACAACCTCAGCTCAGGTTACCCAGGCCATCCCCATCTCCTGCTTTCAGGTGAAGCTTGGGAGGAATATCTCCACAGGCTGCTTGTGACCTACACTGGTTACCACATTTTGATACCTATAAATATTATTTCCTTCTAAATTTTTTCTCAAGTGTAAACTGCTGAAATAGGAAGAGTTACTAAGGCATTTTGAAGGAGAGTTAAGGAGTTTCTTTCCTCTTTTGAACTTCATGTTACGAAAACAGGACTGACTGCCATCAGTGAAGTGTTAGCAAGGAGATGCCAGCCCCACTGCAGGGAGCAGACTGGTGTTTGGTTACACATGCCACATGTGTGCTCAAAGTGTGTGTGGGCAGTTATATTTATCAGGGTCAGGAGGCCAGGGCACCGGGTTCAGGGGCACAGTTCAGGAGGCCATGGCAGATCTGGTCAGAGCTTCAGCAGGAAAGCTCTTCAGAGTTAAATCAGTATCTCCATGTCAGCTGCACTAGGAAATCCATACTCATTTCTCTAAATGCCCTCTTGTGAAAGAGTAGAAAACCCTAAAGCTGGAAATGAGCCGTTGGAATTCCTACTGCTGATGATAAAAATGTTTCATATTCAATCCTGTACTGATATAAAAATGCATGACAATACACTCCTATGACTTGGTTCTGTGTGATACTGAGCTTGTCTTGAACCCAGCATTGCTTAAGGTCATTTAAAATGGCAGGTTTGGATTATGTCAAACCCTCAGGTTCAATTGAAAAAGGCTACTTTAGCAACTGAGAGGAAAAACTCTCATCTTCGTGTAAAGCAAGGCGAGAAATGTGTAAAAGGAGATGGAAACTCAGAGTTCTTGTGGGTAATGGCTTGAAGGCTGAGATATTCAGTAGTATTCAAATGGGCTTTGGAACAGAGGGATGCTGATAAAACACAGAGCTCTGCATAAATAGGGCTTTGGAAAATCTCTTCTGCTGTTTGGTACTTGAAGGGTTAATTTATGTTCTTTGTCTAAAAGAAAGGCTGCAAGGTTCCCTTATTATCTTCAAGATACCTGCAGTGACATTTATAGCAATAACAATTCTTCCTTATCTCAACAGATAGTGTGTGGGTATCCATTTCTCAGGAATTTGGTATTAGCCCAATTAAGACCACAAATTGGATAGAAATTTTAAGAATGAGGGTGTTTAGCCATTGGAAGAGATTAAATCAGACATAGTGAGTCAAAATTTAATATTTGCCCAGAGCTGGTGTTCAGACAGAAGTTCCAATTTTGGCTCAGAAATTACTGAGCCCTTTTGTCTTTAAGATCAACATAAATGATCTGGAAAATTTACCTGAAAGAAAAATCTTTTATTCACGCACATTAAAATGGAGGACAAGTCTTCTTTTGTAGCTTTATGTAAAATGAGATGAAATATTTGATGTTCTGAATGATTGGATTTGGCTTCTGTACCAAGTAAAGGACAATCAAGTGACATGGCACAAACTTCCTTGCTGGAAACGTTCTGTTTAACCTCATGCAGTTTTTCCACTCCTAATAAATTAATAATTATAAAGAGAGACAAACCCCAGGCTTTTGCCTTTGTGCCCAGCAATAGTATAAGAACTACAAAACCCAGAAGTGGTGAAAAAAGAGCTCTGGGCACGATAGAAATTTGTCTTAGGGCATTTAATTTTTTTTAAATGCCCTAATTTATAGAAGCATTCAGCCTGAATGGGAAAAAGAAGGCTTCTTATGGCTTCAGGTGCAGGGGTGGTTATCAGGATGGAGGCTGGGATGTTGGATGCAATTCCTGTGGCATGGAGCCAGCTGGCCTGGCTGGCAGAAGGTCACTGGGATGGCTGAACAGCATCTTGTTTTTACAATGGGCTGTTTGACAGGGGCAGCTTGTGACAGGGTAATGGGGGGATGCCTTGGCACTGACACAGGGTGGGTTTAGATTGGAGATTAGGGAGAAATGTTTTCCTGCCAGGGTGGTGAGGCATGGCATGGGTTTTGCTGTGGCTGCCCCATCCCTGGAAGGGTTCCAGGCCAGGCTGAATGGGGCCTGGAGCAAAAGGGTGTAGGGGGGTAGAATTTAAGTAAATAAAGGTAGTATGGAAAGTAGTCTTACCCCCTAGAGAGTTGCAGCTGAGCAATTGAGGGTTAGAGGCAGGCCTGATGCTCACAGGGCACACCTGTAGCCACTAATAAGAATGTTCTAAAAGAGTGGATTGGTTGGTTGAGGGGGAACTGGAGTCAGCTGGCTGCTGTGAGGACAAGGCAGAGTCAGTGCCCGGAGGAGCTGCCTGTGAGAAACACCAAGGAGGAATGAAACTCTGGCAATGTGGAACCCTTACACTGTAATGACAACAGAACTCCAGCTGTATATGACAACAAAAGGGGATGGTGGAAGGTGTCCCTGGCCATGGCAGGAGGTGGGACTGGATGATCTTTCAGGTCCCTTCCAACCCAGCCACTGTCCTGTGATTCTGGTATTACATAACCATTGTTACAATAATATTTTGAATTACATCTTTTACTAATCAAAGACTGGCTGGTCCTGAAGTGTTCAGGTGCTTGGTGCCTTGTAGAAGGGAGAGTCCATACGCCCCCCAAAGTTAGTTTTTCCAGTGCTCCCTGACAGCGAGCCACTACAGGATCCAGTGGCACACAGATAGGATGTAAATGTGACATTTTAAGCCTGGTGTCACAACCCATGTCCTCTGTAGGCTGAGGATTTCCAGCTGAGGACTGTCTTGCACTGAGGTTGATACTGAAGGGGCCTTGACCCTTTGGTAACAGCTGCCAGCTCATCCCTGAGCCTGTTTTAGCTGTGCCAGAGGGCTGGTGCTGGGCCCAGCTCTGCCAGGCTGCTGGGAAAGCTTTGGGAACCAGGGGCAGCAGAAAGAGCTAAACAATTCACTTGAGACTGTAGCAAAAATAGGTAGAGTTCCTGAGATTGAAAGATCCCTGTGCTTATGATGAGCAGTATATGGATGTCAGAATGAAACAGTTGGCTTGTGCAACATAGAACAGCAAGTTAAATTTTTCTTATTTATTTATTTATTATTTATAATTTTGGCTAGCTATAACTTTCTTCATGACTGAAAATTATGTTCTTATAGGCTTAGAAAAAAAGTCCCTTTCTTTGACTTTTTGAAACAGCTACTTTCACTCTTGTTCTATATCCATCTTGGGGGTAGTATTATTTTTAGGTTTCTCTTTCTTTAGAAATGAATTTGATTTATTGAGAAATGAATCTAATGTTGAATGAATCTCAAATTTACTTTTGAAATTATGACTTGAAAAGACTGCAAAATTCACGAAGATTAAAAGATTGCGAAAGTAGAAAATATATTTAAAGAGGCATAAGTCCATAAAATATGAAACCAGTTTGCCCACACTTTCAAATTTTCACTGGGAAATAAATGTGATTGTCTCAACACTGTGAAAATGTGATAATTACTTAAGTTTCAGTCATCCTACCCTGTAAAAATGTTCCAGTTCTTCATTTAGGTCAGGCATGAAGCAAACATCATATTCTGCTTAGTGTTTAGGGTGCTGCCTCTGTGCTCCTCTGTGCTGGCATCCAAGAGATGCTCTGGTTTTATTGGCCAAGGGTTTTCCCTGACATGTAAAATAAATTTACAGGAATTGTCTCAATAAATCCATTACCAGAGCAATGGGTGCTTTCTGTTGCTCTGCTGTGTGCATTACCAAAAGCAGATGCTGGAGTAACCCTATCCACTTCTATAAACACAGCATACATTGAAGGTATTTACAAAATACTCAGGGCGATTTATTTTGCCTTGGATGTAGTGATCATGAATTTGATGATGCAAGAGTGAAAACAAAAACACAGAGAGAAAGGAAGGTGAGGTTATCTGAACAGTGTGCTGAGGAACCTGGTACTTTCTTTTGGTGAGTCATAACTTTGAAGTACAGATATGGCTCCTGGCTTTAGCTCTGTTTGAAGAACTCTGCTTTAAATTTTCACAAGTTTGCAGCTTACACTACATATTTGTAGAATTGCATCTGTAAAGATCATGGGGAGTCTGTGCTCCAGCTCTGAAAGAAAATCAGCTGTATCCATGTAGAAAAAATTTCTTCATTGTTTTATGAATTTCTAAAGCTTATACCAACTATGTTCAAAGTCCTGTGGTCTTGTAAAGCTCCACTCCAGCCATGATTAAGCCTTCAGCCAGGCTTTGTTTAGGTAGAGGATGCCATATTTTTAAATGCCAGATTCAGCCAGCTGACAGGTGTTCACAAGTCTGTTCTGAAATGTCTCATGACAGGGGTGGGACCATCTCTTCACCTGTATCCCTTCCAGTGTCCATTTGGTCTTAAAAGTAGCTGTTAAAAACATGCATCTAAAACCATTCTGTCTGGCTAAAAATAAGGCATGTTTTTGCTCTTCCTTGATCCCTGTCATGTTTGTAAGTCTTCATGTATTTGAAGGCTTAAAATGTCTCCCTTCAGCCTTTTATCTTCTAGACTAAGCAATCTTTAGTACTCCATCCTTTTTCTTATAGGTTCCTTGTGATAAATGCCTTTAATGTGATAAATCTCTTTTATGTCTGGATGGTCCCTACTGGCCCTTTTCCAGTTTGTTAGTCTCCTTTAGAGGGGTGCTGGAGCTGGACACAGCGCTCCACCTGATGCCTTATTTTGCTGCTGTACAGCATGGAGTAGTTAAGTTCTTTGTCTTCTATCCTATGATTCTCCAAACCTCTGATTCCATATGGGATGCTCCTAAAGCATTTCTGAGTGACATGTGTATTCCTTTAGTGCCACATTATGGAGTGTGCAGCTGCATTCTGCTGGGACTCCTTTTGCTGCAGTGAAGTTGCACAGTTGTTGTTTGACCTTTTACATTTAGGCATTCAGTTTCTTCTTTCTCAGCACACACCTCTTCATTCAGCCTCAGTGAATGAAGTCTTACTGTCTCAAGTCTATTTCTCCAATTTACCAAATGTATTAACGCTGAGAAATTCCCCTGACATGAGGCTCCTGCCGTGTGTCAGAAGGTGACCCTTGTAAGAGTCATTAGTGTCAAACAAAATACTCATCTTTGGCCAGCTGAGATATATGTGTGTCCTGGGGTATGGTTTGCACCCTTTCCCTTTTCTAATCAAGGATGCTTTTGAAAGATTGGCTCATCTCAGTAAATCCTCAGTGACATATTTGTGTTGGGTGTGTGCCCATCAAACAGCTTAAAGACAGTCAGGAAATAGCAAGCAGCATGGCATGTTTATAGGGCAAGATGTGAGTCTGCAGTGAATCATATTTGTGCTTAATTTTACAACTGTTCAGCTGGCTGAATCTGGCATTTAAAAATATGTCCTCTTCTACCTAGATAAAGCCTGACTTAAGGCTTAATGGTGGCTGAAGTGGAGCTTTACAAGACCACAGGACTTTGAACATACTTGGTATAAGCTTTAGAAATACATTAAATGAGGCAAAAATGTACTTAAACGGAGTTTCAGGGAAAAAAATACCCTAAAAATATTAGCCAGTGACATGTTCTTAACAGTACAGTTCATGAGGATAAAGATCCTGAGCTTTGAAGTGAAATTTAACCTTGAGAAGCATCTTCTTGCCCAGTGTACATCTGCATAGCTGCCTTGGAGGTGGGGGAACCACGTTAATTTGTACCAGCTGAAGAGCTGGTCCAGCATTTCATGGCCTTTGCAGTGCCTACATGTTTCCTTTTAAAATAAATATTTACAATTTCTCATAAATTTATTGTTGGGTGCAGTGTGCCAGAAAACCAGCCATGGAAACAAAGGTTCACTATTAAATCATGGGAGAGGAAAGAGCAGTGGTGCTAGAGCCCAGACCTGCCCAAAGGCCAGCATGTTTCTGCCACCTCTGCAGGAGCCCCTTCTCCTTGGGTAGGAGCACTTCCAGCCTCCCTGGGCCCTTCCATTTGTGACTTCTCTGCTGAGCCTTTTGCCTGTTCCTCATCCATAACCAAATATTCCTGAAGAATCTGGGACTGGCAGCAGAGAGCTGAAAGGAAGAGGACCCCACCATAAATTGCAGTTTGTGTCTGTCGTTTGGTTTTGATACAAATGGGCAATATTTCCTGACTGCAGTTCTCAGCCCACTGATTTTCATAGTGCCTGTTTCATACAACCTGCAGGAGAGATGTGTCAGAACAAGCTGCTAACTGTGCATATAGTCCACTTGAAGTATCAAGTCTAATGAAAGACTCCATAACAGCTTCCTGCCTGGAATTCATTAATGCCTTTGAATAAGTCTGTTATGAGAAGTCTTGGGGGATTAAATTGTACAAATAGTCAGAAGGAAATGGAGAAGAATGAACAAGAATGGTATTTGTCTAGTGTAAAATGGAGAGTGCAACTTGTTTTGAATGGCACAGTAAACTTGGTTTCGTTATTTTTATGATCATCTAACTGGTATGTGCTCAATAGAGGTCCCTCCAGCCTTTTTTAGGCATCCATGTCAACAGCATTTTGAATTTTACAGTAGCTAAACAAAAACAACAAGGAATTCAAATGTCTTAGTTGGTTATGGCGAGACAATGAGAAAAGGGGCTGCCTGTGCTCCAGTTTTATTTCCCCTCACCTCAGCAAAAATGCTGAGTCTTGGCTAAGTGAGCTGGCCAACAGCAGAACCCTTGTTCCATGTGCTGGAGCTCTGTGTGAATGGAGGCAGCTTGGCAGGAACGTGGGAGTTGGGTTTCTGACATGTCCCTGGGCTTTGGTGAGGGCTTTCAGGGAGAGAACACATTTCTGTGAATGCCTGGAGCTGCTGTGGAAGTCACACAGTTCACAGCACTGGGATTGAAGTAGGTATGATGGAAGGGAAGAAAAATGTCGTGGAGTAAAGGTAATTTTTCTGTTGTGTTACAGTGAATTTAATCATCGTTAAAGAGAAAATCAGTGGGCAGAAGTTGAAGGAAACAATTCTGCTCAGTTAGAAAGGGTCCTGAGCAACCTGGTCTAGTGGAAGGTGCTCGTGCCCATGGCAGGGAGATGATCTTTAAGGTCTCTTCCAATATAGTTCCAGCTATGATTCTAAGGTTTCATCCTCAGCAAAGCAAAAATATTCCCTACTCAGGGCTTTTCTCTGGTTATACAGAATTTCCCTATCTGGCAATTTCTGCTTTAAAAAGAAAAAATTCTGTTGGGTTTTTTTGTGGTCCAGAATAGAAGAGAGAACAGAAAGCTTCAGCCATCCTGTGGGTGGAGGCCATGCCCACCCCTCGTGGCAGCTCGGCCAGCTGCAGTTCTCCCAGTGCTACAATGGAAATGGAAATGGAAATTTCTGTGGGCCACAAGAGTTGTGCTTATTTCGAGGAGGAACTGAGTGCCAGGGTGATCTTGTTGGGAATGTTCTGCTCTACCTGCTTGTGGTTTGGGTTATGGAAAGGTTGGGATTTTTATAGTTGGCTCCTGGCAGGAATGCAGACATTTCCATACTTAGAGGGTTTGATAAATGATCATTGGAGAAGAGAACAACTCAGCTAAGAAGTTCTTCTCTGTAGGAGTTTATGTGTAGTGCTTTAAAGGAGAGTATTCTGGTGGGTGGATGGGAAGGGTCAAGATTCACCATTTATTCTTCTAGATGGGAAATGATGAAACTGCCACAGTGGTTTCTGCAGTTCTGACGCTGTAATGTCATAGAGCAGAGCTGCTTTTATTTCCTAAATTACAGTCTGGTTGTGGATTTGCTTTCACATCTGTTATCTAATCTATAGGCTGGACTAAAAGGTATTTCTCTTCATAAGAACTTTGCCCATAGTTGTGAAATAAAAAAAGTTTTTTCATTCAAAAATGGGTAAAAAATGCTTTTAAGTTCTTGACCCTCCTAAGGAGTGTAACTATGAGAACATCCTTTGTCTGTGTGTTGCCTTTCATGCTTATAATGATGGACTTTGAAAGTTTTCAGTTATAGCAAATCAAAGTCCACTTACTTCGAGTGAACATGACAAATGATGGGAAATTGCATATATTTTCTCCTGACCTTATTATAACATAAGCTCTCAAAGACTTCTGTGGAAGAATTAAATCATAAGCTTTCAGATTCTTTTTTTTCTTCTTCACACACGGGTGGGTTTGCAGATGCAGTTCAGTCTTTGCAGGAGCAGCTGAAATCAGATTTACCCATGCTACAGTGTGTATTGGCATTGGAACTGGACCACCAACATCTTTTTTAACAGGAACACTAGGAACAAAATAGATTTCAGGCCAAGATTTGACTTTGAAAAGAGGAAAGTGATCATTATTTATTGTAGACCGTAGCTTGAGTTTGAAAACATTTCTTTTATAGTCAGTTTTAGTTAATGCAGGTTGCTGAAGAAAGAAAATACCTCCCTCACAAAGGAACACATGGGAAATAATAAGCTTATTAACTGAATGCATGAAACCTGCTCCCCTTTTCATGAAAGAAGGGTCTATGCTATGCTGAATAAAACTTTCCCCTCTGCATGCTGATGTGTGCTGCACGAATTGATGTTGTGCTTCATTAGGAAACCCAGCATTTGAAGCTGCATTCTGGCAGCAGAACTCCTTTTGCTTACCAAACTTGGCCAGAGGAGTAAAAGAGCCAGCACTTGTTCGTAAGGAAGGAACAGAGAGTCTGAAAAACTGAAGTTTTCTTCAGCTGGAGCAATTTTTCGTGTGTTATGGGGTGAACCTTTTATTTCTTGCAGTAACTGTGCATAGTGCAATGTAACAAATCACTTGAGGATGATCAGTTTCTAGTTTCACTGTATTTGACCCAAGTACAAATCAAAATCCGCCACAGCTGTGTAAGAAAGTACCTTCTTTCCTTTCCCAAAGATCTGCTGCTTAACTGTGGACTTTGTGAATATTGTTTATTCATTTCAGGTGCATAGCATCCAGTATTCGCAGAATTCACTTTGTGGAAAACGTTAAGTAGACGCTCTGAAAATTACATTACTGTTGCAATATATTCTATTTTTTTAATGTTACAGTCATAGTATTGTCCTAATTCTGGTTTCTCTGACATGTTTGTAAATGGAGCTGCACTGTGCTCCTCCGACGCCACTGGCAACAGAAGCAAAAGTCACTTCCAGACAGGAGGGTGGGTGTGGGGGCGTTGGGACAAAGGGAGCGTTGTGTTTATAAACAGATAAACTGGGGAAAACATACTTTAGTCAGTGACCAAACATTAGTAAAGAAATAAATAGATTTCCTGAAAACATTAAAAATAATTTAAAAAAAAGAGAAATTGAAAAGTTCTGGATTTTGCTGGGAAATAAATTTTGAGCAATGCTTTGGGATTTGGAAAACAAGGCATTTCACTTGATCCAAGCCAAGCATCTTTTCCCAGAGGTCTGTGACCTGGAGCATTCATGTGTGCTGTTAGGATGTAGTTGTGGTCCCAAATCAAGCTTCCTTTCACTTGCAGAAGGAAGCTGTGGAGCTGGTGAGAGCCCTGTGTGGTGTGGTGGCCTCAGTGCTGTGCAGTGACCTGAGAGCCAGCTCAGTGTCTGGGACAGGGACAGGCTCCTCAGCCAGGCTGTGGACCGGGCTCTCAGGTCCCTCCTGTGCCGGGGGAGCGGCTTTGTGTGGGCTCTGAGTGCTGGGCAATGCAGGCTGCCTTTGTCCATCCCATACCACATTTCCTGTAGTGTTCTCAAACTGTTCTGAGGTACCTGCTTGAGAAGGCAGATTTCTTTCCTAAGAAATCTGCTCAGTTGTCTGCATGCTCAGACCACCAGCTGAGTTTTTGTGCCTGCATTTGTTGTACTAACTGGGTGTACAACCAGCTCTTCTACTTTATAGACACAGCCTTACAGGTCATTATTTTGTGACCCTTCTGTTGCCCCAGTCCTGTTTTTCTGAGCAAGTGAAGGCTTCCCTGCCCATAGTGATCAGTACATTGGTCCCTCCCAGGACCTGGCTGCAAATCCATCCCAGGCATGTTCATGAATCCCAGACAGCTATGGTGATTTCTGGGCATGGCTGTTCTTTGTGCTGGGATTTGTTTAGCATGATGAGGCCAGAAGACGTGGATTAGGAACTTAGTGTTGAAAGTACTGTCAATCTCCAGTTCCTATAGCAATATCTCAATATTGAGATGGGCTAGTACTATTTAAAAAAATAATCTGTACAAATTGACTGTACAATATGCACAGTTGGGATTTTCATGAAGCTTTCACTTCATTGCTGGACGTCTTCTATGGAAGGCAGGCTGAGACAAAGGCTTGCTTGTTCTGAGTTTGCAAAAGGAGCCCGGTGTGGGGATGGGAAGTAGACTGTGATGAGCAGGAGGACTTCAGGAAATGAAAACAAAAACAAAGCAGCAGTGTATGGTAAGAGGCACGAAGGAAAGAGCAGTGGTGCAGCTTCTGAAAGCAGAGTGGGGAGCTCTGCTGGCAGCTTGTGAAGAGCTTGTCACCTTCCTTCCTCTCTGTGTCAGGGCACTGGGACTCCTCCCACAGTGGAGGAATCCCTGGAAGGGCTCAAGGAAAGGTGTAGGTGTGGTGCTTAGGGGTGTGGGTAAGTGGTGGGCTTGGCTCTCCGGTGTTAATGGCTGGACTCCATCTTGGTTGTCTTTTCCAACCTTAATGATTGTCTGATTCCTGTGCCATTATCTTTCTGGTCCTCCTTAACACATTGGGTTGAATTCAGCAGGCTTGAGCAGAGCAGCAACAGACCAGATATCACTGAGATATTTGGTGGCTTGATTTTCCTTCTGTGTCAAACAGGAGCAATACCCTGGAAGTCAGCAGGCTGGCACAAGCTTAAAAGCAGCGTAAGTCCTGTCTGTATCTGTAACCTAGCTCCTGATTCCTTCCAGCTCCATGTGGGTACTTGGCCATAGGAAAAGGACTAGCAAAATCAGCCAGTATAATAGTTAGTTACTGATTAAGAGTCCTGGAAACCTTCTGGCTTCAGTAATAGTTTTAAAAGTATCATTAGTTCCTGCTATTTCACTTTGCCCATAACCATGTGAAATGGCTGAGTTTATTATTAAGGAGTCTCTAATACTGTTAGAAACTCAATTCTCTGCTAAGTCAGGAGGATGTATGTGACTGAAATCTTCAGTAGATCTGGTTTGGATCAGAGGAGGGAGGTTAACAGAGCCGTATCTTCACTGAGCAACTGAAAGTGAAGTAAAACAGTCCCTGTGTGGCTGCAGCAGCTCGTGATTTACAGGGCTGGATTCTCAGGGCTGCTCCTGCTGCCGAGGACGCACGCTCTCCGCTGCTGTTGATTTTTGAATTAAAAAAATGCAGCTCTGTACACAGTTTACTTTCGTGCTAGAGGGCAGGGAAATATAGGTAAGAGCCGTTAATCCCCAGCAGGCTGCTGGGCAGGCGAACAGACACAGATGACAAAGTTTAATTGGAAACATGAGCAGTTTAACAGAAAACATATTTGTGATAATTGAGAGAGTAACATCTCCAAAAGGGAAACTCTGCAAAGAGGAACTGATTCAGAGGAGAAGTGGCCACTGGTAGGTGAGTGTGATTTTTCAAGCTCTCTTTAGGCTCGGAACTAATTTCTTAATAAGAACAAATGACATTAGGAGGAACTAAGTAAATAATAGATTTGTTTTCTCTGTGGGGGAGGGCTGTATAGTTACTGCCACAAGTTTCTCTTACAGCTGTACTAGGATATGTGGTAGTACTTAATTTAGGTTCTTTACAAAAGGGTACAATTGGTTTTATTTTTGTACGTGGAGTTTTCTTCTACCTTTGCATTGTGAAGAAATTACCACCCCCACCCCTAATAACTGAAAGGACTTTAGTTATAGTTTTTCCTTACTCCTGCATTTTTTTATGTTTGAGGTTTTTCTAAGAATCGAACTTGGACAGCGAGTATTTTGCCAAAAACAGAGGGAACCCTTAGTTACAAAATAGTGCTGTGTTTTTGCTAATGAAAACGTATTGTGGACTTAATAAGGGAGAGCACATTGCAGAACACATTTTGGTTTGAATTGGAAGAGATTCCTTTTCTTCCTTCTTTTTCTTGAAACAGCAAGTAAATGTAAATTATACAGTAGGAGCTCATTGCTGCTCTGCTGGGTAGGAAAAGAAATCTGGCTTTTATTTTCTCTGAGTTTCACTGATATTGAAAATACCGATGTGTCTTTTTAATGTTATCAGTGTGAAATTCTTGATGTTTAATTACAGAAAGAATCTCACAGTAGCTCTAATACCAGGTACTACCGTGTTGATTTACTGGGTTGTTTTCTGTGTTTTTTCCCAGAGCCTGCAGACAGCACGGCCTCCCAGCCCACAGGAATGAATGAAAATGTCTCATCCTCAGCTCAAAGCTGCAGTGCTGTTCCTTGCAATAACTCCTCAGCCATCCCTCAGCCCAGCTCTGCTATTAAACCTTGGCGCAGCAAGTCCCTCAGCGCCAAGCACACAGCGACGTCTTCCATGCTGTCCGTGAAGCAGCCGGCAGCGGAGCCTCCCAAGCCTCCCTCGGAAATCGCCAAAGCAGCTCCCAACGCTCAGAAATCCATGCTGGAAAAACTGAAACTCTTCAACAGCAAGGGGGGCTCCAAAGCAGGAGTGTCCGGGACCACGCCGGAGTGTCCGGGCTCTCGGGACAACAGCTGCGAAAAGCTGGAGGCGCTCCTGAGCTTTGAGGAGAGCGAAGAGATCGATGCCACCAACCAGAACGTGAACAACCCGGGATCCATGTCCAGCAGCCCCAAAATTGCACTCAAGGGAATCGCACAAAGGACTTTCAGCCGCGCGCTCACTAATAAGAAAAGTTCTCCAAAGGGTAATGAGAAGGAGAAAGAGAAACAAAAAGAGAAAGAAAAGGATAAAAGCAAGGACATTACAAAGAGAACATCCATCACCGAGAAGCTGGAGCTGAAGGAGGAACCTAAAGAAGAACAGACAGCACTAACAGCAACAACAGAGATGCCAAAAAAGTCCTCCAAGATCGCGAGCTTTATCCCGAAAGGAGGGAAGCTGAACAGTGCCAAGAAGGAGGCCTCTGCCCCTTCGCACAGCGGAATACCAAAACCAGGAATGAAAAACACCACAGGGAAATCCTCAAGTGCCCCTGTTGCTGCCAAGGAGGGCGAGCGGAGCCGTGGCGGGAAGGCCAGCGCGGGGCTCTCCCATCAGAGGTCCCAGCTGGACGGCCGCCACTCCAGCTCCTCCTCCAGCCTGGCCTCCTCCGAGGGCAAGGGCGCGGGGGGCCCGCAGGGCAGCAGCAGCAGCCAGGCCGTGAACGGGCCCGCGGTGAGCACGCACACCACGGGCAGCAACACCGTCAGCGTGCAGCTACCTCAGCCCCAGGCGCAGTACAGCCACCCCAACACCGCCACCGTGGCGCCCTTCATGTACAGGTACGGCACCGCCGCCACGGCCCTCCTCACGCAGGGAGCTGGCCACTGTCCTTCTTCCCAAGGATTCTGGGATTCACATCCTCTGAGCCTCAGAGTGGGGAAAAACAGTGCTTGTCTCGTTTGCTGTGCCCGTGTTGTGCCACAGCAGAATGCAGTGTGGAGACTGTTCACCCACAGTGACGGTGTTCTGTTCCCTCGGCCTGTCAGGGCCAGGTGTGTGTGTGTGTGTGTGGGGACTGTG
>JAWWMS010000279.1:3245423-3273592 GCA_035048045.1 Chlorospingus semifuscus
TGTGTCCTGGGCTTTTCTAGTACAGACTGACATCAGCCCTGTGTGTCCTGGGCTTTTCTAGTACAGACTGACATCAGTCCTGTGTGTCCTGGGCTTTTCTAGTACAAACTGACATCAGCCCTGTGTGTCCTGGCCTTTTCTAGTACAGACTGACATCAGCCCTGTGTGTCCTGGGCTTTTCCAGTACAAAATGACATCAGCCATGTGTGTCCTGGCCAGCTGTGCCAGCCCTGCATCTCCAGCTCTCAGTGCTGTCATTGTTGGTTCCTTTCCCAGGTGCTTTACCAGGTCTGCCCCATCCTCCCCTCCCTGTGGGGAGGTTGAGCTCTGCCCTTGATGAGTCAGGCTGGTTTCAGTGTTGTTCAACACCAACAGCAGCAAGAGGCCCCTTCTCCCTCTGCCCCAGACAGTCCTGTAAATTGGACATTGTTCCAGTGGTTTTACCCCCTCTCCAGGCACAGCATCCTGCTACATGAGTCAGGTGAAATTAGGAGCATTGCAACAGGCATTCCCACTGTGTCTTTACGTTTTTACAGCAGCACTTACCCTTGGGGCAGGACTTCCAGCTGCCTGTTGGTGTGGCTCTGTGAGCACAACACAGCATGACTTGTACAGTGAAATGAGTCACAATATCTTACTCAAATCTGACTGTAAATCCTTACATCACCTTTCATTACCTGGCAACCATAATATCAGACAATAAATTGGAGTTTGAAGTTGGTTTTGCCCTGTCATTTCTCTTAAAATGGAAGTGATGTTGAAGAGATCCTAGCAGGAATGTAACATGACATCACATCTTCCCTGCTTTATCTTCATGCGATACAGACTTTATTGGAGAGGATCAGATTAGCCACAACAAATGATGTTATTGATAACTAAGACACATATGGCAATCCAAGTGTTTTAAGACCCCATCTGACGAGCTGTGAAGCCTATCTTCAACTATGAATTTTTTATTTTTTACAGCTGAGTGCTTGTTTCCATTTCTAGGACATAATTCAACATGGGGCTAATGAATTATGTAAAGCCAGTGTGCTGGTGTGTTCTGAGGAGTGGGACAGAGTGGCTGAGGGCAGGTGCACTCGTTGTTGTCCTTGAGGCACTTTGGATGGAGGGTGGCTGCACATCCCTGTTCTGTTTTGCTTTCCAGATCTCAGACAGGCAATGAAGGGAACGTGACAGCCGAGGCCAGCACAGGAGGGGTCAGCATGGATTCTGCTCTTTATGTCAAAACTGCCCAGCCTGCCCTGGAGGACCTCTCAGGTGAGTCCTGCAGCATGACCCGTTACTGGCTGTGGTTTGGTTAAACAAGAATGGGCTACAGCAAGGTGATTTTATTCCTACTGCTTTTGTTCTTAATAGCTCTATTTCTGTCAGCTCTTCAGCAGCGAACTGGGTGTCAGTAATTTGAACTCTGGATGCTTAAGTTCAGCACAGGTGTGCTCCCCAAATTTCTTGAAATCACCCAGAATTCTTCCTGCTTAATGACATGTGCAGCATTTATTAGGATTAAGCTACTATAAGGATCCTAAGCATTCTCAAGCATTGTTTGATTTTAAAAACTTCATTTTGGAGCTTACAGAACAGACTGTGTTCACTTCCTTGATGTTTTGGTTTGGAGTAATCTTACTGTCACTCGTATGAATCTGATCAATTTGAGAAACAGCCTTTGCAGCAATAGGGCACCAAAATCCAACTACACTCTATTGTGTCCAGCATACAGAAGCTGAAGCTGGTTGTGGCTAGAATATGAGTAATCTAATTTAGAAAGTATCTGGTATATTTATCTAGAATTCCTGCTACTGTTAGTATATGCTCGTTAGAAAAATAAATTAAGCTTACCAATATAACAAAGTGATTTTCAGCAATCACATTTGGTTAGACTATACTAGATTCTACTAATGTGATCTAAAATGTGTTTTTAAAGTCACAGTCTGATCTCCTCCTATCCCCATTTCAGCAATATTTATGACTTTTCTTACTGTGTGCCATTGCAGGATATCTCATCTGTAGAATTTCTCAGGTTTTTTTCCTTCTGCTTAGTCTTGGTGTCCCCCAGTTTAATGTGGGGTTTGAAACCAAATGCCCTCCTTGGAAAAGTGATGTGGCTAAAGGTTTCACAATGAGATTCACTTCATACTGCATTGTATATTCTGTCAATACTACCTGTGTGCAAAGGTGAGAGGCAGAGTCACTGGAGAGGAAAAGGGCTGCAGGAATGCCTAGGTGAACATATCTGTGTGTACAATTTGTACATAGGTGGATTAAGGCACAAGGGATAAAATCCTTGAGAACATTTTTGGGTTCATATTTAAATATGAGAGTTGCAAGTAAGAAACACAATGTCCAGCTGCTTAAACTTTTTGAGCATTTCCTCTTAATGATCATATTGGCTGGGCTGGATGTATTTCAGCCTGCAAACTGAGAAGTGTTTCTAGATCACAAAAGGTATTCAGTCTTTAATGACAGATGTTTTGTAAGTACAAACTATTACTCAACTGGAATATGTAAGTTTTGGGATCCAGAGGCAGAAGACAGCTGAAAAACTCAAACAAGGGAGATGCAAAGCCCAGCTGTGCACAGCCAGACCAGACAGCAGCAACCATGGAGGGGCCTTGGGGGAAACAGAGCAAACTAAACAAATAGTCCTTCAGCCAAAATGAATTATAAGAAATAAGGCACAGATATCTTCTCTCCCTGCATAGCAGCTATTGATGCTGTTGATTTAAAAGCACATATAAAACAAAAGAGAGCATAAGTGGGCAAAAATGGAAGCAGAATTGTTTAAGGATGCTGCCTGCTCGTGAGGAGCTAAGTGATTTCGGAATTGAACTCTAAGGGCCAACTGTCCAATATCTGTCTCTAAAGTATACTTTCAGTTTAAGCAGTGGAATGTCATTTAAGTGAAAATTTGGTATCAATTTAGGCATAAGAGTGATCTCAGTAGAAATTGCTTTAGTTTGTCTCCTGTGTGTTTTCCTAAGAAGTTACCTACCATTTGCCTTCACATTTGTGAGAGAAATGATCTGTAAAAGAGCACTGTGACATTTGTTAAGCTGAAGGCCTATAAATATTTTATGGTTTTTACTACAAAAATTTGTAGATCCATGAGTATAGAAAATGTTTTCTGTCCCAGAGACCCACTGGCTAAAGTAATCAGTCTTGTTAGGTGGATGTTTTCAGTCCAGCCAGACCATAATTGTTTGACCTCTGGCTTAAGTGAATTGTAACTCAAGGAGGTGATTTCCCAGAGAGCAGAGACTGATTAAAAGATAAATGCTTACAGGGGCACTAAGCACTTTGGTCGGTAGTTTGTAGCACAGGCAAGAGTGTGTGAGTGGGTTTTTCTGTGCCCACTTAGGTGACATCTTTTAGAAACATGAAATTTAAAGCAGAGAATGTAGAAAGTTCCATCACCAGCTTTTTTTATCTGATTCTTCACATTTCTGATGTGTGTAATATATAGATATCCATCTAAACTAGCAATTGTGTGGGTGCCCAGCATCCTAGCAGCTCAAAAATGCATCACATGTACAGAGAAGGCTGATACAAAATGTGAAAAGTTTTACATTTACTGTAGTATTTTCTTTAGTCATGAGTTGTAAACCCTTTAGAATGAAATAATTTCCTTCTGTGCCCAACAGAAGCTTTGTGACAGTTTTTTGGAGGTTTACTGTTCCAGCTTTCAGCTTACAAAGAATAGGCTGGCACTACTAGAAATTCACTTCTCTTTAGCCTCCTAGAGGATTTAACTCTATAAAGCTCAGCTGAGGTAGCGACCAAAGCATTTCTGAATTGACAGCTGAGAGCATGTAAATAAATTATGCTGACACACTAATTAAATTATTAATTTGATAAAATGAAATTATGCTGAAACAGTAGGAAGACTTTATTTTTTTGTGTACATAAACTCTACTTTTAAGGAGCAGGACATGAATGTGTTTAAAATAAAGTACTTAAAGAACAGGATTTCTAATGCTGTGAAAACTAAGTCATCCCCCAACTCTGTGTCACGTAGCACATTTTAGGAACAGTAACTGTGTTATGTGGACAAGCAAAACCTTTTGTTCTTTTACCTGAAACATCACTCAGCATGGAGCCAGCACAGTTTAGTTTGTGGAAAGCTGTTACTGTAGGACAAAGAAGATCTAGTGAAAACACAGCATTGGAGAAATTGCCTGTGTGAGGTTAGTGTTAATTGCATCAATGTATGAGATGGAAAGGGTGGTATTGATGGAGTGTGTATTCTGATGAGGTTGAAAGTTAACCAGAATTTGAACTGGGGCAGCAATATCTCAGAGGCAGCAATGAGGGTAACCCTGCAGGGCTCATTTCGGTCAGGGTGTGATGACGGCAGGTGCCTGCCAAAGGGAATGGAATCTCAATCAAACCAGCTTGGAAGGTCAGAAGAAAGTGCATTTGAGTGGGGCATGGACAGCAGCTCAGTTCTGCTCCCTGCCTGCTCCTCACTCCTGGCTTCCTGTCCCTGCAGGAGAGGACCCAGAGACGCGGCGGCTGCGCACGGTGAAGAACATCGCTGACCTGCGGCAGAACCTGGAGGAAACCATGTCCAGCTTGCGGGGAACCCAGGTCACCCACAGGTAAGGGCACCTCTGGTTCCTCACACAATGGAAACCGCTCTCTACAGCTCCTGAAAGGTGCCTCTGCTCAGGTGGGGCTGGGCTCTTTCTCAGGCAGCACTGACAGAACAGGAGGACACAGTCTCAAGCTGCACCAAGGGAAATATAGGTTGGATATTAGGAAAAAGTTTTTTTACAGAAAGAGTGGTAAAGTACTGGAATGTTCTGCCCAGAGAGGAGGTGGAGACACCATCCCTGGGTGTTTTTAAAAACAGACTGGATGTGGCACTGGGTGCCCGGGTTGAGTTGAGGTGTTGGAACATGGGTTGGACTTGATCTTGGAGGTCTCTTCCAGCCCAGTGGTTCTGGGAATTCTGCTCCTACTTTATATCTCTTACACCTGGGCTGCATCCTTAGAAAAATTATTAACACTGACAGTGGGAGATCCTGATCTTGTAATTTTTGTCTTTAATGCACAGAATTTGAATAATGTTTGCTAGTTACTGAGATGTATGAAGAGAAGTTGAAGTGATGGTATGGGGTGTGTAGTGACTCAAAGGTCAAGAATAGTCACTTCTTGTTAAATGTATGAGGTGATGTTTGAATATAAGTTACAGTTTAAAATGTTTCTTTTTACTATTGAGTAACTTCAGTGCATTACACCTCTCTCCCTCTATGTGTAATATTTTGTTTAAATAAGAGGTGAACTGTGCTTGACCCATATTATCAAGTGCATAACTTAAATTCCTGACCAAACTTCAGGCAAACAAGTTCTTCTAATATTGTTAGTCATCTCCTGAATGTAACTGCTTTTTTTTTTGTAAAGCAGCATTTGGAAATCTTCAGCAATATTTAAAATATGCTGGAAATAAACAAAGATTGCTATTACATTTAAACATTATGTGAGTTAGATCTCTGCAGTGTTGAACAGGAAGTTTTGGAGAATAAGCTTTTTTTTTTAATGTTTGGCCCATAGTGAGGTCAGGGTCCTACCTAATGCTTGGTGCCTTATGTACCCCAGCCCTACAGGAGTTTATTGGGGGAACACTTTGTGTTTTGTCTTTTTGTCTGAAACTGAAGCAGAGCTTGCAAAGATGAACTCCCAAAGCTGGTTTTATTTGCAAATTTCAAACCATGAGGCAAACCATGACATCACACTGCAACATCTCCCCCTTGTTTTGTTTAAAGAAGAGGACTGGGATTGTGGCGCAGAATGCTTGCCAAACCACAGCTGGTAAATTGGTTCCTCCTTTTCAGGAGGGTCAGTGTTTCCTACTGAGCCTTCCATGTCACCCATTGGAGCACTAAGGGCTTCCAAATGGTAGACTTCAGGAGGGGAAGATGAGCTTCAAGTTCGCTTGTAAACCATGCGCTTGATTAGCCCGAAAACAGTGCTAACAACTACAAGAACAATAACTAGAATAAACAATACTAAAATTAGACCAAAATATGAAGTCAGTCAACCAAAACTTTATATGGTGTTTAGAGTTATACACTAAACTTTATATGGAGTTTAGAGTTATATACTAAAGCAGTACAGGATTTGCAACACATAAAAGCTAAAACCCTAATGGATTTTATCCCCGTCTCTCCCTTCAAGCACCTTGGAGACCACGTTTGACACCAACGTCACCACCGAGATCAGCGGCCGCAGCATCCTCAGCCTGACGGGGCGGCCGACGCCGCTGTCGTGGCGGCTGGGCCAGTCCAGCCCGCGGCTGCAGGCGGGCGACGCGCCGTCCCCGGGCAGCGCCTACCTTCCCTCGGCGGGCGGCGCCTACGTGCCCTCCCCGGGCGGCGCCTACCCGCCGCGGGGCAGCGCCGGCCGCTTCGGCAGCGCCGAGCCGGGCGCCGCGCGCTACCTGTACCCCGCGCCGCTGCGGCGGCAGCTGGCCACGCGCGGCAGCGGGCTCTGCCACGTGGACATCGCCGACAAGGCCGCCGACGACATCGACCTCGAGGGCATCGCCATGGACGCCACCGGCTACATGAGCGACGGCGACGTGCTGGGCAAGAACATCCGCGCCGACGACATCACCAGCGGGTGAGTTGGCGCTTCTCGCGGCTCTTTGTCACTGCTGGGTCTTCTGAAAAATCCCTTCACAGGGGTTTCTTCTCCCGGGAAGATGAGAAACCTTAGAGAAAATAGTATCTCATAATATATAATATTATCTCATTTGCTTAACTATATAATATTAATATTTGCTTAATATTATATAATAATATTATCTCATTTGCTTCTCCTGGGATGATGAGAAGCCTTAGACAAAATGTTATCTCATAATATATATATTATCTCACTTGCTTAATATTATATAATATTAAAATTTGCTTAATATCATATAATAATATTATCCCATTTACTTAATATTATATAATAATATCTACTATATCAATAGATATATAATAGATATATCTATATCTATTACAGTATCTTATTTCCTTAATATTATATAATAATATTTTCTATTATATCTATAGCTATAATTGATCTGTCTACATATTTTATATAATAATATTATCTGTAAAATTTGCTTAATATTATATAATAATTTTATCTCATTTGCTTCTCCTGGGAAGATGAGAAGCCTTCAAGAAAATATTATCTCATTTGGTTAATATTATATAATACTAAAATTTGTTTTATATTATATAATAATATTCTCTCATTTGCTTCTCCTGTGTTTGCTGCTTTGGAATGTGGTTGGAGATGTTTTATCCAACAGGTGCATCTTTAATTGGTTCCATGTGAATTGTTTTTACTCAATGGCCAATCACCATCAGCTGTCTTGGACTCTGAGGAGTCACTCACAAGTTTTTATTATCATTCTTGTTAAGCCTTCTGTCTGTATCCTTCTCTCTTTCTTAAGTATAGTTTTAGTATAGTATTCTTTAATATAAGCACATAAAATAATTAATCAGCCTTCTGAGGACATGGAGTCAGATTCTCATCTCTCACCTCATCCTGGGGACCCCAGCAAACCCACCAACTCTTCTGTCCTGTTTATAGCCCTGTATTTCCGTGATTATTTTGAGAAATAAAAGCCAACACCAAAGGTATTCTATTAATTTTAATAGGCCTTTGGAGAGACAGCCTGTTATCACAGAGGGATTTGAACAAAATTCAAGTTTTTAAGCCCATGTTAAGAAAGTATCCCTAGATGTGAAGCTCTTCAGGCATGTGATTAAACGTTTTCCAGAGTCAAGACTCGCAGTGGTTGCAACATTGATTCGTGCCCACGAGATGGAGGGAGCGAGGCACGTTTTGTACTTGGCTGAACTCCTTTGCTGCCTCAACTCTGCCAGACTAGGGTGCTGGAAGGAAATGGGTTTGCTTCTCTGTGCTGGGCAGAATAGTAGTAGGAGCAAGAAAACGTTTAAAGAACAAGTCATTGTGCAGAAATATGAAGTGATAGACCGTTATTAACAAGGTTTTACATCAGCATTTTATCTCTGCCTTGAGTGGAAAAAACATTTGTTCTTTGCTCCAAAGTCAGTTTTCAATTCGTCTACTTTCAGTTCCTACTATAAAATTTTTTCTTAGCTCAAGTACATTAGTATTGGATTGATGTTAAAAAATTATCTTCGAAATTTAAATGGTTTGGTGTTTTGTTTGTTTTTTCTGGTTTGGTTTGGTGGGGTTTTTTTGTTTGTTTCTTTGTTTCTCTTGGGTTTGTTTTTGTTTTTTTTTTTTGTTTGTTTGTTGGATTTGTTTAGGTGTTTTTTGTGGCAGTCCTGTCTGACCATCTTGCATCTTTTGCTTTTTTGTAATTTTTTTTTTTTTATTAGTGACAT
Organism: Chlorospingus semifuscus; assembly: GCA_035048045.1. Classification (NCBI taxonomy): domain Eukaryota; kingdom Metazoa; phylum Chordata; class Aves; order Passeriformes; family Passerellidae; genus Chlorospingus; species Chlorospingus semifuscus. The sequence continues at coordinate 3,253,799 of JAWWMS010000279.1, forward strand.
TTCTAGTGCTGTTTGCTTTTTAAAAAGACATAATGTCTTTTACTGGAATCCAGCTGCTACTTTGTCATTAACTGAACAGTTCAGTTACACCATCTGGAACCCTCCATTAATTCTGCCCGTTATGAATATTTGGATATTTTCACACTTTTTGAGAAGTCAGACACCTTCTTTATATGCTTCGTTAGGGAAGCATATAGTAAAGTAGCTGATGCAAAAATCAGTGTGAAATTCTGTTCCAGATAAAACACCAGTAGCTGTTGCTGCATTAATAATGCATCAGATCTCTAAAGCACCTTGTGATTTCCGCATATACATCAACTTTCACCTGGGTTTTGTAATGTTTTTTGTAGGAACAGTTGCTGCTTTTCCTCTGGACTATGAATTCTATTTAAATTTGTGGCTGCAGTTTTGGTCTGCGAGCAAGGAAAGTGCATACTAAGCAGCACCGTGGTTTCCATAAAACACCTTGAGTAGTAGTTGAGAATTACCCCTGGCAGAACTGTGTCAGCTCAGACTTCTGCTGCTCAGAGAGGAGCCCCAGTCTTTGCAGACCTTCACTCAGTGTATAAAATTCAGATTCCAGGTTGAGGAAAAGGAAAGAGTAGAAAAGCTGTCAAATTTATGAATGATTTAGGCAGAGAAATCTGTACCTTCGCTCATCTCTGTGTATCATTTCCTTTTCTGGGTCTGGTCATCCTGCAGGGTAAAAATTGGGAGTCTCCATAGTCTGAAAGTACAAGAGTGGTGTTTAGACTCTGAGCAAGAGAATGGTTTTGCCAGTTGGTACCTCTGTCACCAAAGCAGGGAGTTATATACCCAGAATGATTAAGATAGCAGAAGAGTAATTTACTCTGCCCTACCTCACTCCTGGCCTTGAGTGCTGGGATGTCTTTAATTTACTATCTGACTCTTTTTTCCCCACTAGTTTTTAAAGGAGTGAGATACTTTTCACTTTTTACTCATGTAAAAGTAACTGATAAATGAGATCTCAATTTAAGATTCTTAGGACAAGAAGTGCATACAAGTAAGTTTTTCTTTTCCACATCTTTTACCTTTAGCTACAGGAGTCTGTTTTGCTAAATAGTGTGAGTTGATTTGTCAATTCATATAGCACTGTTGGAGTCGGTGACTAATTTCCAGTGGGTATTGTAGGTAAATCCATTGTTGGAAAGATCAGCTCCATTTCCAGGTTGTGGACAGGGTTTGGAGATGGGCAGTGTGGGGTTCCTCTACTTGCTGCACTCGTGGGCATTTGGAGGGAGACTTGCTGCAAGCAGCCCCACAAGCCTGGGGTTGCAGTCTATGGGTGGTAATGATGTGAGAAGGGAATATTGCAGTATTAAATTGCAATAACAGCATTCCAATATTAATGGAGAAGTACAAAAAACAAGGTTGTTACCTTTGGTGACCCCTAATGACACTGGGTTGCCATCTCCAGTGTGAGCAGGTGTGTGGTAGCCTTTTCTGTAAGTTAAGTTCCCCAATGTGTGTTTAATTCAAATAGTAAGAAAAAAGAGGATGGCATTGTGTTTTTGTGGGAGAGGAGTAAGAAACCACTTAGAAGTCAGAGAGGTTGCTTGTAAAGAAAGCATCCGTGTGACTTGCTGCAGAACAAATCACCAAGATCAGTGGTAGGGCAAACAGGCTCAGCATTTCCAGGAGCCCAGCTACACTCTGTGCAGAGCAGCACAAGAGGGTATTTAGAGCATGAATAGCTCTTTATTAGCTGGTATGTGTTTCACTTTGTCATTTTTCAGAATTGCTACAATCCCAGAGTCTGAAAACCTTGGATCTGTGTTTTCATTGGCAAACTGATAGGGAAGGAAGCCAAAATATTTGTTACAGCCAAAATAAATCCAATGGCCAAGAAAAACTAGTTTAGCCCTGTGATCCTGGTGCTTTCTCTGAAATGCGCTGGGTCATGGGAAGCTTCATTTGGCCTCCCTTAATGAGTCTGCTCAAGCAGAGCTCTGGCAGACACCAGGATTGCCTTCTTAGGGTTAAGGAAGAGAATCTTTGCCAAAGGGACAGAGGACAGCTCTTAAACTGAGCAAGTCTCCAGGGGGTGGATCAAAGGTAAGAAGCTGCCTTTTTGCAGGGTCTGAAACATAACCCAGTGACAGGAGCAGGATTTGTGTGAGCTGGGGAGTGAGCCCCCAGCCCTCTCCTTTTGGTGGCTGGCTGAGCTGGAGGCTCAGAGCCTCGCTGGAAGGTGGCACCTCAGAGCCCACAATTGCCTCCCCTCTCACCCCAAAGATTGTCCCAGGTGGAGGATGTTAATTCTCATGGATCTTTGGCATTTGTTCAGAAGGTTTTTGTCCACTTCAGTACCCCTCTGGCTACTAACATACGTAATCCTACCTTTTCTTTTGTCTCCTTAGCCCCAGTTTTCTCTAATGAGATGTAGAGTTAATTTCCTTTATATCTCTTATTGGAATGCAGCAACAGGGCTGTTGATCCAAAAAAAGAGCCTTTTATAATGATTTTCTTTTCCTTTGATTAATCCTCTGTCCCTGTTTTCATCACCTGAAGTGTGCAGCTTTCTGTGCAGAATTAACAGTGTGGATATAGTAATTAGTGCTGGTCACAAGTTTTCTCAGGAAATGGCTTTGGGTCTGCAGACACACCTTTGTCAAATTCACTTTTTGCAGAAGCATGGCTGTTCCAGCTGTGTTCTAACAATGGTCAGGGCACTGTGCTGAAATTCTCCTTGCAGCCGCCTCCTGTGGGTGCAGTGGTTATTGTTGGGGGATACATTTTACTATTGTATTAATCTCCCCATATTTGACGATTTGGTGGTGATATATTCCCATCCCACATCTCTGTTTCCATGACCTCTTAATGTGTTTGCATGCACAATCCTCATAGGGTTATGATTACTCCTTGTTTATTCAAGCCTTTATGCTCCCTGGGGATTGTGTAACAAGCCCTGGAAGCAGCTGGATTTGGAACATGCATGAAGGATGCTAAAAGGGAGAACAGCCCACTTTGGGCTGGGGACTCAGACTCTGCCCCTGCTTCTGCTCAGCTCTCAGACTCATCCAGAAGCACTGTGCCCTTCATGGACCACAACCATCATTGAAAAAGAGTTCTGAAGTAGCTTACATTTAGGAGTTACATCTGTTGGGAGGCATAAAAGAGCTGAAGTTGGGGACTGATTTCACAGAATGCTGAAGTGTAGTTGGCATTTGTAGGATTCTTGCAGCTGTTCCGTGGTTTTGTCATATGTAAAAGTGAGACAGTGACGCATTTTCTGCAGATGTCAGGGTCACAGGTGGTATAACAGACCTCCCCCAGGGCTGAGGTTTCACAGGAGGAGGAGGACTCTGCGGTTTGCTGCTAATGAGAATTTGTTGTGGTAACAGCAAGTGAGAGAAACCCTTTCCTTTCCTTCTAAGCTGTCTGCAGCAGGAGTGGTTCCTGCTCCAGGTAACTCGTGGCTGGCTGGAAATCAGGGGTGCCTGATCTAATCTTGGTCTGGGTGGGAATTTGGGTGCCCTGTGCATTGGTTCAATGCTCTGTCTCTAGGATTTTCTGACCTGTAGCTTTCCATAGTTATTACCACTGTATTTTTTCTGTACACTTTGGGTTACTGTGCATTAGTCATTTACTGGACACTGCTCTGTAAATGATATGGTTTTAGTGATAAGCTTTCATCTGAATGCAGTGGATGAGTGAAACTGCATTCCTTTTATGGCTCTAGCACTTCAACATGTCTAAGACTCATTAGGAGGTTTATGTTCTTTTTCTTCTGTGTTTGAGCAGTGTTTATTTGAACTGCCTTTCAGCTTGCTAGGGCTGACTATTTCTACATTGTGATCTTTTCAACATTGCAGAATTGTATCTGTATATGGTAAAAGGATAATTAACACCAGTAATGAAGGGGTCGAGCAAGCAAACTCAAAAGTTTGACTTTCATGAAAAGGAATAAGGAGACATTAACTTCTGACTTTATAGTAAGCAAGGTTGCAACTGAATTTGGATTTAAAGTCAGAGATGACTTGGTGCTGTAAAAATGAAAAGGAAAAAATTACGGCAGATGTTTAAATAAAGATAGTATTCTTATTCCAAGAACTGTACTTGCAGTTCTTTGCAGGAGACAGGAGTATGATATTGCACAAGCATATTCAATATTATTAAATTTGTGTAGTGTTTTAAGTGTTCTTAAATATTGCACTCACTTCAGGAGTAGTTCTTGTGTCAGCTTCATCAATAAGACAGTGTTTATCATTTGTCTCAAGTGATATTTCAGATCACACGCTCTCATAGAACCTTTCTTGCAGTGTGATTCAGCATAGGAAGACAACATAAACCTATGAGTTATAACCTTATACATCAGCTTTTTTTTCCAGTATAATGGTAAAACACCCATGTTAGGTTGTACGTAGTGTTAATCAAGACAGTGAATGCAATAGTTGTGGTGTTTTATTTTTGTTTACTTCTACACACTGACCTGCTGTTAACAATTACGAAAATACCATTAATTGCAGTTATCCCATTTTGGGCTTTTTTCTGTAAGAAACACCTCAGCAGTGTTTGAACTGCTGCATCAGTGCCACCAGGTTGTTGTAATTTGAGTGAAGGGACAGTTTCTAAGGGACAAAACAGGGTCCCAGTCCGGGGCTAGCCAGCAGAGGGGGATGCAGTCATTCACACTGTGTTGATGTGGATCATCTGCAGGGAGAGAGCGGGCACGAGGGAATAATCCACAGTCTCTGTGGAGTTGCTCTTGCTCTGCTGTTGACACTGCTGAGAAGCTCTAGAGAGGCTGCACCCCCCCCTTAATCCTGTTTGGTCGCAGGTCATTCCTCTCCTGAACAGAACTGAAGAGGGAGGTGAAAAATGGATCACTTATTCTATAGCTTAGTTCTGTGATTTTCATTGAAATGGACTCTGAGAAAGAATTTAGGCATTGAAATCCAAATTGGCACGGGCAAAGCCCCATTCAACACCTGGTTCTGGTGGCCTTCAGCTGCTTGCTGGGTGTGAGTTTCCACCCGTGTTCTGCTGGGGCCCAGAGTGGCATTTGCACACCTGAAAGGACTTGGCCTCTTGTCTTGTTTTGCAGTCTCACTCCAGCCCAGGCTGTCTGGGCTGACTGGATTTTAAAAGGAGTTTCCAAAGCCGTGGTGGAGCAGGCCTCCTCCTTGAGGGGAAGGTGAATGCGTGGTGAGGGTGCCCTTGGCTGGCAGATGGAGTGAGTGTTGGGAAGAGGATCATGCACTGGAGACTGTCCTCTGGAGCAGGAATGGCTGCAGCCATGTGAGAGACGCTTCCTTCCAGTCCAATATTAAGTATTGACAGCTTCTCTTTGACTGTGGGTATCTAAGACTGCTCATTCCACACAAAACTGGTTTCTTCAAGAGCTCTGTCAGAAGCTGTTCTGAATGTGGGGATGGATGTGGAGGAGCAGCAGCCACCCAGCTCCCTCACAGGCTGCACTGTCCTTGGAATTCCTTGCCTGCAGACTGTGTGAAGCTAAGAAGATGTAGAAAAAAATAGCCTTGGCCAGTGGTGCCCAAAAATTGTTATTTGATGGCTGCTGAAGGACTTATGTGCCCGGCAGCTTTAATATATCTCCAGACAGAAGAGTATTGATTTCACAGAAGCCACTTATTTCTGCAGATGTCTCTTTTTTTCTCTCATGGAAAAAGGTCTGAGCATTAAGTAGTTAATGAGATGAACTTGTTTTGCTTCTAGACTGAATAAGCAGCACCAAATCACTATTAGTGATTTACACGTGAGAGGTTTCTCTAAAAAAACTATGAAACTAATGTATACTTATTAAGTTTTGCATATTCTCATTTTGCCTGTCTTACCTGTTGTTAGAACAGGTATCTCCTCCTTTCCAGCAGTGATTAGGATTTTTGAGTCTGCAAGTAATTTGTTCAGGTCTTACTCCATGTCTGGGTTAAGCATCTGCAAAACAATTCATAGCTCATTCATTAGTTTGTTAATTTTAAATAGTTAGTGATTATGGGTAAAAGTCTATTAATTTATAAATTATAGGCTACCTTAAATATAAATTCAATTTTATTAAATGAGCAATAGGTTTGCCTTTCTATGAATCTGAACTGTAATATTAGGGTCTAATATTAGGGATTAAGGCATTGTATTGGAGTCCCTACCTGCAAGCTCAGGACCTAATCCTGTTCTTGAATGTTCTTGTTGAAATTCACAGGATCAATAATGGAATTTAAACCAACCACAGGCTTGCAGACAGTGTCTGTGTCCAACCCTTTGGCTAGAGAGATCAGGTATTTACCCAGTACTGACTCAAGTCAGGCAAGAATAGTGATTGGAAAGACTTTGGGGGATATAAACATGGGAAAGCCCATATAGTCTAATGCCAGTGTTACATGAAAAATGCAGATCAAATTGATACTAAACTGAGAAAGTTGCAGTTGTCACCATCCAGCTGCTGGGGTAGCATTTCTTTTAAAGTCAGATTTAGGACATATAGTTGCAATAACAGGATGGTTTTGATCCCATCCAGCGTATTTCAGAAACAGCACAGGGGAATTCTGTGCTGTGGATTTTTAGCACTGGCAAAGTCAGAGCTGTTCTTTGATACTCAAAGCTCGTTGAGCCTCTTGATCTCGTTTAACTGACTGTAATGACGAGCCAGATGAAGCCTAGTGAAAATGGAGATTTAAAGGAAAGCATTAAGGATAACAGTGTTGCTGCTACATCACTAAGAGAACATTTCCTCCTGTCAAAGCCGATGTGGATATATGAAATAATTCCCTCAAGCTTTTTGTTTCTTAAAGGTTCAAGCTGTTGGGCTGCTGGGCAAGTTCTCTGCCCAGGAGACACCTGGGCAGCTTTTTCCACGCCAGCCTGTAATCCAAGGCACCAGGTGAAGGCAGGAGCTCCTGAGCTGCCAGAGTCAGGTCCCACTTGAGGCATGTTGCTGTTCTCCTGCTTGTGGGATTGGGATTATGGGGCTACAGGATCCAGACCAGGGCAGGGTAGGCTAGCCTGGTCTGTTATGTGTTGCTGATTTACCTGCTGCTCCTTCTTTTCCTGATCCTTAAATGAAGAATGCTTTTCCCTTGGCTGTTTGTTTTCAAACTTGGAAAATTGATATTCGTGCGCTAAGGAGTGAAATGAATATATATGAAGTGGTAGAGTTGTCTGCCCATGAAAGTGAGCTGTTGGCTGGCTGCATCTGTCAGTAAGCAGGGAGTGCAGACAGGAGTCAAGTGATTGAGACCACTGGATTTTGCTGATCCTTGGCATGACCCATTCCTGCTTCCTCAGTGTGCCTTTCAGGAAAGGGGAATAAATCACTTCAGCATCAGAAATACCCTAAAAATATTACACTTGGAAGGGCTTGTTATGGCACTCAGAATTTGAGAGGCACAGAAAGGATGTATTTGGCTAAAGAAAAGAGAAGCTTAAAGGTCCAGGTTGTCCAAAGTAAATTGCTTTATGCCTGTAATGCAGGGCAGGGAGCCACTTTCTAATAAGAAAAAAATGTCACCTAGAAAGTGGGCTAGAAGTACTAATTGTATGTTAGAAATGCATAGTACTGCTCTTGTTTAACCCGAGTCTTTTCATATTGACAGAAATTTGGTTGGGTTTTTTTCCCTTGCTGATGAAGAGCTAAGCTATAGTGATGAGTGTTAGTACATTAATTCCTGGAAAGACCAGAAACTCCTTTTAACCAACCTCATCACTGTCCATTTATTAAATATTATTATACTGAGCTTCATTAAAGGCAGTCATTCCTCCCTGGCTGTTGGTACCATTCATAAAGCATCTGTGAGATTAAATTTTTTGTACAAATTACCTATCTCTATAAAAGTCAGAGTCTGGATACTATGCTTTTCCCTAGGTAATATATTTAAACTTTTTCATATTTTGGGGCAGGTAAAAGGATACTTCTAAGTCCTGTTTGTTTTTCACTGGATGTGCTTGCAGAATTCTTGGCAGTCATGAAGCTAGCAAGGCTTGTAGTGTAAATTTTGTAATGATTTTTAATATGAAATATTAGATAAATTACACTTAGGCCTAGTACAGTTGTTTGAACTGCAATGTGTCATGGTAGAGGAGAGGCCAATATTCTTGGGTTCCACATTGTGTGAATGTGATAGGACAATAAATTCCAATAACTCTGAGTACTGTTACAGTTATATTCAGGATAGTATTTCCTTGGTCTTGTTTCCCACTGAGTAAAACATTGGAAGATTTTTTTTGTTAGGAAAATGTGCCCTCATTATATTCTTCTTTCCCATAAGGCAAAAATCTGCAGCAATAATGATGTATTCAAAGGGCAAGATAGTTTCTTAAAGCCAAGACAGGTGAAGTTTGAAGGGATGGAGAGGAAAGAAATGAAAGCAGTGGCTGGAGATTTGTGGTACCAGGAGCTTTGAATCTCCTCTCCGCTAACCAATGGATAATTACAAGGGTTTTTTTCATTTATTTTAAATATGTTTTTCTCCACAGACTTCAGAGGTTAGTGCCTTTCCTTCTTCTTTTACCTTGCTGTTGCATGCAGGACTTCTGGCATCATTGGTTTTGGCATCTCGTCGGAATTAAACATTCCTGGGTAGAGGATATTGTGTGAAACAAAAATAAGATATAAAGCTTTCAAACTGTGATTACACAAGCCTGTTTCAAAATACAGAAGTCTGTCCTGTGTTGTTTTGGCATGTAAGAAACTCGTCTTATTGGTATGGGAGTAAAAGTCATTGTTTATGGCTGTGCTTTTCCACAGCCCTAAACAATGGACTTGTTTAGAAAAGTGTCATGATCTAGTTGTCAGAGGTGCTAAAGCCATGCAGCTTCCATTGGCTCATGTGAGATTTGTCAGTGCTTGAGCCCAGTGTCAATTTGAGCTACTGCAGTGTTACTCTGATCTTTTAGCTTGCTGGGCTTCTGTGTAGAAGATGAAACACGCTGATTCTGGTGAGAAGGCATTGATTTCAGCATGGCTAACTCTTAAGAGGGCTACATTAATTTCCACATGTTCTGAGTGATACGTATGAAAAACTATCTATTTCAGCTGTAACAGATCTTTTTTATCAAAGGACCAACATGCCAGGAATGTGACAGCAAAGCCAGAAGCTGCGTTTCCAGCACATGTGCAAAGAATGTTCATACAGAAACTTGTTTCGTGTGCAGACAAGTAGCTGCAGTAAACCAATTAGTGCATGTACATTAGATGTTTGTGCAAAATACTCTTTGCATGTTTGTATAACACTATGGTCTGAAGCCATTTTTCTCTTCTTCCCCTTTATTTTAGTAGCTTAAGGAAAAAACCATATTTTTCCATGATAAAATATTTGTAAACTGTCAAACACAAGTTAGAATGCCAAACCTAAGGCAAATGCTACCTGCTACAGTGCAGCTCCTCCTCATGCTTTCACAGTCTTTGTTTATGGGTTGGGAGAATCCCCACAGATTTGCTGGATGGGGAATAGTCCTGTGTCTGACTTGATGGGCTTGGCAACCTCTTTGTTAGACTCTGCAGAGACTCCTCTGGGCTGCTGCTGGGATGGCTCTGCACAGATTCATACACTGAACTGCAGTGCTAAGCAGCAGATTGGGCAAGGCTTCCCAGCTGCTCACCATCCCATTTTTGTAAATGTAGGAATCAAATTTGGGTTGGGTAAAGCACGTGTGCACAGTGAGATCTTGCCAGCAGAGACACTGCTGCCTGCAGCTCGGAGCATCTCTTCTTTCCTGCTGTGGGTGAGGGGTGTCTCACTCTCAGAGAGAAAGCTGTGTGCGTACTAAGCCAGAGGAAGGTGTCCTGAGTATCTGGATGTTATTCTGTGGTCTGCTGTGGATTTGTAAGGGTGGCAGAGGGATTGAGGAGATACAGTCCTGTCAGCTCCTGTCTCTGTGGGAATGGTGCTTGTCCAGCACTCGGCTGGAAACAGCGACCCTGGTGCCGGGGTTGTTGGAGCTGTTTCAGTCTCAGGTGTGTGAAAATCCTCACAGTGTGTTCACCCAGCTGCCACTGCTGCTCACCTACACCTGCATGAGCTGGTGAACTCATGGTGGTAACACAGGGCTCAGTCCATGCCATTTCCTGCCATCTCTGTTCAATTTAACATTAATTTTTCATTTGTCTAAACCAGAAGGTAAGAAATGTCCTATCTTGGCAATATCTCAGGTGTCATATGTACACCTGGCACTTATTAATGCCTAAGAAGGCTGCAAAAAACTTTTAATCCATGATGATTTCTGTAAGTTGTGGAATACTTTAGGTTTATTGTTCATTGACAAAATCTGGGGATTAAGTCAATGTGATTTTTGTGCATAACTTGTAAAAGTTTTGAAATTTTGATTGTGTTTTAGCCCATGCAGAAAAATTCAGGGTGGTACAAACCATGTATATTTTGGACAAGGAGGGATCACTAATGATAGCGCTCACAAATATTTAATTACTTCCATATAGGTGTCCTTAATGAAAGTTAGGTTTTCTTTGTTGCTGTCTTGTTGCAGGGGTTCCATACTGCTGTCTCCTTATCACAAAAGTTTCACACCTTCTTGGTGGTTTCTCATGGGCTGCTCCTCAGAGCACTGACTCTTTCTTCTTCACAAAGCAGACAAGTGACTCCAGTTCCCTTCTCAACCCCACCCCACTCTTTTATAGCATCTTCTTCTCATTGGGTACAGCTGTGGCCTGTTAAAGTCAGGACTGTTCTAATCTTTGATAATTGGCCCAGCTGCAGCTCCTTAGGGGTAAGATTGCTTTTTACACTATTTTCTTACATTCTATCCCCCTACATTTCTTTAAGTATCCTTCATCACATTTATGTTGAAATTCAGGCCTTGGTGATGAGAGAGCGTGCAAGGTGAAATGGAGAACACAACGGAGGAGAACTCCGATGTAATCAATAACGACGTTTTGCTTGCTCCTAATTCCGTGTAACTTTAAAACGGATAAACCACCCCGCGGGTGCTGTGCTGACGAGTGAGCTGTTGCTGTGACACTGAGCAGGTGTTGTGTCCCCAGGTACCTGACGGACGGCGGGCTGGGGCTGTACACGCGGCGGCTGACGCGGCTGCCCGACGGCATGGCCACGGTGCGCGAGACGCTGCAGCGCGGCACGGCCCTGCGCCTCGGCGACGCCGACAGGTAGGGACGGGCTGCGCCAGCCTCGGGCGTCCAGCCCTCGGCACCGGGGCGGGAACTGCTCCGGGGTGGTGGGAAAGATGGAAGTCTGGTGAGAAAGTTTCACGGATATGTGCGCTTGCTAGAAAGCTCTCTGAGTGTAGAGCCTGAGAACGGTGTTGTCATTGCAGGGGTTCCATGCTGCTGTGTCCTTATCACAAAAGTTTCACACCTTCTTGGTGTTCCTCATGGGCAGCTCCTCAGAGCACTGACTCTTTCTTCTTCACCAAGTAGCCAACACACTCCAGTTCCTTTCCCAACCAGCCAACCCATGCTTTTATAGCACTCTCCTTCTCGTTGGTTACAGCTGTGGCCTGTTCCTAATCTTTGATAGTTGGCCCAGCTGCAGCTCCTTAGGGCTAAGATTACTTCCTACACTATCTTTATTTTCTTATATTCTGTCCCGCTACAGAACAGAATAGAGGTGGAAGCGAGTTTTGGCGTAGAAGAACAGTAGATGTCTAAATTGACAATTGCTGGACTGATGCAGTTCGTTTGGGGGCAGGCCAGGGGGTCCCCGGGGATCCCCCAAGCTGTGTGTTCCCTGGTAGCAGCAGGCAGGCAAGGAGACTCCACGCAGCTCTGAGGGTGCTCATTAGATGAGGGTTTATTGGGGGTCCCACCCCTGGGAGCAGCAAGGCTTCTGAGGGGGAAGGGGAAGGGGAAGGGGAGGGAGAGCCAGGGGGAAAAGGGCCAAGAGAGCCTCTGTGGTCTCCCCCCACAGCTTAACAGGGAGATCCAAAGTGGGCACAGAATCAGACTTGGGCCAGATCCATGGTACTGCAGGGGAGGATCACAGGCTTGGAACAAACTCTGCATTTTCGAGGGGTGAGACAGAGCAAACTATTTAGCTAACATGTAACACCACAACTAAGAAAGCAAAGGCAAAGTCGAGTTGGAAGGAATCGCCTCTGTTTTATGACTAGAGCAAAGGATATGTTGGTCACAAACAAAAAAGATGTTTTTACCAAGCAGAAATAGGTCTTAGGAAAAGCAGAAAGATACCACAGGCAAACAGACATGCCAATGTGGCAAGCAGAAGAAAGGTCTAAGAATTTTCCACTGCAAGAAAACTGAAAAACTACTTTAATCCTAAACTGTAACATAGTAACTCATGTGATTGGATAGTATTGACCATAACATGGTAATGATGGTGGTTATGATAGGCTATAGGTAATAGCAAAGGTGTTATATATGATGCTGATTGGTTATTATGTATTAAGATGCTCAGCAAAGAAAAATATATAATGCATTGTAACCAGAACTAAAAGGTCTCCAGGCCTGCCTGCAGCTGGAGCTGACAGCTGTAGGCACAGCTCTGTCACCCATGGCCCTGGACTGCTGTACACAATAAACAGCATTTTGGAGAGCTGCCTGGAGTCCCACATCTCTCGTGTCAGGCTCTTACACCAGAGTATTTTAGGTTTTGTGTTCACAGAGGTGTCGGGAGAAATGCTGGTTTTGTGTCTCCTGAGTGCTTTGCTGGAATCTCCCCAGTGTTTCTGTGGATGGGACACAGCACTAGAAAGTGTTGAACTCCTGTTTTAGTAGTGCTTGAAATAGAAAGGGCCGAGTTCTCCTCTCATGAACATTGATTCTCCTCCAGTTCCAGTGATTCAATGTGAACAGTCAAGGCCAAATGTCAAGAATTAGAGAACTGGAAATCCATGGAAGTGCAGTCACAAAGGAACCCAGTGAAATGTTCTATTAATGTTGATATAAATGGGTTAAATACTGTTGTTTTTAACAAGGTCAGCACATGGCTGCTTCTTTCCCTTCCATAGCCTGATCAGTGTTACTGCTGATGCACTAAGTGACCTGTATCCTTTTTCTTCCATGAGGGGCCTCTAAGGCTAAAAAATGACTTTTGAGGTGCATGCTCAAACCAATTTTTGAATTACAGTTTTTTTTTCTTTTTGCTATCTCTAAGTCATTCCCAGGACATGACTGAGCTTGATATTACTGATACTTTATTCATTGTGATGCATATATCACTAAGGAAGCAAAAATGATGAAGAATCTAGCCTTGATTTCTAAGCAAACTAAATCTAAATCTGCCAAGGTTTAGAACTAAATCTGCTTTGGTGTCCTTGTGATATTAGCAAAGAGCAGGATGTCAAATGTAAACAAAAGAACTAAAACCTCTCAGAGAATCCCAGCTCAGTTTGAATTACAGGTCAACATATGCTTGCCAGTTGTAAAATATGCCTGGATTTTTCCAGGAGCTCGTCTCTCTTTGTGAAATTTGCAGCTTGAAACCCAAGCAGCACTCACTGGTCCTGTGGGTGAGGGTGTTGCCACCTTGTGATGCAGCTGGAGAGGAATCGAGTGTCATCCTCTTCAGCTGCTGTGGCTTCTGAACCAATATTGCCACAGTAGCAAAAGCATCTGTTTAAAATTCAGCATTTGTCTAAGATAAAGTATATTGTTGTTTAAGTAACAGCTTTTCTGGAGTCAGTGATACATTCCTGTCTCTGGTTCCTTCCCCCACCCAATATTTTCTGTGCTTGCAATGCTTCTTGTTTGCTGAACTCCTTTCCTGAAGATGCCGCACATCAGGCACCAATGAGGAACATTGGCAAGAGGCATTATTTGTGTGTTTAAATGAATTACACCTAGAATGGGGCTGAAGTGCAATCCCTAGGTTGTCATTTGTTTCAGCTTTGAAAACCATCCTCTCAGTTCACTTGGAGGGGGACAGACTGTACACACAATAAACACTCTGCATGGCAGAAAAATTACCCTTGGTCCCAGGGCTGGTGACACTATGATGTGCTGCTTTGATTTAGTCTTTTCTGTTTAGAATAGAATACCTTATGCAGGAGATGAGGGGTTTCTGACAGTAGGGCAATGATTTAGAAAGAGCTCCTCTTTGCTTGCTGGGTGACCATGATGTGCAGTTTAAACAAAAAATTAATCTTAGTTCAAGGTGTTTTCTGGGGTGAAAATGGGCATAAGGAAAAGCAGTTGAATAAAACTGTGCAGTATCTAATTGTTTTCTTCATTCTGTGAGGCAGTGAGCAGAGGTGCTGAGTTGCTTTATTGGTACATGCAGAAAACATATTCAGATTCAATTTAACTTGTTCAAAGCAGATGTTAATTGAATGCATGGGAGAGCAAGTGTGAAAGACTGTCAACCTGTGAGCATGAGGTTAATCATTAAAAAGTTATCAGAGGAATTTTTTAGTTTCTTATGCTATTAGTTGTAGAAGTTTAGTTGTGAGGCTTTTACTCATTGGCTCTGGTAAGGTAAAGCACAGACCTTGCATTTTCCCCTGCAGCAGGGAAATCCAAACAAGGGCATTGAATTTAATGCTTGATTGCAAGGTTAATGGAATCATTGCACAACACACTGAGCTTACTTTCTGACTTCGAGATAATTTCAGTTCGCCTAGAACAAAGGCATTTTAAATCAAAAAAGGCATTAAAATACCTTTTTATTTAGTTTGTGATTGTTTTTTTAATTTAGTTTGGGATTTTTTTTTTCAAGGTTGGAAATAGATATCCTATTGTTTTGTCCGTTCTGTATTTGGTTATTTAAGTTGATTTCACTTTGTCAGACACAGCTGCTCCATCTGAGACTGAATCTGGCCCTTGCCTTCATATATATAACTTGAATTTGTAATATGTGTAGATAAATTAGATCTGAATTAATCTTTCTGTAGTTGCTTACCTGTGTAAGCTGTTATTTAGAGGAGGTAATTCAGACCTGATTTATCACAAACTTGTGGCTGGGACAGGAGACTGAATGTGAGCTTGCCAAGAGTAACTTTATTGCTATTAGGGAAGTGTCTCTATGACCTTTTAGAAATCACCACTGATGAAGTGCTTAAAAGCCTACTGCTGAGCATGATTGACTTGGCCTGCTTCCCTTCCACAGTTCTGTGTGAGGTTGCATGTGTTACCTGGCTTTGCACAGAGCCACAGAAAGCTTTTCCCATTCCCCTCATTGTAATGGCTTGTCAGGAGTGGATTGTGTTGTCGTGGTGCTTCCAGCAGCTGCAGCAGTGATGGACTGCAGGTAAAACAGTAAGAACAGTGCTGAGCTGGCTCTGGAGGAGTGTGTCTGTATCCTGGTCACTTCTGATGGATGCAGCTTGCTTAAAAACAGCCCACGTTCAGGTTAACTCTCAGGCAGGTTTGTGACTGAAGCTGCTTCCTGGCAGTCAGCATTTTAGAAGTATTTCCTGCTTTTGGAAAGATCTTTGGATAATCCTGGGGGAGACTGTGGAACCTGGACAGGAGATGGACAGGAAAGAAGAACTGGAAGTGAAGCAGAAACCAAGCAGAAAGCCAGAGGACATTCCATGCAGAGCACACATACTTTGCTATTAATAAGAATGTCATTAAGTGCAGTACAAATGGTAAAAATTATGGCTTTCAAAAATAGCTGAACAGTAGTATTTTGCTGCTATTTTGCATTTTATAAAAACAGATTAAAGTTACTCCTGTGTCTTGGCTCAGGTAGTAGACAGTATTTCACATTTGTGGAATAAACCCCTTTGTCTGGCATATGTTTAAATTCACTAATTGCAATGTAATTTCTTGAATCCTGCTACAGTGATGAGATTACTAAAAGATGGGCTAGTTCTTGGTGGTGGAGGGAGATTGTTGGATTGCCTTCATAACCAAGGGGACTTGGATCACACTTCAGAAGGGCTGAAAAGCAAGCTGAAGCAAATCATCAGGTTGGGGGAAATATTGGCCTGTTTTGAAAAGTGGGGAGAGAAGATGTCACTGCTTTTGGGAGGAGGCAGATTCCACTGAAAGCAGAATTACAGTCATGGTACTGATGGATATTGCTTAAGAAGCTGCATCAAATTTCCTTTTTTTTTTTTTTTGGTTATGTGCTGATTTATTGTAGACAATGGAAATAAGGAAAATAAGGAAAAGAAAAAGGAAATGTTTGTTAAGATATCCTTTATGTAGTTTTATGGTAGGATAAGACAGCTCCATGTCCTGACTGTGGTTTCAGTTTTTCTTCTTAATTGAGACAGTGAAGCTGAAGTTAAATGAAGGTGTAGCAGAACTCCTCCATCACTGCCCATCTCATCATTGCTGGATTCTGCTGCTCTAGCAGTGGCACCACAATACACAAGAAAAGGGGCAAACCAGAGAAAATACTTCTGGAATAGATATCTATAGACTCATTGACTGGATAGTCTTAATCTTAAATTGTTAGAACATGACTGGGTTATATCTTAAGCTTCAGGTGGACCCAGTTGCTATAATAATATGTAGAAATAGATACTCCTGCCTTGTAGTGGCAGTGGAATTCCCATCCTGTCCTGCCCCTGCTGCAGGGCTCTCTCAGGAGTGTTGGCATGTGTGTGGACGTTCCCTGTGAAGGAGTTGCAGGAGGTTCCTCTGGTGTTCCGTGTGGATGGGTTTGCAGAGGGGGATGTCCCTTCTGTCAGGAGAGGGAGTAACTTCCTCAGCTGAGGAAGCTGCTGCCACACAGTTTCCACTCTGCCATCTCTGGAAGATTCCATGCTGTCAGTCCACAGTTCCTTCACTCCCAGAACATCCTGGCAGCTGCACTTGCATTAAGTTGCTGCAATGAAGAGAACTTACAAGCTGCACTTTGCCCATTTCTGTTCCCTACCGGGACAGTGAAACACCCCTCTATGAGGATCCTGTACACTAAATAAGCATAATTTCCTAAAAATAACTTAAACTCTCTGCGTCTTTTTTAGGATAATATGGATAAAAAGTGGTTTTGAGAGTTCCTTGCTCTCTGTGTCTCTAGAATGAGTCACTGCAGTTTGTGTATATATGCCCATCTAGAGTTGCTCAACAGCAAAGTCACAGGGCTGGTGAAGTGATTCATACCCAGCAGATCATCTGCCCTGTTTGACCATCTGTTTGGATTTTATCACTAAATTAGAAAAATGTGCAATTGCTTCTAAATATGCAAATTGTACCTTGGTACCTGTAGATAGCCATCTCTCTGTCTTTGAAAAATCCCACATTTATCTTGAACACTGACTCTCAGAAGCAGGGGAAACCCACAGTGCAAAGATTCTTTGAAGTTTATGGCCTTGGGATCTGCTGATTAGAATCACAATACCATATACTTTTATTTTCCAAGGAATCTTTTCACAAGCTGCAATCCAAAGTGGTTTTAGATTCCATAGAGCAATTGCAAAGTTAAGCAACAACTAGTAGTTCAAAACAAAGGTGTAGCAGCTGTACCAGGGGGCTGAAATGAGCATTACCAAAAGGAAGACAAGGACACTGCATGCAAACATGCTAAGGTTAGTCAAGGGAAGCAGTGTCTTTGACAGATCTGTTTCAGTGGTCTGAAAGATGACAAACTTCCTGTAAAGATTTCTTCAGGTCTAGAAGCAAATATTTTCATTACATAACACAAGCTTTGTGCTTTGTGTTAGTTTGTTCAGCAGACACAGTGGCAATGTTTTTCCTTTTTTCTTTTTACACATTTTTTGGGGGAGGTGTACACGTGGTACACTGGACGAAGTATTCTGGGCAGTACTTCTGTAGGGTTTGGTAGTGGTAATTCTGTTCAGAGAGGCACAAAGGAATGGAAACAGGTTTGAAAGTTTCGTTTGTTTCTTAGGCTTGGTCTAATTTTAGTCATTGCATGGTGGCAGCTTAGAGTGTGATTTCAACAACCAACTTAGTGAGGCTGGAAGCTGTTGGAAGGCCAGAGAGAGTTTTGAGGAGGGGATGACTTGAGGAAGTAAATAAATTTTCAGCTGAGATGGTGTTTGTGTAGAAAATTCTATCCAGGCTCCAAAATAGCACATCATGTAGCAAGAGCAGATGTATGATTACTTGTGGGGGCTAGCTACTGAAGCAGTTTTATGCCTGCAAGTTAACTGACTTTTTGTAAAATTAAAATTGGTTTTCCTTGGGGACCAATTAGAATTGGTTTTCCTTCTTTGTGTATTCACGGCCACAAAAAAGAGCAGATTTCACTGCAGTATGGACCTGTGTGCATTCAAGAAGCCAAGAATTACCCTGTTCTTCTCCTACTCAGGTATTCAGGTACTCTCTAATACCTGGTTTAGGAGCTCCACAGGCTGGCAAGGCACTGAGAGCAGTTCTTTGCCTTTTTCAAGAAGTCTTCATATGAGAACGTGCCACTTCTCAGAATTTACTACTCAGTACTAAAACCAACCAAACAAAACACCCTACAGCTGCAAGCTCTTCCCTCCAAAGTAATTTGATTGGGCAATCTTCACAGGCTTGGTTATCGCTCAAGTTCTAATCATCTTCAGAATTGCCTGTTTTGATTAGATGTAAACATATGTAAGAGATAGTCTGGACCTGGGCTTTAGGAGCTGCATTTCTGGTTGAAACCTCTCCCCTGGTGTCATGCCCCTTGCTTTTGTAGCTGTGATTCCCACTCTGCATTCCTTTATATTGTAGGGCATATTTACATCTCTCCTGTAGCATCTGAGTGAAATGTTCAGGCCAGCAGCTGCTGTTCACTGCAAAGCTGAAGGCAGGTGGGAGGTGCCCTCAAGGGAGCAGCTCATGGTGGCTAAGCCAGGCTTTTCCTTTTGCCCATGCAAACAGTTTGTGCTTCCCTGGAAGGCTGTGCCGGGCGTGGGGACAGGTGAGGGGGCCTTGCCTTTTCCAGAACTGTTGGTGCTGATTCTGTGTAAACAGGGAAAATGCCTGATTTAAGCAGCTGAATAATTGACATCTCAACCCTACAGCACTGGAACTTGATTTTCCTGAAGAGATGCTTCCTTTCACACACCTGCACTCAAAGTACATAAGTGTGAAGTTGATCTCAGTGCTGATTTGGAGGCTCTTCTGAAACCCTCTGTTTCTGGTTCCACTGCCAGAGATTAGCACTGTCTTTTCTGTTGTATGAAGTGGCTTTCAAAACACTTTAGACATGTGGGAAATTAAGCTTGTATTCCAAGGGTAAACAAGATTGTAGATACAAAGAGCATTTTGAACTGTATCAGGGTCTTTGTGCTTTGCATGACAAACCAAAGAATGTGAAATGCTTGCTGACACAGAGCAGACTTAGTTGTTTGGTTTTCCATGTCAAATGGCAAGAGAGTCAACACAGTCTCACAACTGACCTACACCAGTAACCTCTGAGTTTGGGATTTGGAGATTGAATAGATAAAACTAATAGCAGACAGCTGTCAGCCTCCCAAAGCAGAATCCCAGTTTGGGGCTGCTTGGAGAGCGTGGAAGCTCATTGTGGCTGTGAAGCAAATTTCTAGACTGGTGATTTTTTTCAAATGTTGTGTTTATTACTAAATATTGCATTACTGGAAAACCTTAACATTCTCATTTTGATCTTAGTTTGTCTATCTTTGTTGTCCATAATTGTAAATTTCAGTGTTTATTTGTTTTTCGTCCTGGTATACAGCTATGTATTGTCCTGTGATTATAACAATAGTTTATTAGTATTTGCTTCCATGGTAATAGAAATATCAATGTTAATAGCCAGGATCTAAGTTTCCTTTTTAGCAGATTAATGTTTCCTGTAATGGTATTGTTTGGAAAATTATATCAGAATGCTGAGTCCAAATGTAAGATGCATGTGTTTTCCTTTATGCATGCTCTTCTGAGCTTTGCTGGAGTTCCTTTTTCCCCTTTTCCTTTTCCTTTTCCTTTTCCTTTTCCTTTTCCTTTTCCTTTTCCTTTTCCTTTTCCTTTTCCTTTTCCTT
>JAWWMS010000279.1:3279107-3297154 GCA_035048045.1 Chlorospingus semifuscus
TTTATCACTGTTCTGTGCTGGTTCCCTGAGTTACAGCCATGTATCACTGTTCTGTGCTGGTTCCCTGAGTTACAGCCTTTATCACTGTTCTGTGCTGGTTCCCTGAGTTACAGCCTTTATCACTGTTCTGTGCTGGTTCCCTGAGTTACAGCCATGTATCACTGTTCTGTGCTGGTTCCCTGAGTTACAGCCATTTAGCACTGTAGAGCAGTGAACCACCTCCAGCAGGCCCAACATTCAGCTCCAGACTTTCCATCTAAATTGGTTTTCACTTTCCTTTTCTTTTTTCTAGTTACTCTTCACATTCTCCGCTTCCCTTTTCATGTCTTACCCTCTCTTGTTCTCCAGGGCCCTCCAGAACCAAATAAGTATTTTGTATTGCAGGACAGGATTTCTCAGGGAAGATCAGTACAACTCAATAGAAAAATCTCAGGGAAGATCAGTACAACTCAATAGAAGAATCTCAGGGAAGATCAGTACAACTCAATAGAACAATCATATCTTATTTTCTAATGATTCTCAAGAATTGTTTTGTTTATAACCAAGACCAAAGTCAATCCTTAGGTTGGCATGCAGCTTGGAAAATTTCAGGCCAAAGATGTCAGTTTTGGCAAAGTGATAAATAATTGAACTCATTCCCCCTGCTAATTAGTTCATTTCTGTAACACAGCCATCTCTGAAGCAGTGGGTGTAGCCTCTGAGGGAACAAACAGGGCTGGGGAAGGGATTGCTGGGCCAGGAAGAGTTTTGCAAGTTTTTGCTCTCACAGAAAAACTGGGGAAGGTTAAGGAGTGCTGCAGAGACCCTGGGAATTCAGTGGGGTAGGGAGTGGAGCAGGGAGGCAGTGCTGGCAGCCGTGACCCAGAGCTCTCAGCAGGCACCTGCTGAAAAATACTAAAATTGTGTTTTCCTGTTGTATCTCATGGCTGAGACCATTAAAAGGTTAAATTCTTCTGAAGTGGGATAGGAGGAGTGGGCATGATATTGGGAAAGGTTTATGACTTGGCACAGTTGAGCGTTTGTTTTCTCACATTTTATTCCTTAAAAAAAAAAAAAAAGGATAGGGAAAGAAGCCTGGGTGCTGCTTTGAACTTGTTATCAGTTGGGAATGAGATAACGTGGGTGAAGGAAGGGGTGGTTTGGGCAGGAGTTCGAGGGTAATTCAGCACTCAAGGCTTCCAGCCCTTGAGGAAGGCTCAGGAGGGAGGCTCCCTGTTTGCTGTGCTGGTCAGCAGCAGGAGAGAGGAGAATGTGGAAACGATGGAAGAAAAGATGGTGCCAAAGAAAGAGAAGAAAGAAAAGGTGGTGCCGTTGTGACTGAGGAAGTCAGAGCCCAGCAGGATGCCTGCTCGAGTTGCATCTCAATAAATAATAAGCGCTTGTTATGCTAATAGTCACGATTTCCAATGACATGATTTGCATACAGATCATGTGCATGTTAATTACGCTGTGCACACAGCCAGTAATGCACGTCTTGGGTCTTGTCTTCATCATTTTCATGTGCAAAATGATGCAGCATGGAAATGAATATTGCAATGTTTTCACGTGCAAATAAATAGCTGATAGAATAAAGAGCCAGACAGGCCTGAGATAAGCAGGAATACCAGGGGCAATTGTGGGAGAAGCCCAGGATTAGTGTCACTTCTGGCTCTGACAACATCTGTCCTTGCACCTGATTGTAAAGAAAATGAAAAGAAACAAAAGGTTGCCTGATAATGCCATGAGGCATGATAATAATTAACCCCTTGTTGGTTAATTGCTAGGTGCATGCTTGTGAACATTGCTGCACCTTTTACTAGAGCACAGAATTTAGTAGTTTTGTTCTGAGCTGGGGGAGGAGGGGGTCAAACAGGTGCGACCTGGCTCTTTGGAGAGGTGGGATAATGTGGGCAGGGTTACCCCCTGGAAAAAATGCTTATCGGGTTATATGGCATTCAGACTAAATATTTAACATAGTTCATAAGGTATGTGAAAGAAATATTTACCTGTTAGGAAACTGTAGCAACAAAATATAAAAGTTCATTACCCAGTTATTTTGTTAATTTTTCAGATATCAGAAAACGATGTCAAGCATCAGATAATCTGGGCCCTATAAGGCACAGGCATTTGGAATTCTGTTTCAAAAGAACACCGCTCTGTTTTCTGTTACATGCAGTAGCTCTCCATTATTGCCATCAGTTTTCCCCTGTCCTACTGCAGTCTAATCGTGTGTATCTACTGGTCAGCAAGGGCAGGAGGTTTCATTGTTGTGTTTATATTTGCAAGGGCAGTGTTTTCTCTATGGGTAAGTCATCTTTGAGCAGTGGAGCTGCTGGAGTAGGTAAAAAGTTGACCTTTTGCTAAAAGCAAGGCTGGCAGCTGAATTTTTGTCCAGTCAAGCCCCTGTGGAGCTGGGTAGCTCTCTGAAATGCAGCTGAGCTGAAGGACCATTCTCAGGTGATTTTCAGCTGTCATTTTGTTAGGGCTTAGCTGAGGCCAGAAGTTCACCTGGGCAAGTTGTGTGTACCACAGATGTTTATGGGATAAGGAGTTTCATGGAGAACACACAGCTGTGTTTTTAAATATTTAAATAAAATATTTAAATATTTTAATAATCAACTGCAAATTTTAAATATTACTTTAAATTTAGTGCCTTATCGTTTATCCTTGTGCTTTTTTGCTGCTTAATTAAGAATCTCTATTTTGTTTCTAGAGCAATGAGTCCATAAGGGTTGTCAGCATTTTAAACAATACCTGAGAGCTAGGAGAAACTTTTGTTTAAAAGTATGCACTGGTTAGAGCTGCTGTCTTGTAGGTAAGTGGTTTGAGTCAGTTAATTTTGTGTTAGGAATATTGTAAATCTAAAAACCCCTTAGTTTACATAACCAGGCATAGATAACAGTGGCAGGGAGGGGAAATGTCTAAAATTCTGTATTTCATTAAGAGTCTACTGTGAATTTGGAAATGGCAAGTTAGTCTATTTGATGGACAGAAACAATAAAAATAAAAAAAAACCAATTCACATGAAAAAGCACATCCAAAAGAGTGGAAATACTTTGCAAGGTAACCTGAGAAGGAATGATGCCTTTTGGCTCAGATACAGACTTTGGAACATCCTAGTGTAGGATGGGTGGAGTAGATTCTTTTGTTTTATAAGAAAAAACACAAATGGACTCTCAAAACTAAAGGAAAATAATTTTTTGTTGAAGTTGAGAGTTTGTGTCTCTGTTCTTTGCAGATTATGCAGTTGAAGTGTTTATATGGTTGGCGTGTTTATAGACTCAGTGAGAGAGGACTTGCAAACACTACAATGATGCTAGCTTGATGTAGTAGTGGTATTTTCATTAGAATAAATGAGTTTTCTGGTGGGATGTGCAAGCTTGAAAACATCCACAGCAACAATAAACAACTGGAAATTCAGAGACAGCTCTAATTAGGGGAAGGCTGAAGCAATTAAGATGGGTACACTCTATTGATCATAACTGAACAAGATACATACAGATGACAGCAGTGGTTTTACAGTGGGTGCCCTGCCATGGTTAATGACTGCTGTTGATTTCACAGTAATGATTTTAGTGTTTTATTGGGGGAGCGTGGGTAGGAAGGTTAAATCAAGTTTCATAGGGCTTCTCAAAACCGTACTACAACCACTTGGAGAGCTGCTTGTTCAGTCAGAAATATCTAATTCTGTAGCTATCACACTTGGCATATCCTCCTTGGGCTGAATGCATCCTCTGACACAGGGCCCTGTACCTGCTGGCCAAAACAGAACCTGCAATTCACATTTTCTCTCCTCCTGAGCTGTTCTCTGCCTCACTGCTCCTAGGTGAGGATTTGTACAGCTTCTTTCACATCTGTTTCTGTTCTCCACTCTATTGCTTGTTGGTGCAGACATGATGTTAGAAAGCTCAGAAAACAAACTGTGAATGAAATATGGACATCTGCCACAGATGCACCCCAAAGAGTCCTGAGAAAGAGGATTCATGCCAGCTGCACAATGTTTATAATTCCATTTGGTGGGGATCAAACTTAAAACCTTAACGTTTGCAGGAGACAGTTAAATCCTAGAACATTGTAGCAGTTCCTGTTACTCTATTCAGCAGCCTAGATTGGAAGAATTACATTTTTCTCCTTAGTGAGTGGCATGTGTGTTAAAATCATGCTTGGCAGTGTTATGTTCTTTGGAAGGAGCACTGATTTTTATAGTTTGGAGAAGGAGATGAAGAAAACTGCATTTAAAACAATGGTAATGATGCATCATTCTTGTGTTTCGCCTCATTAACTGCACTTTAAGATCAGATTTTTGTCCATTTTATATCGACTGTTCTTACTAATGGGCTATTTGTCTTATATAATTTTAGTCTGGTTTGTTTGTTATATCTGGAAATATTAGCATAGACATCATAGATGCAAAAGCAAACACATGTGTGTATAGTTAATATGTTGGTAATATTTCTCACTCAGTGAGTTTGAGACTTGGTAATGTGTTTAAATATAGAAACATTTTGGATCATCCAAGTATAAGCCCTGGATTCAGCATTCGTTTGGAATTCCTCTCAGATAAGAATATGTAAGCTAGATTGCTGTTCAGTATCCCCCATTTCTATTGGATTTTCTCCACTTCCCTGCCTTTTTTTCTTTTTAGAAAGTGGCCATTTCACAGTGTTTCTCACTCTGATGTGCTTATTCATTGGAAGTGGGCATAGTGAAAAGTTTGCCTCACAACTGTGTCACACAAGTGCTCTGTGCAGGCTACTGGCATTTCTTAAACAGTCTTTGAAGTACATGTTAAAATGTTATAAAGCCATTTTTAATCATACATCTCACACACACAAATAGTCTTTTTTCTCCACCAGGCAAGGATCTCACCTTGTTGGAGGAAGGTGGGCTGTTCCTTAATGGCTGCTCAGTGAAAAGCAGCTCCTTGGAGGGGGATGCTAAGTCTATCTCAAACTGTGCAATAATTATTAATATTCCCTGTATTTTTGAGTTTTCTGCTCAAATTCAGTCTCCTGGGGGTCAGAATCCCCTTTCCCCAGTTCCTGTGCAATACAGTACATGCCCATGCAGCAGCACTCACTGATGGTTCCTTTTTACTTTCTTCTGTGTGATGCCATCTGAGTGATTTAAACAAACCCCAAAGTACACTGCACTTCATGTGTTCACTTATAAAAATAAATAAATCCACACAGCACCACCATAATATAATTATCTGCTCTCAGGAAAGCCTGAGGCAACAGAGGGTTCTTCCCACTGAGATTTAGGATGTGAGGAGTGTTTCAGAGCACCTATCCCCGGTCAGTCTGCAAACTCCGTGCCTCTGAAGAATAAGAGGCATTCAAAATGAAGCTTCATTTTCCAGTCTTACTTTTCCTGTCTTCCAAGCTCCCTTTGGAACCTAACTTAAAACCCACATGGGTGTAGCAGCTAGAGTTTATTTTCTACTATACCTCCTCCTGAGAGTTTATGTTGCTGCCAGTGTTCCTCTGATTTTAGGTAGAAATACCTTCCCAGGATTAACAATTACACACCAGTTCAGTAAGCTGGGGCTTCTTTGTTGTTTTTGTTTGATTTTTTAAACGTTTAATTTAATGCAAAGGTCATTTGTTTAGGTAGTTACATAGAGTTGTAGCCCTGTAGTATCGTGTGTAGGAGTTGTAATGGTTCAGCAGTGCTGCTGTAATCCTGCTTTTATTTTCTCATGCAGATAGTCAATGAAAGTGCTCTAAAAAGGTGTATTTTTGTTCCATGTGCTACTTCAAAGGATAGAAGTGTGTTCAAAAGCATGTTTGAGTCTGTTCAGAATACGTTTTTTGTTAAAAATGGGGTTTTTTTAAATTTAAAAAATCTTAATGTCCTTTAGGAGGAAAGAAGTGAAAAACAAATATTAAAAAATTGCTGTAGAGATTATTTTAAGACATTGGTTTACCCAGTGGTGATGGAGTCTCTTCCAGGCAAGATGTGGCAGATGCCTCATGCCACGCATTATCCAGCAGGTTCCAAGGACTCTGCAGTGGGATGTCTTTAAATGCTGCTTGTGTTACTTTTGTAATCATTCCAGTTATGAAATGCAAACAT
This sequence comes from Chlorospingus semifuscus, assembly GCA_035048045.1. NCBI lineage: Eukaryota > Metazoa > Chordata > Aves > Passeriformes > Passerellidae > Chlorospingus > Chlorospingus semifuscus. The sequence goes on from JAWWMS010000279.1 coordinate 3,285,165, forward strand.
TTTATAAGGTTCTAACTGACAAATCTCAGCTACTGAGGAACAAAAACAAGAAGGATTTGATGTATTGCAATAAACCCACAATTTTCAGGCATTCTGGCGTTCTCCAAGGGAGTATTTGAAATGCAGCAAGATTGGAGCTGCCTTAACCTAGAATGCAAACCTGTAATTGTGGGTTTGGGCCTTCACAAATAAAATGGCACAAGGCATTTCTGTGATAAGTTTTTGTTGTGCTGCAAGCAGAGTGAGTTCCCTTCTGCCCAGGGTCACAGTTGTGCCTGAGTTAATGGGAATAGCACACGGGAGTGGGGGAAGGAACGAGGGCTTGGAGGTGCAGTGATTTTATGACATTGATATTAGGACACTTTGCAGCCTTTTCTGAGCAGCTGTTCTTTAGGTAAATCAATACTGTGGGGTCTCTTTACTTCTCCCCAACTTCAACTACCATAAAAGAACTTCATGTGAAGCTGTTCACAGCTTATCTCACCCCATTGCTATGTGAACTTCTAACACAAACGCTTTTGTGCACTGCAGCCATAACACACTAATCTTCTGAACTTCCTGACCCATAAAACTGTGATTATTGCTACATGTAAAATTCATCTGGAAGTATCCCTCTGCATTTAGCCTTATGGGTATTACATTGCAAAATCCCTCCTTTGCAGTGGAAGGACTGCCAGGGAAGGGAAGGACAATGGGGCTGTAGATGGATGTTAGTACAGTGCTGTTCCTTAATATTGTGAATTTGGCTTTATTTGGAGCTGGTGATTCAACAGATGCAGTGTCCTGATTTTTTTTTCCCCTAGATTACAATTTCAGATTTGATTTTTTTTTTTTTTAAATTGAGTGTTTCTGGCTATTCTTACTTGCCATTAGCAGTGGGTCAGTCCCTAATTTCCTGTACAACTGCATGGGCAGATAATTGAAAAACATCACTTGTGAAAGAAGGACAGGAAGGGTGTTAGGGAAGAATAGAAAGCTTTACTGTTGCAGTTGTGATTCTTTTAAGTACCTGTCATATCTGAGTGTTATTTCTCTCACTATTCAGCAATTTAAATAAAGAATGAGAAGCAGTTTGCAGGATTCTTTGATAAAGGGTAGCGGTTAAAATGCACCAGAGGCAAAAAAGGAGAAATAGCATTCCATGAGGACCTTCTCCCTCTTTCTTTATGGGCATTACCTAGCTTTCTTTTAAAAAGCCCTGTGATTCTTGTCTAATCTTCAGCAAAGATGTGACATCAGCAGCTTTGCATTTGCACATCACAGAGGGGGTGGGCTGGCTGCACTCAAAGGTGCAGATGAACCAAAAAGCACAAGAGTCATGTTTCTGCCTTTTTTTAATCATCAGACTAACATAATATAGGTAATCATCCGGCTGAAAAAAAAATCTAAACATTTTTAAAATTAAGTGAACAGGCCTTTTTAATTTTGAACCACAAACGTTTGTGTTAAATGATGCTTTTCCCAAGCCACTTTTATTATGAGCATTGTTCAAAATTGCAAGTTGTCACATCCACCAGCCTCTAAATTACCCGGCCTCTGTGTTGCCATAGTTACACGGTAGCCACTAAAATACAGGCTCCAGTGTGAGAAGGCAAGCTCAGACTGAGACTCATTTATTTGAAGGTTTTGGCAGCAGAGTATCTCCACAAAGTCTTTGTTTTATAACCTTTGAATTCTTGCATTTTAACTCTTTCAACCAACGTTGCAGTGTTGTGCTGAAAGGTATGTTTCCTTTAAGACAAGGGTACTCAAGCTGAGTTAATAAATATATAACGGTGTAGTTGACTTCTCACTTACTACTTTTCTTTTTGGTTTTGGGCTGAATGATCCATGATTTTATTGAGGTGAGGTTAAGGCAACGTGTCTTGTCCATTTTCTCCATCCTAAAGGCTTCCCACCTCATTTCCAGAACAGGATCCCTTCCTGGTGATCTTACTGGCAACAGACAGAAATCCTGGCACTACTCAGCTGGTGTGACTTCCCATAGTAGAAAAAAAAATAAATAAATCCCACATGTTCATCAGAATGCAGAGGTTTTCCGCTGTAGAATCCTGTCAGAAAATATTTATATTAGACTAAAATGAGAATTTTGAATGTTAACCACCAGATTTTTTTATCAACATATTTCTAATTAGCCATCTCTATTCTGTTTGAAATAAGGGGAAGTAATAAGCCCCCCCTTGCTCTAATAAAGAAGTGTCAGATTAAAATAAACTGCTAAATAAAGAAGAGTCAGATTAATATTACATATCTTGTCTAAGTTTCTTAAGTTCTTAACTGCAGATACCAGTGGATAAATTGCTATTTTCTTTACCATTCTTATTGAAAATGTTTTTCTATACCACCACTCCCCCCACATTAAAAAAAAAAAATTAAAAAAATTACCAGTGTTCCAAATCTTTTGTGTTAGAACATTTTAGGTGTGTCTGCTGCTGTATTCACAATACCTGCTTCAGCAGTCCCACTGTTGCACCCCTCTGTAGCGCAGAGTGGGGCAGTGCTTTCGGAGGTTGCGTCTTTCAGCTGGGGTCACTCGGAGCCGTTGGGCACCCCAGGGCAGGGCTGCTGGTGGAGCTGCTCCTTGGTGGGATGGGGTTCCTGAGCGGGGCCACCAGCCTGCCTGGCCGCGCCAGCAGCTCCAGCTTTCACTCCTGCCCCAGCACTGAGCCCTGACCTCTGCTTTTCCAGCACTGCAGAGGTTAACTTTGTTGAGGGATCAGATTTCTTTCCAGGGGAAGTTTCTGATGATCACCTTCTAGCTGGGTTGTACTTTGCAGTGTCTCTCAGAGCTGCTGGCTCGTGTGGAGGTCTCTATTGGAAAACAACTTTGCTCCAAGTTGTTTTTTGTCCAAGTCTCTTCCTCGATAGTCAAGTTACAGGCTGGTTTATTTAAGGGGGGGCATTGGATGGTAGCCTAATGAAGGTATCAACCTGCAAAATAAATCTGAGCCCCTTTCCTGGAGTTCTTCATGGGCAGCAAGGTGGAGAAGTGCTTTGGCTGGGGAATATTGCAAGGTAAGAGATTTTGTGCACTTTTGGAAACACGGGAGTGTGTTGTGTTGCGCCTCTGAGTAAGGAGGTTTAGCTTTGCCAATAGTGGTGGCAGTGGAAACACGTTGGATGATGGATAAATCTGAACAGCTTTCTCCCTGCTCTGTTTCTTTTCAATCTCTGTATGCTGCATGAAATCAATACATTTTTAATAGATTGCAAATATTTGAATAACATGGTAGAAAATTTCCTATGTGAGGACTGACAGCTATTGCTGTGTTTGCTTTTTCTGCCTTCATTTTGTGATTCAGTGATGTTTATTGATACTCAAAGGTTGCAATCTAGCTGGCTATCTTTCCACTTGTGTTTCAGGCTTTTAGCCTCAGAAAACTATGGGCCTTTGTTATATTTTAGCACTCTTAAGTCAGGTTTCTGTGCAAAGGAGGAGCCTCTGTGGGAATGAGCTCACCCTGCAAGGAAACAAAGGCGTGTGTGAGTCTGTTTCAGGCCAGATCCCAGCCCAGAGTGCACTTGCTTTTTAGTACATAATATCCAGTTCTTATTCTCACTGCTGTGCAAATTTCTGCTGGCTTCCTCATTTGTCTGAGCAAGGTTGTAAGATCTCTTTCCTTTTTGTAGTTCCTTCCAAATAAGCCTAGTTTTAAAGGCTCCCATGAACCAGGAGTTACTATCCAGAGTGTTGCAGTTCTGCTGGGACAAAAACTGCTTCCAGGGTTGGTAGTAGCTGACATCTTTCCAGCAGCAAAGAGTAAAACATTAGACTTGATTATGTGCCTGTTTGTTCTGTAAATCACTGGTGGGATAAGAACTGTTGTTTTTCAGTGGTTTGGTTTCCTGAGTGATAGTGCTGTGCCCTGTGATCAAATTAACACATTTTTATTGCCAAGTTCAGCGTTTATTTTAAGGCGTATTTCAGCAGGCTGTCATGCCTTCAGAAGGACAATTTCTGATGTTTCTCTCCTTTTTTCCTGATGGGACAACCATGTGCATTGTCTCCATGTGCTCAGCTGCAGCTGATGCTGCTGTGAGACAGGAGCAGTTCTCAGGTGTGAAATCACTGGTGCTGTGCACAGGTTTTGGCCTTGATCAGTTTATGAAGGAGCTTTTGTAGAAGAGCAGGGGAAAGCAGAATTGCTTTGAGGTTTTGTGCATATAGATGTCTTGTCTTCAGTTTGTGCCTGTGTGTTTCTTGCTTGGGGTTACAGCCTGCAGACCTGAGTGATTTGGTGTCAGTGGTGGAATTACAGTGTTAGGATGGACTGGAAGAAGAAGGGAAGAAAAGGAGCCGTATTCTACCTGCCAGCTGCAGCTTTGGCTCTGGGGTGTTCAGTATCCACCTCTTCCTGGCTGAGGATGTCCAGTGATCCCACCTGCTGACTTGTTCTGGGGCTGTGGGTGGCTGAGTGACCCTGATCAGGAGGCAGGTGGCCACTCAGCCCCTTGAGTCTTTCAAAAGCGCACTCAGCAGCAGGGAATCTAAATGCGCCTTGCATACCCTTGTTTCCATGCTGCCCTTCATTCCTTTCCTTCCATGTTTCTGTTACATCATTCTTGTAAGAATTTATCTAATCTAGTCTTTTTCTCCTCGGTGTTTAACCCTGTTTTTATTAAGTTTTGGAGCCTCTGCCAGGTACCAGTAAGTGCTGGTGAGCTGCTGAGCTCTCACCAGCTCAGCCCAGGGTTGGAGGAGCTTGAGGTGGGTGTCAGAAACTGTCACTGTGTTCAGTGGATGCTTCCCCCTTCTTTAGGTCTTAAATTGTGTCTTTGTACAAGGGGATGATGTGATCCAGAGCACCTGCTTTTGGGGGAGAAGGAAGTGAATAGTAAGAAAAAAGTAAATAGTAAGAAACCTGCACAACCAAGTCATTGGTTTTCACAGCTCTCTGTCCCCTGGGCAGCCACCTTCTCTGCCTGCATTTGGGGAGATGTAAGTAAGTAGTAAGAGGAAAGTACTGGTTTGTGAGGCAGGGTAAGAAAGCTCCGCCTGCCTGGAGTGAGGCGTGTTTGGGCTGGGACCTGGCTGAGGGGAGCTGCAGGCACACTGCAGTGGTGACCTACACCCAGGGCTTTGCCAGGAGCCTCCTCCCCATCCCCTCATCCCCCCATCCCTCACCCCGGGGGCTGCAGGGAGCTGGGGCAGTCATCCCTGAGTGCACAGTGCTCTGGGCTCGGCCTCGCCCCTGGTTTGTTCAGTCCATTGCTGTCACATGGACACTTCACAGGGATTTCTGGTCTGGAAGGCACCCGAGGCTTTGTATGTAAGTGAGGATTTCTGACTTTGATTAGAAGACTTTTCTCAGCACTTCTTACTGTCATGGAAACAGAGGCAGAACAAACAAAGCACGTTTTTTTGAGGTGATGACTGAGATTTAACACTGACCTTGTTGTGATATGAAGACCCTGATTTTGTTTCCAGCTTTCTCAGGAGTCATCCTGGTGACACAGACATGGGCAGGGATGATGAGCATCCCTCCCATGGCTTCCAAAGCAGGGAGGTGAGGGTGCAGCTGGCCAAGGGGTGCACCCAGTGCAGAGCTGCTCTGCAAACAGCTGTATAAGCACAGCAAGTCCTCAGACAGAATAGTAGCTGGGAAAATACAGTTTATAGGTTGTGAATGCAAGAAAAGGGGCTGGCAGGCAGCTGGTTGTAGTTTTGTACAGTAAATTGTGCAGACTTAGCTGGGAGCTCCTCCAGCACCTGGGTCACATGCAGTGCCTTGCTTTTCTCCCCTTCCCCGAGGCTGTGGAGGTACCAGAGGAGCCCTGGTTGTGAACACTGGCCAAAAAAACGAGTTCCACCAGTCAGGCATTTTGCAACTGAATGGAGCTGTGCTGGCTGCTGACCCCAGACAGCCATGGAGCAAAGGTGTAGGTGAAGAAGGGACCTTTGGAATTTCAGCTTCAGAGCAGGATGTGGTGAGTTTCAGTGGAAAGTCAAATCAGTTCATGAACATTTAGGGTTTTCTAACTCCTTGAGATCAGGTGGATCCTGAGGAGGTTCTTTGTGTGTGTGTGCGCTCAGCTGTGTTCAAGTTTGTCAATGGCTTGGTCAAATTCCTGGTTAGATTTTAAGGGACAAAATAAAATCCAGTGTTATTTTTATAAGGTTATTAGCACTGATCTAAGAAGATTAAATGAAAAGAGCATTTGCAGTTATTTAGCTTCTCCAAATCTTTTCTTACCCGAATTTTTCAACACTGAGTTATTCCCTTTACAAATAGGTATTTTAAATGTAAATCCTGAAACCTTATCTTGGATGAATTCTAAACAGAGCTTGACAGAGAGCTGCAGTTCAGTTTGCTGGCAGGAACCCCAAAAGTCACTAAACATGAAAATGTCTGAGTAGCTCACAGCACACTTCCAGCACTTCAACTCTGCACCAAAAAAATGTCTCTTAAAGGATTAGATTCTGCTCCAGAAAGAACAACTGGAACTGCTCTGTGTTCTTTTTTCCTGGTTTGCTTTTCTTGGTCTGACTTTCCTAAGTGTTTCAAGGTAACAGTCCTGTCCCTGGGCTCCACTTTTGGTAAGAAACAAAGTGGTTTATGTTAAAATACCTATAGTGGGATGTAAGAAGAGAGTAACTGGAGACATGGGGGAGGTGGGTGATTAATAGCAGTGTAAAACACATTAATTAAATTAACTTCTCTTGAGGTAGATTTCCATCCATTCTTTTGCAAGTGGTTATGTTTCTGTTTCAGAACAGTTTGAAAGGAAAACTGTGCAAGGGTCTTTGTGTGCTTTCTGGGTTTCTGGCCCAGTTCTCACTACTGTAGGAAATCCCAAGAGAAAACAGTGGAAGCTGTGGTATTTACTGTCTCATGTTATAGCACATTGAATTTTTCCTTTTAAATCTTTGAAGATGCTGTGAATTTTCAATCATTTTGTACCTTGATCTTTGTTGTTGCTGTTGTTGTGTTGTTGGCCTATCAACTCATAAATAGTTAAATTTTTAAATAGAAGAGGATAATTGCCATGTTTCCACTTGAAATATTGTAGAGCCCCCAAGGCCCTTTCTTGGACAAATGTATTTTTCAGCAGCTCATTGTAATTTTGGTTTTGAGTGAAGATCCAACAAAATTAAACTCCACACCCATCCGTAGAGAAAGGTGCATTTTCAGCCTTCAACAATAGCTTTATTTAGAAGGATTTTAATGACTCCTTTGCAAAGGGGGAAGGTTTCTGCACTGAGAGGGGCTGTCCTGAGGAACACAGAATGACTTCTCGTGCTGTCCAAGTTGACAGAGGAGAGCCAATTGTGTGGATGATGATTATGCAAGATGGAAAAGTGCCGATAGACTGTGGAAAAATACAAGTCTGAGCCTAACAGCTTTGCAAAGCTGTTTGGAAAAGCAGCTTGGAGCAGTGGTCTGGGGCTGCCCAGGGGCAATGTGCAGTAGCAGGGTGAGGTGGGGAGGCTCAGGAAGCTGCTCGGGGTGCTTGCTTTCATGGAGAGCAGGAGGCAGCACCCTGGCAGGTTTTAAGTGGTGGCAGGGGTGGGTTTCAAGTGGGTGGTTGTGTCATTTTCATATATAATACTTTTAAGATTTTAATTATTTTTTTTTTAATTTGCAGTTTTCAGTAATGAAAGTAAAGTTTCAGGTGATTGATCAAATAAAGAGAGGAAAACCCAAACATTTCAGCTTCAGGTTAGGGTTGAGTAGACTTTTGCTGACATCAGAAATTTTTAATTGCACCAGCTAAATTACAAAGATGCTATCTGGGCTCTGGGAGCCAAGAGCACCATAATTAGGGCTGTTAGATGCCCCGTTCTGCTTCCTCACTTTTGACTTTAACCATCAAGGCACCGGATCCAGGTAAAAATGAGCTGATTTACGTGGAGGGCTTGGGGTGGTTTCAAGAGCAGCTGAAACAAAAGCCTCAGATTGGGACTGGTGCTGTCCCCTGGAGGAGCCTTAACCAGAGTGTGTGGGTTCATTGCATTGCCCTGGAGCTGTCTGTGTTGGGTGCTCATAAAGGGGCTTGCACTGGCATTTATTTTACAGAGTTCAGTGAATTCTGCCTGCCCTCTCTAGTGCTGTTCCAAAGGGCAGCATCAGTCATCGTTTATGTAGGTTTACAAAATCATTTTCGGTTTCTTAAGGTGTTTTCATGTTTTCTTACGTGCTGTTGTTTTCTCTAGCTAGAGACTGAGCTGAAGTGATATTTATTAAATAAAGCTGTCTGGGTTTAGGCAGATATGTGGGTTTGCACATCCTGCCTTGTCAGAGCAGCTTGGGCACCAGTGCTGTGCTGCTTAGCTTGTGGCACCCAAAATCTATCCAGACACCTATCTCCAGACCTCAGAACAGCTAGTCTTTTTAAATTTACTAACAGATTAGTAAGCTTGAAAACGCAGAGTTGGAATAGTTCATAGTTTCCACCAGAACATAAAGGACCTAAAGCCCAGGATACACAGGAGGGGAAACCACAACATCAATGTATTCAGGTGCATGCTTCTACCTTTGTCCTCAGGCACATGTCCCAGTTCAGAAGGGCACTCAAATATTTTCATAATGCCTTAGATTGCCCAACTGAAGCCAACAGGACTGGCTGATGGCAGAAAAACTGCTTATGATTAACATTAAACACATTCTTTAGGTGCTGATTAACTGGGGCCTATGGTAGTTTAAGAATTGTTAGTGCTCAAAAATGAAATGTTTCAGTTCCTGTATGTTGAAGATGGGACTAGGAGTCACACAGAGAAAAATTATTGTATTTAATATTTTTTTCTGCCCTCTGCCATATCTCCATAAGAAGGAAACGAAACTATTTAGCACAGAAAGCATTGGCAGTGATGATATTATTACTGTTATGATTGTTATTTTTATAGGTTCAGAAATAGAAAATAAGTTTGTTGCTACACAAAACTTTGGAAAACAAGAATATTTTTTTATTCAGTGATTTTATTAACTATTTTGGTACCTTATTTGTAGACTTACCTAGGAATTTTAAATGCTTTATGTGATAGGTTTGGAAAGAGAAATAAGTACCAGTTATAGGACCTGTTTTCAGCACTGAAATTTAGAAGTAATATGGCTTCCAATATTTTGCCTTGTGATATTTAATTGCCTACTCTAAATAAAAAAGTGCTTCAAAAAAAATCTTTCAATCCTTTTCCAGATTTTCAATTCCCCCCCTAACATTTCTTGGCAAGGGCAGCACATCCTTCATTCAGTTATGCTGGAAAAGATCTTTCAAAACAGCAAATAAAACTGGTGTGTGAAATTTGCCTGCCTGGCTTTCTCAGATTCAGGTCTCACATTGTGAATTTTATTTTAACGTGGATTTCTATTTTGTATTGCACCTTTTATCCAGGTGAAGGCGAATCTGGGGAAAAATGATCTCTTTCCTTTGAATTGTAGCATCAGCAACACTGCAGACTGCAGCATTCCTTTCCAGTCACAAGAGCTGGAGTGTCTGCAGGTTTATCCAACAGCCTTTGGAAAATCTTCTTGGGAATCCTCCTGTGGCTGGGGCACTCCTGAGGGCCAGCCAGGGCTGGCTGCAGTGAGTTCTCACGAGCTGCAGTGAAGATGGAGATGTGAAGGGTGATGGAGATGTGACCCCAGGGCTCCGTCAGAGAGCCAGCAGTGCGTTCTGCTGTGTCCCTGTTCCAGCAGAGCAGTGGCTGAGCACCCCAGGTTTCCTTTCCTGCCTTGCTGCAGCTGTTGCTCATCCGCAGGGACATGGGAGAAGGGGCACAACTGGCTGTGCTGGCACATGGATGAGCCTTCCCTGGGAACAGAGCAGTCAGCAAGGAGCAGAACCCTTCCTGTGGCATGCAGGGCAGGATGTCCCCATGGCCACTCTCATTTGTGGCCCAGCAAATTGCGCTGCTCTTCAGGCCGTGCTCAGGTCCCTTAAAGGCCAGCTGTGGGTGAGCACAGCACTCCCAAGTAAGAAAAAGCAATTAAAATTATTAAACCAACATTAAAAGTCATGCAGGAAGGTGTTTTGTAGTGCTAAGTGGGAAAAAATGAAATGCTTTCCATTTCAAAGCTGACAAGGTTTATGTAGAAAGGCTATAGCAAATCAGTGGTGAAGCTATGAATGAAGTTCAAGCAAACAGAGGTAGTTTGCCTTTCTTTGCACAGTTCTCTTATCACAGGGTAAGACAGTTCAGGTTTAAATGCAAATGTTAACTGCTCAGTATATTCATTTGTGAGTAAAGCTTTCGCTGCCCAGCCAGAAAGCTCTCTGCAATGTCTTTGGTACAAGTTTGTAAAGCAAACAGAAATGCAACAGGGAGGAGAGTCTGGAGCTCCCAAAATCTGAAGCTGAGGTTATAAATGGCTAGAGAGATGCCAGGTGATGAGCTCTTAACCTTTTGCAAATGACCTATGAGATATATATATATATATATATATGTGTGTGTGTGTGTGTGTGTATATACATATATATATATGTATGTATTTACATTTCCAGATTTCCAGCAATAGTTATCCAGTGGACTGAAATATCTTCACAGAGCTCCTTCCAGGATAATATTTCAGTCCCAGCTTCATTGTTCTTGGAGATGGAGCACTTGTAAGCCAGTATATCTCTTCCTTGAGCAGCTAACTTTTACAGGCATTTTACAAATTGGAGCATCTGGCTCCATTTTTAGATCATTTTGAGTCTTTCTGTTCTAACACTCAAATTGATTCAGGCAAGGTCGTTTTTTGTTTCGTTGGTTGGCTTTTTGGTTAGTTGGTTTTGTTTTTGTTTTGTTGGTGTTTTGTTTGTCCTGAACTGGCAGTGAGACATTTCTCATTTACTGGGAAATGCTGGAGCTATCACATGCTGGAAGAAGGTAGTCCTGAAGAGTTGCTCTCCTTGAAAAGGGCAGTGAAGCTCAGGAGGGTTATTTGCCATCTGAAGGACTGAGCTTGTAGTTGCTGAAGTTCTTTGAGGCTGGTGATACTGTTGATGGTAGATGCAGGTCTGTGGAGCACCCGGGTACAAGAGGTTGCTTCAGGGTGAATTTTTTTCCTTGCATTTAAGTTCCACCTCTGTGTTACAGCTTGGCAAGTCAGTGCTGTGTGTGCTTGGAGATCCCACAATCACAGAATGGTTTGGGGGGGAAGAGACCTTAAAGATCATTTTGTTCCACCCCCTGCCATGGCAGGGACACCTCCTCTATCCCAGGGGGCTCAGAGCCCCATCCAGCCTGGCCTTGGGCACTTTCCAGGGATGTGGCAGCCACAGCATCTCTGGGCAGCCTGTGCCAGGGCTTCACCACCCCCCCAGAAAAAATTCCCTGCTAATATTCCTTCATGGCACTCCTTTGGATTTCAGCAGAAAAGACACACGTTTCAGCTGAGTCAGGAAGGGCTGTGTCACTGGTGCCTTGGCTTGGTGAGAGCATGGCCTGGCCTTTCTGGCACCACAAGTGGGCTAAGGGTTGTAGAAATAATACAATCTTCCTTTTGAATGATGCCTTGTGTTTTGACCCTTGTTTTGTCCCTCTGCTGTGCTTTTTCTCCAGCTGGGACGACAGCAGCTCTGTCAGCAGTGGGATCAGTGACACCATAGACAATCTCAGCACGGATGACATTAACACCAGCTCCTCCATCAGCTCCTATGCCAACACTCCTGCCTCCTCCCGCAAGAACTTAGATGCACAGGTGAGAGCTTTGCTTTATTCAGCTAACATTGATATTTGTTGTTTTCTCTGTGCAGGAGGTGTGATTGTTTTATGTGACCGTGTTCACAGGGGTCTTAGGATGAGGGAAGAGACCAGGATCTGACTCCATGTTTCACAAGGCTGATTTATTATTTTATTATATATGTTACATTAAAACTATACTAAAAGAATAGAAGAAAGGATTCCATCAGAAGGCTGGCTAAGAATAGAATAACAAAGAATGGTAACAAAGGTTTGTGGCTCAGACAGAGAGTCCGAGCCAGCTGACTGTGATTGGCCATTAATCAGAAACAACCACATGAGACCAATCACAGATGCACCTGTTGCATCCCACAGCAGCAGATAACCA
>JAWWMS010000279.1:3297254-3310821 GCA_035048045.1 Chlorospingus semifuscus
TCCATAAAAGATGTCTGTGACAGTTTTATGTTGCTGAACTTGAACACATAGCCAGCCTTCAGTATAGACAGTGTCAATAATAACCACTTTGTCATCCATGGCATTTGCAAATATTTCCTCTGTGGGTGGAACCCAAGGCATCTCTGCCATGGTGATGTCACAACAATTGGGTCTTGTCTTCCTAGAGGCACTGCTGCACAGAAAACAGATTTTATATAGATATTTTTGAAATATCTATATAAATCTATAGAATGAAATGGTGTTACGTTTTTCATAGAGAATATGAAATGGTATTACCTTTTTTCCTTTAAATAATAGAATGCAATAAAGTAAACATCAAAGTTCAAAGGTTGTTTACGCTTTCATCAGAAATGTAAGCATGTTATGCAAATGAAATTGATTTTGTTAAATTTCCAGAGCTGTGTGTTTTTGAAGGCTTTCTGTGTTTGCCAGCATTTCATGGGAGGATAAACTTTGCCTCCATCAGCAGGATACATGTACACTTTGTGCTCAGACACCACACATCCAAAAAGGGTGAAACTAGTGAAGGCATCTAACAGTTTTTCATTGACCAAACAAACTGCATAACACAGAGATTTGCACTAATACAAACTGCATTTTTTTTTTTACCAATTCCATAGATTTTGGGAAAGTGCAGGACAAAAAGCCCAGCTTTGTTCTGGTGCTGCTGGAGGGACGTGGGTGCTGTGTGCTGCAGCCACTGGGCTGTGGTGACCTGGCAGAGCAGAGGGATGTCGGTGTGACCTGCTCCTCTGTTTCTTCCCTCTGTTAATCTCCTCCAGTCCTTTTCATCAGTGCCTCCTAAATCTGTTTTTGGCATCAGTTTTGATGGAGACCTGTGGTTGCTGTGAAGTATTGCTGTGTCTCCAGAGCTGTGGTGCAAGCACAGAGCAGTGTTTGTTCCCTTGCCATGCAGTGCATATTTGAGCCTGCACAAAGGGTTCCAGGTAGTCTCTGTTTGCCTGTCAGCAACTGCACAGGCACCTGGAACTGCTAATACAAGGCCCATACAAGCTGAGAGGAGTTAGGATCCATCAAGCATGTTTTTCAGAATAAGACAGGCAACTGGAAGTATTTTTTGACCATTGTTACTGTCTCAACATTGTAATACTGTTGGGGAGGGAAAAAGGAAAACTTAGGGAGATGTGACTAAACATTAACCTGAGGAAAAAAAATAGAAACTCATGTGACTTCTATCTTCTGGTGGATCAGATTCTTGGAAGCACCTCTGAGAGATCAAAATCTGTGTTGACAAACTCCTCTTCCTCCCCCACAACTATTACAGTATCCAAGAGGGTGCAGACAGACACCAGAAGAAAAGCAGCTGGAGCTTGTTCAGGCAGTGGAGCGTGGTTATTGGCAGAGGAAGCTTGGAGCCAAGAATGTACAAGTGGTGTTTGCAGTTCTTTGGTGTGATGTGTGTCTCTGACCTGCTTCTCTCCTCAGTTTTCGTGAATGACAATCTTTATTCCAAGTCTTCTGTTATCTGCAAATTATTGTCCAGAAAATAGTTCATTTTCAGTGGAACAAACTGCCTGAATCTTGTCAGCCAAGGGAGTGAAAAGAGCTTGGAGTGCTGAAATGCGTGGCTTGCAGGGTTAATTTTTGGCTGGCCTCAGAGCTCATGATGCAGTGAATGCTGCAGAGACAGCTTTCCTGTCTTTCCTGAAGGACCCTGTGACAGCCAGGGCCCAGGTGTGCCTTCCCCAGGGTGCTGAGCCACACAGGACTAGCACACATTTGCAGAGGGATGTGGACTTTTCTTCTGAGGGTGTCCCTTGCTTTGGTTCCCCTAAACAGTAGGTGCTTTTGAGCTGCTGTGATTCTGTCACATCTCTTAGAGAGAGTACAGAAGTTGGATTTCTGATAGTTAAGGAGGGAGCTTGAAGCTAATACATGTGCAGCTGGGAGTCCAAGCAAGTAATGCAGCAACATCAAAGGGAGAGAGTCTGAACATGTCAGTGTGTGCTGATAAAATCAGGAGCTCAGGCAGAATCATCTCTGCAAAGAAAGGCATAGTTGCAGTAGGAAAGAATCTCTGTTGAGATTTCTCTCTGATTTTCAGGGCTGTTGAGAACCCCATACTCCAGAAGCTGCAGTTTCTCCATCTTTGAGAAACAGGACTTAAATATGATATTAACTCCATCTTCAGAAATTCATAGCTGTATCCTCTTTTCATAGCAATGCAGTGAAGATGTTTGCAAGTTGTTTCTGAACAAGCTAGTGATGGGAACCAGAATTTGCCTTGCCACATTCCCATGTCCTGCTGTGATTATGCCAAGTACCAAACCACTTAATGTAGTTACAGGAGGTTTGGCACCCTAGTATTTGTCCTTTTTATTGCACAGAATTAGATAAGTTACCTTTATCACAGTACTACATATGTGTGCCTTTAAAGTCACATCATATGCATACTTTTAGGAGAAATTAGGATCTAGGTGGCCATTTGAAAATAACTTATTTAACTGAAATAAGATGGGAGAAAGAGACCAAGTAACAAATTCAATGATGTGATGGTAAAAAGATCGGAAGATAGAAAGGTTCCTTTAAATAGAAAACTGCGGCCTCCCTAAGCAGTTGGACAAGGCATCTTCTCAGGAAAGATGGGTTTGATCTGTTCACAGCTTCAGATTTACAAAAACTGTATGAGTGAGTTGAGAAATGCTGGTGTTTCGCTCCTAGCTCAGGCTTCGCTCTCAGCTTGTGCTCGCTGTGTCTTGCCATGACCTCCAGCCAAGAGCATTTCCACTTTCACCCCTCTGGGTGGGTGGGGTTTCAGCTGCAGTCCCAAGCCAGGTTTCGCTGTGTTTTGGTTTTGAGTCCTTAGTCATGTTTCTGTGCTGTTCTCAGTGTTTACCATTAAACAGCAGCATCTCTGGCCAGAGGGTTTCAGAGGTGGAGGTGCAGCATTTCAAAGGCTGCAGGAAAGTTTTGGCTGTGGGCGCAGTAACAGAATAAAAGGCAGGAGAGCAAAGGTGGAGAGGATTTCTTGCAGTGCTGTTCTCTCTGTGCAGACTGACTGTACTGACCTTACAGATTTGGGGAGGGGAAATAGAAGGTACAGGAATATTTCCTAGTCAACTAAAACTAAAATAAGGTCTTTGCTAGCAGGTAGGTGTATTTCTTGTTCTTGAACACTAGCAGTGCATACACACAATTCCAGACAAGGAGCTTGGAACAAGATACTGAAGTGACCACGTGAGGAATGGTGTCTTTGAGGTGGCTTTGTTGGTTGATTATTTGGTACTTTTTGCCTGTGCTCTCTTCCAAGATTTGTGAAGGTAGGAGCTGTTTGCATGAAATAGTGATTTTGGAGAGGCACAGGACATAGGAGCAGTCACACTGTGAGTTTATTGCACACCTGCTGATGGTCAGAAATAGAAAGGTGACCCACCTGCCCCAGACCTGGCAGGCACAGGAAGAGAAGGGGGTTAGAAAGCAGAGATCCATTCAAGCCTACACTGGGTTGCTGTCTTTGAATGGAGAGGTAGGGAAACAAGCACAAGGAAAGTACAAGAATATGATATTACCTAAATCCATAATTCAAAATACAGGTTAGTCTCGTGACTCAATATGTAGATAAATAACCCAAGCCCTGTTTCCTGACTGAAGAGAGACCGTTGTGATATGTGGTGTCAGCTTTCACACACTGATTGCTTAACTAGTTTTTCAGGCTTTAAAAAAAGAGTAGTTACAGTAAAAAGCAGAGGAAATTCAACCACAGTTCCTCTGAATTCTGTAATATTAGTGGTGTGATCTGATAGGTAAAGTCATAAACTTAAAACATTCTTTAGGAGCTTAAAAGCTGAAAAGTGTGGTAAATAATCTTACAGCTTCTCCTGTGCTGTGTTTTTCTGTTTATCCAAAAGGAATAAAGACTGTGAGCTTTGTAATGCTTTGGGATATTTAAAATAATTTCCTTTTAAGTAAACGATTCCTTTTGCCTGGCGCGCAGTTCTGAGCACATTCACCTTCTGCTGAGGCTGCAGGGCAGAAAGGTGGCACCAAACCTCACCAAAAGCCATCAGCCTGTGCTTGGAACTGCAGTCAGGCGCTGAACTGTCAGTCCCTTTCGTGGTGCTGTGGGGCTTGGAGAACACTTCAGCTGTGAATTTCTGATCCTGATCAGTCAAATGTGTGGATATTTGTCATTTGTGCCTGATCACAAAATGGTTGGTTGTGGTGTTACCGCATTCAGCAAATTTAATCAACAGCATTTGACAGGAGTAGAATTCTAGAAGAGTAATCATTAGCAGTGGGAAATAATAATGCATATATGTATAAAGTATACACATATATGTAGGGTAGTATATTTAATGTAAGCATTTCTGAGATTTTGGCAAAGGTTTACTGATGGGAAATTTTTCTATTTAATACTGAGCTTAGCAAAATTCTCCATAAGAGACTGGTAACAATCAATCTGTGCAAAGAGTAGGGGAAAAAACAGTCTGCAAGAGAAACTAAAGTAATTTATGTATTGAAGTCAGTCTCAAGTATTGTTAGAAAGTTTTTCTTCAGTCCTTGGGTGTCCTTCTACTATGTTAGGTTAGAATTAAGAGCATTCCACATATTCGAATCTGTTCCAAAAGCTGCCTCCTCATGCTCTGGAGATCAGATTGCCAGACAAGAGATAAGAAAGCAGCAGGAACAAAGGAAGGCTGGCTGCACAGGTTTGAAATGCTTTTTTGGCATTGCAGTAAAAGGGTTTGTCAGAAATTTGAGATGGAGGATTATAAATGTCATGGAGCTGAATATGTCCTTTATACATCAAGTCGGGGTTTTTTTTCCCCTTTATTCATTCCAAGGAGCGTGGCTGTTGCATTTTTTCGTATTTTTCTTACAAAGCATATTAAAAAAACATGTCATTGCTGGGGTTAATTTCTTGCTGTGACATTTCTTCATCAAAAGCTTGTCATGTTTGTTGGTACTCAGAGATGACTGCTGAGCTGATTAATCAGGGTGATGGTTCCTACTTAGGAAGCTTCTTAAAAGAAAGACTTGCTCTGAAAGTTGCCTTGCAATTCCTTATCTGCCCTAGACCGACGCAGAGAAGCATTCCCAGGTGGAGCGGAATTCCTTGTGGTCGGGCGATGAAGTCAAGAAATCCGACGGGGGATCTGACAGCGGCATAAAGATGGAGCCGGGCTCCAAGTGGAGGCGGAACCCCTCGGATGTGTCGGACGAGTCTGATAAAAGCACTTCTGGTCGGAAGAACACTGTTATTGCCCAGACGGGCTCCTGGCGGCGGGGCATGTCCGCTCAGGTTGGCATCACCACACCAAGGCCCAAACCTGCAACCACCTCAGGCACGTTAAAGACACCTGGAACAGGTGAGAGGAGGCGTAAGGTGTAAACAAGCCAAAAGTGTGTTCGGTGTGAAAACAGTTTAAATACTTTGCAGAGGCAGAACCTGAACTTCAGGTAATCCTGGCTGTATTTTTAGGCATTGCTTTAACCTAAGCAGCATCTTGTATGTCCACGTTTCTATTTCTGTCTGAAAATGTGTATTTCGAATTAGTACACCCTGTCAGGTGTTTTCATGAAAAACTCTGGTCTTAAGCCAAACTATTTATTTGGCACAGTATTGCTGTGTGAAGAACAAATAATATAATTTTAGTTTTGAAAATCACTGTTTTTGAAAATCACTGCTAACCAAGAGCATACAATATATATGGTTGAGGAAATTTTTTTTTCCCCCCCTTACTAAACAAGCATGTTTGTTTATACTAAACCTGATTTCTGGATTTTCTTTTAAGTGTATTAATGATTTTAGCACTTGCAGGTGTGTGAATGAAAATTGATTGAATTTGCATAATCAAGCGATATGATTTAATATCTCTCTTTTTATTAGGTCTTGTACACAATTGTATATGAAAAAGTTAAAGTTATGTACTGTTTTGAACAATACAAATGCTTTAACAATGCCTTTTAGGGAAATTATGCTATCAACCTAACACTACTAGTGCGTAATGATAGAAACGATCGATCTGTGGTAGCTACAGAGAGAAACTTTTTTTTCTTATCTGTCACTATTATGTGAGGCTGTTCTGCTTTGCATATTCTCAAAGGCAAAGGCACCACATACTTTCTTTGGCAAGTCTGCATGTGTAACTCACTAGAGTGGCATGTAAGCTCAGTGCAGACTAGATCATAACTTTGAACCGCACTGCAGTGGCTAACGCGCTTTTGCTTTTCATGCTGCTTTGAGTTTCATCATTTGCTTGATGTTTTCAAGTCATTAAATATTAGAATTCTTTTTCTATTTTTGTAGGGAAAACTGATGACGCCAAGGTATCAGAAAAGGGTAGACTATCTCCTAAAGCTGGACATGTTAAACGTTCCCCATCAGATGCAGGACGCAGCAGTGGTGATGAATCCAAAAAGCTTCCCACAAGTAACTCTAGGACAGCTGCTGCTAATGCTAATGCATTTGGATTTAAGAAACAGAGCGGGTCAGCCGTAGGCATGACCATAATCACTGCCAGTGGGGCAACCCTCACCAGTAGATCGGCTACCTTGGGAAAGATCCCCAAGTCATCTGGACTCATGGGTAGGACCACTGGTCGGAAGACTAGTGTTGATGGCTCCCAGCACCAGGATGATGGCTACTTAGCACTTAGTGCACGAACTAATCTCCAGTACCGTAGCTTGCCCCGGCCCAGTAAATCCAGTAGCAGAAGTGGAGCTGGGAATAGATCTAGCACCAGTAGCATAGACTCCAACATAAGCAGCAAGTCAGCTGGGTTGCCTGTCCCTAAAATCAGAGAGCCTGCCAAGGTAATCCTTGGAAGCTCTCTGCCAGGATTAGTCAATCAGACTGATAAAGAGAAAGGGATTTCGTCTGACAACGAAAGCGTGGCTTCATGTAATTCTGTTAAAGTGAACCCTGCATCACAGCCTGCTGCTAGCGGAGCTCAGAGTACCCACCAGCAAGGAGTCAAGTACCCCGATGTGGCCTCTCCCACCCTGCGCAGGTAGGCACAAATTCCTCCATTCTGCAGTGGTGTTGGTGGGAGCTCAGTGAGCAGCACTGCCAGCCCGGCCTGGCTGGCCTCGGTGCAGCACTTTCTATTCAGTGGCTTACTTCAAGGTCTTGGTATTTACATTTAATTTCACACAAACAGCTTGGCCAGCGTTGGGATACGTAGGGCGTCACGCGACAGCAGCAGAAGTCTAACGCTCAGGGAAAGAACCAAACCTGTCTGGCAGAAGCTTTGGCAGTTACAATTTGAGTCACCTTGTTGCAGAAATCATACCTGGAGGCTTTCATCTGTGCAGATGTCACAGATACAAGAATTTTCTTACCTGAAGGTTACTGAGGAGTTCTTGCACAGATGTATATGTAACAAACCTGGAAATATTCCAGTCGTGGATCAAATAAACCAACAACTGGAGGGTTACCTCAGATTTTCATTATGACAGCGGCATTGACCTGCCAGGCTTAGATTCACCCAAAGCAAACTATTATAGCTTGTGTGGATTAGCCCAGTATGTTGCAAGACTCAACATTTTAGCCTGTGAAGAAGAACCCTAAATGAAATTACTGTCTAAGCTGGGTTAAATTTTCTTATATAATACTGTTTTTTGGACAAAAATCCTGTCTTCTATTTCTCCAAGAGTACCCCACACACTAACATTAACAAATAGTTAGTGAGGAGCTGATTGTTGATGCAGTGTGTATCAGAGCCTTGATATTGGTGAAAAGTTCTGTTAATATTATTTTTCAACTGAATTTGAGTAGCTTGTGTGTTTCAAGTTGCAGTGTTTTGCATTTCATTTTGTCGTGACGCCCATAATACCCATACAGTTATGCTCCATCATCCTGCTTCCAGTGATGTGAGAAAGCCCCATTCCATCTGAAGCACCAGTGCAAGCATAATGGCTGTGATGGCAGCTTAGGCTGATGCTGTGAACTGTTTTTAGATGGGTGGTTTTATTTGAAGAGTCTGTGTGAGGATAATTGAAGATACTTTATTTTGTACCTGGTTAACAATAGATAAGCCGTGTACTTTGGAACATGTAATTTTCATCAGTGGCTACTTCAAAACTCCAGTAGGCCTTTCACTTCTATAGGATACACAATGAGAAATGCAGATTTTCAGTGTCTTCAGTGATTTCAGTGTGCCTCAGGCACACTGGTGGGAATGTGATTGGGAACTTTTTATTACTGAGAAGCTGCATTGCTGGCTGTGTAATTGAAATGCTACATTAGAAATACATGAAACTTCAAAGAGCAGACACTGAGGCTCAATTTAACTATTCCCTCATTTGATTTACAATTTCACACTTGAATTTTCACCAGCCTGTCAAAGTTGTCATGTGTTGAAATGCATCAGAGTTGAATTGGGCCTCGTCTGCTTGTTACTGATTTCTGAGATGACAGTAAAGAAGATTTTGAGCTTAATTTTTGTAGTTGAGTTGCAGACATTGTTTTTTGCATATTTCCTCTTGGCCCTCTATTTTTTTTGGCGTTACACAGTGAATTAGAACCCATACCTTTGTAATGGTACAGACTTACCTAGAAGTTCGCAAATATATGTAACTTCCATGTTGTCATAAACAGGGGGTAGCTTAAAAACAGCCTGTAAAACAGTTGTGTGGTGTTTGGGGTTTTTTAAGCTCTGGGATGCTTTCTTTAAGAGTGGTTTCCCCAGTGCAGCTGAAGGGGATGTGTGCTCTGGCACAGGAATACCTTGGGGAATGCACTAAGCTGGTGTAGCTGCTGAGTGCCATGGAATCATGGACTGGTTTGGGTCAGAAGGGACCCTGAAAATCATTTTATTCTGATTCCCCTGCCGTGGGCAGAGAGTCCTTCCACTATCCCAGCCCGTCCAAAGCCCCACCCAGCCTGGCCTTGAACACTTCCAGGGATCCAGGGGCAGCCACAGCTTCCCTGGGCACCCTGTGCCAGGGCCTGCCCACCCTCACAGGGAAGGATTTCTTCCTTCTGTCTGATGTAAACCTGCCCTCTCCGTTGGAGGTGTTGTCCAGGTGCCTTGTGGCGAGCACGTAGCAGCAGCTGCCCAGCCCAGGTGTGTTTCATGCCCTGGAGCTGCAGGAAGCCCCTGTGCAGCCTGGGCACTGCTGCTGGGCCATTCACAGCACCATTCCACCCCTGCTGACCGAAGCTGGGCCCTAGCAGGGCTTCCTCCTGCGGCTGCCTAAATCTCCCGTGAGGAAGCCTATTGACTACTTAAACCCAAAAATAAGTCTTTGGAGAGGAAGGGACGCAGATCAGCTTCTCCTCTCGAGCTCTGGGAATGGGAAGCAACATCAGCTTGATGGTATCACAGCTCCTGTGTGTCCACTCTTCCCTCTCCCTGCTATAGCTGGGCAGCAGGAGCTCTTTCTTTTAAAATGTGGGCTTGCTCCAGGTGCTGCAGGTGCCCAGCTCTAACACAGCCTGTGTTCCTGGGAAGTGATGGACAAAGTGACTTAGTGTCCAGGTGTCCAACAACCTGGGCATGTTCCAAAGCAGAAAGTTCTGCCTGGTGCATGTCCACCCCTAAGTCTTCAGGAACACTCATGTGTAAGTGCTGTAGTCCTCTATTCTGAAAGGTTTCATCCACAGTGAGTGATAAAAAAGCAAATCTATACAGGTGTGTGTGAGGAAATCTAAGGTTCCAAATGTAGTTACAGGAGCCAAGAGGCAGAAACAAAAGCAGTGTTTTGGGGTGGATGTTTGAAGCTGGAGTGGAAGATACGCTTCTTTCCTAATTCTGAAGATCAGTTTTGGAATGATTGATAATTTAGTCTGAAGTGTGTTTACTACTGAGGCACTTGGGCACTTCTGAGAGGTTTCCCACTGACTGTTTTTGAGGGCACTGGGGTCTTTGCTTCCTGGCATGAGCTGCATCACAGGCAGCAGTGATGCTGTGGTCAGCCTCCTCCATCCCCTCCCTCCTCGACTTCTGGAACTCACCTAGCTTTTTACTAGCCCATTCCAGGTGCCAAAAAGCAGGTAACATCACATTCTCCACTAACAAATACTGTTCCCAGCCAGCTTGGCTCATGGAATGAAGCAAGCCTACGTTTGGTATGAGTACAGTGTTGCATCCCAGCAAAAGCTGCTTCTGTGAAGAGCATTTGGTGATTTGTGCAGAACTTACCTGGTCAGCAAGCTTCCAGTCTCTAGTATTCCATACATCAGATTGTTTCTCTGGTGCCCTTTTTCCTTAAGGAGCAGAAGAGGATGTGGTTGTATGTCAGTTCTGTGAAGCTGTATTTTAGCTTTGTGGAAGTATTGGTTGGTTCAAAGGTGACACACCTGAGATAGATTTGGAGCTGTTGTAATTGCCTCTGGGCTTTATTGGAAGGGACAGTGAACACAAGGAGATTATAAATGTGTAGTTGCATATGTGCAATCTAGGGTCATGTACTCAATACTGGTTTTCTGAAGCTAAGATGAAATATAAGATATCCTTGTGTTTACTGTTCCATTTTATATATTTTTCATGCTGTCTTCTTTTTTACAGACTTTTTGGTGGCAAGCCTAGTAAACAAGTTCCCATCACAACAGCTGAAAATATGAAAAACTCAGTAGTCATCTCCAACCCTCATGCTACCATGAGCCAGCAGGGTAACCTTGACTCCCCATCTGGCAGTGGTGTGCTGAGCAGTGGGGGCAGCAGTCCCCTCTATGGTAAAAACACAGATCTCAACCAGTCTCCACTGGCTTCCAGCCCCAGCTCTGCACACTCGGCTCCTTCCAACAGCTTGACATGGGGTACCAACGCCAGCAGCTCTTCTGCAGTCAGCAAGGATGGCCTTGGATACCAGTCTGTCAGCAGCCTTCACACCAGCTGCGAGTCCATAGACATCTCCCTGAGCAGCGGAGGTGGGCTGAGCCACAACTCCTCCGGTGGCTTGATTCCAGCCTCCAAGGATGACTCTCTGACCCCCTTCGTCCGAACCAACAGCGTTAAGACCACGTTGTCTGAAAGGTTGGTGGGTTTTTCTCTTCTTTCCATGTGTTTGTATCTCGAGTGGGAATGAAGTCCTGGCAGCAGTAGCCAGTGCTGCAGGTACAGATCAGGTAATGCCTCTTAGCAGACAGTGCAGGTAGCTCCAGGACTAGAACATACAGATAAGTTATTCCCAGAAAGGAGCCCAGTTCAGAGCAGGAGGGTGGGTTCAGAACAGGTTTTTATTTTGCTGTCGCAGCCAATGTGACAACTTTTTTTTGCTACCAGATCCTTCCAAAGATCTACTGTTAATTGAGCTGATAGTGGTATTTTTAAAAACCTTCCCGTTTTGATTTGAAAAGTCAACAGTTTCCTGTTAAACTTTTTGATTGTAGAATTTGATGGCTTTCAAACTGGAGGTGATGCTGAAAAGACAAGTCCCCATCTCTGTAGTCACTTGATCCTTTCTCATCCTCTCCCGGCTGCCTTGTACTATCTCCAGTTGTTCACTACAATATTTCAGTACAAGCATTCGTGTGAATGCTTAGTGAATCCTATTGGAAGCTGGATCCAAGTGAAGAACAATCAGCTGGATTGTGTTTCAGACTGATCAGTTCCCCAGCTCTGTGTACAATGAGATTCACTGGTACCTGTGTGGACACAGGGTGGGACCTGGGAGGAGGCTGAGCAGGAAGGAGGGAGCAGGGCTTTTCCAGTATCAGAGCTGGATTGGTGGCACCCTGAGCTGGCACTGGGGTGAGCTCTGCAGGTCTCTGAGGGACCTCTTGTAGATGAAAGTAGAACCCTTCCAAGCCCTGGAAATCAGCTATGTCCTGGTGTGTAGTGATGAGTTCAGGTAGCAAGATTTTTGTAGCTGCGTCTCAATGGAGAAAATTGCGCCTGAATGTAATGTTCTGACAGTTTGGGATTCTGTTTGTGTTTTATTATAATTCCTTTTTGTTGCTTCATCTTTTCATTCTAATACTCCTTCTTCTCTTGTTTTCTGTCTTGTTGGACTGCTCTTTCTAGCCCTCTTTCCTCCCCTGCTGCTAGCCCCAAATTCTGCCGAAATACTTTGCCCAGGAGACAGGACAGGTAATGCTGTCTCAGGACAGGAGTATGCTCAAGGCTGCAGGTTTTGTTGCCCATCTCAGTGAAGCAAATTGTTTTGTGCCAGACTGTGCTCAGTTCAGTGCTCTGTTGTGTTCATTATCCAGGTGTGAACTGACACAAAGACATGCCAGTGAGAGTCCCTGCAAACACCCATCTCCCCACCCAAATCAATCTGGAGAGCGGCATACAGCACAGTTGGCATGTTTCTGTGTTGCTCTCATTTCTGGGAATGCCCTTTGGTTTGGGGGGCTATTTTTAACCCACCCCTCATATCTTTGCCACAGGCAATTTGAAAGTCAAGCCCTTTTTTTTTTCCCTATGAATCTAAACTCTCACTAGCATTTCAGCATTCCTCTGGCATGCTGCTTTTCCCACTGCCTTTCTGGCCTGTCCCTTCTGTTGTGAAGTCCCTGTGTCATTCAGTGTTGTCAGTCTCTTACTGCAGCTTGGCTCATGAGTGTTTTCCAAGTACTTTGGTACTTCACAGTCATCCTTGTACAAATGAATGTTGAAGTTAGGAAAAGATGACACAAATCTAAACATTCAAGCTCACTTTTTCTCACTGATGTAATTTTTATCCCAGTCCCATGCTGTAACTTAGCTATAAGGGTTGTAATTTAATTAATTTACTTAACCACAGGGATATTTTCTTTAAAAACAAATTAATAGGCTCTGCTTGTCAGTTGTAAAAACATAAACTGAAATAGTTGAGTTTTGGGCAACTGATCGGTCCATTTTACTTTGCTAATGGAACTTAGGCTAAGATTTGGAAATTTTAACAGTCTGGGCTCAATACCTCTTTACAGTAATTAGGTGCAATCCCTAAAGGGTGTCTGCTGAAAGAAATGATGGGAAGGTGGTTTGGACTTGAATATTCCCATGAGGTTTTACCAATAGCCTGCTGAAAAGTGTATTTTTAAACACCCATTTGATGCTTAGAGAGCCATTTTTGTTCATCGTGGGTAGGAGAAGCAGTGAAGTGAGGTTGTGAAGAGATGTGGTTCCTTGGCATGGTAGCAGCTGCATGCTTGTGCAAACCCCACCTGGTGAGGAGGTCTGTGCATGTTCCTGTAGGGAGGCCCCAGCACCTTTTCCTCTGAAAAGGTGATGCAGATGTTTGTGCGTCCTTCGTCCTGATCTGATTCCTTCCCTTTTGTTCTTCTCTGAAGTTCTTTTCTTTTAACTTTTCTGCAGCGACCCACACCTTGATAGGAACACTTTGCCTAAGAAGGGACTCAGGTATTGGTGTTTCCACGTGGTTTAACATCTTCTGTGGTGGCTTTGGAGTTTGCTTGGTGTTTCTGTTGTGGCTGCTGGTGATGGTCGCAGTTTGCAAGAGGTGGCAACAATACTCTTCCTTTCTTCTTCTTTGCTTCTTCCTTTCCTTTTTTCTTCCTTTTTTCTTTCTTTTTTCTTCCTTTTTTCCTTCCTTTTTTCCTTCCTTTTTTCCTCCCTTTTTCCTCCCTTTTTCCTTCCTTTTTTCCTTCCTTTTTTCCTCCCTTTTTTCTTCATTTTTTCCTTCCTTTTTT
>JAWWMS010000279.1:3330133-3340558 GCA_035048045.1 Chlorospingus semifuscus
ATGCACCTGTTGCATTCCACAGCAGCAGATAACCATTGTTCACATTTTGTTCCTGAGGCCTCTCAGCTTCTCAGGAGACAAAATCCTAAGGAAAGGATTTTCCATAAAAGATGTCTGTGACAGCACAGTGAAATGCAGCTCCTTCCTGCCTCGTGCAGCAGGTTAGCACAAGGACTGTGCCCTGCTTAAATCCTGGGTAAACTCACCTGTGAAGGCTTAACTGAATTGTAAGTGATGTATATCCTTGTGCTGACTCTGCATAGGATTGAATTTTAGCTTGACAGCTGTCAAAGATCAGGTCTGGCTAATAGGGTGTCCAGTCCCTTAAGGAAAATGTGACATCTGTCATTAAAGGAAAACAAACATAAGAGAAGATCATTCATGTGGGTTTTCTTTTTTTTTATCTTGTAGGGCTTTCTTATAAGTGAACATATTAAACAATTTAAGAACTCTTTGTCCAGAATTAACTTGGACTGCTAAGAATAATATAAAAAATACTTATCTTTAAAAATTTTTCGTGATGGACATCTCTTTTGGAAGTTTTTGCATTACTTACCTGTCCTTTCCCGTTTCTCCCTCTTTGCTCATCATGTACTATGTGCAAGGTACCCTGTACTGGAGGAAAGGTACATTATCTTCAACTCCATTTTCAATTAGACCATAACTGCCTTAGTGACCTAGTCTGACTGTAGTCTGGACTGAAGTCCCTAGATCCTTTCTTGTAGTCAGTAAAACAATCCACCCCTTTCTTCCCACTGGATTTATATCTCCCTGGATCTCTTGGGTGTACAGATAAATCTGTGGAGATGCGAAATGTGGTTAGAGCTGGTAAAAGCTATTTGCTCAGTATTCTCTCAGAAATGTTGATGAAACTCCTGAACTGTAGGAAAGAGCTTCCTGAACAAGTTCTTGTTTTTATTTCTCTTTTATCTCAGAGGATTCATTTTGGTATCTCTTGGTATTGCCAGCTGCTTCACAGAAGAAGCATTTTCACTCTGCCCCTTAAATAATTGGTAGAATGGAAACAACATCTTGTCCAAATCCTTCTTGTCCTGTACATTAGTATATAGACAAAGTAAATTGCTGTAGCTTGTAAATTTCTAGCACCCCTTAGTTTGTGACACAAAACTTCTGTAGCCATTAAGTCTTGGTTAAGATAAACACTTTTTAAAATTCTTGTTTAGCTTCTATTTTTTGTTACTGTAACCTAGTGAATATGGGCTTACATCAGCCCACATTCCTCATTCATCAGGTAACTATTTTTGAAGAAGGTTAAGGGAACATGCTTTTCATTATAAAGTTATATAAATAAAGTTTTCATGAAGTGGAAGAAACAGGACAGTATTTTTGTGTTGTTATTAAAACTGAGTGCATCATTGCTGTGAAATGGAGATTGGAAATTAAAACGCTACAACAAAGAATATGTGAGTTGAATCTGATTCACACATTCTTTATTCCTGCAGTGCTGAGGAAGTTCTCAGCCAAGCTCTTTGTGTTCTGTGTAGAAGCAATGCAGATGTCCATTCAGAGCTGAAACATCAGAGTTTCAGCATTTCTCATTGTAGGAATCTTTGTCTGGCTTAAAAAACTGTTTTCAGCTCATATTAAGCCAGCCTGTGTATGTATGCAGATTTTGCAATGGCATTAAAAAGTATACGTGGAGAATCCTGAGTGGGAGGGGAACCACAAGGATCATCAAGTCCAGACCTTGATTCCATGGGGGTTTAACTTTTAGGGCTCCCTAAAAGTGAAACTATATATCTAAGAACATTGTCCAAATGCTTCTTGAATGCTACCTGTTGAATTGTAACTTCGGGGTCACAGCAGTTTATAATGATTTGAATATTAATTCTTGTTTGGAAAATGGCAGTCACATTCCTAAAGGTTATTTTAGTTGCAGGTAGGTAGAGAAGTTGCAGTTTTTTCATGTGGTGAAATACCTGTTCCTGCAAGGAAAGATACATTATTAACTTGGTTCTTAGCCAAAGGACTCTGCCTGAGCTAAGGAGAAAATGTAATTTAAATAGTTGAAGAGTTTGGCTCTGGTGTCTTCCTCAGGTAATGCAAAACAATGGCTGTATGTGGTTTGAGACACCTGGTTTTGGAAAATACAGGGTTCTGGTTTTAAAGCAACTGTTTGTCTTTGTTAATCATTGGTCGTGTTTGTCTCAGAAACCCAAAACTTCCCTTATCAGTGGCTTTATCTGTTAAAACATGTCTTTTTTCCTTCCCCCACTTCCTTTTGCTTGCACTTGTTCCGGCAGGTCAATGAGGTAAGGAGGACCTTCTTTAAACTCCACAGCTAACCCCCATTGACACCACTAACCCTTCAGCACCATTACCTGGCCTGGGCCGTGCCAGCACAGCTGCAGGCTGCCCCCACGCTGCTGCAAAGCTTGCTGCACTCAACAGAGTTTGCTGGCATGTAGCTCTTAAAAAATAGGAAGCATCCATAGCCACTCCTGTTGACCTTATTAATCTGATAAAATAGTTAAGGAAAAAAAAGCTTTTTTTATTTTTCACCTATGTTACTGTGTATGTGAGTATGGCTGTAGCATCTGGAGTAGTTGCATGTTGAAAGTTTTTACTCTGTGGCTTTTTTTGCCTGGTTTCACTCTTAATGATGGACCTGCTGCTGTGGTCTTTTGTTTTTGTTCCAGTTACGCAGCTCCTTCAAGCAAGCTTTTGGGAAAAAGAAATCTCCCAAGTCAGCATCTTCTCATTCAGACATTGAGGAGATGACTGATTCCTCCTTACCTTCCTCACCAAAGCTGCCACACCACAACACCACTGTTTCAACACCGCTGCTGAGAGCTTCCCATTCCAATTCCCTGTAAGTGATTTTTGTAATTTTTAGACAGAAAACGATGTGAAAAGCATCTTGCTGCATTGGTAGAGGAAAGGCAGAGGACAGAAATGCTGAATTCATGTGTTCAGAGATTTAAAGATGCTTGAGCTGACTCCCAACCCAGTACCTTTCCATTAGTGTCCATGAAGCCAAAAATCATTGCGTCAGTACTGAAGTGTAAATATTTCATTGGGTTGCTCTCTCAGCAGAATGTACTGAGTATCAAGGATATTTATAACCAGAGTGACCTTGAGGTGCCAAATTAATTGGATCTCTTGCTGTTAATTAAACAAACCAGGTCAAATCTGGGATTTGGTTTCTCTTGTCTAAACACAGCACATACTGTATTCATCTGCCGTGATAAGTTCCCAATTCTATTGACAAATTCAGATAAAGGAAAGGAAATCAAACACTGTGGGTTAGTGATACAGGTGAACTCATCTGACTGCTTGTGCCTGGTGGATGGAGATGACCCACTCCTCTTTCCTTCTGTAGCTTCCCAGCCACCTGTGCCTGGTCCTTTCCATGGCTACCTGTGCAATACAGTTTAACAATTCCCTTTCCCGGCTGTTTTCAGTGTGAACTCATGTTTTAGAATGTACATGGGAAATTTAGTGAAGCAGCTTTTATGTGAATTTCATCAGTAGCTTTGTCACTTGAGCAGGATAAATAAATACAGAAAGCTGTAGCAGGCAGTATTGTGAAAGCTGTAATTAGCAGACAGCCTCCTGGCCTCGGGAGGTCGTGCAGAGCTTCCAGCCTGATCTCAGAACAAATGCATTGGAGTAGTTCCCCTGCACTTGTTTTCACATGAAGAAGTGAAAACAATAGCAATAGTTTCCAGCTATATAACAGTGATGAAATGTCAGTAGCAGGAGATAATCCCCCATGATTTTTGTTTCAAAGCTTCCTCTGTCTCTTGAGCCTAACTCAGTGTGTTTCTGGTGACTACAGCAAGTTGTGCTTTACAGCTCTCAGGCCAGCAAATTGTCAAATGGTGATCCCATCTGTCATCAGCCAAAATGCTGTGTGGGTACATCTCACCTTGCTATGGAAGCCAGAATGATAAACATGAACAAAGAGTAAATATGTGAACTGGGAAAAGGATAGAGCACAAGTAAAACTGGTGTACCTTGGCTTTTTGGCCTTTTGGTGGGGAAAACATCTCCCATGAAACTGATTTAGGGAGAGACATGTTAGGTAAAATCTCCCTTAAAGCGTGTGGCTGTGTGGTTGATCTTTATACAGATACAGTTACAAATGTGCTGAAGTGTTGTTACTCACTCAGTTTTGGTTTTGTTTTTTTTTTTTGTGGGCGGAGGGAAGAAAAATGCCACCAAAAATTTTTTAAGTATAAATTCTTTAAAGCGAGCAGGAATTTATCATGCTTGAATAGGTGTAGAGTTGCAAAGCCCTCCAGAGCAGTTCAGGGAAACCCAGCTGTGCACACCTGGTGAGCTTTAAATCTGTCTGTGAACTCATCAATCTTCAACCAACTGCTGTTAAATGCCTGCACCCCCTTAATTTATTTAGATCCTGGCTTTACAAGTTTTCCTTTATAGCAACTACTGTAAAAAAAAATGAAGACTATCCAATAGTAGGTGATTTCAGAGAATTCTGTTTCAGATGCTGATTAAAAAATTAAGCCTTGTTTCATCAGACTCTAAAATTTCCATGGCCTGTTTAATATCTGACTTATAGTATCACTAGTTCAATAAGCCAAAACAGCTACCTGCTTCAAGCAGAATAAAAGCAGCTCCTCTTGTGCTGCTGAATCCTGGAGGAGCAGCAGCAGCAGAGGAAGGGGTGTGTGTTGTTGGTGTCGTGCAGCATTTCGGAGTGCACGGACAGCGAGGCCGAGACGGTGCTGCAGCTGCGCAACGAGCTGCGCGACAAGGAGATGAAGCTGACCGACATCCGCCTGGAGGCGCTCAGCTCTGCCCACCAGCTGGACCAGCTGCGCGAGGCCATGAACAGGATGCAGGTGAGGAGCCGCCCCCACATCCCGCAGCCTGTGCCCGTGTTAAACCTTCGCTGAAAGTCAGCCTGAACGCCTGACATCGCTGCCCTCGGCTGCGGCTGCTCCAGCCCCGAGGCAGGATTTTGGGGACAGCGTTTTGGGGACAGTGTTTTGTTGGCTGTCAAAATCACAGGATCACAGAGTAATGAGGTTGGAAGAGATCCCTAAGATCATCAAGTCCAACCTGTGCCCTAACACTCAACCAGGCTATAGCACCAAGTGCCATGTCCAGTCTTTTTTTAAACACATCCAGGGATGGCGGTTCCACCACCTCCCTGGGAAGAGCATTCCAGTATTTTATTATTCTTTCAGTGAAAAACTTTTTCCTAATATCCAACCTGTACCTTTCCTGATGTAGCTTGAGGCTGTGTCCTCTGGTTCTGTCAGAGACCGACCCCACCTGTCTGCAGCCTCCCTTCAGGAAGCTGTAGAGAGCAATAAGGTCACCCCTGAGCCTCCTCTTCTCCAGGCTAAACACCCCCAGCTCCTTCAAACTTTCCTCACAGGGTCTGTGTTCCCAGCCCCTCACCAGCCTTGTTGCCCTCCTCTGGATGTGCTCAAGCATCTCAGCATCCTTCCCAAACTGAGGGGCCAGAGCTGGGCACAGCACTCCAGGTGTGCCCTCACCAGGGCCAGAATGAGCTCCCTGCTCCTGCTGGCCACACCATTCCTGATCCAGGCCAAGATGTTTCCATGCTCTCTGCCTTGAGGTCATTGCATTTCAGTGTTAGTGAATTCCCACATACTGAGGTATTTTAGGATACTTTGAAGAGTTTCACAGAACAGACATTTTAATAATTAAAATCCTTCATTAAAACATGATGGAAACAGCCTTTCTGCTAAACTGCCATTTATTCTTAAGTTTCTTATGTTGCTGTCTTATAATTGTGTTTTCACTTTGGCTTGTCTCTTCCAGAGCGAGATTGAGAAGTTGAAAGCAGAGAACGATCGGCTGAAGTCTGAAAACCACGGCAGCTGCAGCAGGGCTCAGTCTCAGGTTTCCATCTCCTCCTCTCCCAGACACTCCGTGGGTCTCTCTCAACACAGCCTGAACCTCACGGAGTCAACCAGTCTCGGTGAGCCTAATGAGGAGGGTGCTGGGGCAGGTTTCATCCTGCACTTGGAAGGCTTGGGTTGGTTAGCCATGGAAAAATGAGAGCGTGAGGATTATTAGCAGCTGAGGTGTGGAAATATGTCACGAGCTGGCACAGAGCCCTCTTTTAAATATCATTGTAGGTCTGCTACACCCTCGGTCAGAGGTGTCCAATTATGACCTCAGCTCTGAAAAGTCCTGTTTAAAGCCATTTAATGGTGCACATTTGGCAGGGGATATATCATAGGAAGGAAAATACAGAGTAACTGGCTAATAATTTTCAATGACCTTCCCTTTTTGAGAGGGATATGTGGCGGGGAGGTCAGTCAGCCTGGTTCTTGTGTTTTACCTCGGGGCATGTGGAGCCCAGGCGTGTTGTGTTTGACTGCAGTAAACCAGAACAGTCCCCATTGTAACCGAGCTCCAGCTGTGAGGCTGTTGATGTTTCCTGCCCACAGACATGCTCTTGGATGACACTGGAGATGGCTCTGCCCGGAAGGAGGGAGGCAGGCACGTCAAAATAGTCGTCAGCTTCCAGGACGAGATGAAATGGAAGGAGGTGAGTTGTGTTTCATCCCCAGCTTTGGAATGTAGGTGACTGCAGAATGTGTGAGGGAACTCAGGTTTGCAGAGGACTTTCAAGGTTTTTCTCAGGAAAATGGTTCATTCGTGTGTTGATGGTGATAGAGAGGGCACTTGGCTACCTCCACTTCCCTGGAGCTGCTGAGAGGGACCAAAATGCCAGAAGCACCAATCTTATGGGAGAACTTGACAGATCCAAACTGGGAGATCTGTACCATATCATTCTAGTTTAAGTTGTCCCCTCTGGCACAAGTACCCTGTTTAGAAGGACATCTTTCAGATGTTTTCCATCCACAAGTACGTGAAAGAATCCTAAATACCCAAATAAAGTGCAAATAATGTAAAGTTGCATCCTGTCTCGTGTGTTTAACATGCTTGAATGTATTACACAGTCCCTGACAAGCAATGGCCTTGCTACCTCACATTTTTGAGCACCTGTAAAAGTGTGTTTAAGAAGTAACTTCATGTCTTCCTGAGGGATGGGCAAAAATCTGAATGATGAGAAATAAAATGGACTCAGCAGCTCTATCCATTAAATACTTATTTTACATTAATTATAACCTTGGATAAATACTAAAACTGCTGCTGATTGACTGCAATCACAGCAAGTTTTAGTAACACTTCAAATCTTATGATAGAAATCAGTTTTCTCTTCAATTAATGTTTCACAGTCAATGTAGCTGTAGAAAAACAGAAAAATTGTATTTATTCTGATTTCTATTATCTGCCTTAAAAATCCCTTACAAAATGCAAAATTCTGTGATACATCAAATATAGAATATAAGTATAAAGTCTCTTTCTGTATTACTAGAGCCATGTATAGTTTTTGTATATGTGTATATATATATATATATAGGTTTCTGTGCCCACAGCAGAATTTCTGAAAATAAACAGGATAAACCTAGCAAATGTAACATCTTTGATTGCGAAGTCATGGAAGAGTGAACTTGACATCTACTTTTCTGTCTAGAATACTCCTAAGAGACTTTCTGTCTCTTGGCTAAACTGTAATCCTCTCAGAGATTTTTTAATTGTTCATGAATTGATTAATAAATACCTTTAACTTAACATCACAGCCACCTGAGTATTGTTTAGATTTGTGACTCCAACACTGTAGAAACGTTTATCATGGGAAAAGAGTTCCATATTCCATTCAGAATTCACCATGTAGAGCAGTAAGGATGCACCATCATTTAGAAGCAAAAGGGGAGGGGGCAGGGAAGCCAGCATTTTAATTCCATTAACCACACTTGTCTGACAGAGTTATTGCTGTGCCTTTAGGACTCCAGGCCTCGCTCCTTCCTCATAGGCTGCATTGGAGTCAGTGGGAAGACCAAGTGGGATGTCCTGGACGGGGTTGTGAGGCGCCTGTTCAAGGTCAGTGGTACAAAACCTGTGAGCTCCAGGGGTTCTGGTGGTGCCAGGCTGTGCTCAGCTGTGTGCATTGAGCGCTGTCCCCGCAGAGAGCAGGCCCAGTGCTGCCTGACTGAGGTGCCCTGCCCCAGAGCTGGCTTTGTCCCCGAGCAAGGCACTCCTATCCACATGGCTCAGTCCCTCCTGGGGACAGAGTGCCCAGACACCCAGGTCACTCATAGCCATGGCTGCCTTAGCAAGCTCGGTGGATTTCAGCTCTTTAGCGATTCTCAGCTCTCTTAGGATTCCAGCTCTTGCTTGCTAAGGCTCCTGTGTGCTAGGGGGAGAAGCAGACACGAGAGAGGAGAAGAAAGGTCCTGGTGATTCCGCAGCGATGGTTTATGGAGGGCTCTGTGAAGGGTTCCAGCGACGGCTCTTCTTCTGCCAAGTGGGCTAAACAGCCCCTTTTTATAGGGTATAGGGGGATCCAAACTTGTCCTGTAGTAGGGGGTAGGGGAAAGTGACCTATGGGGTTACAGAGATAAGCTGGGGTCCCAGAGGCAGAATACAGGAGCTTATTTCTCTATCTCATCATGACCCAGCAATTCCTACCATTAAGTCTCAGCCCTCCACGGAGTCTTAGACAATTCTGTGGGGTCTGCTACACCTGACCTCGTGTGTCCCTTTGCCCCCCCAGGAGTACATCATCCACGTGGATCCCTTGAGCCAGCTGGGGCTGAACTCAGACAGCGTTCTGGGCTACAGCATCGGGGAAATCAGGCGCACCAGCAGCGCCGAGACCCCCGAGCTGCTGCCCTGTGGCTACCTGGTGGGGGAAAACAACACCATCTCAGTCACCATCAAAGGTAAGCTCACCTGACCTGCCTGCTGGACTTCTCTCTGTTCCGTTTTACCAGTCAGGAAACTCAGAGGAGTGGAGATTTTTTATTATTTTTTATTGCACTGTTTTTTCCTGTTCCTACCGTTTATTTGCTTCTTGCTGTTTTCATTTGAGAAAGTCAGCACTTGGGGCATGCTAAGTCTGTAATTTCAGCAAGTTTTCAACCTATAACTCTAGGGAAAATTACACAGATCTTCAGTTGTGCTGGAGGAGACCTCACATCACAAAGGATGCAGTGGAGCTCTTTGAGCAGCAAAGTGCTTTCCAAATGAGCCAAGCCTCAAAATTTCATTGGCTCTTTGTCACAGCTATAGTTATTATTTCCTTCATGCAGGATTAAAAAAAAAAATAGATCTTGACTCATTTGCTTGATTGGTTTTACTGAAGGGTCCCTCCTTAAGTACCAGGAAGGAGAGAGCCCAAATTTTATGAAACTTTATAAAATCCGGATTTCTCAAAATGTATGGTTTTTAGAATTCCCATTGATTTTATTCTGTAAGACTGATAAAAATTTAGTATTTGTGTTTCTCCTTTCGTTTCTCAGGGAAGAACTTTTTTATGAAAACTATGCTATGAAACTTAAGTTTGGGGTAAAACCCTCAACTGCTGCATTTTGAACGTATATCAGTTTGCTCAAAGTTAGACCCGTGAAATCTGCAGACAGATGGTATTTGAGAGCAGTGCCAAACATTCTTCAGATCAACTTTGAAATTTGACTGAAAGCAGATTTTTGAATATTGGTGTAAAAACCAGGTTACCTTGTATAGCAAAGCAGTGGGCAGGAAGACAAAATAAACTGTGAAATACATCAGTTTACTGAGGCTTGACATGAACCCAGGATATTCTACTTATACAAAATGCATTGTCCAGTCATAAACCCTAACTGAAATATTCCATAAGGTCTAACTGTGTCTGTAAAGCTGCAGTTTGAGTTTATATTTAACTGGCACTGACTTGACATGTGCCTTGAAGGTTCACAAGTGATAACACTTTTCAATAAAATAGAAATGTATTTAATCAGTTTATGGAAAATCACTTACATATATCTTTGAGATATAAAGCTGCCTGTATAAATATTTAATATTCCAAGTAACCACTGAGGTGCAAACATTTCTCTGGGTGATCTGCCAACTTCCCTTCCTACTGTTTATTTTGAAGCACTGTGTATTTTCCCTAAGCCAATTCTGCCTAAAGTGACTGCTGACATGGCATAAATGCTTATCAGTACGAGTTTTCTGTTAGAGGAGATAACTATCAGCATACAGAGGAGGAGTTTAATTACAAGCATTTGGGAAAGTAGGGGGAGTTGATGACAGCTGGGTTTGTTTTTTTTTTTGTCTAGTGATCCAAAAGTAAACAGGTACATTCAGGGTGAATGCGTGGTGAAATGCTGTAAAATGGATGGCTTGTGCATGAACAGTGCAGCCTGGAATCCTTTGGTGTGGCAGCTTCCAAAGGGCCTCAGGGATGCAGCTGAAGGCTTAAACAGGCTGGAGGAGGGTCCAGGCTAAGGCCACGGGTCACCCCTGCACTTGTTCTCAGCTTTATGTGTGTGACCGTGTTCACAGGGGTCTGAGGATGAGGGAAGAGACGAGGATCTGACTCCATGTTTCAGAAGGCTTGATTTA
>JAWWMS010000279.1:3340969-3362371 GCA_035048045.1 Chlorospingus semifuscus
TTTGTTCCTGAAGCCTCTCAGCTTCTCAGGAGGAAAAATCCTAAGGAAAGGATTTTCCATAAAAGATGTCTGTGACATATGTGTGCCTCTCTCAGCCATGAGGGACACTGTGCTGGGGAAGGGGTTTAGCTCTGAAGTGAAGAGCAGCTTGCTCAGGTCCAAGATGAGAGCTGGAAGTGCCCTGAGAGAGGCTGTGTCCCTGCTGCAGGTGTCTGTGAGAACAGCCTGGACGGGCTGGTGTTCGAGTCGCTGATCCCCAAGGCCATCCTGCAGCGCTACGTGTCCCTGCTGATGGAGCACAGGAGGATCATCCTGTCAGGCCCCAGTGGCACGGGCAAAACCTACCTGGCCAACAGGCTGTCTGAGTACATGGTGCTCAGGGAGGGCAGGGAGCTGGCCGAGGGCATCATCGCCACCTTCAACGTCGACCACAAATCCAGCAAGGTGAGCGCGCACACACCTCCCACACCGCCCACAAACCGAGACCTCTCCTAGCCTGGCATTTTGAACCCTGCTTCGCTTTCAAAGCATTATGTTTGTCCTGAAGGAAGCAATACTCAAAGGTTTTCAGATTCTCTTGATTATGGGTCTGGAACAGCAGGCTTGCAGGTGTGTATTTAAACACCTAAAGGTGTCGTGACTTTCAAGTGTTTAGGAGCCTGAGAACTGCCCAGGAAGCTGAACACCTGCACAAAATTCCCAGAGACTTAAGCAATCCCTATTGCATGTGGGCACTTTTCCCAGAGCCCTGAAATGCATCTGCAGGCTGTCAGGAGGTTCTGCAGCTGCAGGTATCAGCACTGTAATCGTGTGCTGGGTTGGAGGGGCTGCTGTGCAGACACATTCCTGGGCAGGTAAGGCGTGTCTCTGCTGTTTTATGTGCTGCTGGTTTTGATGAATATACTTCCAGTGATCATCTAGATTAAAGAAAAGGAAAAAAATACAAATCTGTGTATCCGATGGCCTTAGGCGTATTTTCCTCTGGAGGAAAGGGATGGTTGAAATTGTGGTTGTAAGCCACTGGTATGATTTCAGACATGCTTTAAAGCTGCTGAGAGCATTTCAACCACTCATCAGCAGCACCAAAAGCTCATCCTTCATTCCAGCATTGCTGAAGGCGTCCAAATTTGGCCTGTGATGAGGGATGGTTTGTTCCAGAATTATTTTGTCATCTGTATTTTGATGGAAAAACAGTTGCAAGATGATACAACAAATCTAGCTGGAATGCAGAGTTTGGTTTGGAATGGGGAGAGTTGATCAAGTTCCTGAAAAGAAACAAAAATATGTTTCAGACCTCTTAGGTCTGACATTGATGAATAAAAAACACAATGTAAATTACAAAATATTACCTCTCTTTAAGCCCTTATCTCACACAGGATTTCTGGCACAGTCTCTGAGTCTTCAGCATAACCTACAAAAGAGAAAGAAAACCATATCTTGGGTTTTCTCATAGAAAATGAGAAATTGTTAATGAGAAATGTGATTTGTTAGATGTCAGACTCTTTTGCTTTAGATTTTGTTACCAGGCTTATTTATCTTAATTGATTTTTTTAAGAAATGTGAAGAAAAAAGTTATTTTTTGCTTCTTTTCTTTGTATGTGGTATGCAGGAACTCCGGCAGTACCTGTCCAACCTGGCAGACCAGTGCAACAGTGAAAATAATGCTGTGGATATGCCTCTTGTCATCATTTTGGATAATTTGCACCATGTTAGCTCCCTAGGAGAGATCTTTAATGGGCTCCTAAACTGCAAGTACCACAAATGGTAAAGAAACAGTATCAGAACACATTGCAAATGTTACTCCTGTACTCAGAGCACTGCTCCTGCAAAATCCAATCACACAAAAACAAAGTCTTCATTAATTTAGTAATGTGGAGGAAGATGACCAGGTTGTCCATATTGTGGACAGTCCTTCAGAGGGATCTTTTTCTTTCATAAAATTATCTTTTTTTCTGAAATAAGTAATTTAAAAGTAGTTGTATTTGCTTCATGATATAGACCATTAGTAGTAAAACCCCATTTGTAGTGGAAGGTCCTGTTTTGGGACTTCTGGTTTGCTTCCAGAATTTGATGTTCACAGAGTCTCTGTAGAGGTGATAAGTAACTACAAAACCTTCTTTGACAAAAGAACTTTGAATGACCTTTTTTAATGTTCCAGTTTTACTTAAAACTTGTTTTTCAAAGTTCACAAGTTTGATTTGGTTGATTTTTTTCTCCCAATAGTCCATATATTATTGGAACAATGAACCAAGCCACCTCCTCCACACCTAATCTGCAACTTCACCATAATTTCAGGTACTGTTTATTCATGTTTCTCGTTTATGTTTGTGGGCTGGCAGAGGAGTAATGGCTACTGAGTCATTTGAAATTGTTCTTATCAGCTGAAATAGCAAAGTGAGAGAGAAATGCCATTTGCTCCTCGTTGCTGCCCTGACATGTTCAGCTTGGTTGTGGTGCTGTCATTAAAGGAACTGGGTTCATAAAACTTCTGTTTTATAGAGGATTGTTAAGATATTTGATTTTCTACCAGATTTTCAGTAAGACAATATTTAGGCAAAGCAGATTATTGAGAAATGAGCTGAAACAATGCACAATAAAAATTGGCTCATCTAGTGAAATATTCCAAAGAAACTTTTGCTGAAAAACATGTATGACTGGAATAGCCCATTCTGATCCTGATAATCTGGAAATAAGAAGAGAAATGTAGTCAGGAATAGTTACCCTCAGTAGCATGGAAGAGAAATAAGGTCCATTTCTGGTGTTGTGCCATAGATGGGTGCTGTGTGCCAACCACACTGAGCCAGTCAAAGGCTTTCTCGGCCGCTTCCTGAGGAGGAAACTGATTGAAACAGAGATCAGTGGCAGGATGAGGAATGCAGAGCTGGTCAAGATTATTGATTGGATTCCCAAGGTCTGGCAACACCTGAACAAATTCTTGGAGGCTCACAGCTCCTCTGATGTTACTATTGGTAAGTACTCTGCCCAGGCATATGTAAATATATGTATTTTATTTCCTTGTATATCAGGCGTATCTTTGTGTATTTCCTTGTGCTGTGTCATGTAAAAAAGGCTTTCTTTAAAACCCTACTTTTAGATGTCATCACCCTATTTTTGATGCTTACTGTGCTTGTGATTTGAGTGTAATCTCTGAATTTCCCTCTCCAGGTCCACGGCTCTTCCTTTCCTGTCCAATAGATGTAGATGGTTCTAGAGTTTGGTTCACTGACTTGTGGAACTACTCCATCATTCCATATCTTCTGGAGGCAGTAAGAGAAGGGCTACAGGTGAGCAGGCAAAGGGGAAAATTATAGGTCTAGAATGGCATCTGTTCAAAAGGCAGCAAAACTCAGTAGTGGCAACATTTTCTGTAGATACAGCCTTGCATGTTGAATATCTGCATGTCTATGCAAATGTAACCAGAGTTGTCAGTAATTTCAGGCAGAATGAGTCTCTTCAAGCACTTTTGAAGTAGAGAGTGGAAGAAGTGATTAGATGCCAAACTGCTGATGTTTGCAGTGGGAGGAGTTAGATGTACAAATACCTTTCAATACTGAGTTCCAAAAGCACACCTTCAAATTATCAGAGCATCAGAGAAATAGGCTTGTCATCATGAACTGTGTTACACAGGATTTTCCTTTGGAAATCAAGTCTTTCAGCATAGGAACAAAGCTTTGCACAGAGAGAATGTGTACAGGAGCAGTATCAGTAACATTTTGTTTACTTCTCAGTATTTAAGATGATTTTTTTAGTAGATTCCTTCCTAATTTTTTCAGAGGATGAAGTGAAATCGTTGTTGATTGTGACTCAATTACTAAACACAGACAATCTGGCAATTTGGAATAGTTTTTGGTGTCCCTATGACTATGCAATTTGTTGGAATCGGGAGGAGGGTTCAGCAGAGAATTGCTATAGACTTGCCATTTAGATAGGGGAAAAAAAAAGACGTTTCTTAATAATCAGCTCTTTGTTCACAGAATAAGCCCAGCAGCACCTACTTGAAAATATGGTTTAGAACTAATCTTTTACTAATGGCTTCTTAAAAAATTGTGAAACACATGAATTCTCCAAGTTTTGGGTACAATTTGGGCAGCTGCCATTTGAAATTTGCCAGTACTTGGAGACCTCATTCTTTTTGGGACAATTGTGGTAGACTCTTAGCCATAAGGAAAACAACAGGTCCTGGAGTACAAAACACACTCAGGAACTTTGCTAGAAATAGAACAGGAGAACCATTTTACATGGAACTTGTTTTAAAGGAAGGTAATGGGAGCCAGGAACCTTTCCAACCTAAAACAAGAAAATGGAGAGCAGGTGGTTCTGCTTGCTCTTGAAATGGGGAGAACTGATACTCACAGTAATGATGGGCTCCTTGTACTGGGGTTGGAGCTCTCATATCATTGATCAATACGTGTGGAAAGCATTGAAAAATTGGTAATGGAAGTGGAGAGGGGGTAATTGATAAAACCATCCTTTTGCTTCCA
Source organism: Chlorospingus semifuscus (assembly GCA_035048045.1). Taxonomy (NCBI): domain Eukaryota; kingdom Metazoa; phylum Chordata; class Aves; order Passeriformes; family Passerellidae; genus Chlorospingus; species Chlorospingus semifuscus. The sequence goes on from JAWWMS010000279.1 coordinate 3,345,451, forward strand.
TGTTCTGCCCAGTATCTCCATCTTTCCAGATGTAAGGACTTCAGTTTCTCACTGTGCTTTAGATTCTTTATACCCTTCAGCCCCATTTCCCCAAATTGCACTAATTCATCCCTATTTAAATAATTTCCCTTTTGTTTGGTTGATGGAGGAGAAGATGCACTTTAGTACTTGAAGAGTAGTCAGAGTGGTGCTAATGAACAAGCTAGTGCTAGAAAGGTGGGTTTCATCTGGGGCTGTTTTCTCTTCCTCACCCCACAAAGACTCCTCTGAGAGCACATCTTCTTTCCTGAAATTGCCTTCCAGAAAGGAAAGGTGGACTCCTAATTTTGCTCTGATCTCTGTGCATCTGCTCTCAGCTATTTTTATATTTCTGTTTCTCATTTAGAGAATTATTTTGGGTCGAATACAAACAAACCAAATGAATCCTTACAATAATTGCTCCCATGGGAGCTGGCTTGTTTTGTTCTTCAAAACAGCAATGTGGAAATTAGAAGGTTGTATAAAACCCAAGTTCTTCCTGCTTGGTGTATCAGTGCAGAATGCAGCACCAGCAAAAAGAGGACACAGAGTCCCTGTGGCTTCCTGCCACTGTCACTCATACTCCAGTGATTTTTCTTTTGTGCTTTGTGGAGCAACCTGTTCCATCCTTGTCCCAAGACTTGCTCCCTGGAAAATGTGCCACTGGGAGGGGTGGACAGACCTGGTTGCCATGGCTGGTGAGTCATTTATCTCTCCTGAGCTCAGATCCACTCAGAGTTTTGCAGGAGAAAAGATGTGAAAAATACAAAATCCTCACCACTAAATGATACAAATGACATGTATCGTTGTAAATTTGAGAACAAGGTTGAAGTAGGAAATCTGGCTGGCCCCACCTTGCAGCTACAGGGAAGGTAAAGTAGCAGGGCTGAGGGATGAAGGCTCTGTTTTAGATTGCCTGGCACCATCTGCTGGAGCCTCCTGCCTCACAGCACACCATGGGTTGGAGTTCACAGCACTTCAATACTTTGTGCATGCAGAATCTAAACCCACAAAAAACATACCATGGAGAAATAGTATTGAGGAAAGTGAGATAGTCCTAGATCCATCTGAGAACTGGTGAATTTCTTTGCTAGGCCTTTGTTTTTACAGGAAGGGGACAGTGACAAAATGTCAGAGACAAGCACCAGTTGCTGAAGGATGTTGATGGTGATATTTATAAAGTGGAAATAAATGTTTTAAAGCCACTTGTAGTTGTATTTATGCTTTTGGAAGTCATGAAGCATTCAAATGAATGTGTTGTCTAGCTAAGACAAATAAAACAGAACAGGGAGGATACATTGGGATTATTCAGTAGTGCAGTCTGTTCCATCCAGAAAAAAGTTTTTGAAGCAGAGCTTGCCTGCTTAGGAACCTGAGCATGGGCAAATAGTGCTAGTGCTTTTCCTTGGTTGAACACAAAAAAAATCTGATGGAAGACTTTATGCCTTGACACCCACCATTCTTGCCTGGTGACAGATCTCACGTTTCCTCCTTCACATTCCATGGATGGCAGTTTGTAAGGCAGCTGCCAGTGCAGCCCAGATGTCAGCACCAATGGCTTCTTTAGTGCGCTGACGTTGTTTAAGCTGACTGAATTAGGTGATGTTATTTTCAGGCATTTCTTCCTTCAGCTGGTGCCAAGAGAAGGAAGGGCACTGCAGCCTTGGAGAAGGTGGTCAGCTCCTTCCAAATCAGTGCCATGACAAAGGGCTTGGTGTGTGCTTAGGGAAGGGAAGCTCTCACATTCAGTCCCGCTTGCCAAGCGTTTCCTGCAGCACAGGAGCCGTGGCACGTTCATTGCGGTCAGGTAGGAGTGGCTGAGATGGTTGGAACGTCTGACATGGCTTTGTGCTCTTTCAGTTGTATGGGAGGAGAGCGCCCTGGGAGGACCCTGCCAAGTGGGTCATGGACACGTACCCCTGGGCAGCCAGCCCCCAGCACCACGAGTGGCCCCCCCTGCTCCAGCTGAGGCCCGAGGACGTGGGCTTCGACGGCTACTCCGTGTCCCGGGAGGGCTCAGCCAGCAAACAGGTTCCAGTGAGTGATGCTGAGGGAGATCCTCTGGTAAGCTCCCATTCCTGAGCAGCAGAGCTCTTTCCTTTACTTGTTTCTAGGGAAATCCCAGTAAATCACAGTCAGTCCCTCTGTTCTGAGTCTCAGCGTTGCTGCCCCTGCTCGTTCCTCCCTTTCCTTCCTTGCCCACTGGCAAAGCCAGCGCCGCTGTAGCTGTCGTGTGCAGTTAATGTTGTTCCTGCCTCAAAGTACAAATAATCATGAACTTCCTTGGCTCTGCAGATGAACATGCTGATGAGACTCCAGGAGGCAGCCAACTACTCCAGCCCCCAGAGCTATGACAGCGACTCCAACAGCAACAGCCATCACGATGACATCCTGGATTCCTCCCTGGAGTCCACGTTGTGATCTCCCTCAGACAGAAGCTGTTTCCTCTTGGCAAGAGCCCTGATCACACACTGGTGAAAAGAACACCTTTCTGGGCTGGGATCTCAGTATTAAGAGCTGCAAGAACAAGACACTTGGAGCAATCTTGAACCTGGGTGCAGGCAACCCAAGTGACCTTTTAATTGTTTTTCTTTTGACGATGATGAGAACTGCACTACTCCTGTTTCCTTCTTTTTAGTTGCTGTAAGCTCTCATGCCTAAGATCCTGAAGATGTTAAAAATAATCATCATTACCAAGTTGAAGGGACTGGGGTGAGGGGCAGTTTCACAGCTGTGAAGCAAGCAGCTTAGTGCCATGTACTGTCTGGAAAGAGAGGGGAGAGGGAATATTCGCCTATGCTGCTTCTGACCAAACACATTTACGTGAGGGCTGGACTTTTACCAATCAGCTTTGTGGGTTAAACTCAGCTTCATGTAGTTCTGGTGCTATAACAATATCTACAACTTGCCTCCTAATAATACTCAATGAAGGCAAAGCTGCAAAACAGGGAAGCTTGAATAAATATTAAAAAAAGAGAAAAGGAAAAAAAAACTAAAACGAAAAGCGCTGCTCTCCTCGTCAGTCTGAGACCTTGGTTTTCTTTCATTGTGTGTTTATAAAGATTATATATATAAATAGGAATATATAAAAATATGTATACAGTCTGAACAAATCAGGTTTTTTTCAAACACTGTGTAGCAATCAGTCCTGCTACAAATGAAAAATCAGGTAGCCTTTTGCTAGTCAGGGCCCAATTCTCTTCCCACTTAGATCCACACCACCAGCTGGGCTGACCTCTGTGGTGTTTACACCCCACTGACCCACCCTGAGGAGACGGGGCTTCCCTCCTCACAGGGGTCAGTGGCAGGGCTGTGCCCCATGGAGCCCCACAGCTCCAGGGACCCTTGGAGTGCACAGGCACGTGAGCTCTGTACACACACAGGGGTGAGCTGCACCCTGCCAAGGGATGAGTCAGACTTTCAGTTTTTAATTCTTGCCATGAAGTGTGACAGCTGTTTTTAGAAAACTTTGGGTTTTGTTCAGAGGTTTCATTCCAATCAGCACAACCATAAGGGGGTTAATTGAAATTCAGCTCTGTGGCAGTTCCAGTGCTACTCTGGCGACAAGACTTCCATTAATTTTCTTTTTAATTGCAAAGTTAAAAAAAAAAAAAAATAGCATTTCAGCAGTATTCAGGTCTGGAAATACAAAGATAAGGTACTGAGTACTGTGTCTTTTGAGTTTAGCTGTGCCATGCCTTTGAGTTGTGGCAGAGCTGTGAACCTGCTTTGGTGTCCCCTCCTCTGTGAACGCGCACACGCACACGATCAGCGTTGAGGCTTGTGCCTGTGCTGGGAACCAGAACACTCCTCCCAAAGAGCTGCACTTTCCTGTGACACCATCCTCCCAGCACAGCAGCTGTGCCTCAGCCAACACCCACTGCTCAGGAGGGGTCTGTACGAGCCTTTCCAGCTCTCCTCTGGTGCTGACTTTTAAAAGCGATGCCTTATTTTGTACTAATTGTGTTTGATTAAATTAGTGCTGTATATTATGGGATTTTATTTAAAGAAACAGGGCTAAAGTCATCTCTTGAAATATCATAAGTTGCTGTGAATATTGTTTGTATGAGATACTAGAATTTGTTTAAATGTGACAAAAAAGGAGGGAAATGAGATAACGTTTCAGGTTCATATCAATCCCCAGCTAACAAATCACTGAAGAGCTGTTTTATCCATGCAGAAGGGACAAAGAAGCTTTTCAGCTCTAATAAATTACAGGAATATGCTGGTTTTTCCATGTGCAGAAAGAAATCTTACTACAAACACTTTGTCAATAGCCTGTGGGTTTAAAGGACCATAAGAAACAAGTTCATGCTTCTGTGGCTCAGCTCGAGAGGATGGTTTTATTATACCTCATGACTTTCTGTAATATAACTGTACTTTGTCTTACTAAGCTGGTCTTGAATCTGCTCCTGTTACAACTTTTAAGTGCTGATGACTTTTTTTTTTTAAAGAAAAATATTGTAAAAGGAAAAATTTAAATATTTTAATGATGGGGGGGAAGAGCTCGGTGTTATTACTGTTTTAACCTTATGAACTCTGATTTCATTATTTCATTGAATGGAATAACAAAGGTTACTCAGCCAATTTTCCTAATCCAGTTCTTGGTACTGTAAAAAATGGGTTAGATCTGTATGGAATCAAATCCATAGCATGCTGATGATGAGTTTGAGAGAAGTTAATTTTTCCAGTAGTCTTGACAATTCTGCTTCCCAGCACTGACTTTACCTGCTACTACTGTGAATTTTGGTACCTAATCCCCCAACTGAATCCATGCAGACAGAGCATGTGCCTGTAAAAAAACCCAGTTGCAGGGCTAGGGCTTTAAATGGACTTAATATCCTAGAAAATGTCTCGGTTGACCTTTAACTGAGTGCTAAAAGACAAGTTTAAAGTAGTGTTTTATTTGTGGGGAACGGGGTATTTTTTTTGTCATGTTTAATCCTGTGCTTAAGCTCAGGAAGAAATTTCTATTATCTCTTCTTTTTTTTATTGACACTAGCTTGGCTTAAAGTGAGAGAGGCAATTTTGGATAGGCTAGTCATTCTGAGCATCACAATATTCCATGTCTTTTCTGAAACTTCGGGAAGCAGGGTTACCTGTTGTGCGCACGTCTTAGTTTTTATCAAGACTTTTCATAGATTAACTCTTTCTTTAGGTGACTTTCTTCTCGTTTAAGGCTTTTTCAAAACACTTCCTTTTTTTTTTTTTTTCTTCCTTTTTTCTCCTCCTTACAAAGTTGGCTTGTTTAAAAAAAAATATCAACGAGAAATGCAAGATTCTATGCAACATTCGTGTTGAGTTGTAAATTGAGAGAATAAACCATTTTCTTTCCTTCAGAACTGCCAAGAATGATACAGGCCATAAATGAGATGTGGTTTATTTGGGAAAGGGGAGGGAGGGGGTTGGTTAGCCTTTTTGTACATTTTGAAAGAAGCAAACTTGATATTTCATTGTTGATGCTTAACTTCGATATTATGTGTATGAAATCTTGTCTAAATGTGGCAATTTTCTTTCAAGAAAAAAAATAATATACAAAAACAAAGCAAAAAAATCTTTGTTGATATTAAATGGAAGGTTGCTGTTTTGATCTAGTCGTTTCCAGTGGAACAGTTTATGAAATATGTTCTATAAGATGTACATTTTTTCATTGTAACATAGAAATGTAAATATTTGATTAAAAGTGCTGCATTTTGATGAATTTTTTCTAGCCATTTTTAAAGAGAAAACTAGGAATTGAGTATTTTGTGTACGTTTATGATGTTTTCCATTTGCTCCTCTCCCTATTTAATTTTCAGTTCTCATTTAGGATTGGAATTTGTGAATGGTCTGTTTGAGATCATGCCTCCCCTTTCTCACTCTCCCTGTTTCTACCCCTTCCCCACCCCGTGTCATGGAGAATAAAGCTGATGATTGTACCAGTCTTAAATTATTCATGATTCAATAAAATTGATGCTTATTTATTCAGATTTGTGGCTTCCCAGAACTTTTTATCCCTTCCTAATCCCCATTTTATAATTTTTCATTTGCGGATCATGGGGTTCACTCCTTTGGTTTTGTTGGGTTTATTGAGTGAGATTTCTCTTTATTGCCAAGAGCCCTCACGTGTCCATCCAGTCCAGCCTGGAATGTTCCCAGGGCATGTCCCACCCCTCTGCACAACCTTCACATTCCACAGTATTCCAATTTTCTCTTCACCCATTTGATAGAGACGTTATGGTTATACAGTAATGAATATGTAGGAAACTATTATCCTCCTGACAAATAAATACTCTGACTACAAAAATAAAAGGTAAAAGTTCTCTATTCAAAAAGGATAAATGCAAAGACCTCTGCACTTAAAGTCTAGGGAGTTTGGGTTGTTTTTTCCTGGAGAATTACTTCTTCATATTTCTTTTTTGATAGTTCCTTGTCCACTTACCACCCGTTTGAATGATTTATGTTGGTAGGGCAGGTTCATGTGTAGAAAATTTCAAAGAAAATAGAGAAGCTCTGCTGAAAACTGATGATTGTTTGTTCAATCCAAAAATGACTCTTAATGGTCTGTAATGTGGGCGCTGTCTGTCCCCCACTGCAGTTTTCCAGGCAGAATTACCTTGGACATGCTCAAGCACATTTTTCTGTGTTCTGTAAACTTCCTTTGATTCACAGAAGTGCATGTCCTAGACTTGGTGCTGGAAAATGCTTCAGCCATGATCCTGGACAATTTTTGAATCCATGCTGGACTGCCGAAATTTTATTATCTCTCAGGAATTCTTCCTTTCCTTTTTTCGCTGCCCTGTCCCTTTCCTGCATTATTCTTTTCTCTGCTCTATGCACACTGTCTTGTCTTATCTACACTTACCTTGACTTTTTCTTTTCTTTACCTCATCTTCTCTTTAACCTTTATTTTCCTTCTTTTTTTTTTTGTTTCCAACCTCCTATTTCATTTGATGTCCTTCCTGGATCCATCTCATCATTTCTCAGTGCCATGGGATCGGTGCTGACTTCCTTCCTTTCTGCAGTGGAAATGGGAAATTCTCTGGAGTCATTCCGTAAACTCAGCCTGCAGCATGTGACATGAATTTACACCTCTCTCATTCCTCTGCCCTTTCCCACTGCTACTCTGGAGAACCAGAGAGGAGATTGCTCCTGGTACCCTGCAGGCTCCCATCCTGCATCCCTCACTTTCTGTCCCTTTCTCCACTTACCTGATGCCCAGGATTCTGACACTGAGCTCTGTGGTTTCTAATGTGGATGTTTAATCTGGGTTTTGGGGGTTAGAGCAGAGCACAGCAGCTGAGGACAGCTTCCATCTCTGCCCCTTGGCGTGGGGCTGACTGTAGGCAAATCCTTCCCCATCATCATCTTGGTTGGTTTAGCCACACACAGAAATCCATGTTCCTCTCCCTTTCCTCAGTCACAGGATGGTTTGGGCTGGAAAGGACCTTTGGAGGTCACCCAGTCACACCCCCTGCAATGAGCTGGACATTTTCTGTGAGAGCAGCTTGCTCAGTCACAGGCATTTCTGATTGCTCAGAGGCTTGAGAGATGTTACAGGGGGTGGAGACCATGCTCTGGCTATACATATGGGTAATTTCTCCTCCAGGAGGCTCACCCATGTGGGGCTATGCCAGTTAGGAGGTCTGAAGGATCCTGCATGAGATGGGATCCACAGGCGGATGGGAAGAGGTCGTACACAGAGCCCCTGTCCAAAGGACCAGCTCAGGCCACTCTAGCAGAGACAAGCAGCACCTGCTGGGCATCTGTGTGTCCTTGGCTCTGTCCAACCATGCAGCAAGAAGGCTTCATGGGTACATCCTTCCTGTCCGACAGCAGAAAGGGTTAATAGAGTCCTTTTGCTGTGAGAAAACCCCTCCTGTAATACCTTGGATGCCCACACCCGTGGCTGGGGTGGCCAGGATGCTGTGTGTGGGTGCTGCTCAGGGACGGAAGACTGTCCCTGCGGTTCCCACCTTGCAGTGTTCCCTCTAACCAACAGCATTTGATGCCTCCCTCACTGTCGGAGCTCAGTACATCCCTTTGGGTGTCCAGAGTTGCCAAGGACCCTGGCACGCTCCCCAGAACACCTGGGGATTTGATTGTGACCCCTGGAGCAAGTTACCAGCTTTGTATGAGGACCTGAAAGCCACACAGGTTTGAATGGTGTAATAACAAAGTGATCACAGGGTGAAAATGTAGATTTTAGGATTTTTGGTATGGGGGTTATGGGGACAAGATTGAGGAATCTGGCTGTGTCCAGCCTTTCTCCTTCTTCTTCTTGCTCTCCATTTTCTGCAGTGATGCTGGCACTTTGGGATTGGTCTGGAGTAGAAGCTCACTGTCTAACATAGGTGATGGGTATTGGGAATTAAGTGTAAATATCTTATACGTAGTTTGCAGCATAAAGGGACAACAGAGTGCCTGTGGCTGCCCTGCTGAGCAGATCTCGGCTGGGCAGAAAGAAAACCTTAGAGATAAGAATTAATAAACAACCTCAAGAGCGAAAAGTGAAGAGTCCAGACTCGTTCTTCACCCGCACGGGCCGGAGCAGACACCCTGCACATCTGGGGCAGCGATGAACAACCAAACCGCAGAGCTCAGCAGCCCGAGTGCCTTTCCATGGGGACTGCGATGAACCAGCACCACCCAGTGCAGAAGAGGAGTCAGGACACAAAGCCCGAGCCCGGGGGGGAAGGAACAAGCTCATGAGCTCAGATCCGTGTGAGCCACTAAACCTCACCCACAACAGGATTTCTGACAGCGTCATTGCACAAATTTCAGCCTCACACTTTGTGCCGCACCACCAACCTCCAGGCCCAAATCAGTCCTGACTGTTTGTGACGGTGTTCACAGGGAAGTGTTGGAGAAGGAGGCCCCTTTTCTGCAGCCACAGATGCAGTCTGACAGCTGCTGGTAAACAAAAACAAGCCCTTTAATTTCATATTAAGGTATCCCTGAATCTCAAATGTTTGTGCTTAGTAGTCACACAATGGTTTTTTACTATTAAAAAAAAAGACTCTGAAAGGAGAAAAGAATAAATAAAGTGTAGGATTTATTATTGTCACTGCTTTTAATGAAGGGGTGGGACTATTTTTTGGGCTAAGAGCAATTTATTGTTCAGATAAACATCAGTCTCAGAGGCTGGGAGATTTTAGAAGGGCAAGCTGTCAGCTATAGTTCAAGAGTAGTTACAGGTTCTTTGTTATAAGACAATGTATAATTTTCTAAATTAATATAGTTGCTACAGGGTTTATTTTGCTTTTCTAACCTACTGCTTTTACCTAATTTTGCTGCACTGTGGATATTTTTGCCTAATGGGATTCTGTCTCACATCTACACATATGCTTTTGTTATAACTATAACCACTAAATTCCTAACCTATTTCATATTATTACATTACTACACTATAAACTTCTCATCATCTCACTTAAACAGTTTTTTATTTACTTAAGGTATATTCTTACAACTATAGAAACATAAGTTAGTTATTTTTCTACTTAATGTCTGTGTATTGTATTTTTATATCAATCTAAGCTTCTCCTAAGGCTGCAAATTAAACTCTTCTGTGTCTGTGGAAGTTTCTATTTTTCTGGTTCCCACAGAATTAATAAACGTCACATTTTGGGTAAGCATTTTCCCCTGTTAAATGGCAATTCCATTATATTTTTCCTTTAGTAAATCTATTTGTCTAGCAGTGTAAGATGTAATAGGCCTCACGCTGAAAGAAGCAATCTTAAAAAGTTATTTTTGATAGCATTTCTAGTGCAGGGAAAATGCAAAGAGCAGAGGGTATCAGATCAGTTTGTTGAGCAATGAATTGGGAGGGTTTTGTACAAGCAATACCTGTTCTCATTTTGGAACAAGATATTCTTATCTTCTTCCTTTCTAGAGTGTTGCAGTATGTGTGAGGGCATCTGTGTTCTCTGGATTTAAAAACAAACTGTGTTTTGGATTAGTTCTGTCTTTATGAGTTGTTTGACCACAGCCTTATGCTCACTGGATGTGCTGGTGTTGGCTGGGGCAGAGTAGTTTTCCAGGAGACATCTGCTGCACTTGTTTCTTTTGTTTTGGTGTATTATGAATGGTGGGCATTAAGATCATGGGGCAGAAAATAAATGCAATGTTGTAATGAAATCTCTGTTTCAGAAAAACACAGATATTTCTGTAGCGTGTAGCAGAAATGTAAAACCAAAAAGCAGGTGGGTGGTTAAGGATTTGCCTGGTGTTATAGTAACAGTTATAGGCGGACCTGAGGCTGAACAGTTTATCTCTTTCATTCTGTTTCTCTACCCTGTAAGAACTGATTAATTAATTAATTACCTGCTCCCAGTCTATAAACTGTAATGTCCCAGTGGTGTGTGAAGAGTTGCTCCCCAGCTACAACCAGGCAGATATTCTTGTAAAGTCACCTAATTAGGAACTGATAAATTCTTACTGAATCACTAATAAGGTGGATTCCTCTCCCAGACACAAACTGCAACAACCTGTTATCACATACTACCAAGTGATCAGATTTGGAAATCTACTCTTTTTTTTATTTGACAATCATCCACTTTAATATATATACATATTTAGAGTCTGTACATGGTAAAATACAAAATAAAAGTGTTTCTTTATAAGTTACACAATTACACAGCTGCATTCACCTGTAGTTTAGCTGTCATTTAATTAAAATAAAAGAGAGAAGCATTGTTGAGCCGTTGTTATAATCATTGACAATCACCTTGGTATAAAACACCCATACAGAGTAAGTGTACAAAATAGTGTACAGTTCATATAAGCTGTGCAAAGACAGCAAAGTTCAGTTAAAAATCAAAGAGATGTATCCACTTTCCTCTGTCCACACCACGGATAGGAGAAGCAAAGTGGAAAATAAGCACAAACATAGGCAAGAAGGTGGGTTAGACAGTGCTTTGAACACAATATTGATGAATAAATTAAGAGGAAAATCATAAATATATAAGATCTCCATTACACAGAGTGTGCTTGCATTGTACCTTCAAAGTCATTTCAGGGATTTGGATGGATTTGCTGCACAAGCATGGTGCCATTTGGAATGAGGAGGGAGGCAGAGCTTGCTCTGGGTCCCTCTAGGTTATTTATTTTGGAAGAAAGTGTTGCTAGGTCAGACAAGCCTTCAGTAGCAGCTGAAGTAATACAGTAGCTGGAAATTCACTTGAAAGCTAACAGAAATTGTCATGCTGTCTATATTGTATTTTTGATTATTATTTTATCTGGGGGAAGAAGTTTCCTTTCCTACAGGGAAATTCCCCTTTCCTCCCTGCTGTACAGCCAGGAGCTGCCTATTGTCTGTTTTTTGCTAAATGAGCAACTATTGATTGCTGAGCAGAGAGAGTTATGAAAAGCTGGGCAGATATCATGAACATGAAAACCTCTCCACCGGGCAACAAATGAGGAATAGCAGTGAGAAGGAAGCCTTGCAGCTATTGTGATAAAGAACCTGCACTGAAGCAGCATGTGGACATTGGGGTGGGACAGCACCTCTTCAATTTATAGCACTCTGGTTTATTTACATGTTTGCAGTGTCCTCGTGTGATGGTAGGGTGATCTAAGATACTGTTATCTCCTCCTCTTCTTCCTCCCCTTCACCATCCTCCTCCTCTGAGTCTGAGAAGTCTGAGGGCTTGCTGGGGCTGCTGGAGTGGGATGGAGAAGGAGACATCTGGGAGTCCAGTCTGTCCCTCAGGTGCAGATGTTCTGGGGACGGGTGGTAGGTCAGAGCGTGCTGGGGGCTGGCCGGGCACACAGGGGAAACCTCCTCCTCCTCCTCCTCCTCCTCCTCTCCTGAGCACTTCTTGCCTACATCACTGAGGTCTGGGTGAGGGTTGAACTTGGTGGGCAGGGTCTGTTCTCTGCAGCCACCCGAGGAGAGGAGCTCTCTTTCTTTGGAGTTCCTCCATTTCATCCTCCTGTTCTGGAACCAGATCTTCACCTAGGGGACAAAGCAGCAAGGAAATGAAACGGTTCAGCGAAACGGGCACCAGAAAAGGTGGTTTTGGCTGCATCCTCAAAACCCTGCACAAAGCTAACAGGAACCGCAGAATCTGATCTTTGGAGGAGCCTGGGAGAGAGCTCAGGAGCAATCAGGCTTGTCCTGTTCACCTAGCTGGGGATGGTGACATTTTTGGCTCTGTTGACTGCCTGTATGGTGTGGTTAACAGAGTGTTTTGGCTGTTCTCCCTGCTCCCACCCCCTTCTCCCTTCCCATCCCTTTCTCCCCTGTTTCTCTCGACCTGCCCCCGGCCAGTGGGGGCTCCCCACTCACCCTCTGCCCTCCCACCCCTGGGTCCCCTCTCACCTGCGAGTCCTTGAGGCCCAGCTTGGCCGCCAGCTTCTTCCTGTCGGGTTTGCTGATGTACTTCTGCTTCTGGAACATCTTCTCGAGCGCCTTGCGCTGCACGTCCGAGAAGACGGCGCGGCGCAGCATCCCCCGGCGGGGCTTGCCGCGGGCGGCCAGCGGCCACGAGAAGGTGCCAGGGATGGGCACCACGGCGGAGGCGGCTGCGGGACAGACACACGGACACACTGAGCCAGGGGGACAGGCCCTCGCCATCCCTCCCTGCCCTCATCGACCTGGGGCTACGGAAAGCAGCTTTGGGTTTAACCAAGCGTCCCCTTTCAGGCAGTGGTGGCCGGGATTAGGTCTGTCAGCTCCCATGGAGAACACAGGGCAGTGGTGGTTGGGATTAGGTCTGTCAGCTCCCATGGAGAACACGGGGCAGTGGTGGTTGGGATTAGGTCTGTCAGCTCCCATGGAGAACACGGGGCAGTGGTGGCCGGGATTAGGTCTGTCAGCTCCCATGGAGAACATGGGGCAGTGGTGGTTGGGATTAGGTCTGTCAGCTCCCATGGAGAACACGGGGCAGTGGTGGCTGGGATTAGGTCTGTCAGCTCCCATGGAGAACATGGGGCAGTGGTGGCCGGTTTTGTTGGGAGATTCAAAGCTCCCCCGGCCTGAAAAGGCAAAGCGAGGCGTACCGGCTAAGACAGAGGTATAATAAAAAAGCTCTCCCTCCCACTCAGAAGCATTCGAGTTTTTTTTTTTTTTCCAGCTGCTTTTATCATTTCAGATGCTTTATTATGCTGGAGATGAAAATGAGGATTTTTCTGATTCTGAACAAAACCGCTCCTCTGCAGATGCAGTTTTGATCAATCGGTATTCATCTTTTTATAATAATCTCTTCTCTCTCCCTCCCCCCTGCTCCAAAGTTGGAGAATTCAATTCGAAGACATGAAAAGTTGCAGCTAATTAGCACACTGCCTGGTTCCCAATGGCATTAGTATGATAAAAAAGGGCAGAGTTTCGCCTTAAAAAAAAAAGGAGGGGGGAACCTCCCCAAGAGAGACAGAGATGCTAATGAAGCGTGAATGGTAATTGTGTAGTAATGAACTAACAGAAAAAGACTGAGGACAAGCAGCTAACGCCATATATTATTGGAACAAAAGAGATTTACACTTTCAAACTAAACACAACGGCATGCCAGGCTCCTCGGGAGAATACTGATGGCACAATCGTCTCTTTCCCCAAATCATTTTCATTAAATGGACATGAAAAGCTATTTATAAAGCTCAAGTTGTTTTTGTTAGGCTATTCACATGCTGGAGAAAGGAAGCAAATTCCATTATCCAGAGGATGAATAGAAGAGCTTGGGTTATTTTTTTTTTTTTTTTGCTCTCTCCCTTTCCCTGTTTTCTTTTTAAATTCATTGCTTGTTTGTGTAATTAGATTAAAATTAAAAAAAAAATTAAAAACCCCACAAATTGTTCTCTCAGCATCACAATATTTCGGTGCAATCACAGCTCCGTGGCCTGGAGCAATCACAGCTCCATGGCCTGGAGCAATCACAGCTCCGTGGCCTGCTTTCTCCCGTGTTGTGGGATGGTGTAACCGGGAAGGTGGAGGAGTGAAGGGTTGGTAGGCAGAGGAGGTGATGGAGCAGAGGGTGATGGAGCAGAGGGTGATGGAGCAGAGGAAGAGGTGATGGAGCAGAGGGTGATGGAGCAGAGGAAGAGGTGATGGAGCAGAGAGTGATGGAGCAGAGGGTGATGGAGCAGAGGTGGAGGAGGTGATGGAGCAGAGGATGATGGAGTAGAAGGTGATGGAACAGAAGGTGATGGAGCAGAGGGTGATGGAGCAGAGGGTGATGGAGCAGAGGTGGAGGAGGTGATGGAGCACAGGGTGATGGAGCAGAGGATGATGGAGCACAGGGTGAGGCAGTCACAGCGCCCCGCTGGAGCCGCCCGGAACGCGGAGAGGTTTGGGGACACCGAGAGGCTCCGTCCCTCTTCCTTCCCTTCCCTTCCCTCCTTCCTTCTTCCCTTCCTCTTCCCGCTTCCCTCCCTCCCTGCGCGGAGCTGACCTCAACTCGTGGTGCTGAAACATCCCCGGGCCGGGCGGGAGAGAGGGAGAGAAGGAGGGAGAGAGGGAGGGAGAGAGGGAGGGAGGGAGGGAGGGAGCGGGGACCCGCCTCGCCCCGGGACCGTGACAATCCCGGCTAATTTGCGGAGCAGCGGGGGGAGCGGGCAGGGAATGTCAGGCAGCCACTGCCTGTGCTAAATCGGGCAGCAAATTGGCGCGACTGATGCTCGAATGTTGTACTCCCTCCAACCTCTGAACTGCGGCGTAACCCCGCCGGGGGCAGCGCGGGCACGGGCAGAAAGCGGCGCGCTGTGCCCGCGCACGGGGACACTGCCAGCACCCACCTGGGAAATAGGAGGATCTCAGGAAGGGCTGGAAGGATCCTTCAAAGTACGGGAAGGAGAAAGTCTTTGGCGGGACGCTCTGAAGCAACGCAGGGGAGGTTTCTAGTAAATAGATAAAATCAAATTAATTATCGGAAGATAACCGCCAGTTGGATTCGACCGGCGGCGAGGCTGGCTTCTGTCGCTCGGTCTGGAGACCAACGCTGGGTACTTTTAGAAAAAAATAAAAGAATCAGACCGAACTTGGAAGGGCCGAGGGAAAGAGGCACTCTCGCTGGTTTTGCCAGGAAAGCGGCACCACACAAGGTGAGGGCAGGCTCAGCCAGAAGACACGGCCGGGCTCTGGGACCCCTCGGCTCTGGGACCCCTCGGCTCTGGGAGCCCAAGGCTCTGGGACCTCAAGGCTCCGGGAGCCCTCCCTCCGCCTGCTCCTCCCGTCCGTCCCGGCCCCGGCAGCGCTGCCCTCGCCCTGGAAAGCCGAGCGCGGATGCCGGAGGGCTCTGCAAGCCGAGCGCTGATGCCGGAGGGCTCTGCAAGCCGAGCGCTGATGGCAGAGGGCTCCGCAATTCGGCCCCGGCTCCCGCAGCTCGGCACGGGCTCCCGCCTCGCTCTCCCAGCTCGGGTCCCCGCGCTCCCCCGTCCCGGTGTGTTGTCCCCAGCCCCCGGTGACACCCGGGCTGTCCCCGCTTACCGGCTCGGGGCGCGGAGGACAGGATGGCGTTGACTCCGAACTTGAGGAAGGTGGAGTCGCCGCTGGAAGCCTGCGGCGAGCAGCCCCTCCTGGGGCCGGCGGTGGAGCCGGGCAGCTCCGGCGTGCCCGCGTCCGTCCGGGCCGCCGAGCCCGGCGGGGACACGCTGGCCGCGGGGGCGCTCCTGGGCAGGTAGCCGGCCGGCCTGCTGATCCGGATCAGATCTTCCACCAGGAAGCTGGAATGGCTGGAAAACGCCGACTGCAGCGCCTGGGGCACGGTGAGGGTGGGCGTGGGCCGGAGGAGGCTGGGGTACACGGCCGGGGGGGCGATGAGGCCGGGGAACATCATCGCGGGCGCCGCGCCGGGGCCGCTCGCCGCCTCGCTCGCTCGTTCGCTTTTGTTTTCTGCTCTGCAAACCTGGGTCGGTAAAGATCCGGCCAGCGAGCCTGGCGGAGTTCTCTGCGCCCCTTCCTCATGGACCGTGGGTTTTATAGTGGTCAGCCCCGCTGAGGCTCTTTCAAAAGTGACAGCCCCAACAATGGGGTTCAACAAAGTTCTCCACTTGAGCTTCATTCAGGGCGAGCTCCCGGCTTCTCCATTGGTCGGGGGCCGCAATTTATGATTGGATTAGACTTCATAAGCAACCGGGGCACAATGGCCCCGCCACAAAGAAAGTGTAGTCATCAATTTTGCATATTGACCGCCTCTTTGGAATACAGCGCTCCAAAGGCTCCCAGCAGGGTTTTGTTCAGAGGCAACACACACAGGCTAATTAAATGCCTATTTAAAAGTTTCAAATGACATCTTGCCTCGTAGAAAGGGAATTATTTAAAGAAAGCACTAAATTTATTTGCCGCTCCCCTGCTGAGTTTAGGAAATAAATCAATAAATATTCATAGAAACTTATCTGCGGACTCTCAGAAAAGCACGGGTTTTGTGGATTTGAAAATACAAATTACAAAACGTGGGACTAAGCTCTGTCGAGGGAGAAACTCGTTTGGAGAGCGTGTCCCACCGTAGTTTGAACACATTCTGCTCCCGCTATTAGTGTGAGGCAGAATTAGCGCGTGTAGATGGGCTTGGTTTTCTATCCGCACATCAAAGGTCCAGAATAAGGCATATTTGCAGTGCCCACCTCTCCTTTCAAGATCCGAGCCTCGTAAAAGTCTCGTGTACTTGTGCTCGGACGAGAGGTTTGCCCAGACCGAAATGCGAGCCCTGGTGAGGTCGGTGAGAGCTCTGCTCCCACAAAATCTGGGTATTGCGCAGAGATAACACAGCAGAGACACGGGCACCTTTTGGGGGAGCTCAGCGACCCTTCGGGGTTCGCAGCCAGCTGTGCTCCCACAAAATCTGGGTATTGCACAGAGCAGAGACCCGGGCACCTCTGGGGGAGCAGAGCGACCCTTCGGGGTTCGCAGCCTGCTGCTCCTCCGCAGCTTCTCTACGTTCAGAACAGCGGCAATCGCCACCCTCCAGCTGTGAAAATGAGACAGCTTTGGAGC
>JAWWMS010000279.1:3379935-3408926 GCA_035048045.1 Chlorospingus semifuscus
GCGGGAGCCGGGAGCAGGAGTCAGGCGGTGAAGGGACGTTTCAGGAGCGGAGCCGGGCGGGAGCCGGAGCTCCTCCCGCGGGGCGGGGCCGCGGCCGGCCGGGCTGCGGCGGGCGGGCCGCGCCGGGAGCGCGTAAGTGACGCAGCGTTCCCGGAAGCTACCCGGAGCGGCTGAGCCGACGGTAGGGGAGGCAGGCGGGCTCTCGCCGCGGCTGTCGGAGGCTCGGCGGAGCCCACCAGCTCCATCCCACTTTGCTTCCATCCCTTCCCGTCCCAATCAATTGCATTGCTTGTTGGGAGCCATGTCGCTCTTCCAGTCCGCCCTGGACTTCCTGGCGGGCCCCGGCTCGCTGGGAGCCGCCAGCCGTGACCAGAACGATTTCGTGGGGCAGACGGTGGAGATGGGCGACATGAAGCTGCGCATCAAGCGGGTCATCGCCGAGGGTAAGAGCGGGCGGCAGGGCCGGGCCGTGCGGGGCGGACCCCGGCGCTGCGGGGCTGGGATGGGCTTCCCCGCGGGCCTCCCGCTCCCGTTTTCCCCGTCTCCTATTGCTACACCGGGAGGGTTTCCTCCTTGGCAGGCCGCGCCCGGGTGGGGGCGGGCGGGCGGCGGTTCCGGCCTCTGGAGAAGGGCTGGCGGTGCCCGTGCCGCCCGCTCCGCGACCAGCCGAGACCGTGTCCCCAGGCCCGGGGGTCGCAGCTGTGCTTGGTGTTACTGTCCCGCCTCAGGAATAGCCAGCGAGAGCCGCTGTGCTGTGTGGCCGTTTCTTCGCTTGCTTCGTGGTTTAAAATGCCTTCACCACATAACAGAACTGAGGAGTTTGTTGTCTGTCACGGTGTTTATAACCTACCAAGGACCTCATGAAAATTGTGGTTTGCGGGGGGTTGTTTTGTTTGTTGGGTTTTTTTTTTCTTTCTTTAAGTGACAATGTATAATATTATGCCAAACATGCAAGGTTGCCTCTGTTGTTTGGGGTTGATTGAAAGACTAAGGAATGCAGGAAATGTGTTTGCGTCAAACACGTGTGTCAGGAGGTTGGTGTTGCTGTGCACATAGACTTTGGTAGAGTACAGGGAATTAAATATCTGTGCAGTTTCTAGTTTCGGTAAACCTTTGGGTAGGTAGCCTGGCACACGGCTTGTTAATCTGTTTTAGAAAATGTATGTTTGATAGATGCAAATTACTTGGATATTAGAAGAAATTTGGATTGTCTTAATGCTTGTGATCAGAGAAAATACTTTATTCCTCCAGTAGAAGAACCATTGAAGGCTACTCTCAGAGGACTAAAATGTGGACTTTTCTATACTATTGCAGTTAAATATTCTGATAGCTTTGTAGAGATGGTTGATGTTATTTATGTTAAATACTTCAAAACTCTATTTAGAGCTCCTTTTGATTGTTGGAGTTTCTTTCTGTAGTTTCTTCTTGTAATTATCTGATACTAAGTAGTTTTCTGTTGAGATCTTGCTGATCAGCATAGAAGAAAAATTTGGTTAAAATTAGCTAATTCAAAACACTTGCAATCTACTTACAAAATTTTTGAGCTGTAAAACAACAACAACTAGGTCTTCACTGCTTTATCTTCTTAAGGGTAATAATTTGTTACTTGAAAGCTCAAGCACTTTCAGCATATGATCTTAGAGAAAACCTGGCAGTTTCTTATGTAGTAAGTTGCATTTTAAACAGTACTAGATGTCATGTCCTCCTGTTCTGCTTTCAGCCTTGACTTACAGCTTCTTTATGGTCAGAGTTGTGACGGAAATGTAAGCACTGAGTAGGATGTCAATGCTAAAAGAACTGTCTGTGCTGCTGATACTGTAAAATTCTTGCCAGCAGTGACCACAGCAGTTACTGAAGGACAAAGGAAAGTTAGGACAGGAAGCATATATACTATTTGGTTCTTGGTTCTGGAGCAGGTATTTTAATGCTTTACTTCGACAGCAGCCTACTGTTTTCCAGAATATGAGATAGGCATTGTAAAATGTCAGGGGAAAGATGCCAAGTTAGATGACTTAAAGCAAATGGAGACATGCTTTAACTACAGTTCTTTACAATTTCTCTGTAACCATTGCTTTGTGTTCCATGTTGATCTCAGTGTTATGGTTTTATTTTATGTTGTTTTCTTTCCTTATTTTGCTTACTGAAGTTGGGCTAGCTGCTTGCTTTTTCTGGAAAATATAATTTTCTAGCCAATGTAGCCCATCTAAAAGAGCCCTTGCAGTGTATTGAATATAAAGGTAAAATAGATGTGAAATATAGAAATCCCAGCCTCTCCTGCAGTCTTCAGACTTGAATTTGTCTGTAGTGTATAGTTTATTTTGCTGCTCAAATTGCATTTATCTTTCAACTCTGGACATGTTGTGATACCTTCTGATACATGCATCCACAACTGTGGCTTACATGTATTCCCTTCCATGGTTACAAATATGGGATCTGTTTTTCTTCTAGATCAGTTCTTTCATGCCAGATTCCCTTCTGGAAAGTCAAGTGCTGCTTTCTGAATCTGGATTTCAAATCCATAGTGAGCTGTGTGTCGTCGGCCAATGCAGTCTTTTCTGTGGGCTCGTGGGCTTGTGCGCTCGGCTTTGTAGCTGGTGTGAACAGTGCCTGTGGTTTAACATTGCATGCTATCATGTGGTACCACAGGTTCAGTTGTTCCCCCAGCCCACAGCTCCTTCCATCTCTGTAGTGTGCACCAGTGCTGGTGCAAATCCATGTTTGGCTGTGCTCTAGGCTGAGACTTGTTGCACAGGTTGCTCGGATGCAATTTCCCGGTTGTTTCACAGAGGTGCTGTGCTGGGGTAGGACTGGGCTGATTGATAATATAGTGTGCTGCTGCAGGAGGCTGACAGCAACCAGTGGGGGATGAGCTGGTGATGATCTCTTTGGCTGATACTACCTCTAAATGCAAGAACTGACCAAGTGTGTCACAGACTGGACTGAGCACTTCTGGAATATGGTATCTTGTTTTTTTTTCCCTGCTTGGACATTTTAGTAACTCACTGCAGATAAGATTTTAGAGGACTTTGGTGGGGGCCTTTGCATATAATCCGTACTTGCTCTTGTTATGTTGGTGGCTTCAGGTGTCATGGCTCTCTTGGATGGTCCTCTTAAGTGCACAGACCCCCACACAATTTTACTTCAATAAAATAGTCACAGATTTCCTTCCTAATACTGTTGCTTCTTTTGTATATGAGATCGAACAATTTACAATAAACCAGACTGTGTGGAAAAACTGGGAACAAGCAAGTTCTGTAGCACACGTTTAACAGCCATTCTTCACATGTACTGAAATCTTGTGCTTCCTTTGAGTAACAAACATTGACAAAAAAGCGCACAAGAAGAGGAACATGATGACAAAAAGAATGCATTATTCAATCTGTTTGATCTAGATCTAAAGCTTTTAAAATAATGAAAAAATAATTCCTTAGTCAGAAAGATAGCAATAGGCTACAGACTTAAATGGGTGCAGACATTAGTATTTTTTTTGAGTTTAAAAATAGATGTCATAACTTGAGGCTGCGTAGGTCAGTGACTTGTTACAAGCTGTTTTCTGTCAAGGTGAAACTTCTGCAATTAAAGCAACTTTTTTTTTTCTTTACTTCAGGGCTTCTTCAGTATTTTGAGTGTGAACAAACAGCATTACAGTTTGCCAAACTTATAGGAACAATTCTATGGTTTCTGCAGCTACTGAATTCATAGGATAATGATAACCTAATTAAGTCCAGGTTTTGGGGTGGATTTATTTTGTAAACCTCTAGGAGCAGAGGCCTACTGAATGCTTAATGCCAAGTTTCTGTGAACATTTTTAGTTTTATTTGCTGACAGATAGGGGAAAAAAGATGGTTCCTAAAGAACAACTAAATCACCTGACCTAGCGGCTGTCCAGCTTCCATTCTCTTTACTGTAAACATAGACAATGTTTTCAACATGGTGCAGAAGAGTTCTATTTTGTAAAGCTGTTGTTTCTTGGCTGTAGCAATTCCTGCTTGCAGGGGAGCTTTCAAAGTTTGAAGACATTATACCTCTCTGCTTCTCAAGGGTGTGGGAAAATGTACAGATCTTTAAGTTTGGGCCATCCTTCATTCTTGAGGCAATTTCAGCATGTTACTTGGACTTGGAGTGGGCAGAAATACATGACTGGACTTCAAAAAAAAAACCTTGTGAATCAATGCTTGGCAATAATTAACAGAGCATCTTTTCTGTTTTGATACTCTGATAGAAAAGCTTTCAGTTAAAATGCATTGTAACTTACATTGCAGGCTAGAATTTTACTGTTTCAATCAAACTATGGTTGAAACATAAACCACTGAAAGTTGATGTGGAAACAAATTTGGTCAGTATTTGGGAGGGGAGTAGGCAAGTCTTATCAAATAGTTACAAACAGGAAGCTACTCACACCCTCACTTTCTCATGACTAGTTAGTAGTGAGTGAATTGCAATAGCAAGCACTGTTATGATGTGCTTGATGTCTCTTATTTTGATGCTTCTCTAGCTGTCATTTTACTGAAGCTGCTTATCAGAAAAAATAATTTGTGAAGATGTGTAAAACAGGGATATGATAAAAAAGCAGTTTAAAATCCAACTCGTTGTGTAAATACAGTGAAGTTATTCAGTATTATGTGATCCCTAGGTTTGACTTGAGGGAGAATCCAGATCTCTTGGTTGGAAAAGCAAGTGTCTTCAAATCTCTGTAAGAGAGTGATGAAGTACTGACAGGAGCGTTGCCTGAGGCCTGTGGTGGTGCAAGGATAAGTTTAGAGTGCTTGCTAATAAATAAAGCAAATGAGGTAGAGTTAGTTCCTGATTTTCATGAGATGGTGTGGTGCTCTGTAGTGAGCCTTGATGTGTGAGAGCTTGTGTCTATGGAAAAGAAGTAAACCCAGTTTTCTTCTGCTGTAATTTCTGAACTTGAAAATACTACCTGAGATGACCTTGGAGGGCTTGGGCTGTCCTCTGAGAATGGGGCTCTGCCTCTGCAATGCCTCTGCAATGCAAAACCTGTCTCACTGGGCAATAACTGGGATGAGTGTGTACATATCTCTACACTAGTGATCAGTATGGGGGAATACTAAGATGATTTCGCTGATACAGAAGTCCTCAGAAAACTGTCTTAAAAACATGTACAAGCATTTACATGAGTTTAAAAAAATGAGTGACAACACCCCAATACATTCTTTAGACACCCCTAGAAGTTGTTCTTCACTTAACTTCCATTTTACCATTTGCCTCAGTTAAATCTGCTGTATGGGTGTTTGTTGAAAGTGCTTTTGAAATTATTTTTTCTGAATGTTTGCAGAATATATTGTTAGGGTGGCTTGGAGTAAACTGTTATGGCAGAGGAGAAGTTTTGCCAGTAAACTTGTCCCTACTGAGGGTATATTAAAACTGCTTTAATACTTTTATTAAAACTTTTTCAAGGGAGCCAGCATCAAACTGTAAATGAAACTGCTTTTAAGAATGACACAGTAGGACTAGTTTTACTTTTTGTTTAAGAATTGTTTTCAATAACAGCAGATGGCTTTAAAAAAAAGTTAGAAGTACCTTTACAACATGCTCTAACTCCTTTGGTATCCCAGGAAACCCATGGAATTGAACATGGTTTCAGCTATAGAGCTGCAGTAGTAGTAAAGCAAACACTACATGTAATGATCTGAGTTGTATGGAGCTGAAATGTGTTCAGGTGAAAGAGTGAAAATGACAGAATGGGAAACTTACTGGAAGCTGATGTTTTGAGAGGGACATAGTTATAAAAGGTGAGCTTGTAGGCCACAGCAGTTGGATTCTCTATGAGGCAGGTGCAATGAAGTAGGAATTAACCAGGCATGATACCACTGGCTTTTCTCTGAAGATCTGGAAAGTTTAATGAACTCCATTCTGTTTAGCATTTCAGTACTTGATAATAAGGTGCAAACTGAAGTAGAAATGCGTGTTTTAAGCTAGTTATTTACTCTCAAACTTCTGCTGTCTCAGTGAGGTCTGCACAGTGCTCTTGAGCAAAGGGAAGTGTTTGAGAAAATAGCTTGACAAAAGGAGTTGGAAGGGAAATATTTTATGAAATAACACGTTGCAATTTGGTAACAATATTACCATTATTTTTATGTGTGCTTCAGTGCTTGAAAATGCTTTCTGATATAGCAGTTATCTTAAAAACAGGAGGTGTATGTTTAGCAGTTATCTTCCTTAGTTATTGTTGTTTTTTACACAAAGTGTTAGCAGTGTAATATCAAAACATTTTATTGAATTTATCAGGTAATATTTGCTGTACTGCATTTTGGTTTTATAAGAACCTTTTAAAAAATGGCTTCATGAGAAATCTGCATAGGCAGACTTAACAAAATACAGGAAAGTAACAAAGTCAGTGTGCTCTTTGCTTATGTACAAGAAAGGAATAGAATATCTGACTTCTTGCTGAATGTCAGCAGTCTTGATCAGATGCTGAAAAATGTGTGCTTGCTACATTCAGAAAGGTATCTAAATTCATGTATTGATTATCTTAGACTAAAAAGAATGGTGTACCTGAATATTGAAATTAAAACTGATGTATTGTGCCTTCTTCTTGTAGGGGGTTTTGCTTTTGTCTATGAAGCTCAAGATCTTGGAAGTGGCAAAGATTATGCTTTGAAGGTAATATTAATTTACTAAACTATAGGTTTGTAAGGTGTGTCTTTCAGCTTGATATTTTAGCATGACAGTCCTTGATGTATGCCACTGAGCAAGTAACTTGGAAAATTGCAGTGTATTAGTGGTGTTTGTAGCCCACTGTATAGAATGGTTATTCCAGTTAGAACCCTATACTTCATACTTAGGTGACAAACAGGGGAATTGGTCTTTTAGGTGCTGATGGTCTTTGTTTTTTTATTTGGTGTAGAGAATCATGATCCAGTCCAAAACATTTTGATGCATGGGTAAAAAGAATATTTCATAGTTACCTGAAGTGGAGTACAGGAATCTTTTTCACTCGTCAGAAGCAGATTTAGCCTATCTTCTTACTTTAAATTTCCTTAGTATTAAAAACAATGTTCTATAGTAGGAGTCCTAGTAAAATATATGTATTGTATAAGTGGCCTTGCCCTGATCCTAGTTGCTCTAAATGGGCTGCAGCTGTGATGTCCTTAATTGGGCAGCAGCTGTGGCTAATGAAGATAACTGGGATAAAAGGGGGTGTGGTGGTCAGGGAGAGCCTTGCAGGAGCCCTGATGAAGGAGTAGGAGCAACACTGCTGTGAAGAGCTGTGTGTGAGAAAACCACCCACAAGGTATGGGACTCTAGAAATATGATAACAACAATATGAATACAACAGCCACATGCTCACTCTAAACTCACCAATTTTCCCCTCATGCTTAAGAAAAGTGAAAAGACCATATCTCTACTTGGAGTGGTTTATCAGGGTAGAGTTATCAGCCTGTAGTGACCCAAGAGCTCACCAAGGTGCTCCATGTTTATGGGTGCTTTCTTGCAGCTGGTGGTCCTTGGCTCTGTCATACACTCCTCCCCCAAACTGTCACTCTTGGTGTAGATTTAGTTCAAGTTTTAATTAGTAATCTATGAAGAAAAACATCTGTGTGTTCACAGAGTATCAGCCCAGTGTCAAAAAGGAAGGCTTGGGATTGGTTACAGGTTCTCTTTTATGTCACAGTGAGTTTGGATAAAGCCGTGGACTTGTGATTCTGAACATTTGAATATGTCATGCCTTGCCAATTAACAAGATTAATTTTCTCCCCCACAAAAATTTGTCATCTACTTTGAAACAAACTGGGAAGAATTGAGACATTTTCTGATTCCTCTTCCATCCTTCTAGACCAAAGAGACTTCATTCCAGCTGCTGTCCCAGGCATCTGCTCTGTGCTGTCCCATGCATTTGCAGAAGCGAGAGATGTCAAAGAAATGTCAAACCTTACAGGGAGAAATATTTAAAAGGAATTCTGAAGTGGAAACTCTTCAAGTTAACTTCCTGAGTCTTTTAAGTAGTGGTGGAATCAAATTGTAAACGATGCCTACTTAGTGGCTTTAGCTGTGGAAGCTTTAATATTGCTTTAGCAAATATAGGAAGGTTCTCTTCACGCTTAGTTTTTTTGTGGGGATATAAATTAACATGCTTTCGTACTTATTTTTTATGTGAATTTATTTTTTCTTGGTCAGTGTCACACAGCACTGGTTTTTTAAAAAAGTTTGTGCTTATTTGTAAACATTTATTTTCTTTGTGCTTATTTGTAAATATCATTTATTTGTTTATTTATTTTCTTTGTGTTTACAGAGAGAAATGCAACAGCATCTGCTATAGAAATAGTTTGGGAAAAATAATTTCAGAGTATTCTCACGGCTCAAAATTGATGAATAGCAGGTCTTGTCCAATTCTGACAATTTTGTATTTTTTTTGATCCCGTTTCTTCTGGCCCTCTGTCCCTCTATAGCAATTATCTGTCTTCCTGAATTAATTTAAACAGCTTGTAGCAAGAACTAAAACCTCTCAGAAATGAAACTGCTTTTCTTTTCTCCCCTGAGCACCACATCCTGATGCTCTTTTTGTTGCTGAAACAAAGTTTATTTTGCATACAGTATTTATGCCTCATGTATATTAAGTGTCCTCTGATTATAAGGGCTTATTCACCCTTTCTACCTTAATCACTGACCCACCAGGAGATTAAGGCTCATCTCCAGAGTGTTTGGTAAGCCAGCTAATTGCGGGTGAAATCCGTGGGCATTAGAGGAGGCTGTAGGGCTTTGGGAGCTTGAATGGCTTTTGGGAGAGCGGCAGTCGGTGCCTGACAGAAATCCTGGGGCCCTGGATGGTTGGTCGTGGTGCCCTACAGACCAGTTTGACTTCTGAAGGGTGTGGCAGCGCTCTCCATGCTTCCCTGGCACAGACTGAGGAGCCTCGGCTGGGAGCTTGTGGGCCTCCTCTTGCTTGCACTTGATCTAAGGAAACTCGTTTGGGTCAGTGGGAGAAGCCTCTGAATTTTTGTGCCGGGATGAGGCAGCGGAGCAAACCAGCAGAATCAATGTAAATGTGCTCAGTGTAACACAAGGGTGATGGTGCTGTGTGTGTGGGAGCAATGGGGGCTGGCATGGGGAGAGGAAGAGGGGCTTTGGACAGGGACATGGAGTGACAGGGTGGGGGAAACGGCTTTAAGGGGATGGAGGGTGCATTTAGATGAGATATTCAGGAGAAATCCTGCCCTGTGAGGGTGCTGGGGCCCTGGCACAGCCTGCCCAGGGAAGCTGGGCTGGATGGTGTTCCGGACAAAGTGGTGTGGTTTGGCAGGGGAGGTG
The DNA here is from genome assembly GCA_035048045.1 of Chlorospingus semifuscus. Classification (NCBI taxonomy): domain Eukaryota; kingdom Metazoa; phylum Chordata; class Aves; order Passeriformes; family Passerellidae; genus Chlorospingus; species Chlorospingus semifuscus. Next base: position 3,389,209 of record JAWWMS010000279.1, read on the forward strand.
GAGCTGTGTGAGCTTTAAGGTCCCTTCCAACCCCACAGAACCTTCTGTGCTTCCATGAAAGATGTAAGGATGTTTGTAGAATCACCAGCATAACCAATTCTTGCTATAATGGATTACTCCTAGGGATTAAAAGCTGGTCTTTAACTTCCAAAAAGACATCTACAATCACGCGCAGTCCTGGGTGGGGGGAGGTAGGGGCTGCTTCTTTGTGCCAGCAGCCACGAGAGGGCAACACGAGCATGAGCACAGCAGAGCGATGGTGAGGGAGAAATCGGAGATGTAAAACACAGCTTGCCATCCCTGCAGCACTTGTGCAGCCCGCCTTGCCTTTACTCGTGTTTATTTTGTACAGGGCTTCTGCCTGTTTGCATTTGCCTTGTGCTTCGGGAAGCTGCTCACAGCCCGGGGGAGGTACAGCACGACGGTCTGACATGGCAGAGTTTCACTCCTGCCTTCTCCAAATGCAGGGGTTGTGTAAGGTTTGGGATCTGGAGTGGTGGTGCTGCTTCTCTCCAGTTTATGGCAGAGCTTTAGTTGTGAGATACATCTGCTTCTGGAGCCTTCTGCTTATATATGAATTTCAGATTTTAAGAAAACAGTCCTGTTCCTCAGGGGTGTGCAGAAAATCATTAAGAGGTGACTTCAACTAAAAAGACAACAAAGAAGGATTTATGATTTTAAAAAGGTAGTAGCATGATGGCAGCTGCCTGAAAATCAGCCCTATGCTGGCTTGGCTAAGAAGCCCAGGGAGATATCCCTAGCAAGGAAACCTGGGGATGCATCAGGCTTGGGGGGCTGATTCTGGAGAGCAGATGGAAACTGGGCCAGGGAACTGCAGCTGTTGTTGCAGGGTCCTGCGTGGGATTCACATTCCCTGAACCTGGGAGACGCAGTGATAGAAGCAGGGAAAAGAATGATCAAAACAGTGCTTGTCTCGCTGTGCCCGTGTTGTGCCACAGCAGAATGCAATGTGGAGATTGTTCACCCACAGTGATGGTGTTCTGTTCCCTTGGCCTGTCAGGGCCAGGTGTGTGTGTGTGAGGACTGTGGGTGACAGCCACGAGATTCTGGGCTCTGTGAGCAGGTGAGTGCTTGGCAGATTCAGTTTAGATGTAGTGCGATATAATATAGAATAATAGAGTATAATAAAGTAATGGATTGGCCTTCTGATATCCATGGAGTCAGACGCGTCACTTTCTCTCCCCCTCCTCGGGTTGCCCTGATTCACTGTAGGGTCCCTGCCCAGCAAATTTGTGGCAAGTGAAGATCTGCCTTAAAACCAAAGCTTGGGTTTGTGTCAGCCTGCAGCAACTGAACCACGGGGAAATTTAGTAATGCATTTATTCTCCCTGTAATGAATATGGGCATGAGCTTCTGTGACAGGCAGTCTCCTGTTTGAAGCCAAAGAGGAGCAAATGGTGGCAGGTTTGCCTCAGACTGTGTGTTCAGTAGCTGCAGCTGAGCTGTCCAGGCATGGCAGAGTCTGTGACTGTGTGACCCCTCCCTAAATACTTGTGCACCTACTGCACAGAAAGGACACATAAACAGGAGTGTGTTCTGTCTGCCTGGGGAAAAGATACCTCTGTGGGAAATCTGAAATCTAGACATTCATGTAAGACTGAAAAATTGTAAGAAACTACATATATTACTGCTAGGATTTCAAAGAAATATCTGGAAGTATTTCCTGCCCTGATAAGTTTGAGTTAGAAGAAACTGTGTTACTATTAGATTAATTTTACCCTTTCAGCATGGTTATTGTGATTCTTTGCAAGCATTCCTTTAAAATCAGGGTGTGGCCATAAGGGAAAGTATAATTTAGGAAAGAAAGCAGGAGAGAATGCATTTTCCTGGGGTACCCTTAAAGGAAGAGACCCTGTCTATGTGAGTGTCTGAAGTTACTGTGATGGGTATCTTCCCAGCAAAGCAGTCCCATCCTTGAGGGAGTAGTATTCCTATTTATGACCAAGTTCTCCACACTGCTGTCTATGAGGAAAGCTAGGTGCTGGTCAGAAGGGCTTGTGAGCTTTGCTCTTTAGCAGAGAAGGCTCTGTCCCCAGGCAGACACACAAATTAGGGGAACACTCTGTGGGGAGGAACTCCCACTGATAGGAGAGCTGGACTGGGGGCATAGCCAAGTGCTCTCCCCAGTCTGAGGGGATCCTGGCAGGCTCTCACAGTCAAGTGTTCACCTGTATTCATTCTCTCTAGTTTTCCTTATTGTTTCATTCAACTCTTCTTTTTTTTTTTTTTCCCTAGTCTTCTGGTTTTAATTTTAGCCTTTAATGTTACTGATGGAATTCTCAGTGTAATTAAAGTTTCAACCAGTTCTTGACTCTTTCAAGAGCTGCCCAAGATAGTGTCACATGTGACTGTTGGGCCTGATGTATTCATTCATTTATTTATTCACCTGGCCACTCTGTGGGAGCCAGCTGTGTGAAGATCCCACTGTAGCTGCAGGACCAAAGCAGGAGTGCCCAGAATGTGGGGTTGTGGAGCTTCCAGAGGGCCCTGCTGGGTTGTGAGGAGCTCTGGAAGAGGGATGCCCTGTTTGTCCACACTCTGCCTGTCCTGGTTTTGGGGCAGCAAGAAGCCCAGCTCTGTTGCTTTCCATTTTTATAGAGTCTTGCAGACAGTGTCCTGTGTCATGTTGGAAGGTGCACCTCAACTGAATCAGACAGTGGAAAAAGCATTATTGAACCTAATACACTGCCTCTTCATATCTTAATTATTTGTGTGAGTATTTCCCTTTGACCTTTCTCCCTGGGCATCTATTTGATGTATTCATGCAAATAGATGTTTTGCATAGAGGGAGGAAAAAATGTTCACCTGTTCAAAAAGCTGCCACCAGGACACAGATACAAGCAGAGATTCTTTCTGTCATCAATGCATTATTTTCCTGAACACACTGTAATTTCATCAATTTTCCATGCTTATGGTCATGAATGCTTGACATTACCATGTCTTTGCGTTAACAAAAAAGAAATTTCATGGCTTGAGATTTGCCTGGAAGAAAAGGGAGAGCGTGAAAAGCCAGCCAAATTGCGGAGCGCTGCAGTGCCCTTTGTTCCACAGCAAGATGGTGTTGTGGAGAAATTTGTGTTTTATGTCTTGGGTTGGTCATCGTTTAGAACAGACCAGAAGTCACACAGAGCTTTTCTACTTTAACTGTTTGCTGGTTTGCATCTGAGGGGAGGTTTATTAGATTTCAGAGTAAATGTGATTAAACGTTTCAGATTTAACATGAATGCAATGTTTAGGGCTTTGGGTATTTGGAAGGCACACAAATATTTGCAAGGCTAGATCTTGTTCATCTTGGAGGTTGGACTAGAGGATCTTTGAGTGTGCCTTCCAACCCAAACCATTCCATGACTCTACCTTCAGGCAATTTGGGTAAACATGGGGCTGTGTTGGTGAGTGCTAGGCAGAGATGTGACTCCAAATATTTCTGGGTCACAGACTTTTCCAGTGCATTACAGGGACCATCTGCAAAGAGCATCCTGACGAATAGGCAGGTGGGTTTGGTTGGATAACACATTCCACATTCTTTACTTTACAATGTGGAACTTGTGTGTGCCAGGCAGATCTGGCCATTGCCTGAACCCACAATAATGAACAGGATGTTCCTGAGTGACCTTAGAAAACTTCAGGCTTCCTGTAGCCTGAGTTTCATTGCTCATGAAACTTCTTTACTGGTGTCTGACACAGAAGTGGTGGTGATTCTGTCAGAGTTGCCCTTGCACCTTCCTGTGGCTCTGTGGAGGGAGTACATGACATTGCTTTTGTGCTTGGTGAAATATGTGTCCTGAGTGGCTGACACACAGAGCAGACTGAACCATGCTGGGAGAGCTTTCCTGGCTCTTTTTATGGAGAATGTGGAAGGCACAGTAGAGCCTGTGGAGTCTTGTTTGCCAATGGGGATGTGGTAATGCAAATATTCTTTCCCAAGCCACCATTTTTGTGTCAAAGAACAGCCAAAATATACTAAGACCTCAATAAATCCTGTTTAGAATGTGTTCCACTTCTTGTTTTCTAACTCTGAGGATGTTGAGTTTCTAGTGTACTTCTGCATTTCTAGCAGACGTTTTATTTAGTTAACCAGTTCATGACTGAACAGGGAAATTCTCTTAGCTGTTAATCAAAAGGAAGGTCTGAGTAAGAGGAAGAAATGGATCTGGCTTTTCTGAGGCAACAACAGAGACCCAGCAAGTGTGAGGCAGGGGCCACTGCTCTGTTTGCTGGTGGGTAGCTGTGCATCTCCTCACATGGAGCACTTCAGGTGAGACTGGAAGGGTTGGGGTTGGCTGCCTGTGCTGCTGTGCATGAGGAGAAACCTCACTCAGGTCAGCAGCTCCTAAAACATAAAGCTGGACTAAGCAAAAGCATTGCAGGGCCTAACAAATAACTCCTGTGGGAAGGCTTGAGCTACAAAACTGCACTGCAGCTTTACTCTCTGTGAAACTGAAATTAAATCAGACTCCCATGTTAATTCCTCTTGTCTGACAGCTGAGCCTTGATTGATGTCCTGTTTCTTCCCTTTCCATAATCTTTCAGCACAGTGCAAAAAACAATGCTAATGGAAAACATATAGTGCTCAGAGATCTACTCCAGTGCTGTGCTAAGGATAATATCCCCAAAATATTGTTAGGGACAGTAGGAAGAGTGAGGTTTTACAGATGACTGTACAGATCTCCACTACTTGTGGAGCTTTTGCTTCAAGGTCTGCAGTTACCACAGGAAGGATTTAATACAATCCCATCAGAATGAGTGGCTGCTATTTCATTTAGGCTGATATGATCAGATTTGCCTCTGTCTTGTACATTTACTTGGAATTTATTCTTATTGAGCCTAGTGGGGGCAAAGATGTCTAGGATCAACAGGTGGGAACACTCCTAGGAGTATTTGCAAATGCTCCCCATAAACCCATGACTGAATGTGCTGGCAGAAAGAGCTCCAGGCCCTGTGTGGTGGCAATGGAGGATGACACTCCACCTTCCCCTTGCTCCCCATCATCTTCCTCATCCTGCCACTGCAGTGAGAGCAGCAAGGTGGGGACTCACCCCATGCTGATTTTGGGCTGGGATGGCAATGGCCGAGATGTGACTCCACAAACACAAAGGAGGTAAGAGGTCTGTGCAGTCATTGCTGAAACAGAGGAGCTTGAATTGGTAATAGATGGCTTAAAAAACTTGCCTCAGGTGTCCCCAGACTAAGGTCCCAGTAATTAAGATTTTTATTGATCTTTCTGAGCTCTGGCAACATCTAAGGAAGTATGCACGGTGCTGCTTGAAAGTCACTGTAACACAGTAAAGTACATAAAAAATATGCAATGAAACTATGGTGGATGGAAGTGTGGCATGACTACAAGGAAATAAAAATACTCTTTTTAAAGTAATTAACTCATAATTCTTTCATGTCTTAAACCATAAGCCATGAAAGAATTATAATAATAATAAGCAGAAACATAAAGAGACTTAGGCAACACAGTCATATTCTAAATCAACACTCATGTGAAGGGGTGCTGCCAGCAAAGCATAAACAAATTAAAAACATATATATTGAGAAAAGCCCTTGGGTTTTACATTTTAGAGAGAAACATGAAGATTCTAGGGGGGAAATGAGTCTATCCATTAGGATGGTGCATCAACCAAGTCTTTGGCACAGTCTGATCAGTGGGGAATCACAGCACTGGCAAGTTGCTCTGTGCTACTGCAAATGCCTGTTCCACTTCCATGTTCAAAGCAGAAGCTTCTTCCATCCAAACATTTATGTCAAGTGAATTCTGCCTGATTTATATCCTTGTGTAATAGAATGCTAGAGATGTAACCTTATGTTTATCAACTTATTTTTATTAGGAAGTTCAATTTTTTTTTTGTTATTTTACTTAGTATATTCCTCTCTTTTTATTTCCATTTTGTTGTAGCAAGGACTGAATGTATACTAGACCATGGTTTTCTCTATGTTCTATTATAGAAAGAGAATTGTTTATTTTTTCAAAGGCATTTACAATTTTTGCATCAAGGGAATTGCTTACCTTTATGTATATTATTCACACACTTGTATTTTGTAACCTTCACTTGAATTTTGCAGCTCATATGAACCTGGTGGTCCACAGGGTCCTGAATTTTTAAATTATTATTTTATTATTCCTGATTATAATTACTGTTTACTTATTACAGCAGTTTATTTCAAATCCTGGTTTTCTTTTAAACTTTACAAGTTGACAGTTCCATACTCTTGCATGCAGTAGAGACCTGTTGCTGATTAGCAGCTTTCCCATCTTTTCCTTTCCTTTTGAATACTTCATGTGCACATAAATGCCTGTGCTTCATAAAAAATTCAAAGTTTCAAAAGAAGATGCTTCACTGCTGCCAAGTGACTTTATCTCCTGATAGGCAGAATTACATCAGCAGTGCCAGAGAAACATAAAGTTGTGTGGGTTTGGGTTCTCTTTTTTGTTTTTTTGTTTGTGTATTTTGTTCTTTGTTGTTTTTTTAAAGGGTTTTATGAGATCTATTAATTTCTTTTCTTCTGCCGAGAAACACAAAGATATAAAAGTCCACTGAAAAGTATTAAAACCCCTCAAGTCTAGAATGATCCAAATAGGAGATTTTTAGCAGGTTCTTCAGGTCCTAAAATCCTGCGACTTGTAAGACAGTTGGGTGGATAATTTTTGTTTAGTACATTTCATAAGTTGAATTTAGTTTGCTTTCATGAATTTAATTAGATTAATTTGAAGGAAAAGCTTTAAACCTCAATGGTAATGCACCAAGAGAAGTGCTAAAGCCCACAGTCAAAGGGGAGCAGAGAGGCGAATTGAACTACAGTATAAATGAAGGGAAATCCATCCTAATTTCTTGGAAAAGACCTTATTATTTTATGTTGGTGGTGTGATTTGGGAGAACTGGAGGAATTGTCTCAGATTCATTGTATTGCCTGGACAGGACTGGAGGAATTGTCTCAGATTCATTGTATTGCCTGGACAGGAGCTCTGAAGGGGTGTAACTGTTCAGCTTAGGCTGCATTTTGTGGTGGCTCAGCCTTCAAGCACTGAGCTCGACTTTGTGCTGCCTCTGTAACTCAAGAATGGGGTTCCCTGTGGAAAATCACTCTTGGGTTTCCCTGTGCCTCAGCCTGAAGGCTGTTCTTGCCATAAACTAGCCCTGTACCAGGACTTCCCAGACTTCAGTAAATGTTTGCAGAAGCCACAATTATACACAGTCTCCCAGACCCCATCATTTTCCAAGCAGGCTCTCGTCACACCATCAGCCCCATAAATTCTGCAGCCTGCTCATCCAAGGACAGGATTTCAGACTACAGCCATGGTTCTACTGATTTGCAAAGGCTGTAGCCTATTTTAGATATAGTAATAACAGTAACAATAATAATAATACGTTTATTCTTCCTTTGGTGGCTGCAGAACACCCTGGCTCACACAAGTGATGCTATAATACTTGTTTGCATACTGATTATTCTGCTCTTTTGCTCTCAGCTATAATGAGACCAGATGCAGAGAAGCAAAACCTGCTCCATATTTTAAATAGTATTGAGATATATCTGAAGGAAGTAGAAGATCAAAACCTGTCCCATGTTTTAAACAGTATTGAAATAGACTTGAAGAAAGTAGAAGGTGAAAAGAAATAAGAGTTAGATGCTGATTCTCTGCTGCACTCAGTGTCTCAGTGGCTCTGCTTTTATGAAATATGAGAGAAAACAATGTGAAGTTTTTTTAACTCTGTGTAATAGCATTTCTCTGTATTTAAAAGCAGAGCAAGCCTCAGTGGCAATGGCTTATGTTGCAATGCTGGTAGGGAAACCCAAAATATATTTGCACTCATTTGCTGGCACTTCCTAACAATTAATTAGCAGTTGACAATTATCATGGACTAATATTTTTGTTGTACCAGCAGAAATCAAATTGATGTGTCTGAGCCAGCCCTAAGTGTAGCTGCAGGGCTGAGAAATTCAGTATGTTGGCATGAAATTAGCTCAGTCTAGAGCCAGAAAATGAGGGCACCGAGATGGAGGTTTATTGCATAATCACTTAAGCAATATTTCATCCACGGGTTTTATCAAGCTGTAGGACAGGCATATCTGTTGTAATTATATTTTACATCTGCTAATGTGGCACGTTAATGAAATGTGTCACTCCGCTGGTGTTAGGATCTGTTTCATTAATGCAAAGGACTTTTGTTGTACGCTTTACATTTGGAAACAGATTTAAGTATTAAGTGGCTGATGTCTGCAGCCGGGGAATCCTTTCCGAATTTGTAACACTGACCAGAACAGAGCGCATTACACTCTCCAAATGGTGCATTTTTGCATTTGAATGTCTGAATTATCCTGGTTTCTTAGAGACGACCACAACACCAACATCTTAAATCCTCAAAATATTGTCCGCTTCATTGAATGCTCATGATCTAAGCATATGTGTAATTATTCTGTAATTCTCCCCAAAATGTGATTCCTTGGAAATGCATACTAGATCTGCCCCATTGTAGCTGCAATGACTATTTCTTTGTGCCTGCTCCTCTTGGTGGGCTCACAAGGAACTCTGTGTGCCTTGGTGCACCGCATGTGTAATGATGATTTTTTTTATTTTTTCTTCTTCTCCCCCCACTCCCAGTGTGCCCATCAGGGGGAAAAAACCCCAAAAACCTCGGCCAGAGACCTGCTTCATTTGTTTCAGGGCACAGATCAGGGTCACAAAAAGACCATTTAAGATAGCATCCATACAACAGTAATCTTTCTGACAAGAAATGGCCTAATGCCACGCACAATGGGCTTAGGGCCAGGCAAGTACACAAAATTCCAATTTGCAGCAGTTACCCAGCCTGGCTCCCATGGCACATGCGTGTGCACAGTTTGGCACAGGGCAAAGGGGAATCCCATGTGCCTTAAGCATGTTCTCAGCACACACCATGCAACAGGGAAAGGTGGTTTTTCAGAAATTGCTGTTAGTGCTAAATATATGCATGCTTAGAGAGAGAACCCCATTTGTCTGCAGGAAAAATTCAATTTGTTAATTAAAAATTTACAGTTTTTTCTGTAATGCAAAGAAAATTCATGCACATTTTTTACTGAACATTTACTTGCTTTTTAATCACAAGAAGAAAGCTCTCTGGCAGCAGGACTGCTGCAGACACCAGAGGTGCAAGGGCTGAGATCTCATTAATTGTTCTAGTTCACAAGTGCCTTTACCAGCCCATCTTTAAGGGAGCTGTATGTAAGATTTGACTGCAAAGTCCTTTGTAGGAGTTTCTCTTAAAAGCTTCCATTAGAAAAAAAAAAGCTTTATTTGATAAAATTTCATAGTTAATTCTTTCATTTCTGAGGAACAAAATTAAATCAGAAATACATGAAAATACATGCAAAATACATGCAAAATATTCTACAAGTTTTGAGCTTTGTTTATGTAGAAGTGTTCCTTTTTAAATATACTTTTCTCTCATTTTTCAGGTTAAAAAAACCCAAAACACTTTAAAGGTGTGAAAATGTTTTATGGATCGATATTGAAAGATTTTTCTGAAGAGTCTTTATAAAATTCTGCTTGTTTGTTTCTCAAAGCAGATATAATTTGGGATAAATACTATGAAAAATCTTCCACACTAAGAAAGGTGCATACTTAGAGTTTATTTTTCCTTTTTATGCTAAGAAACTATAAAGCTCTAAGTCAAAGAAAACAGGCTTAGCTGGAGAAATAAAATAAGCACTGATACGTGCGAAGAAATTTGAATTAAAAACTGTGTAAAATAGTTCCTGCGTCCACTTAGTGCAAGAGCTCTTAGCAAGTGCTGCAGTGTTTGGCTCCTTGCACCATTTCACCTTATATTAATACACAATTAATTATATATATATATATATATTATTATATTATATATAATTATATTATATTATCTATTACATATTGCATAATGTATTACATATTATGTTATCTATTATGTTATATGTTATATAATATTATATAGTACATATTATATATTACATAAATATTTTTGTATATTAATATTATTATATTAATACACAATTTCAGTATTAATTTTTTTTTTCCCTGATGGATTTTCACAGCTAGCATTGAAATGCAAAATACATTTCTAGGGTTCAGCCAAGACGGAAGCCGCAAGACTGAGGAGCTGCAACAAATGGTTCAGTATTGCTCTGGCTTTAACTTTTTAATTGGGAAAAAATGAAAGTACTGTTTAGAGTGTGCTAACAGAAGCTCGCTGAGCTAGTTCAGTTGTTGTCTGAGGCACTGAAACGGTGCTGAACCAACAGGTGAGTTCCTGCATTTGTGAGTTCCTGCATTTGTGCCCCCAGGCGCTCCCCAGGCATGGGGAGGTTTCCCACTCTGCCAAACTGGAATTTCTGCAGAGCACAGGTGAGGCACAGAGCTGGCAGAGCCATCCAGGAGAGGTCTCTGAGCAAATCCTGCTGCCCCTTCTTCCTCTGCCTGAAGAGGTTTCCCAGGGCAAGCACATCATGAACTCCAACCATGCAAATTGGGTTTGGGAACTGTGAGAGAAAATCCTGTCCCTGCAAAGTGGATGCTGAGATGCTGAGTGGTGTGAGCGCGGCTTGGGTTTCTCTTGAGTTCATAATTTTATGAATTTTTTTATTTTATTTTTTTGTTATTTTCCTGCTGAAATAAAACAGCTGGGACCGAGAGAGAGCTCCATGCGTGTCGCAGGGCAGAAATGGGAACGTATAATTCACTTTTTTAGAGCTAGAAACGTTGAAATCAATGCATCAAGTGCAAGAGCAAAGTTTTTTGTGTGCAGTCTGGATATGCTTTTATTGTGAAATGAAGTAGTGACGGAGAAGCAGCTTTCATTTTAATGAAAAGAGCACTTTTTCATTATAGAAAAGTTATAAGTCATTATAGCACTTCTAGAGCACTTTTTCATTACTGCATTCCTCCTCCCATACTTCCCCCTGTATCATTATTTACAAGTCTTTTTCCTAAAACCCCGAAATGTCATCTGAATGAAAATGATCTGAACAAGCAAGGAAAACACCCATAAATAAACATTTGGCAGGGAATCTTTGCTACTGTGTGAATGTTGATGGCAAACATTTTAATGAGGCTAGCCTTGGGTTTAAAAAAAAAAAAGTTGATTGTAAATCAGTAAAATGTGCTGGGCTTTCTAAGCTCCGAGTTGGCAACAGCTTGTTGAGAGTAAATCCTCTCATGGAAGGTTCTGCTAATCTGAATAAATTCAATTTCAAAATCCTTCCTTGATCTAAGCTTGCTTAAGCTCTCACCGAGGCCTAAGGACCCTGAGGGTCAATTCCAATAACAAAAGATAAGAAAAATCTGCCCTTTCTCATATCTCTTTGCAGTACACCATAAGCTGTTACCTCACTGCAAAAAATCTTTGGCTTTAATGAAGTCTCCTTTTGATACTTGCAGAGGATGAAGTTCAATGTTTCCCACCCTGGTGCCTGCCTGTGCCTGTGCTGCTGCCACCCAGCCCATGTCACAGAACCTGCCTGGCTGCTTCCCCTGCAGAGCTCCTTGAAACCACCACAGCTTTAGGGAAATATATTAAATGGGGCTTTGCAAACTAGATGGGGAGAGGAGGGGGTGATGGTGCTGATTGATACCAGGCTGGACTTTTTTTTAAAATTAAAAATTAATTTTTTTTTTCTAATTAAAAATTCTTACAGGAGAAAGTTTAGCTCAAAACCCAAACAAATTCTGGGCTGTGATTCAGAGACAACCCTGTTGCTGCTGTGCCTGTGTGCTACAGATACCTGTTACTTCTGGATGTTGCATGAATGAATCTGAATTTGTATCTGAGAGATTGGTTGTGGGTTTTTTCCTATTTCTTTTATTAAATTTTATGTATTAAACTGACCTCTGTCTCTGTAACTTATATTTAGGTTTTAAAACCTTCCTTTAGAGATAAAAATACTTGTGTTCAGGGTTATTCAGTGAGACAGATCATGTTACTAGTTATTACCCACTGTAACCAGCTGTTCCCATGGATTGGCTAATTTCTTCAAAGTGGTGCTTTTTGTCAGAGCCACAGCTCCTGGAGTCATGTCATTGTGTAAGGATATCAGCTTTCATTAAAAAAACAGTCTCACTGGAAGTCAAGAGAAAAGATTAAATATGGCTTAAATATCCTAGAAAGCATTTATTTTGAAAGTAAAATAAAATATCCACTGTAGGTTTTAAAGAAAATGTAAAACAAAGTGATTGCTATGTGATATTTGAAGTTTTGCAGTAATTAATTCATGCTTGTACTTCACCTAGCACCTGTTTTTCCAAGTTCTCAAATGTCTTAAAGTCATTGCAAGTAACGTGTCACATGCAAAACCAACTCTAAGTGTTTAAACAGGAAGGACGTTGAAGATGCTATTGGCTGGTCATGGTGCATGTGAGTTACCATGGCTGATATTCCACATCCCATTTCTGTCATTATTTCAGCTTCCTTGGCTTTCAGTACTGCTTGTTTTAACATCCTTCAATTGGCTCTGCTTGCACTACAGATTATTCCCTCCCATCCACATTTCTTTTGCAGCTCAGCCATCCTCAAGTGACAAATACAGGGTTTTAACCAAACTTAATTTGGGATTTTAGATTAAACTTTTTTTGATAGGATAATTATTTCCACTCTCTCTATGGTACATCCATGTCTTTACTAAAGAGCTTTCTTTTTGCCTTAAAATATACAAAATGTCAGATATACAGTGCAGCTGTTATCGTGAAGTGATCCCACTGAAACTGTAACAAATTTTGTTTTCCAATGCCAGTTTTGTTTTCTAATTTTGAGCTGAATATGAATAATAAGCAAAAGTATTTCACCTTGCTGTTTAAAGATTCATGGAGTGTCCTGGAGCTCAGTTTATACAAAGCAAAAAGAGCATTGTAGCTGAAAATGTTGATTTTTGTAAATATGCAGGCAAAGCTGGGCAATATATGTACCATTATTTATTTCCAGTTCTCTTTTGGATCAAACCAATTTCTTTAAAAAAATATTAAAATTTAAGCACCAGGGCAGGCAAAGAGAGTTACAGAACTGTTCCTTGCTAGGGATTTGTTTGTTACAAGCAGATGAGAGGCAAGAAGTTGCTGAGGTGATCAGCTCGAAGATGAGTGCCAGTGGCAATTCCGAGTGCAAGGATTAAACACCTAAATCAGGGCATGGGGAAATATCAGCAGGTTTTTATCATTTTCTGTGGGCCACAGGCAATACTTCTGTAGTGTCACCACACATTCAAAAATTGCAAGAACTAGTAATGAAAGTTGAAGAATTCACTTTCTGGTTTCTCCTTTTCAGTGGGTGACCACATCAGGTTTTTATTTCTAAAACTCCCATCGTGTGGAATTGGTTTTTAAAGACAGACATTGGTCCACTGAAAAATCTTCCTTTTTGTGGATATGACAGGATCATGCAAAGAGCTGCTTGATTTTATCTCCTCCCATTAGCTGCTGTATTGAGGGAAGGGAATGGACTAATTGACTTTCAAGCTCCCCACTCTCAGCTCAGAAATATGTATTTTTTTATTATTCTCTTTCTAGTCCCCAGATCTTGGAGTCATAGAGTTACAAAGAAGTTGCTGCCTTCTTTCTTTTTTCATTTAAAAGTGCACTTTTGGGCCTTTTGATTGTGAAATAAATCTTGAAAGATTTATTGAAGGTGGTTTTTTTTAGGGGCAAAATTCAAAAGGCAAATAATAAGAATTTCTATTTTTTTTAAAAAAAGGTCTGTTTTTTAAGGCAGTTTCTAATTTTCATCATTGACAGTACAGAGTAGATGACATAGTAATGTTTACAAACAGATTTTCATATCATTTTATCAGTTGTGTGTTCAGATAAAAGCAGTATCATAAAGTATAAGGGTTAAAAAAAATAAACTTTTTTTTCCACAGTAAGGACTGGGCAAAGATTCAATACAAACTAGACAGGGTAAAAAGCCAAAGGGTAATTTGCACCTTGCATGTTCAGTACTCATCTTCTCATAGAGAGAAATAAGCAGGTCCTAGAAAAGCCAGGAGTGCTGCTGTCAGAGTAAAACATTTGTCTACAAATGAGATTTATTATCAGCTGGAGCCTCTCCCTTTTCTCTTTTCTCTTTCCCCATGAACTCCCCTTCAGAGCCTCTTCCCTGGGACTGTAAATCCATGAATTTGTCTTTCAGACTCAACATACTAACAATTTATTACATATTCCTACAAAGTCTTGATGTTGGGAAAAACAACCAGCATGAATACTCCAAAAATTCAAACTTGGCATGAGCCATAGATTTCAGTGAATCTTAGGATACTTTTTGTTCTTTGCAGCCTTCTTAGACCTCCAATATCACTTTTGTTATAACTTCTCTCTCACTGTGCTATAGTAGTTGTTTTTTACTCTTCTGAGATTTTGGGAAAACACACAAAGACCTGATTCTCCCTAGAGGTCTTTTATATATGCATAGATCCCTTACTCATGAAAATCCCCTTTCTCTTCCATCTCTGAGGAAATTTAATTCCTTTTTGTGACATCTTCTCTCTTGAAACGATTGCCCTGTGTTATGGCAAACTCATTTTACTTTTCCCTTATCCTAAGTAAAAGGAAGGCAACAGTGATCCCCAGGTGGCAAAGTAAAAGCTCAATACATATCAGGCAGCACCCCACCCCTGAAGTCCAGCATGGTTTTCATGTCAAGATACCAGGAAGGTATTTTATTAGACTCCCAAGACATTAATTTGACCATCAGCAATGCAAGAAGATATGAAGAGCAGTGCCACAGCAAACAGGAGTGTCTCTACACCGAGTTTTTAGGGCCAGAAGTGTTGGGGAGCACTGCCAAAGCTTCCTCATTAATGGTGTTGATGGTGAATAAAGGCAGAGCTTGTCCATTAATAGCACTTGTGGCAGATAAAGGCTGCACTCATCAGCCACAGCCCTCCAGGACAGGTGTCCGGGCTGGCTGACCCAAGGACTTTATATAGAGAAATAAACACATCTAAAAGGGTGAGACTCGTCAGCACAAGCTGCCATTTCAACAGCCTAAAAGGAGACATTTAACAGCCTAAAAGGAGATATTTGACACCCTAAAAGGAGATATTTGACACCCTAAAAGGAGCCATTTTTCTGCAGACCAGGCCAGTTCAGATGTTCTGCCTGCTCTACAGAGCTCAAAAGCCAGCAGGTGAATTTCATCCTGAAGTTTTTGCTGATGGGTAGGTAAAGAGGCTCCCTATTTCAAGCAGAGACTATATGCATGAAAAGACAGACAAGCCTTTTTGAGTAACTTTGAGCATTTTGCAATGAACCCTGCTGCTCTGAACTAGTTTGTTAGATCAGGTTTTACAAGCAGTATTCCTATAAGTACAGCAGGAAGGCATTTGGGCACATAAGGATTGCTTCAGTTTGTTGTTGATAATTCATGTAAACTCAAGGCACATTATTTAAAAGAATTAAAAGAAATCATAGCATAAATGGCAGCCTTGTAGTTCAACTTGTACTATTCAGTCTTTAATGTGAGGCTGGCAGACTTTCACTGTCACTGCTGAACCTCCATCACACCATAACAGGAATCCAGAACACTTCTATCTTGTGAGTGCAAAAAAAAAAAAGGGAAAAAAAGAGAAGTTCATCCCATTGCCTTTATTACTTTACCACCATTCAAGTACAATGAGAATGGCCAGAAAGCTTGCATGACAACCAGAGTGGGTAATACATGAATAGGAGGTCTGGTTTCTTTACTTCTGTATGACAGAGCTGAACAGTAGGCTGGGAAGATTTGGGGCTTTTTTCCCTTCTTTTTCCTGATTCTATTCTTCTATATAACTTCTGTCAGAGCAATCAGCCACGAGAACAAAGGTTTGCTACCAGTGTCACTCATTTTGTGCTAACATTTACCAAGAAGTCAAGATTCTGCCAGAAGTACACATTCCATATAATAAATGCTGGAGGCATAGTGTGGGTGTGTACAGCACGCAGCCGTGGTCCTTTTGAGAAGCACAACAAACTCCATAGTAACTCCTATATTGGTTTTTTCCCACTCCGATTGTTATTCTGTTTTTATTCCATGAATTTTAGCACTTTTCTCCTCTTTATTCTAGAAGTAGTTTACAATAGATGGCATTATGCTTTTTTTTCTTTTCTTTTTTTTGTAAATAACCTGGCCTTTTGTAAAGACTTTGGTGTGTGCATGTACCAGAAATGAATAATGTATTATGAAAGCTATAAAAATATTTTCTTCTGTGGCAATAATGAATTGATTGGGTGAGAACCTTCCCTTTGTATTTCCTTGGACACATCAGAAATTGCCTCTTGGGTTTTTCTTAGTTTTGTTGGACGTATTTCATAGTTTTGCAGCAATATCTGAGCAGGACCATAATGAATCCTTACTCTCCTGAATTTAAAGTCAACTATATTGTCAGCATTAACTTTGTGTGCAAGGAACAGGTGATTTATTAGTTGTTCTCAAGAGAAATACTGACTGTGCTGACATGGTTAGTGGAATAGTTTCCTACTGGTGCAAGATGAATTTTAAAGAGTAAATTAACTGAGACTACCACATTATCAGGAGTTTCCAGACATTTTTTCATAAGTTCATATGCACTTTAAAATTGCATATCAAATAGGATATGACAAACTTAGATTTTGAAGTGGGTTTGAACAGCTGTTTATGAGCAGCAGTCAGAAAATCTTAAAACACATATTTGGTAAAGATCCTTCACCTTCAAGGCAATAACTTGTTTCAGTGTTTAAAATATGGAGGTTTGCACATGCACAACATTGGAGCACTGGAGTCAGCTCCTGATGGCCTTTCCTTAAAGAACCCCTCTGAATATTTTCTGAAGTGATGCTGGGAGATTTACTGTTATGTTCATTAATGTAATTAGCAAGAGTTGAGCCAGTTTCTGATTTTATTTTTGCGTGATTATAATCGTTACAAGGAAATGTATACACAGATGTTGTGGGAGTCTGGAAAAAAAAAAAAGAGGGGAAAAAAGCCCTTACGTGGCTGACAGCCTGACAACTTTGCATATGTGTGTTAACAGGAGAATGTGCTGTGTTTGGGATGAATGGAGAAGCGGGCCTAAATGACTTTCAGATTAGCTGGAACAGATGGAAGGGTCACAGTTGAACAACTTTACACAGGAACATAAAGGCAATGTTCAAGTGGAGTTCATTGCCTCTGACAGATACTGTCAATCAAGCAGGGGACTCTCAGTTAACCAGCAGCCTGTCCTTTTAAAGATTAAATTAAAAAAAAAGTATTGTGAGGCGCTGACGGGAGTTTATCTGGTCTGTGTCAGGCATAAACTCCACCCTGAGCGAAGCATTTTCAAATCAAGCACAATGAGCTGGCCATGTTTGAGGAGAAGTGAGCTCCAGGCTGCTTTGGGAGGCAGGGCTGTGATATAATTTCTGCAACGTGCAGGCTGGGTCGTGCCTTTCTAAGGTTTGGTAACTAAGAATCCCTTCCTGATATGCTGGCTGTCAAAAATTAAATTGTCCTGGGCAGGGTAAAGCAGATTAACAGTCTGTGATGAGGGTGGAGGTGATTTGGATGTGGAAGATGGAAAGGGGAGCTTATTTTCTTAGGCTGAAAACAGGCACCTGAAAACCCTTGACATGTGAAGTTTCTTGGACTCAGGCACTGGCACACACTCAGACATTTTCTGCTTCCTCCTCATTTCCAAATAAATGAAGACACACAGAGAAATGGGGATCCCTTGGATATTCACAAGGAACCATTGAGAAGCATAACCTGTTAATACAGCTCCCTCCAGCTCACAGTTATGGAAGCAACAGCAGATGAACAGCAAGAATCATTCCATCCTAGCAGATGGAGAGGTTGCACAGTTCATGTCTTTGCCTGAGAAGGCTCTCCCAGACATCAAATCTCGTTCCCACAGCTTCCTTCATCACTTCTCCAGATGAGTGCGTAGACTCAAGCGAGGAAAACAGGACTTGGTGACAGAGGTTTATTATTGGTATGATCCCTGATTGTAGTCCAAAGTGTTTGGGGAAGAAGTTTTCAGCTCTGAGAGACTCATCCTGCTTTACCTTCAGCTGCTGACTCACTCACAAAAACTGTACAAAGGCAGAGCTTCAGACTTTACTGATCCTTAGAGGAATAACCTCTGCCTTCTTGGCCACTGTATTCCATAAAATGACAATTCCTGTTAGCAATCCCAGGAATACTCCGTGTCAGATCCTTAGAGGAATAACCTCTGCCTTCTTGGCCACTGTATTCCATAAAATGCATAGTTTAGCAGCAAAGTCTTGGTTGTTTACCACAGAACTAGGCCAAAATAACCCCTCCTGTTATCAATCCCAGAACTACTCCTTACTGATCCTTAGAGGAATAAACCACTGTATAAACACCAAATAAAATGACACTTCCTGTTATCAATCCCAGAAATTTTGGCCATTCTTGGTATTCTTGGCCACTGTATTCGATAAAATAACCCCTCCTGTTATCAATCCCAGGAATACTCCGTGTCAGATCCTTAGAGGAATAACCCCTGCCTTCTTGGCCACTGTATTCCATAAAATGAATAGTTTAGCAGCAAAGCCTTGGTTGTTTACCACAGATCTAGGCCAAAATGGCAATTCCCATTATCAATCCCAGAAATACTCCGTGCTGGATCTCACTAGCAAACAGAACCAAGGGCAGCACTCGTGCTCTCTGCACCAGCATCGCTGCCAAACTGCCAGATCCCACTGCCAAATCTGAAAAGCCAGAGTTCTTCAAGGTTGGTTTTATGAGGCTAAATGAGCAGGCAGTAAGTAGCCTGCGCAGCACCTGCCTTTCTTGGCTGTTTCTTTTGAATTGTCTTGTCTCCCAGCAGATGGTTGTGTGCTGACAGCTCCTTGCTCTGCTTTGTGCTGAAGGCAGTGCCAGCTCCTGCAGTCTCCGCTCTGAGGGAAGCCTGTCATCTGCCCTCTGTGAGAAAATAGCTGCAGCTCCACAAGAACTGCAATTACTGGGAAAATCGCGGAGTTAAACCAGGGGAATGCTGGGGCTGTGCCCGTGTTCTCCTGAGGGCGCCCTCTCCTTGCAGCTGTTTGGGACAGATGTTGGGAGGGGAGGCTGGGGTGCTGCACCCTGCACAGCCAGCCAGGGGCTGAGGGGGAAAAGCACCTGGCAGGGCACACACCAACCCAGCCTGAGCCCAGCAGAAATAACAGTAAACTGCAATAAAAGCAAACAAAACCCCAGAATGCTGAAGTGGTGTTGCATCAAGGACTGGCCACATTTCATCTGACTCAGAGAAAGCATCTGCAGACCCAGTATGACATCACTTACAGCACATTTGGCATTTACTGACTAATTACAGCTCAGATTTTGGCATTTGCCACTGACTAATTACAGCTCAGATTTTGGCATTTGCCACTGATTAATTACAGCTCAGAACCATATTTAAGAGCTTCCAGCTTGTGCTATCCTGCATGCACTGGCTGGAGAACTTTGCAAAATTTTTTCAAGGCAAAATAGAATTTTTCCCTCTTTTTTTTTTTTTTTCCCCCCCCATGAAAAGTGAGTACTTATTAAAGAAGTATCAAAATTTTATTGGGGTACTTTTAGATCTCAAACCTTTTATGATTTGAGCCTAAAGTTTATTGACTCACAGTTCTACCCTGTATTCAACTTGCTTGTAAGTTTTCCTTTTAAAAAAGATGAAAATCTTTCCTAACTGAGGTGCTGACCTCTGGTAATGCTCTTGATGAACTGCTATTCTGTAGCAGACAACATGTTATTTGTATT
>JAWWMS010000279.1:3409026-3411526 GCA_035048045.1 Chlorospingus semifuscus
AACATGCTATTTGTATTCCTGTAAATTATTCATGCAATTTACCTTACAACCACTGTTTGGTCTTTATTCTATTAATGAAATGAAGAGTGACAATGTATAGGTAGGTGTGTTCATTAAGGCAGCATTTATGCTGCCTCAATACTTTCAACAGGTAGTATTTAATTATTAGTGTAAGGATGATGGCTGATTGAAAAAAACAGAACCAAAACCACCTTGAAATGTATTTCACAGCTGTTGGCAGTCGCCAATTGTACTTATAATATTGTTATAATATTATAATTGTAACACATTACAGCAGATGTATTCTTTAATTGTGGCTTTGTCTTAATTGGAGCTCCAGGAGCCCCAGGAGCAATAGAGCTTCTCTTGTTCTTTAGAGCTGGACTTTACTTGGCAAGTCAGTCTTTTCATCTTCCACCACTGCCATATTGACACACACCTAAAACCTCTTTTTAGGTTTAAAAAACATGAGTGTCGCAATTCAGAGAGATACAGAAATTGGGCAATTATGAATTATTCCTGGTTTATGTGCTCAAATGGATCAAAGAATCAGGTTGTAATTGGCTTTTGATCTTGGTCAAGTGGGAATGAAGGGACTTTTTTCTCTATAGGTCACATGACAGCAATGTAAATTAGGAAATTAGTCCTAAAAAAATTAAAATAAAAATAGAGAAATAATCACTGAGACAGGAAGATGCTTAACTGTTCAAAGAACTAATGTGACACTCCTCTTTTATTCTGCATGTCATTGGCCTTACTAATCAGACAAGCAAGCTTTGGAAACAAACATCCAAGCAAAGAATTGCAGAGACATTGCAAAGCACTCATTTTCCATTTAGAATCCCTGACAGAGCAGTGAAACAAATGGGGCATGGATTAAAAAATGATCCCTTGATGCATCATTTAAGAGCCTTGATTCAACTACAAATAAAACCATAATAAATATAAATAAAACCAGCCATGTCATGCACCCCCTTAGATCTTCATTAACGGATCACAGTTCTGCTTTTTTTCTATAAAATGGTGACAACTGGCCAAGATGCTTAATAAATCAGCCTTTGGTTTGGTCAGAGTTTGAAACCTGGCCCTTAGGTATGACTGCTTGTTTTGTGGTTGGTTATGGGGTTTTTTTTTAACAAGCAAGTTGTTGGTGAAGAGCTACCAGATGAGCAATAACAGCTGCAGGCTCAAATCCATGTTTTCTTTATGGATAATGTTCTCCATTCTTTTCTTCTCTTGGCTTTGGGTTGGTGCCTGTCAGACTGGGAAACAAAAGTCCTGAATCAGGAGCAGGCCCCTGTCTGACCCCACAGCTCCATACAGGTGCTCCAGAGAAATCAGTGTCCTTGAAGCTGAGGGAGAAGAGGCGGGACATTTTAGATTAATATGCAAGTTTCCCTGGGATGAACAACACTGTATGGCCTTAAATTTCAGTGTTATGAGCCTCCCAAATATGAAAAGGTTTGTTCTGTCCTTTGTAGTAAGACTTGTTGCCATTTAAACTAAATAACGTGAGCCAGAATGAAGAGCAAAATACTAGTCAATTAATTAGCTTCAAATATAGTGTAAACTGCCTGAAAAGATTATCTTAGCTGCACTAGCAGTGAATGTTACATGAACTTCGTCTGTTCTTGTGCTATACCTCTTCTTGTGCTGGGTTTTTTTGTCTGCTCTGCCACAAGCTGTTCATGGAGCTAACGAAAATTGCTCTTCCTCTCCCTGTTGTTTCTCCCTCTCACCATTCATTCAGGTAATTTTTGAAGAACAGGTTCTAGATAACGTAGCAAGGCAAGATTCATGTTATCTGCTTCTTAGTGCTTCAAGTAGTAGCAGAATTTGTGCCAAAGCTGATAATTAGAAGAGAGAAAGTAATTAGGAATCAAGTTACCCCTGCACCTATAAAATAGACATCTCTAGATTTCCAGAAAGGGACTTTTTGAATGGGATTTAATTTAGGTCTGATTCCTATGGAATTCCTATGATCCTCTTGGAACAGAGGAAGTCCAAACCATGTGTTCCAAAGTCCCTGCAGCATTTCACATCACTTTGTGCCCAGGGAGAGCTATGCAGAGGCTGGAGGGTTAAACTCCTCCCGAGGAGTGTCACAGTGCATGATGCAATGCTGCAGGGAGGGCTTGCTGACCCCTCCTTCCCTCTCCAGGGCTGCCAAACTGCTCCTATCAATCTGCTGATAGATTGGTGGATTCAATCACCAAAACTTCAGAGTGTATTAGGCACTCTCAGCCTCCTGTGGGAGGACAAGAGCAGCTCCCTGAAGCGTGTTCTCAGCAGGCTGATTGTGCCTGGTGGTGGCTTTGAAGCATCTGTGCCCAGGAAAGGATTTTCTCGTAGTTTAGCCTCCAACTAATTTTATTTAGTGTTAGGAACTTCAGTATGTGCTCAGTGTTGCACCTGGGGTGTTAAGATATTGATTCTGAAAACAGTGACTAAGATGTTGCTTCATTCGTCACTACAGTGGCGGACCTGCAATTAATATTAA
>JAWWMS010000279.1:3416526-3424283 GCA_035048045.1 Chlorospingus semifuscus
TTGACTTTTACACACGGAGCAGATTTCTTTCCCCTGCTCATTTTCCCTGTCTCCTCCAGCTGCATCAAGGGCTCTGGGAGGGTGACCTGCCAGGACAGCTGCAGCCAGCAGGAACTAACAGAGCCAAGAACGAGATTTGTTGGGGCAGGAAAATGGAGCTTCTCATCACTAATCCCATGTGAGGAGATCCTCCTTCACCTCTTTCACCTCCTTCAACCTCTCTTAATTTTTAAAAATTATTTCTTTGCTTTTTTAAACAGTAACTTCCCCATAATAATGAAAACTCCAAGTAGTTAGGTGGATACGTAGTAGGAGAGGAATGAAAGAGAAAGGAGGAGAAGGGTAGTAAAATAATAGCTGTTGGCAGTAATTTTTTAAGCCCTTTTGAATGCTTCACTGCATTTTGTAAGGGAAATTTGTCTTTTCTGTTCACTTTTTTTGCACATATATGCAATTTTCTCATGACTGAGACAATTCAATGAAAGCCACATTTGAGAAAATAATAATGTACACAATATACTGGCAGGTAAATGTAGACATTGGCCAAAAAAAGGGGATAAATAAGAAAAAAAACGGTTCCATGGGAATGTTATGGCTTCAACAATTCAGTGATGAAAAAATAGATCCTCTGGCTGCTGAGAGCAAATAATTAAAATTTTCTGGGAGCTGCTGGTGAAAAAATAGTGTATTTCTTGATGTCAAAATCCAGCACAGAGCATGTGGTGCTCCTGTGGCTAATGAATTCCAAAGCAAAGCCAGGAGCTGGAAGCACACAGAAACTCCCCACTGCAGGGATCTTTGGCACCATTGTGTGCCTCTGTGGCTGAGACAATGGGAACAATTTTATGCTAATCAGAGGAAATAAAATGCAACATTTTGGTACAAGAGAAATTAGCTGACACCAGCACTTGAACTCCTCTAAGCAGAAGTTTGGTGTGTAGGTTATCAAAGTGGGATATGGTGTGAGGCACTTCAAACCTCATGCAAGTTCTGCATCATGTACAGGAGTTTCTTTATTTTGCCTTTGTATTCTTGGGTTTTTTTGGCAACTAAAATATGCAAAACTTTTTTATTTTCCTGGCTTTGCTGCCTTAAGGGACACAAACTATGTCTTGCCTACAGCAGTTTATTTCTTTGCAGGGCAGGATCTAGCACTTTCACATGCCTAGGTTAAATGTCCTGCTTCAGGGTGCTTAAAAGTGATTGATAACAGGTCCTGAGAAAACAAATACAAACCCGGAGGCAGTGGCAGAGGGAGGTCAAAGGCAAAGGGCCAGCGGGGGTGAATGTGGTCAGGGGGTGGCAGGCTGCAGGGGAGGCTGCAGGAATGGATCTGTGGGGAGAATGCCCTAATGCATTGGCTCTAAGTGTTCCCAGCCAGCTCTGCTGCCAGGCTGGAGGTGTTTCCAGAATTTTATAAACCCCAGGCTAGCACAGGGGACAGTACATTAACTGAATGTGCACATCAGCAGGCTGTGCTGCACGAGCATTGGAGACACACACACACACACATTTACATGGGCTGCTCTCCTTGTAACCAAGCCCCTTCTGCTTAAAGAAATAGTGCAAGAAGTAATTGAATGGATTACTTGTTAGAATTGTTATACTCGTACTGCTTTTATTGGGGTTTCTGATTTTGGGAGGCAAGATAAGGAAGCAGTGTCAGGGCACGGGAGTGGGACCTGAATGATGTCAGAAGCTGCTCTTTCTTTGGTTAAAGAGGTTACCCACCTTCATGAAACCAGGACTGCCAGTGCATCTGCCTCTGCTGGAAACAGGGTTTGTCCGACAAAGCCTTCCCTGGCTAATTTGCATTAGCTTGTGCTGGAATATTTACCACTAGTGATGTTTCATGGTTCAAACAGTGGAGAAGTGCTTTGATTACCTGGTAACAATAATCTATATCTGAATGTCCAAATGAATGCAGGTGTCTAGCCACTGGTTTTGCATCAGGTACAAGAAAAAAAAGCAGAATAGCATTTAAAAATGGAAGCATTTTATGGCAAAATGCAGGCTGTCTGAGAAAACCACAGAGACAGTGAGAATGCAGTTTGCAATACTGGCATCCAGCAATATCAGTGGAAATGGTTGAAAAAGAATCTTAAAATACATGGAGCATTTGTGTACAGTCTGCTGGATTCAAAGGGCTTTTTCACAGAAGCAGAAGTCACTCTTCTTTTTCTTGATTTACCAATAAAGTGGGAAATATTTATACTAATAAGCAAAAGGGAAAAATGTTGTTATTACCTACACTAAAAAGAAATTTTAAAAAATTATCAAAAACATGTCCTTCAAAGTATTTTGACTAATTTTTACATGCTAAAAGCCAACTTTGTAGACACTAAAATAGAAACAAATTGCTTACACTAACAAGTAAATATTCTTCAAATGAAAATTCTCATTCCATGTGTTTGATAAATTCTGAGCATGAGAGGATTTATATCTCTATAGTGTAAGCCAGCCTGGATCTTGCAAGACTGCAGTTCTGACTGTGGGACAATAAGTGAATATTTAGGTATCTCTAACAGTAATTTTGGAAATAGTGACAAGAGACAGTTTTTCTCTGACACTAGGGCAGATCCCATATGAGGATGAGTTTTTAGAGATGACATCTTCCAGATGAGAAATTCCTCAGTTGCAGCCTGTTGGGGTTATTAGAGATCCCGTCACACCTCTCACCCCCTATCAAATAAATGAATGGTATCCAATCACTCCACAAGTAACATCTTTGTTTTGTTGGTGCTTTGGCTGACTTGTTCAGGATTTTATTCTGTATGTGAGTTGATCTATTTTTTAAGAGAAGCCTTCTTTGTACCTCAGATAGCCTCAGGTGCTGGTGTGATAGACTTACTGTGTGCAGACTGTTTCTCTCAGTCCAACAGAGTTTAGTGGGATCAGAGGTGATGGGCTGCAACTTTGTTCATGTTTACATTTCCATATTGTGACTTCAATGCTGTTGAAAAGTTTTTAAGTTTCCCCTGCTGATTAAGCATTGAACCGTCAGGATTAAATTTTCATTACACACTTTTGACACACCAGTGAGGTGTTACTGGTACATGTGAAATGCCTTTGGTAGCTTGGATTTTTGAGTATGGAATTTCAGCATTATTTTCTTTCTTTTAGCATTATTGTCTTTCTTTAGAGAAAATGCTCAATATTTTCCATTCACTTCACATGAGACAACACCAGACAAGAATGCTATCAGTAAAAGCAGTCACATCCTCATTCTCCATTCTCCACAAAGTCACTGAAAGAAAAGAAAAATGCACCCTTACTTACAGAAAAATAGAAAAGAATCTAGAAGTCCTTAAGGCACATTTGGCATGACATAGTGGTGCAAAGGGGGAAGAATTTGGCCTTCATAAAAGCTGAACTAGGGAGCTTTTGTGCTTGCTGCTGCACAGAAGTCTCCACAGGATGTGCAAGGTTTCATGTTTGACTTAGGGAATGGTGAGTTCAGTTGTCCCCATTCCTGTTCTAGGATGCAGCAAAACTTTTCTGGTCCAGGACTGTATGTAAACTGAGATAAGACTACCTCTGCCTTCCTAAGGTTTGAATTTTGCTCTACAGCCCACATTTTCTTGAGTCAAGTAGTGACAGAAACCGAGCAAGAAGTATGAGAAAAGGGCAAGGTCAGGAAGAGAAAGGAATGGGGACAAACACTTTGCTTCAGTTTTAAATTAAGCTTATGAGTCCCTGCTTTCTTACCCTAAAGTCTTTCTCTGCAGTCCCAAGGCTCTGTGAGTTTATCTGAGCCAGGTCCCTCACCCAGCCCTGGCATGGCAAAGAGGTGCCCAGGAACTCTCTGCTTCTCCTTAGTGCCTGCTCAGGGCAGCTCTGCTGGGCCCCTTCCCTCTGGGACAAACAGTGATGGGTGTGGGTGCCCAGGCACATGTGTGCAGCCTCCTGCACCCTCAGGGCAGCTCTGCTGGGCCCCTTCCCTCTGGCACAAACAGTGATGGGTGTGGGTGCCCAGGCACATGTGTGCAGCCTCCTGCATCCTGCTTTGTCAGCACTTGGCTCACTGACACAGCTCCTGGTCAGTGAGAAAAGCTGGGAAATGCACAGCTCACATTTTCATTTACTTGCTAGTACTGTAATGCAGGAGGAGTTAGGGGTACAACAACAGAGATGAGATGCAAATTTTCTTGTATTAGTTCATATTCCAACTTTGCCAAAAGAAGGGAAACTGCTGAAGATAAATCAAGAATGTTGATCTCTTCTTTATGCTTGGTTTTTGTGTGATACCACGACATTGCAAAGTGAGAACTGACACTTAGAGAAGAATCTCTTTTGATGTAGAGATATCAAAATACATTGTGTGCAGTATCATTCTTTTCAGGCCTGCTCCAGCCTTAGAAGAATTGCCACTTTTGCAGTCAAATCCAAGTAACATCTGCTCTATGCAACCAGTCAATATTGTGGAAAAGTTCAAAGAATGAAGATCATTAGTAGTGTCAGCTTTACAACCAGAAGGTAATGGCATTGAAGTGAGCAAGGATAATACCCAACAATACCAGGCTCATTAACCAGTGATTTATCATGATGAAAAGACCTGTTTAACCTTTAGTCTTCACATGCTTTCTGTTTTTAACAAAAAGATCTATTATTTCTAGTTGTCAAGTGATAATTTGTGGGTTGTTAAAAGGATGTATTAAATTATACTTTAAACTATTATGCACAATTACACAAATATTGCTTTTGCAATGGGATGAGTTGATGCTAAATATCATTTTTATTTTCCCTTCCTCTTATAATTTTGTTCATCCATTTGGGAAGTGAAATGATGGCATTATATATATTAAGGATACCACTAAATGCCTTCTAGGCAAGTTAAATCGAATTTGATGGGTGCAGCAAGTGACAATGCTGTTTCACAGAAGTAGCAAAATCCACATAAAATATTTTTTAGTTATAAAATACACCAGTGTAGAAAGCTTGTTTGTACCTCTGAATAAAGAGGTGCATGGAGCTGACTGCCCCATAAAACTAACTTTCCCCTATGTTGGGTTGTTTCATTCATTGATTTTGTTTTTTTAAAGACAGCGCTGCTGATTTTAGACAGCTTTTGGCAGCTGCCATGTAACCTTTTCTTACAGAAAAGCAGGCAGTACAGCTTCTCCTGAACCACAACATCTGTGCCTCACAAGCAATAAGCCTCTTGGAAAATGTAATTGTACCAAAATGTGGCAAACTGTATGGTGACTTTTGTGATGCAGAAAAACATCCATCAAGGGTTGCAAAGTCCATGAGACCCATTTCAATCTAATTAGATGATTTGTGATCTAATTCAGACTTGCATTTCAGGTCACTGGAAACATCATATTATCTCCTGTCTAGTTCCACATCTTTTCTACCCATTTGGTGCTCTGTATGAATTGATAACTGGTTTAGTAATTCTCCAAATATTTTTGTACACAAATAGACTGTAAACCAAGCTCCAGGAGCAGATAAAACAGAATGATTGTGGACTTCCTGCCTGTCTTTTATGCCTGCATTTTGTACATCATCCATTTGAAGGTATTGATGTTTCATATATAAATTTGGGAGAAATCAGCATTTAAGTTAAGTTAGTAGGAGCAAAATGAGAGGGCTTAACATGGTAGTAGAGACATCATATACAATATTCAAAATGAACAATAAGGAAGGATTTTCTGATCTATAATTGTGATTTCTTAGTTGTAGGGCAGCTTGGGAGTTTACAGGCAATGCAGTATTTGTGACAGAGTTCTTCTGAGGTACACATTTAATTGCAATGCTTTTGAAATGAGCAGAGATGTGAGATGTTTTCTTTCCCTCTAGCCTTAACACAGATTTTAATCAATTATTGAGAAAATGTCTAGGTACACCTTTTTAAGTAACAAATACTCCATATAGATCTCTGTAGGTACCCTCTTTCTCTCTTTACCTACAATACTAAAATACCAAGCTCTGTTTTCTACTGCATTTGTGGTGTAAATTTCTAGGCAGAACACTTGAGAATATTTCATTCTTAGTGATGCTGATCCCCATCTCCTTGATGATCATTTCCAGGTCTGAATAAACATTTGGAGATGTACCACTGTCTACCACTTTGACTGTAAAATAATCTTGGTTGTCAAAAAAAAAGTGAAAATCTTTCTGCATTTCAGAAAAAGCTTGGACTGAAAATAAGTCATAATGATCTCTTTTTATCTAATATTTTAGTAGAAGTGTATTTGTTCATATTTCTGGAGTGTTAGTTTTGTTATTCTCCTGAATCTGGAAAAAATCAAATCTTTGTGTTCCTTCTGCAAGGTGACCACCCCAAGCACCATGGTGAGAGGGTGAGGTGAGCCTCCCTTGCTTCACCATGTATTGAATAAATATTCAGTGAGATAGAAAATGAAAAATGAGACTTGAAGAACCTCACAATTAGGACCCTACTCTGGCAGAAAAGGACACTCCTGCTGCTGTCTCCAACCCCTGTTCTCTTTATGCATGGTGGAAATGCAGTAATACAAGAGACTGCAATCACAAATCAAAAATCAGACAGCACCCAGATCATTGCATGTCCTGGTGCCTTTACAGTCAGATTTTCTCTGAACACAAACTTTCTCTCTCTTTTATTAAATTTTTTTTTGCTATTTCTACGGTTTGTGTTTGATTAGGAAGCTAAAAACCCCCGTGAGTCTGAACTGAATGCTTCACATCAATTGGACTGAAAAGCCCACCACGTACATATTTGAGAGGATCAGGCTCCTGACAGACAACAGTGCTTTTACAGGATTCTATCTCAGCACTTTCCCAGGTATCTAGTAACCAATGTGGACCCTTCCCTGTCTAACCAGCAGTCTCTGATCGCTGCTGCTGCAGGACCCAGCAGATTGGGTTAAATTCAGAAATCTGACCATTGACTCCTGTAGGAGCAGGGTCTCAGCTTTTGTGGGAAGGGCAGGGGCAGAAAGACAGACATCTCTGAAAGGAAGAAAGGACAGCTTCTGGATATTTTTTTTTCCTGTTTGCCTTTGCAGTTACAAGATTTGAGCAATTGACTGCAATATTTTCAAAAAACAAAAGCATCTCTCTCTCTTGGTTTGCAATTTTGCCTGAAAAAGAACTTTCAATACATTTTAGCCTGTGGAAAAAGCCTGCAGGGCAAAATGTGAATATACATAAGCTTGTAATTGTCCTTTAAAAAGGTGGAAAACACCCAAATCTTGTGTTTGGCTTTCAAAAAATTGTGAATTATGTGGTTGTGAATTCTCACAGGGAGGGGCAAAAGAAAAACAAACTAACAAGAAGAATTTGATAGGTTCATCTTTTGTTTGCAGCTATTTGTAGCACTCTAGCGGTGACACCAGAGCAGTTTCACAGCTGAAACAAACACCTGCTGTTCTTGGGTTCCACTTTGTGCATTCCTGTTCTGTCTCCCATGGACCAAACATTTCAGAGTAGCTTTCCTCAGAGATGCCTCACATGCAAGTTCTGCTGTAGGTCTGGGTGGAAATGCACCCTTCCAAATCCTGTGCAGAAACACGGTGTACGGGATCAGGAGCAGCACAGTGCCCCTAGCAGGAGCCAGTGCGGGAACTGGAATGTGGTTGAGGCTTTGTCTGGGCTTTTCTTTGGGGCTGTCTGTCCAGTTAGATGGACTTCCAGTAATTCTGCAACAGTGAAAAATGGATATTCTTTTATGACCAGCCAGGGGCTGTGCACAAGTCACCAACAGGACAGGACTGCTGGGAACTGCCTTGAGCTGTTTGATTTTCCAGCATCAGCCTCATTCCATGGGTATG
>JAWWMS010000279.1:3434512-3453401 GCA_035048045.1 Chlorospingus semifuscus
ATTCTTTTAGTATAGTTTTAATATATAATTTTCTTTTAATATAATATATATAATAAAATAATAAATCAGCCTTCTGAAACATGGAGTCAAGATTCCCATCTCCTCCCTCATCCTGGGACCCCTGTGAGCACCACCACAGAGGAACTCACTGTAAAACTTTTATTTCCCAAACATGCAGACTAAATAAAAATTAAAACCAAACACAAACTGCCCTTGTAAACAGGACACAGAACGTTTTATGCATCTGACTGGCTGACAGTTTCAGCTTGAGTTCCAGGTGCTGGGATAAATCTATAGCTGCAAGAAACCAAATCTAGTAGGGTAATCTAATCTGGGATCTATCTACATGCAATTTTTTAATTACTTCATGGAAACAAAGGAATTCATAGAAAAGTGAATCCATTTTCATCCTCCCTTACTTTGAAGACAGTCCTTCACCATGCTAAACAGAATGTATTATTCCCAGCCTACCAGAACTATCTTTAAGGATGTTGTAAGGCCATCAGCAAAGGATTCTATACTGCTTAAAGAAATCCTGTGTTCTGCTCACTAACAGAGGAGAATATTTCAGACAAGAGGAGATGCCTAACCAAGATAACTTTGGACCTCCAGACTGAATTTAGCCTGAGTGAGTTTTGCCCTGAATTGTGTCTCAGGGTGTCACCCATGAGCAGGTGACAGACTGTGGAGCAGTGCCCCTGCTCTGGGACCTTCTGCATCTGCATCCTCCCATTGTGCCTTGGCTTCTCTCAATGCTCTGCCTTCTTTTTCAAGCAAGTTTCCATATCTGGGTGCAACAACTATATTCTATATATTTGTTCTAGATGGTCATTTTCTATTACACAACATTTTTATGGCATCTGTCTGGAACACAGAATTTTCTTTCCAGTGGCATGCATAAGGCAGGTCTGTACCAAGCTTTTCACTTTTCCCAGTGGATGATTTCTGGTCCCTTGGGATAACTATTATCAGAAAGATCAGTTGTGAAAATCAGCTTATGTACCCCACCCCAGGGAAAGTAAATACAGCTTCTTTCTTAGGCACTTGTAAATCCTATATTGTTTAAACTTTTTCTGGAAAGAATTCTCAGTTCCCTCACTGCTGAAATGGGATCACAAAATGGGAAAAAATAAAAGAATAGTAATGAAAATACCATGAAAAGTCAGTTTGTTAAAATTCTTGTTTGAGGAGTTATTTGCAAAAGCAAAAAGATGTGAGAAAATTAAGTCCAAGGTACCTTCAGAAAATCCTGAGGTCAAACTGCCTTAATGCTACTCCTTGTGTATCTTTACAATGAGAATTGTAAGCGGATTCCTCCTGCATGGCAGTACACAGGGTTAAAGGTTAACGACTGACCAATTCCTTGGACAAGGTGTTATTCAGAATCAGGTGCTTAAAACATTTGCCAGAGGACTTAGCCATTATGGCTGTTTGGAATCAGTGCATTTTCCAGCAGGGAAAGTATTTAGGAGAACAAAAAGAGTGCAGAGACAGGGAATTCCAGAAAGCCTGTCACCATATAAACTAAAGCCCACCATTAGAAGCTGAGTTCTCTTAAGGAAAATCTGACAGTATCCAAATAGGTTGTGTGGAAATCGTGGTCACCAGAAAGCGATGAGAGCATTCTCCACAAATACTTAAGCCTGGCTCTATTTAAGCTCTGTTTTCCATGTATACATGAGTTTTCTCTTCCCATGTTACTTTTCTTTGATGTAGTTATGCCCCTCAGGATCTGACTTCTTTTTTTTTAAGAGCTTGTAAAGCAAGTGGTAATTTTACAGTCAGGTCTGAATCAAAGGGAAAAGCTGTTGGAGGTTTCTGATCTTGCAATGTTCAAAGTAATGTCTGTCTAGGGACTGGAGTTTACTTGGTGGAAACCTGAAATAATAAAAAATCTCAAATTATATTGTCCTATTTTGAGGGACAGTTTATAATATAGGTGGCCAGAGACATTCTAATTGTCTAAGCAGTGCGTACAGGTGTTGGATCTCCTTTTGATCTGGGTTGCAGGGTTTCTTCTCTCATTTTTGGGGGTTTGTACCTGGATCTTTCGGGGCTTTGACAGGTTGGCTGTTGTGGACAGCACAGCTGTTTCCTTTGTTGGATATGAAAAAGTCCACAGAGGTTTTGAATGGGGTTTAGGGAAGAAAAGAAGGCACTTCCACAGCCTTAAAGGACCGGTGCAGCTATCAGGACTAACACTTTGTGCATGTGTGAAAGTGAATATACTTTTAAAACTAAGTTTACAAAAATGTCACTATTGGATTCCACAGCTGTCATGAGGGGGAAGATGTTCATTCCACCCTGCACTAAAACACTGCCTTGATTCAGGACATTAAACAGCTGCTCTGCTGCTGCTGCAATGTGGCTTTTCCACAGCAGATCTGTGCTGCAGCCTCATGGTGGCAAAAAAGGCAATTGTGATGTTTAAATCAAAGGCATCATGCCTGTAAGGAAGAATAGGAAGTGTTACATTTAGGTATATTTTGGAGGAAGAAATACTGGATAGCAATGCAACACATATATTTTGAAGAGCTGAATTTAGAAATGGATTCTTCAGTGTACTTGCTTTAACACACACGTTCATATTCAGGAGAATTCTGAAACCCCAATCAAAACAGCTGTTTCTCTAAAAAGAATATAAGAAGACTTGAGCTTCAAGCATGATTCAAAGACTAAGCAAACAATGATAGCTTTGTATAGTTTTCAAAATATTTAAAGTTTTTTTTTTTTTAATCTCAGACTCTTCTCATTGTGGAAATAAATTTCTCAATGCACATTTCAATGAGATTCTTTTAACCTGTTTATCTCTTCTTACTGCAGATATGAAAAAAAGTTAGTAGAATACTAGTCTTAGAAATTAAGTTTAGGAGCTGCTATTGTCTCACTGGATATTAGTCAGTAGCCTTCGGTTCCATGCAATCTTAAAATGCATTTTGAAAAGACTAATAACAAAAAAATAGAGTGATTGGTTAAAAGAATGTATTCATGGGAGCACATGAAATGATGCCTAGATTAATTTGCTTAAAAATACTTTGCAGAACAAGATATTCAAACACACGAACAAACAAAAAAAAGACAAAGCAGAAATGTAATCTATCCAAAGTCATAGATGGATAGATCTATCTCAAACCAGTGCTGAGGCCAGGAACAATAGTTGGATTTTATGATCTGTAACTTAACTCCTTGTCTAAACAATTATTAATGGTGCTGAGTAAGATGAATGTGTCCAGCCCATCCAAACACAGCAGAACAAGTAGGGGGAATGCATGTAGAGAAAAGAAAAGAACCTTCATCTAACAAGAATAAATGTTTTTAACCTATGAAATAGGACCCACGTCCAGCTCCCCAAACTTGAATGACAGTTTGCACTCCATCATGTAAAAGGTTTTTATTTATTGTTATAGTGATTTGTAATTTGGTTGAGATATATCTTGCTTTTCTGTAGAATGATTTCTAAAGAACAACCATCTGTAGGAGGAGGAATTAGAAACAGAGTTTTTAAATCTCTTTTTACTACTTGAGCTATGAAGATAATTTGGTGGGACTTGGGGCTGGTAAGCAAGATTGGGTTTACCAAATTTTCTTACAAAATGTAGATGAGACTGTAAAAGACACCTGTTTGTCATTTGTTGTAGTGCATGAATGCTCCTGGGTTGATGGTTTTGCTGTTGACTCCAAAGAGATAACATGTGGGAATAATTTTTACTCAAGTGCTACTATTCCAGCTTAACTGAGCTTTTAGATAAAGCACATGAATTACAGAAACTGTGATGATTTCTTAGAGGAGAACAGCTCACTCCATGAAAAAGCAGGATTGGAGCACTTTTATTTGTCATGCAACATATTTCCTTTTCCAATGAGACAGCAAGTTGTGGGGCTGGAGAGTGTAGCAGGAGAAGGGGATGGTGAGAGGGTGGGTTTGCAAAGGGAGTGACACCTCCCACTGCCAGCTGCAGGGAAGGGGGAGGGAACACATTCAGCCCCCAGATGAGTAAATTGATATGGGTGTGAATCATCTAAACACTTATTCCACTGATGGAATGGATGCCTTCTTCCCAGATGAACCCCTCCTCGCTTTTGTGTATTTATTGTCATGGATAAGTAAGGCAGAAACAATTTCCTATGTGTAGAAGACAAATAACAAAACCCAACAATTATGTCCCTGTTTTCATCTGAGTGAGACTTGGATATCACTTCAGGAGAAACCTCTGGGGTTTTAATTGCGTGAATATCCAAGATTCAGGATTTGTCCCTCCTGCAGGTTGCCCATGCAGCCATATATTTATGTTTCAGGGGTGAGCAGGAGGATGTGCTCTGTACCATCCCAGCTCTGCCAGGGCCAGTTTTGTCCTCACCTCACTGACATGTCTGCTGTTCTAAGGCACAGAGCATGGCCTTTCTCTTACTCTGTCACTTCAGTTTGAACAACACTCAAGAAGCAGCCCCACATCCACTTTGCAGGTATGGTTCAGGCATTATTGTAGCTGTGGAGGTAACACACTCAGCCTAAATATCAAAACCAGGCAGATAGGAAATTTTATTTGACCTACAGGTGGTTCCATGACCTCTTCTAAACTCCCACTGGTGTTTTAAAGGGTTTAAATACTGTAGAAATTTGAGTAAGAGACCAGATCCTACTGCTTTGGACATTGGCATCAAAAGACTTGTGAGAAGAAAAGGGAGACATTGTTTGTGGAGCTGGAAATGGCTGGGCCAGATATACCCAGCTGTGCAAGCTCTGCCTCTGCAGTGTGGTGCAGGCCTGCTCCATCAGTCTGGGCTTTCCTCTGAGCCCTCTCCAGCCCTCAGCATTTTGTCTTTGCACTGACAATAAAGCATTTCCAATCCTGCTTATTAGCAAGACCATAATAAAGCATTTATTTAACACTCCTTATGAGAAAGTGCCTTAATTTTTTATTTTAAAGAGGTGAAGTTAATAAAGCAAAGTCAGTTTTCACCAGTTGGGTCTAGCAGGTATTTTGCCTACTTTTCCCATTGTTCTTACACATTATGACAGGTATTAAATCAAGTCAGGGATTTTTTTCCTTGTTCAGCTCCCTGCTCCCTGACACAGCTACTAAAATTATGTATTCTTTACTGCTTTCTAAGAAGATTACTAAGCCAGCTGACCCAAACAGTAGTGGCACCAATTAGACAACATTCAAAATTAATAACCACTACGATGATAACAAATCAAAAGATTGATTCTTCTGATGGGAGAATCATTTTAATTAATTTAATCCTTGTTGAAAGATCAGCTGTGCACAGTCCTGCTCACCAGTGGGGCCCATTTGTCCCTGTCTATCCCTGTCAGCTAAAGCCAGTGAATATGATCAGTAGCCAGCACTTAGGGAACAATAAGAAACAGATTGTACTGTCAGGCTTCATTAAAGATCATCATTAGTATTCCAATTTGGAAACAGTCAATCTATCCTGACCTTTTACCAATTCTTTTCAGCTGCTTTTGTGAAGTTTGGTTCAGCTGCTAAACGTAAAAACGCTGCAGAGGCTTTTTTAAAACAACAAGTTGTGTCTGGCTGATGCCTGTCAGGCAGCAGCTTAGGGACAAAGCTCGGGGGAAATGCGGGTTATGCAACCAGGCTCTAAATGATATCATGCGCAGCTGCTTATGATCAGGGCATTTATGGGCAATGAAACTTCCTTAAACTTGGAGCTTAGCGATGATGAATGGAAATGCAATGGATGTGGCACTTTCTTTCATGCCCTGCTGGGGGCTTTGTGGTCCCAAGGGTGTTTGTGCAGGGCTGGCTCTCCCTGCGCTCCTCTCAGCATTTGGGGCATGCTGATCAGAGACATGCAATCCCACGTTTGTTTGCAGTTCACTTTGTCTTTTCTGCCGAGGTCAGATTGCTTTGCTTGTTTGTTCTTCGTTTTGGTGGCTGGAAATAATTATGGAGAAATGGGTTACAGGATTTGGAGGCATATTTCTGGATGGTCACCCCTTTATCTCAGCCATGTCTTGTGGCTGTGCAGGAGATGCATCTAGAATCTTTAAAATAATGAAGAATTATTTAAGATGCATCTAGAATCATGAAAATAATGAGATCCTTGCATGGCAGACAAACTGTTTTGTAAACAGTTTGTCTGCCATGCAAGGATCTCATTATTTTAATATTCTTGACATTTATGATTTGCTAACCTTCCCAGTTGTCCAACCATCTTCCTGAAGACATTTCAGGAATGCTCTGCCTGAAAAACTACAAGAAAAGTACAATCCTGTTGTTTTGAATAATCTCCTTCTAAAAGTGTTTTTTTTTAAAAAAAGGCAAGTTTGATTTTTTCTGATGTTCTTGTGTATCAGAAGGGATTTCACAGAGATTGCAAATGAAATCAGAATTAGGCCAGTAAAATAGAGTGAAACATTAGATTTCACATTTCTTCTCAAAGGAAAAAAAAGGAACAACTCACTCTCCAAATTTGAATTTAAAATGTTATTATTACTGTAACAGAATGACCAAGAAAATCCCAACCAAAACTACAAAGTACTTTTCAGCTGCTTTTGTGTAGTTTGGTTCAGCTGCTCTCTGTAAAAGTTCAAATACTTTCCTATAGTTTAGGAAAGTATAGTATTGTAAAAGTTCAATACTCTCCTATAGTTTAGTACTAATCTAACTTCTGAATGCTTCATACAATTCAATAACCCTCTTGGAAATAATTATTTGCAATAACTGGTTGCTCATTGCATACACATGAAGATTTCTGCTATTTAAATCCATGAATAGGTGGAGTTTTCTATAACAAAAATAGTCATAATAAACATAGGTACTTCATAAGGATGATCCAGCCCAAAATCCACTTTTCAAATGTTTTCCAAAACTAAGCCAGCATAGTGAAAACATCAATTTTTCACCGCAGAAGAATAGAAAATCCCCTAGTAGAGAATTGCAACTGAAACCAATGTTAACTATCTGGGAAAACACAAAACCAAAAGCAAAACAAAGAAAAATTCAGACCTCATTATTTTTCTCTGAGGAAATAAAAAACCTAATTTGCTGAAAAAATAAGATCCTGCTGTAACTGAATTTCAAATGGTTTGGTGAATGCTTTTTGCTGTGTATAAGCTCTTGTATAATTTTTCACTTTGACAAGATGGTTTTAATCTAAGTTCAAAGCCTGTTATAGGTTTTATAGGTTAGAACTCATTTATTGCAATGTAATTGGCTATGTAAGTGACTACACAAATAATAATAATTAGCAACATACATTGCAGTGGTGAATAACAAATATTGACAGGAATGTAGATTAAAATTTCTAGCATCTCACTGAAGAATGTCAGTCTTTCAAACATCTCATATTCTGGGGGTCCCTTCATTCTAAAATTTATTTATAATTTTCCAGTGACTGTTTTGATTATTTTGTCAGTTTTGCCCATGACAAGCCTGTTACAAAAGGAAAAGCAGAGGGAGCTGTTCCATATTTTATATCAGTGCAGCTGAGTTCCAAAGTATTGGCTTGTTAAATGTTTTTAGTTGTTTCTTAATGTATCTCTTTTTGAAGTCAATCTTCTCAATTTCAGTCATCTTTTCTTTTTTTGTTTTCCCCTGAGGTTACTGATTTTGCTGTGATTTTTTTCTTTTACCACTTGATTTTTAGCAATCAAATAATTTCTTTCTTTTTTGTGTGACATACACCTTTCTTGGAAAGGAATCCTTTCAGAAGAAGGTATATGCAGTGTGTTATTACCTCAATATTTTCAACTTGTTTTTGTAAAATGGATTTAGCTTTTTGTGAAAGACCTTTTGAGAAAGGGGCCACAATGCAAGGCTCTCAGAGTGCTGTGATTCACTGACCGGTTGGATCCAGGTGTGTGGGGACTGTCACTGACAGCCACAGATGCTGTGCAGGGAGTGCAGCTGAGTGCTGGGCAGATCCAGTTCAGATGTAATGTAATGTAATATAGTGTAATATAGTATAGAAAAATATAGTATAATAATTAATTAGCCTTCTGATAAGATAGAGTTCTCCTCATCACTCCTCTCCTTTGTCAGGGCATTCCCTGCAAATACTATAGATATAGTCAATGATTTCTACAATTTCTTTATAACTCCAAGGAACAAAATCACCTACCAAAAGGATCAAAGAGAAAAAGGCTAGGAAATGCCACAAATGGATGACCTGCAGAATTGGTATTTCCCAGTTAAGAACTATTGCAGCACCAAATCTTCTCTGCCAGTGTGGCTGCAGAAGACTCTGTGTGATCTTGTGTGCTGTGCACGGAATAGAACATGCTGATAAAACATCATGTGGCTGCATGTTCTCAGTGGTTCCTAGACCTGTGGTTTGTGATGGGATCCAGGTAAGAGCCTGGTTAAAGTCAGCATCTTGCTAACTACGGGCTTCTGCTCCAAAGAGCTGACTCTGCTTCGATGTGTTGTGGGAGGGGAAATAAGTGTGTAAAAAACCAAGTTATTGTACAAAACAAGGCACTCTACTGCACCAAACTACTCATTTACTTCAGTGACTAATTTGTTTTGGTGGTGTTAGTAATTTACCTGGCAAAATGCCTTTGCACTAGGGAATCTGCTTGGAAGAACCACTGTGAAATGAATACAGTGAAAGTAACAGTGGCAGTGGAAATCCATTTCACAGAGGAAATTCCAATGAAGAGGCTGTGACCCATCAGAAGCAACCTGACCAAATCTGCCAGAGTTAGCAGGTGTTTTTATCCTAGATACCCTTTACCTATTTCACATGTTTTCAAACCATGCAGCTACTGTTTATGCTGCAAGTACAATTTCTGAGCTGTTCTTAGAGGTGTAGCTGACTTGACATTTTTGATGCCTTTGAGTCCAGCAGCTTGTTTATGTGTGGTACAGATAAATGCAACAGCAACTTCGTTTATTTTATTTTAATCTTAAACCCCATCTTAAACTCCTCCTTTTTCCTCCCCTTCTTTCCCTTCCCCTCTTTTCTTCCCACCTTTTCTCCTCCTTCTCCCTTTCTTTACCTCCGCCCCCCTTCTGCCTTGCATCCTTTCTTTGGCAGTACAGATTTGCTGCTCATGTAAACAGGGAAGAGAACTTATTTTTACAAGTCTAGCTACAGGTGGGTTGCCAAGTGTAATAATGAAGAAAAGATTAGAAACTCCTTTAACTGGAACTGGAGGCTTTACGTGGACTAGCGCTGAGCCTTGCTTAGGACCATCTGATGCTCCGGAGATGCCTGAATCCAAGCCGGAATTGCACTGCCCTCCTGCGTTCACAGCGGGAAAGGGAGAAGGTTTGTGACATCCCCGGCACAGAGGAAGAGAACAGAGAACCGAACTTATTTTGGCTAATCAGAGCAAATTTTGCTCTCAGGTTCACCCAGAACATACAGAAAAAGTGGATAGTCTAAACAATTTGGAGTGTTTTTTCCAGCTATGCATTACTTGCCTAAACATTGTGGAAGTTTTGCAGGATGCTCTGCTTTTACAAGCAGCCAGTTCAGGCTGCAAAGGCTTCAGCAGGTCTGAAGAGACCATCTTGTAGCTGATCAGATTCCAGAGCCATCCCTGACAACACATCCAGCACTAAAAAGCTCCTAGCACAGATGGAAGTTGCCCAGTTATTTCCTATCATCTCCCCACATGCTGGCTTAGACAACTCATGCATTTCTGGGAAGCAGCAAAGGGCTCATGGCACAGCCAGGCTGTACCACACAAAGATGTGCACACAGCCATGAGCTGCTGCAGCTGGCAAGATCTATGGATATTATGCAAAAACCTTTTTTGCTTCTTTACCCTGGACTTTACTAGCAGCAATTCCAGCTGCAACGTTCTCCTTATATCCCTTTTTCTTTAAAACCACTTCCCTTCCTCTCCCTCATCCTGCTTGCAGCAGAGTGGGCTTGCAGGCTCCTGGAGAGGTGATACTTGTGAATGGTCCTGCACAAACAGAACAGAAATAAAGTATGCAGGCAAGGAAAGCAGGAAACAGGAGACCAAACACAACTTTATCCACCTTGGCTGATAAGAGATAACCAGGAGAGCTCCTGGGGAGGACAGATTTGGGATAACATAGCAAAGTATTAGGTCAGTAAGGTTGCACCAGCTTTACTGTAATGGTAACGTAAAAGTGGCAATTGACATTTTTGGAAGTTTTTTAAAGACAAACTCTTTCATGTTTTTGCAGTCACAGATTTTTTCTGGGGAACAAAAGTGAAAATAATATTGATAGAAGGATCATTCATTGTGAGGTATTTCTGAACATGGAAGCTGGAAGTCAAAATAGACCAGAGACTTAATCTAAGTTTTATTGAACTACTGTGCATCCAGATGAATTAGTTTGAAAATTGGCTGTTGGCTCAAATTCTACCCTGGATCTGGATCTAGATTTCTAGTCTCCAGCTACTCTGACAGTTATTTAGTTTGGGGCTTTGAAGTTCAGAAGACAGAATTTCAGCATGCAAATACGGTCATTAAAGAAACCAAGTAAATACCACCCAAACCCATGTCTGATCAATTGATAGCAAAACTGCATAACTGGTGTCTCCAGCGTGCTCTGAATGTTGCCAGAGAAATGAAGCAGTGGTTTGGAGAGCTTCAGCAAAGCAGGAAATCTCCTTGCTGCTCATGTAACTTGGACAGCAGCTGCTTGAGCATCTGCCTCAGCTCTCAGCTGTAGGATTTGGCTGCCAGCTCCAGCAAACAAGTTGGGTGACCTCAGTTTTGTAAAAATGCATGAGCATCACTAATCTCAGGCTGCAGAGGCAGGTGACTTGCAGCACCAAGTGAAACTTTAGAGGAATTACTCTAAATGTGTAATGACTCACAGAGATTATTCCTGTGGGGAAGAGCTCTGGAACAACAGCTCGCTCAATGTGACAGCAAAAAATATTATGTTTACAGGGTTTCTTAGGAGCAGATCAATAAACAGAAGCAAGACAGACGTAAGAATTTCATAAGCTGAAATTCTTACATCTACAGCACAATAAATTCAGTCTTTCTATTTTTAAAGGGGCCTTATAAGGAAGATGGGGACAGGCTTTTTAGTGGGGCCTGTAGAGATAAGACAAAATGTGATGGTTTTAAATCAAAAGAGGGCAGATTGAGACTAGGTAAAATGAAGAAATGTTTTGTTATGGGGGTGGTGAACACTGGGACAGGTTGCCTGGAGAGGCTGTAGGTGCCCCATCCCTGGAAGCATCAAGGCCAGGTTGGACGGGGCCCTGAGCAGCCTGGTCTAATGCTCCTGCTCATTACAGACAGCTTTGACTAGATGGTCTTTGAAGATCCCTTCTAACACAAACCATTCTATGATTCTAAAATCAAGGTGTTTATAGTCCAGATCAGATCTGGTCTGGTGCCCTGGGCTCACTATCTGCACTACACTTGTGGTTTGGAGCAGTCTAAAGAAGCACTTCAGACCCTCAGCTCAGCTGCAGAGCACATCTGGGGTGCATCTGGAGTGGAGACTCCGGCTCACTCTCTTCTGAAAAGAATCCAGTGTACATCCACCAAAAGGGGTCTGCAGATCCAAATGCCAAATCAGAAATGGGATCACTTCAAACCTCTAGTGCTGCTCCAACACAAAACAAAATGCTTTGATAGACGAAGCCACTGCAGTCCTGACACACATTTGAGGCTGTAACCTTGCACTAATATAGATTAGACAGAAAAAGTGTATCTTCTGCTTTCCTGAGTAATTTCATTAATTTACTAGTTTTTCCTATAAAAAGCAGTGCATTAAAAGCAAAACATTATGGAACTTTCAAGACAAGCACTCTGAGCAAGAACAGAAATCTTTCTGTCCATGGTAAATAAAAGAGTGTGGAGTTTCAGGCTGACCTGGATGCACTCCTCTCCATGTCTGAGCTGGCTGGCAGAGACTGCTGCAGTCAGACATACCCAGAGCCCACAGAGCAGGAACTCTTCCTGATTTCCACTCCTTACCACCTCTTTATGATGATGGTGTGTTTCTCACTGCACTGTCAAAGAAAAGCTTTCAGGTTTCATTCCCAGATGTTTTTAGATGTTCAATTAATCTTTACAGAATGCCTAGGTGAAGATTAGGTATCAATGGCATTTTTCTCCTGTTATTACACAAAATTAATTCTATGAACAAGGAGTAAACTCTTTTTCTGCTTCAAACAGCACAGGCTATTGCACAGTACATCTGCAGATATAATGAAAATTTCAAAATAAAAATAATTGCATTATAGTTGCTGTGCAGAACAGCCAGCCTGAAACAAAATATGTGCTGCTTTATCCTAGAATTTGAGAGCAGTAGGGTTGCTCAGATCTTCAATCAACAGTAATTTTCTAAAGTTTCCATCACTGGCCTCAGAAATAGAGATTTGGAGAGGAATTGCAAACCACAGTAAGTACTTACTCGCGTGAGTATTGATTTTAGTATTGTTTCCTGTTAATTCTTATTGTTAAAAATACAAAACTGAAAAATGTTCTTCAGCATTTGTGGCTCGTTTTTACCACTGGCAAATGCAACAGGGTCATGCACATTAACCAGAGAGTAATACACAGTTGCTGCTTTATTTAGGTTGGTAGAAAGTTACATGTCCCACTTAAAATGTCTGAGATTTAACAGGGCAGCCTCTTTTGAAAATGATGAGTAGATGTTTTTGGGGGGGTTTTGTTTGTATGTATGTTCCACTGTTTTGATGAGTATTTTCGATAGGATAGATATGTCCTGACAGAAGAAGCTGCTGAAAGAAGAGTTGGAGAAGAGCCTGTAAAAGACCTGAGCTTATATGGAAGAATCATTTGACACAATTACTGAACAGCCAAATTTAGAGCTATTTTAACATTACTCTCCAAGTAGATATGCTCCCAGTAATTGTGCTGACTTTTGCAAGTCCCTGATCTGAAATGCTGTCTCTGACACTTTACATCTGCAGTCTGTTTCAGAACCAGGACCCTGTTCTCAAGGCTAATGACTTAGGAAATCTATGTTTTGTTTCAATAGACTTCCCAGAGGATTTCATCAGCTGAAATGACTTTTCCCCTTCTACTTAAAACACAGCTTGGGTATTTGAAGTCCCTGCACAAAGAGCATAAA
This sequence comes from Chlorospingus semifuscus, assembly GCA_035048045.1. NCBI lineage: Eukaryota > Metazoa > Chordata > Aves > Passeriformes > Passerellidae > Chlorospingus > Chlorospingus semifuscus. Next base: position 3,447,532 of record JAWWMS010000279.1, read on the forward strand.
ATGTGTGTCAGTTCATTTTTTACTTTTAGTTAAGTCCTTCAGTGTCAACAAGAACTTTTCCTAGAGTTAACTACCTTGTACTAAAGACTAAAGACCACCCATTTCAAGACTTGTTTCAGGCAGGGTATGTGCAACATTGACAAGGCATCGGCTTGCCCACAGCCCTTCCTTCCTTGTTGTGGCAGAGGGAGCCCATCTACAGGAACAATCCAGCAGGGGTGAGAGCAGTAAAACCAGAGTAAAACCCAGGCTTGCAAAGCCAGCTCAGCGAGCCAGCATTGTGTCCCTGGGTGTTTCAGAGGCTCAGTGTGTGCCTGTGGACACTGCCTGAGTGCCTTAGCCCCGAATTGTCCTGCACAGCTGAGTAAAGTGCCATTGGATCACAGCTCTCACACCCAATGTCCCCAGGGCAAAGGCAGGCAGAGAGTGAGGAGGAGTAAAGCCAAGAGGAGCTGTGTGTGATGCTGCTCCCCTTGTGCCTCGCAGATCTGTGTGTGAGCCACCATGCACACACAGGTGACATCCCAGCCTATGTGCCTTGGAGGTGAATTCAGCATGGCCCAACAGTGCAACAGCTGCTTTGCTGGCATTTTATACACTGTAAATCAAAGAAGCTAACTTCTCTCACTCCTTAGTGCCCCAGCCCACAGACTAAGCAAGACTTTACCATATTGCTGTAAAAAGAAAAGGGAAGGCTCAGGAGCTCTTGTATTCTGACGTTTCAAGCTGATGGATTGAAAGTGGAGGAGCCAGTAAATATGCTGAGGGTTTGGTGGCATAGGCTTGCTCATGTTTAAACTGTGAAACGTTTGCAAATGCCTACTTAAAGGCAACATTAAAACAACAGGCCTCTTTTGCTTTTGTGGCTTTGCTTACCAGCTACAATGTGCCATATCAGAGTGTGAGGGTTGGGAGGAGAGATCTAAAATTTAGCAGCTTAAAAAAAAAAACCCAAAAAAACCCCAAAAAACAACCCAAACGTTTTTAATCAGCTTGAGAGCCCAGTGGATTTGTGAAATCGTTTGGGATTAACAGGCTATTGATTGCTAATAAAACAATATTTAGCTTTGTGCGATGAACAGCAATGGAAAAAAGGTGTGGGCACCTTGTCAAGCAGGCCCCATTGAGGAGGGATGATGGGTTAAGTGTGGGGGCCTGAGTGGCAGCGTGGGTGCCCAGGCTTCAAGGAGAACTTGTCAGTTGTTAGTGAGGCTGCTGAAAGGAAGGACGCCAGTGCCTGATGGCTGGGGTAGTATTGATGCAAGTTAGCTGGCTAATCAGATTGGAAAAGTCCCATGGTATTTATGTCACTTGAATTTTCATCAAACAATTGGAGACGACAGCACTCTATTAAGAAGAGGTTGATCCAGAACTAAAGCTAAATAAATTAGGGTCTCAGTTTAATCAAATTATCCCTCTGCTGGCCTTGGATTAACCGAGGGAGACAGCGTCAGTCTAGGCACTTTTCATTGGCTGGTTTATTTTTTTTTAAAGAAGCTGGTACAAAGAATGGGAGATTTAACACACAGCTACTACTCATAATACCTCAAATAAGCACCTTTTAAAGAAGCAGGAATTAATATTTATCAGGCAAATTTGCAGTTTTACTGAAGGATATTTCCATTTTTATGTTAGGAGGTATTTTTTCCAGTGAAATGAACTGAGAATGAGGCTAAAATTTGTCAACAAAAATCTAGACTGAGAGAACCTGAAACAAACTGGCACAGAAATGGAAACACTAGCCTAATGCTACCTAATGATTCCTTGTTAGACTCATAATATTTTAGTTTACCTGCTCTAAAAGTGCTTTGATTGCACAGTTACATTTTGCTATTCTTTACTTACATTTTTCGTGCAGGGTAAGAAATTAGTTTTCCTCCTCCCTACATTCTTTACACCTCTGGGTGTAAAAATCTTTGAGGTATCCAGATTGCCTCTGAGAAAATAATTTTCCCAAGCTGCCTTATATCTTCTGCAAAGTTTTCACTAGAAGTTTACAGCAAGAGATAGTAACTGTCTTTTCAATAGTATTAACATGAAAAAAAATCCTGTGTTTATATTTCCTCTACAATGATTTAACTGAACTGCTGCAATTAATCTTTCAAGATCCTGAACTCTTGAAATATTCCAAATCTGTGTGTTGTCATAATCATTGTAAAAGTAACTCTGGATTTCTAGACATAGAAATGAAAGTAAAATAGTACTTTCCTGGAAGCAATGAACTGAATTCATCCCAGTCAACCACAACATTTTTTTTTAAAAAATGCAATGCAATGAATAAACACCTCTTTCCATCTTTGTTGCAAAACTAAAACTAATTTTGCGAGAAAAGCAGGGTAAACAGATGTAGTATTGTGCCTGAGTCTTCTTTCTGAACGCTCCTATCTCTGACTTCTAACTGGGGTTTTTGCTGCCCATGATCATCAATGTTGTTCCTCATTCTTCTGAGGCAATCCCAACTTAGGGAAAGTGAAGCTGAACAAATAAATACTTGTATTTTTCTTACATCTGTCAAACTGGAAGTAATGGGATCAGCTGTGATCTAGTGCACACTCAGGAAAATAATGTTCACTGCATGTGTAATAGACCTGATGAGTATGACTGGCTTCTGTTAGTCCCTATTCTCCCATAATCTACACAATTTCATAGTCTTCCTCTGCTTGCATGTCATTTCTGTTCTTATTAAGCCCTTGGAAATGCAGGCACTAGGCACCTGGTTCCTTGCATAGCTATGCACACATGCCCAATGCTCCTGTCATTTAGGATTTATACATTTCCACTCAAACAATTTTCTCCTTTCTTTTTTCTCACACACTTCAGGATTCCACTCTTTGGTCAGCTCTGGTGGACCAAATTCAGAAATAACCTTGCGGATGCTCATCCCTGCACAAGAAGGGGTTTTTTTCCCAGGTAACTCGTCTACTTATTTCCTTAAAAATCTTGCTAAATGCCTGACATCCATTCTTGTGACACCAAGCATCTTGCAGATGCCATTAAAAAAAGTTAAGGGCCAAATAGTTGCTTTTGGGGGGTTGTTTTTAATGCACAGCACTCACAGTTCTGCTAGTTTGACTGAAAACTTATCAGAATGCCACCTGTCTTTGCTTGTTTTCTTGCTGTGGATGAAAAAAGATCATATATTTTCATTGTAAAGAGGTGATCTAAGGTAAATGCTTCATTTTACTTCAAACTGGGACAGGATTTTTCTTGTAGTTTTTCTGCATGGTCATTTACTCTAAGTTCAGGTATTTTTTCCCTGTAGAAAACAGACATTTTCCCCATAGAAACACAAATATTAGAAAAGTTTGAGATGCTTACAGCTGCTATCTCTGTGAACAATGGTTTATCCTCAACGTGCTGATGAATTCTTTTATCTGCTTTTACCCTTTGGACAGAAACAGTCAATGTAACCCTGAAGATCAGTGATTTTCTAAGTATCTCATTATTTTTGTAACAGTACCTGTTTGGAGAGATCTCAGTTGGATTCCTGTGACCTGTAGCATCTGAAATGATCCCATTTATCTCAAGCTGCTCCACAATGCACATTTTATGGAGGCACTTCTGTAGAGATACAAATGTGTGTGTAACATACTGAGTCCCACACCTTTTAATATAACCCTAAACCTAATTCCAGGGTGAATTTTTGTTAAAAACTAAACAACAACAACCCGAAATCCCCCAAGAAAATAACACCTCTTCCCTGCCACCCTCAGAAGAGCAATTCTGCTTTCAATACTACTAACTTTTCCTTAGTATAAGAATAAAAAATACCTTTTGACTACAGTTCATTCCCTCTGCATACAAACTGGCACTCACATGTTCCGATTTATACTTCATTTAACTCTTCCCAGGCTTTTATTATTTTAACAGATTCTGAATTCAGCCTTTGGCTGTGAAGGCAATAAAGGGCTAAGAGGTAACTGTCATTACTGATGCTTTGCTTGCAGGGATACCATTCTGCAAAAGGTGAGGCTTCTGCACCTGGTTCTCTTGCACCTAAGGCCTCTGGAGCTGTGTTTTTCATTGCTGTGGGATGTGGGGAAGTGAGAAAAAACACAGCTTTGACAGCTGTGTGTTCATCTCTACACATCTTAAAAGCTCAATGAAAAAGCCACTATCTGTTTTTAGACAGCTGGCTGCAGAGAATTTCCATCATCGAATCAAAAAAATGCAGCAAACTGGGGTGGGAGGACTGAATATAAGTGTATTTGCTTTTGGAAGTGTCATTCTTGGCACTTATGTGTAGCAGGCCACCTTGAGTATCCAAGGAGTATAAAGCACAATTTTGGAAAGTTTGGACTTTCTGGATAGAAAATGCTTTTGAAAAATTGTCTTTAGTTTTGAGTTTCATTGTTGTGAGCTGTTGTCTGCTCTGTTGCTGACCTTGAGTGGTTAAAATTTAAAAAATACAACTCTGGCTACACAACTAAAAAGTAATTTGTTTTGTTAACATGAATTTTTTAAAATCTGCTCTCTTTTTTTTTTTTTTCTAATATATTTTACACAGGATAAAGTCATAGCCATTTAATAATAGTTTGTTAGAAAGATCTTTTTTTTTCCTACACAATTTCTATTAACATATTTCTTTGGTTTTGAATTATGACAAGCACAGGAGCCACAAAAAAGTGACGCAGGTAGAGAACAAAATTGCACATGCATGGAAATCCAGATGAAACAAGTGAATATGTCAATACCATATTTTGTATGTGAGCACCCTCCAACAGTCTCCCCAGTGTTGTGTTTCCAGAACTGAAAAAAGTTTGAAATGCAGTAAAAAACCCAGCAAATATTTGAAGTTTCTTCCCCTTGGCCCAGATTATGAAATAGCAATCCATTACATTGTAAATCTTCCTGTACCATGCAAATCCCTTTACAAGGATTAGGAGACTGTAACAAAGATGGTCATATTTCAATAGGTACCGGTGTAAATTACATATTTCTGCTGCAGATTTCATACAGTGCTCACCCAACACGTTACACACAGTGACCCAAAGCAACAGGTGCTTTACATTTATTGAGAACCTTAATTCCAGAACAATCAAAAAGAAGGCTCGGTTACAAGGCTGTGTGGCACATTCAGCTGCGCTCTCTGAGGGCACTCCACAATGGCTGAGGGTGCGCAGTGGAGCAGAGACTGTGCAATCAGTGACCCCTTGGCCCTCGGGGGCGGCAGGGGGAGAGCAGAATCTCACTCAAACACAAAGAAGCTGCTGTTTCTGCTTTTGCTGCTATCAGCCTGGCTGCCGCTGACAGAGCAGTGCCTGTCCAATCTGTTTCTGCTCCTAACTGCTTGGGCAAGAGCAGAGGGAAACTGTGTTTTATCATGCTGCATCACTTCTGTTTCTTTCAGGGGATCAGATCCTACTTAGGGGGCAAAAGGCAGGAGCATCTGACTACTAGATTTCCTCTGTACCCTAAGGGAATGCAGCACTTTGCACTAATTCTAACTCATTGGGTAGTACTGAATTGCTACGTAGGAAAAAGAATTCCTTGAGAAGCACTTAGTTCACACCACTAAGTAGTGTGTGCAAAATTGGTGGTATCTTCTCATACCTGTAGAAATCTGAATGGATATAGGATTTTTAAAAAGTACAGGACAAAATTTGTGAAGGAGTTTGACCGAGTAGCTCTTAGACCCTTCTTCAAATTTGGCATTCTGGTCTTTTCCAAAACCAGTTTCCAAATTTAGGTTTTTCATGTCCCTCTGGATTTGCCTATAATTAAGCAAGCTTAATTTGTTTAATTAGTACCGTACTTAAAAGTCTTTGTTACCTTTGTAGCTCCTGGCTGTGCTGATGTCCCCAGGACAGGGCTGGCTCTCCTGGCTGTGCTGATGTCCCCAGGACAGGGCTGGCTGTACCCCAGGAAAG
>JAWWMS010000279.1:3456516-3479314 GCA_035048045.1 Chlorospingus semifuscus
GGCTGCTATCTCGCTGCGAGTCCTTTCTTTAAAAAAAGTATCCTACACAGCATAGTTTCTATTTTAACATTTTGTTAAAACCTAAAACTATACTTAACACGCTACTTAAGAGAATTAATACAGCGTTGCTTTCTAACACAACACATATAATATTCATTTTAATATTTGCCAAAAGCCAATCATCAAATACATGCATTTTTCCCACTGAGGGACGGGGCCGCGGCTGAGGTACGGGGCCGCGGCTGAGGGACGGGGTCGCGGCTGAGGGACGGGGCCGTGGCTGAGGGACGGTCCCGCTGCCCCGCTCTCCCGCAAGGTGGCGCCGGCCCGGGCCCTCAGCGCGGCCGCGGCCGGAGGCTGCGCCAGGGGGCGCTCAGCGCGGCCCGGTCCGTCCCCGCCGCCGGAAGCGGCGCGCACGGGGCGGCAGCGGCGGGACGTGGATGCCATGGAGCCTGAGGAGGAGGAGATGCCCGAACTGTCCGACGGCGAGGGCGCTTGGGACGACGAGCAGGAGGAGGAGGAGGAGGAAGGCGCTGCCGTGGCCCAGCAGACGCGCTGCCTCTTCTGTGACAGGTGGGGGGACGGGGAGCGCCGGGCCGCGTGCGGGGCGGGCTGTGCTCTGTGCGCTGGGTGCGCTGCGCTGCGAGCGGCCGGCGCGGCCCGCGGGAGCGGGTATCGGGAATCGGGAATCGCTGCTTTGGGGCTCGCTCTGTAGCGTGCTGATCGCGTACACGGCTCTGCGGAGCCAAGCGGGCTCGGCCCGCGGGAGGGGGAATCGGGAATCGCTGCTTTGGGGCTCGCTCTGTAGCGTGCTGATCGCGTACCCGGCTCTGCGGAGCCAAGCGTGCGATTGAGGATTCGGATTGAAGGAGGGAGTAGCGTGGTAACCCCCTAACCTCGTGCTGAAGCAGCGTGGAGGCTCTTCTCCTTTTCTCTTTCATCTTTTCCCCGTCGTCAGTATCGAGATGAGAGATTTTATTTCGATCGAACTGCCCCACCCACCTTGTATTGGTGTGGTTTTTAGATCTCAGGTTTAACGCAGGCTTTGCTCTCAGACAGTGTTTGGAAATTAACAGGATCTGTGGTTTTGCCAAACAGAATTGTTGTGTTCGTTGGCTTTTGTTTCAGAATGTTTGACAAACAAGGTAAAAGCTTTGTGAGGCATGTGAGCCAGTGCCTGGTCGTCCTTTCTCAAAGGCAGCAAATGTGTTCTGCATTGCCCAGTAAGTCAGAACACGGCATATAGCACTCATAAGTTAGAACTTAATGTGTCAGTATTGCACTTTTAATAGTTTGTTATTTACAGGTTGTTTAGTTCTGCTGAAGCTGTGTTCTCCCACTGCAAAACAGAGCATCAGTTTGATGTTAGTGCTGTGATCCAGAAATATGGTAAGTTTTTTTTCATGATTTGTCATTTCCTTTTGTGTATGAGTATCTCATTTAAAATAAACTGCAAATATTAATTTGTTTATAACTGATCTCCTGGTTTGCAGCTGAAACTTCCAAGATTGAGTAAGATGAGCTATTGCAGAAAAAGGCTTATACATTTTCTTTATGCTGGCTGCTTCCTGCATGCCTTTTCTACCAGTAAAGCTCTCAACCAGTGATAAAAGTGAGATTGATCTTTGCTGGCTTGTGCTGATTCCTCACTGCCTACTTGATTGACCTGAACCAGACACTGCATCATTGATCTGATCTGATCTGATCTGCTGGCAGCTCCTGCCTGAGCAGTGATGCTGTTGTTGGGCTCAGTATTTAGCAGAGCCCCATGGCTTGTGTCCTTCAGGTGATCACAGGGAGGCTTTCCCTCCCGTGTCTGTTAAATTCTTTTTAGTCAAGTTTAAGGTTTGCTGTCACTTGAAGCAGTCATTATATATCCTAAGATCTAGTCTGGTCTGTTTTCTGTCTAAAATCCAAGAAAAAGTATTTTGGGTTTATCTTGCTGTTCCGGAGGAGAGAACACAGTTAAACCGCTATTACTTTTGCCAAGGTGGCAGTTTTAAATCAATATTGGTAGGTATTCTTGGTGAGTAATATCAGTTTACATTCTTTTAAGCAGAAAGCTAAGAATATGAACAGTGGAGCACAGCAGCCTAAAATGTCATCAAGGTAGCTGGAAGGAGATAAGAGTGGCTGTCCTGATTTACTTGCTTGCCAAATGAATGAAATCCCTGTCCACAGTTCCCATTTGGATGTGTTCCATTCTTAATTTGTGGCAAATGTATTTGCCCTGAGGGTGAGGATTTCCTGGATTAGTATAGTAGGAGTCCTAGTAAAATATCTGTATTATATTTGAGTATCTGTATTATATTTGAATATCTGTATATAGGCCTTGCTCTGATAAGCCCTGGTTGTTTTTGATGGGCTGCAGCTGCGATGTCCTTAATTGGGCTGCAGCTGTAGCTAATGAAGATAGCTGGGATAAAAGGGGCTGGGCTTGGCCAGTCAGGGAGAGCCTGGAAGGAGCTGTGACTAGGAAGCAGCAACAAGCAGGAGAAGTCTGTGCTGTGAAGATCTGCCCCCAAGAAATATCACCAAGAAAGTACGAGACTTTAGAAGTATGATTGTGACAGTATGGGACTCTAGAAATATGAAATACAACAAGATAACAGGTTAGTCCTAAAGAGAAGAAGAATGCAGATGGCAAACTTAAGATAGGAAGAGTGCACTGCGTAGTGGTGTACACCCAAGGGGAAGTTTGAAACAATTTCCAGTGGAACAGGTGATTAGTATTCACATAACTGTAAAACATGTGGTCTTTTCTGTAATACAAATGCTCTCCCCTTTTTTTCCACTCAGGACTCGATTTTTATGGATACATTAAACTAATAAACTTTGTCAGATTAAAGGTAGGTGTGCCACCTACTACTTCTGTGTTCTGACTCTGGAGAATAGTGATGTGCTTTCAGTTTGCCCAATTCTAATTGTGTGAGATTTTGTATTGAAGTTTTAGAAAAAGAAATCATGGGAATTAAAGTAGCTGTTGATCGCTTTATCTAGATATGAGGCTGTTTTAATTGTAAACATAATAAATGTGAAATTTTATTTTCAGGAGGAGATGTTGAGATTTGCATAAAGCCTCCATGCTGTGTAGTATCATCTTGTTTTATTCAGGTTCTTTGTGCCTTTGTCTCTGATGTATCAGTTCAGAAGTGGGTTCATTTCTCAAGAAGTGAAGTTTCTCAGTCCTTGCATGTGTGTTGATGTAAAAACCTTTCCTGAGGGTGTGAGCTGGCCAGACCCTTACTTAGTAAGGACAATAGCTGATCCCTCAGGTTGCAGAACTTAAAACTCTGCTAAAATTATGCCTGAGTCTGGAAAGCTAATGGGAACCTACAATTTTAAGATAGGCCTTCATATATTTTGTGTGTCTTGTGACTTTAGTCCTTCATTATTCTCTTAAAGTTTAGGTTAAAACTCAATACCATCCTATCTTATTAAGTAGTTTTTACTTCAGTCTTCATATCTTAAATCCTTGAGTAGTTGTTTAATGCATAACTGTGTAAACACAGGCAAAAAACTGAAGTCCAAAACTGACTTCTCTTTTCTTAACCAAGTATTAACTGGATGCAAACAGGAGGGACAGTACAGTGTTTCTGACTTCTGTTCCTACAGCACTGTTCATGGTAGAACCTGACAGGATTAGTATCTTGGATTTTTTGATGAGCCGAACACCTGAGTGGGCTTGGTTCCTGAGAGCAGTGCAGTCCTGCAGGTGTCCTTCAGCATCTGTCAATGTGCTGTGCGTTACTGCTTGCACAGAATTCCTTGGTCCTGGAGCTGCCTGGGCTTTGCCAACCTTTGCTGCAAAGCTCCTTCAGTAATACCCTGCATATTTCACTGTGTGAAAGATTGCCTTGTTTTCTTGAATGAAACTGGAGGGCTGGTGTTTTCAAAGAGGCTTAGTGTAAATGTTCTTCTCCTGTCTAGAAACCAACTGCAGCATATTTGAGTTCTCTCAGCAGCCCACTGCCTTGGGAAGGAGAGGAGTATTTGAAACCAGAACTTGAAGATGATCTCCTTCTTCAGTTTGGTAAATAACTGCTTCAGTGTGACTCCTGCTTTGTGGGGTAAATGTGGGATTGTCAGAGTTTCTGACATGTGAAGCATTGTCACTGTTACTCGATTTATGTATCTGAGAAAGTCCTCGTACTAATTCTATCTAATTTACTTATGTCTAAACCAAATGTCTCTTGTAGAAATAATCAAACAGTGGTATTTAAGGAAGCCTGAATTGTGGATTTATTTGCCTTAACTTAGACCCTGCTTCTAGCATATTTGCTTCTTCTTCCGAGGCAGAAGAATTGCTTCTTTCTTGTGTTTTGTAGTTAGCCCTGTCAAATTCAGTTGTGCCTTTTGTGAAACAACCAGCTTGTACAAAGACAGAACTAGCATGAAGTGTTTATGATCTGCTGTGAACAGATCATAAACATGATTGGTAGGTATTCTCTTTCCTCCCTGTTTCATCAGACATAGAAGATCTTTGTGAACCTGTGAAAGTTTTGCCTTCTAATGGCTTAAGTGACACCATGGTGCTCCTGGAACAGTTAAAGCGTGCAGAACAGAGGGCCAGAGCTGCAGAAGCAGCCTTGGCTAGAGCACAGGATGATCTTCAGAAGATGAAGTAAGTGTCTGAACTGAAGTTTGGGGCTGTTTTTGTTTGATGTGTATTAGATGAGATGTTCATGTCCGAAGACAAATAGAAACTGAAGGAAGTAGCAGAATGTAACATGGAACTGACCTTGGGATGGGACTGTAGGTTTGACTTGTCTGTTGCAGATGGTTAATAAATTTCTTGTAGATGGTTAGTAAAAACTGCACAAAACCTGCACAGATTGAAAGGACAAAGTATGCTTGGGAGAGCTAAGCAAGCACATCACTCAGGTTTCTTCCTTCAGACTACTCTTTGTTTTTTGAGATACCTTTCTGTTAATTCTTTAGGTGGGCATTTGAACGCTGAGGATGCACACACTGGAGGAGAGAGAGAGCAAATTAAATACAGGACCCCAGAGATGTTCAGAGTTGGCTTCAAACAGTGATTGTTAGTAGAGTTCCTTTGCAGTTTGGAGAAACTCTCAGTGGAATTAATAAATCAGCTTTTTTCAGCTACTTTTGTTTTTGGTATCAGATGAGGGTAGTACGAATATGCAGTCAGGACATCCCTGTAGCTACTTCTAAATCTTGAGGTCTGCATGTGGATTGATGATGCTCATGGATAACATAGAAATATAAACTTCATTTAAATCCCCTACACTGACTGGGCACTGAGGAACTGAAATTATATTTAAGAGACTTGAAAAAATAATTCACGTTCTTTTGTGTGAGAAGTGAATCAGAAAACCCTTGTGTTGTAAAATTTGAGTGTTTGTTGTGCGTTTTGACAGTACACACTTGGAGCTACAGGTAACTTAAGTACACCCCAGCGTATTAGATGTTATTGCACAGAATATTCCATCTGCTCCCTTTCAGGTAAACCTCTGGGAAATCATGACAGTAACGTTTCTATAAATCAGATCATCTCTAGCGTTAGATGTAACTTGGAGACTTCAGAGCGCAGCTTGTCTATGCTGAGTTTTTAATCTGTCACCTCTTTAGAGGTGATGGCTTTTGTTTTCACTTATCTTTTTTCTTGATTAAGAAGCCAGCAGGACAGCTCTGTCTTTGGAAGTTCTTTGGTGCTTGTGTTGCATGCATATATTAGAGGAACTATTGGCTTAAATAATTTCAAATTAAATAATTTAAATCTCACACAGTGATAATTACATGTAATTGTATGTCACAGAATCCATTTTATGGAAGTTTCAAATTGTATCATATGGATATTTGTATGAAAGTAGAGAAAATGCAAAGTACTGTGGTAAAGAGCAATATTAAAAAAAGATCCAGACCATTTCTGTGTAACAAAAATACAGGAAGTTTCTGAAACTGACAAAATTTCAATACAAAATCTCTCACCATATTCTCTTCCCCATCCAAACTAGCTGAGCAGGGAGGTATTTGAAATATCAGGAGTGAAATAGTATTTTTGGTTTTGTTCTTCTATAAGGAAGATATTGGTAATGAGATTGTTCCCTACAGTTTCTATATGTGAGGTTCCCATTTAAGGAGGTATGATCACTGTTAAAGGTGAGTGTCAGAGGCTTTGGAGTGGTCTAGGATGCAGCTTTTGTTGCTGTTGGACTGTAGACCTTGTGGGAATACTGTCTGGCTGAAGTGTGTTTGCTTTTTCACTTCATTGTGGGCGCAGAATGATCTGCTTATTAATGTCTAATAGTGTTTTCATTATAAACCCCTTGATTTGTGTGTTTTGTCATCCAACCTGCTGTGAGGAATGAGAACACGGAGGGGACCCTAAAGCTCATCCAGTTCCAAACAGGAACACCTCCCAGGTTGCACAGAGCCCCACCCAGCCTGGCCTTGGACACTTGCAGGGATCCAGGGGCATCCCCAGCTTCTCTGGGCAATCTGTGCCAGGGCCTCGCTGCCCTCACAGTAGAAAATCTCATCCTAATATTCAGTCTAAACCTACAGTCTTTGAATTTAAAAGCTGTTTGTCCTTGTCTAAAGTCCCTGTCCATATTTCTTGTAGCCCGTTTAGGAACTAAGAGGCACAGTGGGTTCATCCTGGAGGCTTCTTTTCCCCAAGCTGAGCAATCCCAACTCTCTCAGCCTTTCTTTGCGTGTTGAAGGAATGCAAGAGCAGGGAGGAGAGAAAATAAGCAGCATAAAATTCAAGTAATATATTGGATTTTAAGCTCTTTTTTATTTTCACCCAAATGCCTCAGTTTTAAAATGCTTCCTTCTCCCTTCCAGTGGTCACCCAGTGTTGTGTGGGCTGCAGTCCTTGTGCTCTTTGTGTTGAGTCCATATCTGCATTACACGGCCTGAAGCACCTTGGCACTGCAGTGCTGGCTTTTACACCAGCGAGTTCAAAACAGATAATTCTGCCTTAGGAATAGAAACTGCCCCCCGGTATTTCGCTGCTGCTTGCTGCCGGCAGGAGCTGGGCTTGCCGGGGTGCTGCAGCAGCCGTGAGGAGCCTGCAGAGGGAGGATGTGCACACCTAAAGCTGCTGCTGCCGGTGTTGCCCAGCCCCAGGGCAGCCTGCGTCCATTCCTGCCCTCTCCGAGCCCTTTCCCCCCTGCCCAGCCTCCTTTCCGTGGTGCCATAAACACGTCCCGAGGGTGTATTTCACATTGATTACAGGCAATTTGCTCAGGACTTTGTGATGAGCGCGGATGTCAGGAGCAGCCCGGCACGCGGCGCCATTGCAGACCTGCAGGAGGATGAGGATGGCGTTTACTTCAGCTCCTATGGGCACTATGGCATACACGAGGAGATGCTAAAGGTCAGAAAGCCATCGCCACTGCACCTTCCTGGGACTGAAGAGGAGAGGTGGAGTGAAGTGGGCTGTGTGCCCATAGATATACTGCAGAGCAGCTGCATTTTTAACCCTTTCTGTCCAGGAGAGGTTTTTTGGTGGTACTTGGACTAAGATCATTTTTCAGTTTTATTTCCTTTGTGTAAGCTCTGTTTACAGGAGGCATTAGGAACAGAAAATCATTTACAGTTGTGTTGATAGTACAGTACCTGTGCCACAGCCCTGCCTTGCCAAAAGCAGCTTTTTCCTGTTGTTTAAAACATGAAGGACAAAACATAATACAGGCAGTGAATATTTTTCTCCAGTTTTACATTTTCCTTATAACTGAAATTTGTTAGGCAAGACCATTTCTCAAATATTGTGGTTTTCTCTTGCACTTTGTAAACAGAAAATGTTACTTGTGCATGGTTAGGTGTATTGATAGCATGACAACGAACTGTCGTGTTCATGAACATGCTGAAGCAGTTCCTTTCATATGCTAAAGATTAAAAAAAGTTTATGCTCAAAAATTCTCTAAGGCAAACCTATGTATGCCCTTTTAACTTTAAAAACCAGCACAAAGCCCAACAGCTTCAAATTAACTTGTAAATTAAAATGTCTTAATGCTTCCTTTCAGAGAAGATGTCATAGTTGTGAGAGTTATAAGCAGTTTTATCATTTTAAGGCATAAATAAATAAAAATTCCTGTCTGAAGTCGAGGCAGAATACAGAGCTGTGCAATGAATTTGTGCCTGCAACTGGCATATAAAGCTTTCAGCTTTGTGAATCATTCAGTGGCCCCAGTGCAGAAATACATGTGAGTATGTGTTAAGGGTAGCGTGACTGTGAGGTTATTATTAAGGGGAGGAGATTTTACAGAAGCACAGGGATGGCTGCAGAACTAGAAAAATGTTTTCTGAAGTGTATGGTGTGTGGAAATACAAGTGAAATGTAACTTGAAGATAAATAAAAAGATAGGTGTTTGGTTTTGCAGCTGTATAAAGCTGTCATTTGAGATAACGTAGATATAGGATGAGGAAGCTTTTCTGTTGGCAAATAAAGTTTACAGTAAATCTGCATCTCTGCACAAGGAGATTGGTACAAAATTGTATTTTACTGATTTAAGGGTATGTTTGTCAGAATGCTTTTAAGAGGACTTTTGACTTTCCAAAACATAGGAAAAGGATTACTTTTATTGTGTGCACATTGAGATTTTTTCTTTCTGCAAGGCATTCACTTTGGGTTTTTTTCCTCTTTACCTTATTTACATAAATACAGTGGCTTACTACATGAACATTTTTAAGAACGCAGTCTTGCTGTCTGAATTGTAAGCCCATTTCTGAAACCTTTTTTGTCCTTATGCCTGGTAGTGGTAAGACAGAATTTCAGTTTGGGGTATTTTTCTGCAAAAACTTGAGAGGTAGAGCAAGAACATTGTTACTTCACACTTGCCGAGTGACTGGTGTTTCCCTTACTCTGCCTTTGTGTTTGAGAATTTCTTGGCTGTCATCTTAATAATTTTTTATCGTTTTACTTAAACCAAGAAAGCATTACGTGGAAAAGTGGAGTGGAGAAGGGGATTGGTGAATAGAATCCCAAGTGCTTGGCTGTGGCTCCAGCTGCTTTGAGTTGGGGCAGTGCTGAAGCCATGTGAGGGGCAGGCTGCAAGGCTGAAAGCTTTCCAGCTGGCTGCTTTCTCTATTGAGTATTTATTTTTACACTTTTTTGGTCCTCCCAGCAAATCCATATATATACTGCAGTGGAGGTGAAGTACTAAAAATAGTTGCTCTGAACAGCATAGAAAACCAATATAGTTTTAAAGAGTCATCGTTCTGTTTTTAATGTTAATTATGCCAGATTTTAAAGCAGAATTTTCTGAAATAAACCCCAGCTGCTTCTTTGAGTTTTGTGTGTGATTGTACTTTTACACATAGAACTGGATTTTAGGATTTCCAAGTCTCAAAATAATTTTTTGTCTCCAAAATTTTTATTCTCAAAAAATGTTACTGTCACTGCTTTTTATCTTGTTCTTTTATAAAAATAGACTTTGGTACTTTCTCACTGTAAAAAACTTGTTTCTCTGTTATTTCTAGAAGTTCTTAACTTGCTGTAGTAGAAAAATCCCCTAGATTTAGTAAAAGTACTGGGATTTTATACTTCAGCATTTTTTGCACTAGACAAAAAACTGCTGATTTTTTTATTTGTCTGTAACACTTGAACTGTGACAGCAACTCCAAAACCTATACTTGGCTGTCAATTTGTGTACCTGCTGATGCATGTTAAGAGAATCAATGTTTTAACAGATTACCTTGCTGGTAAACTGAGCTATGCTGGGGGCTTTTTTTTACTAAGATACTATATTTGTTTTGTTCTAGGCTTGAAAATGTTGCAGCTTCTCTGGCCCTGTTGTATTTCAATCAAGCTTATTTACTGTGTTGGACTTTCAGCAAATGGGCTTTAACTACTAGCTTGTCATGAGGATTGCAAATCTGCAGCTTGTTCAGAAATAAAACCAAGTTAATTTGATGCATAACTTTTTTTGCAGAAGTCTCCATGTCACAGGGGTGTCAGAGAACAAAATGATACAAAACATTTTATGAGCATGTGATTCAAATTTTTGTGATTTTCTATTTAAGCTGGTTTCTATTTTAGTTGGTGTAATATTGTCACTCTATTATTGCTGTTCCTTGTTAGTGATGAACAGGTATTAAGATCTTTGAAGCATTCAAAAGAGAAGGCAGAATCAGGAAACCATAAAATAGTTCCTTATTTTTCCTCCAGCTGAGGCAAGTGGCTGCATTTGCTGCAGTGAATTCTGCAGTATTACCATACAGAAGTGTCATGATTGCAGTGCCATGTAAGTACAGTATGTGCAAAGCATCTGTAGGCCAGGTTGAAAAGCAAGGTGTTCAGCATTTTGGGATTGTATGCTGTACCTAAGCAGGAAAGTGACCCCTCTTTGTGCTTTGGCTGCCAGGATAAAGTCCGTACGGAGAGCTACCGTGACTTCGTCTACCAAAACCCACACATCTTCAAGGACAAGGTGGGTACCGCTGCTCAGCAATCCAGTCGTTCCTGTGGTTTGTTGTGTCTCAAGTGGTAGAAAAGCTGCAGGTTAGCTGCTCTGCAGCTCTGGGGATGGAGGTTCCAGTGCCAGGATTTGATCTGATGCGCTCTGGCCGTGTCAGTGGTGGGGAGCCGCTGAGGGTGCAGCGTGCTGATAAGAGCAGTGCTGATCGCTATTGTCGTTGTGCTGTGTGCCGTGGCAGGGAGCTCATTAATTATCCTGGCAGGGTGAAGTTGAGCCTCTCTTGTCGAGGATATTGTGTGCAGTCTCTCTGAGGGCTCTTTACCAGGATTAAGTGAATTTCTCTGTATGCCTGATACAGTACAAACGTCCTGGAAGCCCTGTGTAATTAGAGCTGGGAAAGAATTCGTGTGGAACTGATTTTTTTTGAATTAGTGCTGTTTCCTGTCTCCAGACTGGGTAGTTATTGTTAAAGGGCTTGCAACTGTGAGCTAGTACTTCATTTGCAGTGAGGAGGGATTTCAGTGATAGGATCTTACAGTGGTTTTGACCCCTGCACAGTAATAATCCTCTTGCCTTTTGTATTTCTGCTGGCTCTTTCTAATGAGTGTGTTGTGTTTGGAGCTTATAGAACCATAGGATGGTTTGGGTTGGAAGGGCCCTGCAGGGTCATGCAGTTCCAATCCTTCTGTCCTAGGTAGGGCCACTTTCCACTAGACCAGGTTGCTCAGAGCCCCATCCAACCTGGCCTTGAATGTTTTTTTTCAGGTATGGGGCATTCACACCTTTTCTAGGCAGCCTGTGCTGGGACCTCAAAACCCTCACAGGGAAGAATTTTTTCCTGGTATCCTATGTAAGCCTACTCTCTTCCATTTAAATCCATTCCCCTTTGTTCTGTCACTCTAGGCCCTTGTAGAGAGTCTCTCTTTGTCTTTTAGGCTCTTTTCAGGTACTGGAAGGCAACAATTAGGTCACCCCAAAGCCTTCTCTTTTCCAGGCTGAGCAATCCCAATCCTCTGAGCCTTCCTTTGTAGGAGAGGTGAGAGAGCGGTTCTGTCCTGACAGAAAGCATTTCAGTGTTTGACAGTGCCTATTCCTTGTATGGCTTACCTTAGTTTTCAATTGGCAACTACAGCAAAAAAAAAAATTAAATAGTTTTCTTCCCTTTTTTGCCTCAATTGATGTCACAAGCCTGTTTCTACTAAACATTTCTGAACTCTTTGATTACAGTGAGAGAACAAGCAAAAGTGTCATAGAATTATGCCACCAGGTGACTGCATCCGTGGGCAGCTCATCCAACAAAGCAGAAAGATCAATAAAGGAAAGAAAACTTTCCCCAGAGAAATTTAGTTTCACATTTTAGCCCCTAAAATTGATAACTGCAGATTTTTGCAGGTTAAGGCTGATCTGAAGTTACACGAGATGTGAGGCCTTGTGGAACAGTAATTTTTCTTGATTGATAGTGTGTCTCCTGTGCTGCATGGACACTCTGGGAGCATTGAAAACAAACCATGGAGTAACTGTTAGAGTCAATGATGCTTCAGCCCCAGGAGGAGATACCCGTGCTCAGGAAACAGCTCAGGCACTGTGTGTGCTTACTCTGGTGTAAAGGCATTCAGCTGCTCTGGAGGAAGGCTCAAGTATCCCAACATTCACAAACTGATTTCTGAATGTGGATTTTGCAGCAGTTTATTGATCGAGGTTCCCTCACATTCATGGTGCATCCAAACCCATCGTGGTGTGATGAGGTTGAGCTGAAAGACAGAATCTCTATTGCTTTGAGTTCCCAGTGTGCCCCACCCCTGTGACCAGTGTCCTGCTTAACTTGTGTGCCTGGCCACATGATGCAGCTTTCTCTTGGGACATTGCTAGAGAATAAACGAAGTTTGCTGCAGAAATGTGGCTTTGAGGTGACATCTGTTACACGCTTCTGCTGAAGGAGCTGTGTAGGATACTTTGTTTAACTTAATGTATTTGTATAATGCTCTCAGGCTATACTAATGAATGAAAATTCCAAAGGCTGTTTTTCCTTTAATTTTAATAACAATTCAAAAAAATTGAGGAAAAAGTCTGATACTGCATTTCCTAAAACTCTCTTATGGTAGTCCTCCCTGGAAAATACATACCAATGCTTTTTGGTTTTTTCTGAGTGGACTGTAACGAGGTAGTTTGGGATGGGCTTCTTCAAAGAGCTGAATTTTTATACTCACTTTTGATGCAAGTCTGCATCCTAACCTTTAGGATGCTAAAGAGGTGTGATTGGATGCTGATAGATGATAACAGAGTATCTAGGTTTATTTATTATTTTATTCAGAATCAGCCAATTAGTTTGGTCTGTTTCAGCTTTCAAAATAAATTATTAAAACTGGAACAAATCCTGCTTGCTGCCTTTGTTTTCAGCCTGTCAAATGTATTTGAGATGAGAATGGGACAATTCAGATTACCTGGCAGGAGTAATGAAGGTGGCTGTACTCAGTAAAAGGAAGTGTGGTCCATTTTACAATGAAAGTATTTTTGAGTGGAAAAATAATTTAGTAAAGCACTGTTGCTATGCTTAGTTTTCATTGTGAGACTGAAATGTTGAGGCAAGCATCAGTGCCATATTCAGGGAATAAAATAAGCTTTTAAACTACTGTCCCACTAAGAGTTCATTGATGCAATGAATTTAGTTGGCCAAAGTCCCTGGCCTCCTGTTTCTCTGAGTTTAAGGCAGGCTATCACTGAAAGCAGATATCAGTTTTGCTCAGACTGCAGAGGAGCATGCGGAGCTGCAGCGTGTTGTGGTGTAGGGAAATCACCTGTGCAGCTGCTCAGGTCTTTGCTGAGAGGCCATATGTGATCCCTGCAGGAACATGTGGGCTGTAGACCCTTGTCCTCAGGCTAATTGATGATCACTCTGCTGTCTTTCCCTTCTCACACATATTCCAGCCTGTGTTTTCCCCCCAGTGCCTCCTTTCCATCCCATCCCCTGCCTAAGGCTAGATGAGTTCCATCTGGGTTTTTAAGTGACCAGGGCAGCTGTCCAACGTGGTGTCTGTTTTGATTTTTTTCCAATTTGTGGTGATTGCTCTCTTTCATGCGACTGTACATCAAGATGATTCTTTCACAGTGGTTTATTTTTGGCTGTGACTTCCAGCTGTCATGGCTCAGTGATTTTGTTAACTACCATAGGTGAAATGTTAGGTGATGTTGGAGGGTGGGAGATTTCAGCAGCTGCAAGAATATTGATTTTTATTTTCTATTCCTGTCTGCAGCAGATTGACAGTTTAGGGATTCTCTCATTTCTGAGTTGCAGAGTTGACTCCTTTTGAAACATAGCTACAGAAGAGTTGCAGGTGGAACGAGTAACTCTATGCACAAGTTCCCTCTGCACAAGCTGCTGTAAAAGGCCATAATACTGATGGCTTTTGGTCTGTTTCCAGGTTCTGAGTGGCTCTGCAGAGACAGGTGGTGTCAGTGCTGCAGTCGCTGCTTCCCAGACCACCACAGCAGCAGCTCCCTTGCTCTGTACCGCTGAGGATGAGCAGCTGGTTTTGTTCATGCTGCCGTCAGGATCATTGTTCTGTGTCCATCCTCAGAATGGACAGAATTGTGTACAAGGAAGGCAGGCACACCTGAGGGGCAGAGCATCCCAGTATTTGCTTTGCTGCTCTTGGCCAGGTGAAATGCAAGTTTTTCTTATGCCAAAGCGAGAGTGATCAGTAGGTGATAAGCTGGAAAGTGTATCAGCAGCAGGGTGCATTATTGCTTTATTTTTTTGTGTTTTTAAAAATATTTTGTAAAATGGGATTATAGTTCTCAAATGTGGTATTGATCAGTGAGTGATTTGATGCCTTCTTTGGGAAAATGTTTAATTAATGAAAGCTGTGAGGATAGGTTTAACAGCACTCTGTGCTGTGAGGAGAAAGAGACAGTGAAATCAGTTTCCTTTCTAAAAAATTCTTGCTGTGACTAGTAATTCTGACTCACTGTTCTTGTTAACTTAAGCATGTTTTAAGTTGCACTTTCATTTTAGGTCTTATGTATGGGAAAGTAAGTTCTTTCTTTACAGTTCTGGTTCTGTTCATGCTTAAAAGCTGTAGATGAGATGAGTGGCTCTATGCAGTGTTTGGAAAACTTATTTTGATTTTCAGACTTCAGAACATTTTTGGGTTTAGTGCTGTGACTTTTTTTACACCATTAGTAAAGCCTAGTTGTATCAGATATGAGTCTAACAATAAGAACATTGGTGATCTGGCTAATCCAATAAAATACACCCTCAGAATCTCCAGAGATGCCTTTCAGCCCCAATAATTCTGTGCAAACATCAAGCCTGGAACTCAGTTTAAAAATCTACTGTAACACATTCATTAGGTTTGTAGCTGTTGAGAATTTCCAGCAGTTACAAGAAATACATTGTTGTGATAGCAAAGTCTGAAAAATGCTACTTAGTAAAATATCTGTGAAGCTTAAAACTGCTGGCAGCTCAACACCACTTAGTCATAAATTTGGTTCTCTTTTCCTAGTTCCTTCACGTCTTTTAACTTTTCAGTCTTCCTGTAGTAGCTAATACATGATATACAAAAACCCCATGCATTTCCATGGATCTTATGGCATACTTTTTCCAGCTGTAGTGGTGAAATTCACTCTTTCATGAGAACTCCAGGGATTCCATCTTAACTGGATTTTTTTCACTCTATTTTGGTTATAAATAGTGCTAAACAGAAAATATTTCCAGGTGTTAAAACTGTGCCAGTGACCATTTTAAAATTTAGTCATCTTGATCCACAGCTGTTTTGAGGCAGTGTACCCATGTCTGGCAGAGGATTCCTAAATAAAGTTTCTGAATAGACTTTTAATTAAAAACTGCAGCTAGAATACATTTTCTCAGTTCAGTTATTAGTGATTCAGTGATTAAAATTGCTCAGGCTATAATTTCCTTTTTTTTCTCTTCATGTAGCATTTTAGGTGTTTCCCACATAATTGCTTGCTGCTGTTTCCCATGGGACTGGGTTAATTGCAGCTGGAATTCGTGGGCTTCATTGTCTGCCTGGAAAAGGTGGCAGAGTGGGAGTTAGAACTGCAGTGTGACTTGGATGTCTCTGCATGTAACAGCAAGACTTTATGCCTCCTGTTGGAATATGCCATCTCACTGATGTAGAGGGAAATGTAGAAGAATCATAGCAAGGAAAATAAGATCGTTTTGCTTTCGTTTCTCCCTTTCAGGTGGTTTTGGATGTTGGCTGTGGAACTGGAATTCTCTCCATGTTTGCTGCCAGAGCGGGTGCCAAGAAAGTGATTGGAGTTGACCAATCTGAAATCATCTATCAGGCCATGGACATCATTAGGTAGGAGAAGTTGTGGTTGTTAGTTTTGTGTTTCTTTATAGGAATTTAAAATCATTTCCATAATTTGTCTGTGTTACAGAAAATAAAAGGCCTACCCTGTCAAGTGCTCTCCCCCAATTCAGCAGTGCTGAGGGTGCATCTTGTCCAGTTAGGTCTCTAGAGATGTTCATTATTATCAGAACTAGCACTGAGTCCTGAGGGACACCTCTGGTGCCTGGCTACCAGTGAGGATTTGTACTCCTCCTCTCAACTCTTGAACCTCATGGCCCAGACCCATCTCCTCGTTCATTCATCCACTCCACGTGTCACGTGTTTGCCTGTGGAGGATATTTAGGGAGGCCAGGCGTGTGTGAAAATCAAGCAATGACATCTGGAGACTTACAAAGGATTTCCTAGGGTGAGGTAGGAGGAGTGTAATGTCCGTGTGCACTGTTGATAGCTGAAGCCTGTATGTTTTTTCATTTAGGATGATTTTATAAGAGCAACTGTGAGAATAAAATCCAGGTAGATACTGCAGAACTTGGGAGTGAAGTAGTGTTGTCTGTGGGGAATTTGTTAGGTACCACTGACACATTGGTGGTGCAGCACTGCACACTTGGGTGCTGTAAAATTACTCAGATACCTGCTTGGGAAAAGGACCATGTTGACCCTTAAGTGAATGTTTGACTAAAATACTTCTCTGGCACAAGAACTCATTCCTTAAAGAGAACCTTTCCTCCGAGTTCCTGACATCTTCAGAGTGGTTGCAGATGTGAGATAGGGTTTTATATCTAATGTACTAGATGACAAATTTGGGGCTGTTTTAACTTTCAACAAGTGCACAAAGTCTTTTGAGTGTTATTTATACTTGGGGGAGAGTAGAAGTAACATTCAGTGTGTATTATTCTTTGGGGAGGAGAAGGGCAGGCCTCTAAGAAAAGCAATGAATCAAAACTCTTAAGAGTGATGAATTGCCACTTGAGGTATGCAGCAAATAATCAGTAAGGCTGCACATTTAGAGGTACTTTCTCCTATACAGGGTGCAGTTCACATTAAAGTCTGCAGTTCACATCAAAACAATTTATATTTGTCTGTTTAAAGCTACTTTTCCTAAAGGAATAAAGCTGACAAAGTTGCAGTGGAATAACAAATATTTATTGGAGCACTAAAGAGCTCTGTAGCTTAAAAAATGACTGTTGGGGCACACTTCCACCTGTGATTCAGGTGTGTGCTCAACGCTTCTGTCCTTCCCAGAATTCAGGTTAATTTCTAGCCTGCTAATTACTGGAAACAGTGCCACCCATGTGTGTAAGTGAACCAGAATACATAGCCTGAGTAGCCTTCAAAATAAACTTTAAACTAAATGATTGCCTTTTCTTGCTGTGAATAGTCCCTGTAAAATTTCTAGCACAGTGAATTACTTGATTTTTGTCATTCATCACTGTTAAGCTAAAATAGAAAGTTGAAATAGACTTCCTAAATAACATCTCAGTTTTTCCTACAGTGTGTAAACTACATTGGTTGGTTTGGATTTTTTTAAACATTATAATTGAAAACAAGTATGTAGTGAATGAATCCTTTTCTCTCTGTTGTTTTAAATCATGTCCTTGCATGTGGTCATTTAGGAAGTTATCTTTAGATCTCTGTTAGTTCTTCTTAAATTATTGTTGTGGTTGATAGCTCTTTAACATTCCTCGCTTTGAACTTCTGATTTTACTTCTGTTTAGACCATTGAATATGATATTAGTAATGAACTGCTATCCTCTAACAGAAAACTGTCTTGTGTAGAGAATTTAATTTGTCTTTGCAACAGCCCAAGTGTTCAGGGAGCCCTTTGACCTTTTCCTTTCCCTCCCTTCATACTGATCGTTCTTCCATTGTCTCTTGGATTGAATTTTTAATGTCATTACTGGTCTGCACTGAAAGCCAGACAGAATGTAAGAGTAAGATATCAGGAGAGGGAGGGAAGGGGCAGCGATAAGAACTGCAGTGGGAAGATAAATTTCTGTGCTGAGAGTACTTCTCTGCCCTCTGTAACAACAGCCACGGTGATAAAGAGAAGTGCAAGGAAGGCTAATATGGTTTGCCAAGAAGAGAAGCAGTGCATTTCAAGCATTGCACACTTGCTGATTTCACCATCGTGCAGGTGTTGTTTCGAAAGCTGTGTCCTGTCCCTCCCTCCTTACGCAGGACGGCTGTACCGTACCGTGACGTGCGTGTGAGCTAATCCCTGATGGCTGCAGGTGCTTCTGCCCAAATCCCAGAGGGGAGGGTGCCTTTACTGTGCAGTAACTGTGGCACCGATTTAGAGGGAAGCTCTGTTCTCGGTGACTTTGCAGCTGGTTTGGTTAAATAAAAACCGAGTCATGCAAAGCAGCTTTGTAAGGAAGTTAATTTCCACTGCCATCCTGGGGTGGTGAGTAGGCTCTGATGGCTGTGGAGGTCAGAGGAGGAGAAATGGAAACAAGCAACTTCTAAATAAAGAGGAGCAGCAGTTTTAAATTGTCTTCTTCCCTGTTTTCCTGGTTTCTGAAGCTTGCCTATTTGTATGCACGGCACGTTGGAGGTATACAGATGTACTGCCTGCCATCTTCTCCCAGCACTAAATCTGCTGCAATTTTTAGCTACTTGGAAATGTTCCCTCTGAAATAAAACTGAGGAATAGTACATTCTAGTGCTTCTTGATTAGTTAAGCCAAAAAGTTTGTGAGGGGAGGAATGCGAAATATAGATGTCAGTATGGCTCTCTTGACAGCATAAATTTGAAATATAAACTAATTTGTTTATGTTTTGACTTGCAGATTAAATAAACTTGAAAAGATTATTACATTAGTCAAAGGAAGAATCGAGGAAGTTGATCTGCCTTTGGAAAAAGTGGATGTAATTATATCTGAGTGGATGGTAAGGTGCATGGCTATTCTTTTCAAGTTATTTTCAGATAAAAGATGTGTTTTATTTCATTTGAAAAGTTGGATTTTTTTAACCAAAGCATCTGTCATGATTCCAGCAGTGTCTTTGCCAATGTCAGAGATGGGATGGCAGTCCTGATTATGTGGTACTTGGACACAATTCCTGGTCCCTCTTGCTCAAGCTCTTTCAAGTCAAGCTTCTCTAAGTCCAGTTGAGCGGCTGTAGGTGCAGCAAGTTTCTGTTATGAAGTTGGTTTGGAAATCTATAAAGCACTAAGTCATACTGCTGAAAGCAATAGAGAAATATTGTATTAGTCATCTAGCCAGCTCATTCTGATAGGTAAAATACCTTCAGTTTGCAGATTCAGCCAAGGACTCTCCTGACAGTGCAGGAAAGGTGATAAGGAGGGGAGGTGCCGCCTCTGGAAATCTGCAAGTACTGGGAGAGCTTGAAAACAATGTTGCTTTCATTGCTGGTTTCAGCATGGCAGTAAAAACACTGATTCAAAGGTACAAAAGTGTGAAGGACAGCAGTGTCTAAATGAGCCATCTCCTGGAATCCTTTGGGTTTCAGCTGTTGGCCTGTTACCTTTTTGTGTGGTGAACAGGAACTGTTACACCCCTGTCCTTGCTACCTGCCATTAATCCTAATAAAGAAATCTGTGTTACAAACCCCAATGCCAGCCTGAGTTTCATTGTGACATAGGAGTGCCTGTTGTCTATCAAAAATGTGGTAGGAAACGTCTCTTTGAACTGTTTTTTTGTGGACTTCTGTTATTCAGGATCCTCACATCACAGACCTTCAAAAAGCACATCAAAGCACAGCTTTTCTTCATGTTACTTCCAGCTGCTGGGACTTAAAAATTCCTTTCTGCCTGAAATTTAAGATCAGGAATGAAAGCTTATATTCAGTGTTACTTGTTTCTTTGTGAGGTTTGTTTCTTTTTTTAACAAACTGGCTGTTCTGTTATATACAATGGCCTTTGGTGGGGAGGTCACACACTCCTCTGTGAATCCATATGTATCTACCTGTTTTTCAGGGAAAGATGAAAATAAATTGCTTTGCCTTTTTTGTATATATTTAATATTACATGTGTCAGTGAACTAGAAATTAGAAATCTGCAGTTTTTCCTGCCCTACTGTGATGTACATTATTTGAAGCATGAGCTTAATTTAGTGTTGAGGTCACTAGTTTCAAGGATGGTTTAAGCCATTGGCTTAAACCAGTGATTTAAAAATATCACATTATGGTTGGTGGTTTCAACAGTATGGTAGCTTTACTAGAAGTGTAATTATAGTTTTTTCAGAGAAACTTCTGATCAGCCTGCTAATATGTGCACCAAGATTAATGTTCCCAAAATCACGTTTCTCCTTCTGGAGCCTGAATTTGGTTTTATAGAGCATCTGGACAGGTGAACTGAGGTCATGGTGTAAATCAATCAGTGCCTCTAAGATGAACTAAAGGATTTCAACACTCAGCTCTTGTAAGAAACAAAGTATTGAATGTTGGATATTTTTGTTTTGTGTGCTAATTTACCTTTTTTATGTCAAAATTACATATCCATGTGCACTTCAGTTAATTAGGTATTGTAAATATTTCGGAGTGTTAGGATTTTTATAGGTTGCTGCATGACAGAGATAAAGAGGACAATGCTGTGCAAGTAAGATTGATAGCTGGACAGGGTACACAATGTTCCAGCACTGTCCACAAAGGAACATTATGTTGTCTAACGCAGATGAAGATTTTTCTTTGTCTGCCTTTCTTGTGTGAATTTGCTTTTTCATTTCCTTCCCTACGTTATATAGTGTGAAATCACTTCTTAATATGTGAGCATGAGGGTTAAAAAGAATTCAGTATATATCAGATTTTGCCTCTTTATGCAGAGAATCTGTATGGGCTGGCAGGAAAATTCTCATGCTTTTCTTTGTAACAAAAATATGGAAAGTTGCTGTTCCTGTTTAGGAAACAAACTGCTTTTAGATTAGTGAATATCAAACCTTTGGTGGAGCCATAGCTTTGTTTTGCTTGATAGAGAATGCTGCTTAAGAGCAGTACACAATAAGCTTTTTTTTTTGTAGAGCTGTGTCTGGAACATCAGAAAATTAAAAACAAGTATGAGGCAAGAGAGAGGAAAAATACTGCATTCTCCCAGGATTGTTTTTAGATTAGGCTTTCTGAAAAAGCTGTCACATAGAGCAGTGTCATGTGTTATGAGCATCTCAGTGTGATGGTTTCTAATGATCATTTACTTAATTGCAGAAGTGACCTATGACTGCTACAAACTGCTTCTCTTACTCCCTCTCTTTCATTTATAAATTCGTTCCTTTAAATTATGGAAAAATGGGAGAAGCATCTTAAATATTACACAATGGGCAGGTGTGTGGGAGTGCATGTGTGTCTTCGTAGAAATTTGTATTTGAAATGCATACTTACCATCTTCCAAAATAATAGTTTCCCAATTTAAATTCCTTCTGGATATGGTTTTCTCGTGTTCCAGGTTTAGGGGCTGAATGAAGAGCAGCTGTGCCTTCAGTGGTTTTATTTAAGCCTGTGAAAGAAATTAGCAGTGAACGTGTTTGTAACATTCTAAATTCAGCTTGTGACATCTGAAGTTTGTGTGTTTGATGATGTCAGCATCAGACCAGGGCATTTCTGTGACTGTGTTCAGCTCAACCCGGTGTGTAAAACACAGAGGAAGGCAGCGGGAGGTGTGAAGGGCTGTGAGCTGCTCTCTTGCTGCACATTGAGGCCTCCTTGGACTTCAGAGGCCCAGATAAAGCTGCTCAGGCTTTCACCGCAGAGACAGCTGGGCAGTGTTTGTAGCAAAACCTCAGTGGGGTCTGCAGCCTGACCCAAGGGACTTCTTGTGTGCTGTGAGCCAGGAGCACAAGGGACAGCAGTGGCTGAAGGGCCCCGTCACCCAGTGAACCACATTGCCGTGAGAAAGAGTGCAGCAATGGCCAGGGAATAGTCTGTGCCAACAGCCAAACAGATTCTCTAAGGAGAAAATCTGGCAGTTCTTGGAGAAAGATTTGTTTTGGAAGTAAGAACGGGTGGGTTTTATATAAGATACCACTGCTGACCTTGTTTTTGTGGAGGTTTCCATGTCCAGGACTGTCAGATGGTTTGTAGCAGGGCTGCAAGCTTCTGATGCATCATTGTAAGAGCCTGAATGAGAGATGTGGGACTTGTAAACTTCATAGGCCGCTTATTGAAAAGATGAGTGCAGAAAGAAGCAAAATGTATGCAGTGCTTTTCTGGCATGTTCTTGCACAGCTGCATCTGTGTGCAGATTTTTCTTGCCATCAGTATTGTTTTTGCTTCCTTTCTCTAGCTAAAACTATAAAGCTAAAGGTTGCTAGTTTTATTCACTTGAGAATATCTGCATTTCATGTTTGTAAAGCTCTGCTATGAGAGACAATTGCCTGAGATGGTTGTCTCAAATACAGTGTGAATGTACAGCATGGACTCATAAATTGGGTTTTTTTAAATGCAGTGCTTTATGGTACTGAATGTGCAGCAGAGTTACACAAGATAAAACTGGGGAAGAGATGGACTGTCAGATTAAAATACACTTAGGATACAACCCATACTTGTCTTTTAATCATGTCTTTGGTCAGATAGCTAATATTTTCTTCTCTCCTTTTTCTTCTCTTTCTTTGTATTTCTTTTTTTTAAAAATAATTTTGAAAATACATGAGGATGGACTGTGAGCAGAGGAATTCAAGATCTAGGGAAAAGACAAGGAAGTGAGCATGTCTGAAACACTGGAAACCATCCTCTCTCTGCTTCCTCCTTTCCCCTGTTTCTGTGAGAGATACACAGTTATTTCCTTGCATGATTTTCTTTGTCAACACAAGTAATGGGGATCACATTTCTGCTCTTCACATCTTCCCATTTGGTGTTCTTACTTTTATTGCTTTAAGGAAACAACAGGGTGTGCAGAATGACAAAGTCAAGCTGTGATGCTGACATTTGTGAGCTTGCTCTGTCAGTAATGAATTACTTCCTCTCTTTTTTTAAATTAACATGTACATGAGAGATCAGCATGAAGGCAAACTTAGCATGTGGGAGATGGTGCTGCAGCAGAGCATGCTGGAGTGTTTGTGTGGCTGCTGCTTGGCATTTAACTGTGCTGCAGGTTTGGAGGGAATTTTGTCAATTAAAAAAACATTTTTTTCATGACCTAGAGTGT
>JAWWMS010000279.1:3479340-3492307 GCA_035048045.1 Chlorospingus semifuscus
AATGCCGGACTCAATTTTGTGTTAGAGATCAGAATCTCTAATCTGTTGTCTAATCTGTGTTGTGTACCTTCTTTACTGTGTGCGCCAGTGGAAATCTTGTAGTTGAAAACTTCAATTTAAGACAATAATGTACTTTTTTTTATACCACTGGGAATTAAAAAAGATAAAGCTGACCTCTGGGCCCGTGATTTGATAACTGTTTTTCATCTCATTAAATGTTCAGGATTGGGCCTTACTGAATCTGGAGAGCCTGACCAGGTTCAGTAATGTTATAGAAAATAATAAAATGCATCTTTGATAGCAAGTGGAGGGGAAACACAATGCTTATTCATGTAGTTAAACAATGCTTCTAAATTCTATCTTTACACAGGTTTTTTCAGCTGCACCAACAATTCTGCTAATTCTTGCTGTTGTAAACATGCTAATCCACTTTTTGATGCTTTTAAAGAATTTAAACTCTTTTTCTCTACAAAGATTATCGTGTAAATACTAAAACACTAAAGCTAAAAACTTGAATACTTATATTTTGATCAGTTGGTAAAATATTTTTATGTAGCTTTGAATTAAAATGAAAATGAATACGATAATGCTGTAGTATATTTGAATATTAGGGAAAAATTAACAATGCAAAATATGAAGGCATCAAAGAGCCAGGAGCCTTTTATAATTCTGTTAGGAACACAGAATACAGATAGAAAGGAGATATGTAAGAAATGTAGCAATATTCACATTCCTATTGGATTCAGGGGGCTCAGTGGGTGTCTCCTTGGGCAGACATGAGGCAGGGCAGAGCAGTGTGCTTGAACAGAGTTACAGTGCTGTATTTCTGTTCCTGTCCACATCTGGGCCTTTGGTGGTAGCTGGAGAACATTTCATTTCAGCTTTGCAAATAGAAAAAATTATATGTTCTTTCTGAGAAGGAAATGGCCAGCTCTTTAGTAAAAAACGTGCCTAGGGACAACATAAAATTTAAGGAGTTCTCTTCATTCGGGTTGTCATTAACAGAGAAGGTCACCTTTGATGTGTCTTAGTTTAGCCACTATCAAGATTGTACTAATAATATGCAGCTCACAGATTTGCATCATAGACATCTCTTTGCAGGGATTGATTTTGAGGATGTCACTACATGCTTAAGAAAAAATAAACCCTGGACCATTTTTGGGGGTGAAGCAAGAGTTCCCCACAGCATCCCAGGATAAAATGTCGGGGTAATTCTCTTTCCAGAAAGCTCCCCTACAGGTGGGGCAGCAGGCTGTGAAATTGCATTCTAACTTACACTACAGATGATCACAGCACATTGAGCAAAGTGTTTTGGTGTAAGTAGTAAATTACTTGATTCAGTACCTGTGATGGTTTATGTAACTTACAGGAATGCTATGATTAATGGGGGAGAGAGAAAACTGGGAGTGGGGGAGAACCAGCAGTGCCAGAGTGGAAAGGTCAGGGAAAGGATGGTGAGGATTTCTCTGTGTTTCTCCTGAGAGTGTTTCCAGCTGCACTCCTTGCACAGCCTGGCAGGCACAAGTAGTGGGCAGAAAGAAGGAACTGAAGGCCTGATCCATAAAGATGTCAATTACTGACTCTTGCTAGTGACCAGTCTTCGATATGTCCTAGAGGTTACCTTTAAAATACTATGAAAACAGCTCATTTTCAGTTAAAGGTGCCTATAAATACTTTTTGTGAACTAAACATATTCTATTTTTAACTGTATAAAAAAGAAAGCTGTGGTTCCATGCTGTGCTTTTGGCTTGCTGTGGGCATCACATTATTCCTGCCTGATGCAACTGGAGCTCCAGGCCTTTTCAGCTGTTCAGCAAAGCTTACTAACAATTGCTCACAAAGCAGTAGTCTTCCTTCTGGGATTTATTCTGAGGGTGTACAGAAGTTGGGCAGTAAAACAGAAGAACAGACAAGATTGGGAAGAAAAGTTTTCAGTGAAGCAGTATTACCAGAAGAAATAGATTGAGAAAATGACATGGCCATTATTTTCACACTGTGCTCTCTTTGATTACAAATATGCTGTGCTTCAGGTTTCTGGGGTTTTCAGTTTTGGTTTTTTGTTCTGAAGGCTGCAGAAAATGGCACTTACCAGCAATTCTGAAGTTGAAGCATTTTTTTAAGATCACTGAGTCCAACCCAGCACTAACCCATGTCCCTAGGTGTCACATTCACATGACTTTTAGATCCCTCCAGGGCTGCCCTGGGCAAGCCTGCTCCAGTGCTTGATAACCATTTCAGTGAAGAAATTTTTCCTGAAACCCATCTGAAACGTCTCTGCTGCAGCTTCCTAGCTTTTCTTTGGTAAATTACTGCAGGTCCAAAGTCTGGGCTTCAGTTGTCCATTTTGTTCTTGCCAGCTAAATCAAGCCATGTGGCTAAGCTGTGTTTTAAGTAAAATGAAAATGAGGTTGCTAAATGAAAATTCAAAACCTTTGTTGGTGTTTGTCTTAATTGATTTGGTGTTGTGAGGCTGTAGATGAAATATGTTACAGTATTGAGTAACAATCATGCTCAAACGTGGAGGACAGGAAGGGTATAAAATCAGTATATCAATGGGAAAACAAAGGGTTGTATATCTCATAAATGTGCAGTTTGTTTATGTTTAGAAGTAATTGAGAAAGGGGATAAATGCTATGCTCTATAAAATGCTAATTTTGTTTGATACTTCTATTTGAGTTTTTTAGTATCTCAAATATTCAAATAAGGAATGTTTCCCTGTTTCAGCAAATGACTCACTGAAGTTTACAATAAATGATTCTATGTTTAATTAAATGAATTTTAATTAATCATAGAATAATTTAAATTAAATTGTTAATTATTATTATATTATATATAGATATTATATATTTATATATAATATAAATATTTTATTATATATAAATATGTTATATATAAATATTATTAATTAAAATGAAGTTTTCAATAAATTATTCTAAACACCAATAGCAGTATCCTATGCCATGAAATTAATTCCAACACAGAAAAGCCCTGTGCAGATCTAGTTGTTACCATTTTTATCCTGGAAATTTTGCAAGTCTGGGTGCTGCTAGATGGTGTAGAACATGCAGAGAACCAATGTTTGG
Organism: Chlorospingus semifuscus; assembly: GCA_035048045.1. Classification (NCBI taxonomy): domain Eukaryota; kingdom Metazoa; phylum Chordata; class Aves; order Passeriformes; family Passerellidae; genus Chlorospingus; species Chlorospingus semifuscus. The sequence goes on from JAWWMS010000279.1 coordinate 3,482,424, forward strand.
TACATGATTTATTTCCACCTCTCTCAGTGAGCACTGCTGGGATTGATACAGGGCACCATGAGGTTGCAAATATGGAGAAGCAAAGATGCATTCCATTTGACCTTTCTCTGACAGTAGTTTCAGTGTTACTTGCAGATCTGAAGCGGAAGGGCTTTTATTTTTATTTTTTTATTTTTATTTTTCTTGGAACCTCACAGTTATTACTAAAAAATCAATACATGCAGCTTTTCACTTACTTTGAGTTGAATTCAATGTCTTTTGTTGTTGTAGGGCTCTTGTTGGGTAATTGTTGCTGTAGATGGTGTATTTATTTTCTCTGTGTGCTATGTACTTGCAGTTTGGGAAATTAAAGATGATACTTATATAACAAGTTTTGAAGTGACAGTGCTGTTGTTGTAAAACTCTCTGGGTGTATGGGTTTATGATGTTCTTAAACTGTGTTGATAAAGCCTCTGTGTAGAATGACTAAGTATAAGAAACACAATGATTTCTAAATTCTTTCCCTTTTCTGTAAACAGGGTTATTTCCTTCTCTTTGAGTCAATGCTGGATTCTGTCATCTATGCAAAGGACAAGTACCTGGCAGAGGGAGGCTCAGGTTGGTGCTCAGTTCTTTCAATAAATTTAGCTCTGGGGGAAGCTAATTGAACTCAGAGACTTAGAATAAGCTATGCATGGATGAGAAAGTTGCCAGTCTCAGTGAAAAATGTTTCTATTAGTAGGAGCTTCAAGACATTAATTTGCTGTATGGGCAATAGGAGAACATTAGATGGGGTACCAAGGTCTCAAGTTAATGGTGTTTTTAAGAATAGAGGGGGGCTATTTATTCTTAAGTACAGACTAAATTTTTCCTCCCCATTTCTTCCCACACATGTGGGTATTTGTTTTCCCCCCCTGAAATCCACGTTTCTGCATAACTATGAACAGAGGAAAATAAAATTTATCTTGTAAGGTGTGATGCTGTTTGAGTAAGCTACTGTGGATTTGAGGGAAAGTGGATAGGGTGTTTTCCTGAGGGAGGGAAGCTGTGTAGGCAGGACATATTTTCAAACATGAAATAACAAATGGAATGACACTGTTTCAGTTCAGCATATTTATTCTGGTGGCAATATGGTCTTTATTTTTATGGCTTGAGGGTAGGGTTGTGACAAAACAAAAGTGTTTGCTTTGGAGTTCTTTTACACGTTTAAGTAGCTTAGATATTGTTATCTTAGGCAGTGTTTAAATGCCTGTGTTTATTCCCCATGTGGTGCAGTTTTGTGCACGAGTTCTGCACGTGCTGAATTCTTTTGTCAGTATTGTATTTCATATTGACCTTTTCAATTGTAGTCATCAGTCTGGGGTTTTTTTCCCCTTTTGTGCTAACCATGCACACAGTTTCACTACACTGACCTAGTGATTGGATTAATGACTGTGTCACAGTGCTTGCTGCAGTGCTTCCCTCTGGTTGCAGTGAGTTTTTGTGTACTACTGACTGCTGCAGGAAAAATGGGCTTTATGCATTTGTTCACAAAGCTGAATATACAGGCAGGCTATGTCTTAGAATATTTAGTAGCCACTTGAGCAAGGTGACAGAATAAGAGCTTTTTTTGTTTTCAGTAATAGTCCAGCCACATCAGGAACATAGGGGTGCACTCTGTGTACATATGTGCTAATAATTTTACACTGCAATGCAATTAAATCCAGGGACATTCCCTAAAATCATAAGGAAACATTTGATGTTTAGCTACTACTTCCAAAGCCTTCTGAGAAGGGCCAGAAATTTCTGACCTGTGTTTAAACTGTGTTGTTGGTGGGTTTGCTCTTGTTTGTAGCTCCCACAGATTCCTTTGAGAGATGGGGTGTCCTGGCTCTGCAGTACACTCATCCTTTGGGGTCTGGCAATGGTCCTGGGCCCTTCTTTCACTCATGACAAAGCACAGAGTGTTGTACAGGCACTGATGGGATTTTCAGTTCTGCCAGCAGTTTCTTTAAGGTGCTTGCAGTTGCTGTTCTCTGCCAGCTTGTCCAGCAGGTGAAAGAAAGGCTCTGCCCTGGGTCCATGAGAAGCTGCTCAGCAGCACAGCCTCCCCTGCAGCACAGCTCAATTGCACACCCAAATCCAGATGAGCCAGAACTAAGAGTTCACTCTGAGGTGAAGCCTTACCAGAGAAACTCCTGAATCTGCTTAATTTTGTCTGAAACCACTTGGCACTATTGAGCCCAAGATCATTATTACAGAGAATGTCTGAAAGCTGAAAAAAGCAATAGCAGCAGCTGCAATTTGACCAGATCTTTCAGTGACTGAGCTGGGAATAGAATCCAAATTTCCAGATATGTGTTCAGTCAGTCATACCATCATTACTTCAACTCAGCCTATTGCCATGCTGGAGTGGATTGTGCCAAACTGTCTGGGGTAATGTGTACAGTATAGAATAGCTTTGTTTGGGAACATAACATTTTTGCTGCCCAGGGCCCATCTGTTTGTTCTTTAGAGCTGTTACTCAGGTAGAGATGTTTTCACACACTTGGATTGAGGGGTGACAGACGTAAGGAAGGTGTCATTCAAAACAAAATACATCCAAAACACAGTGCTCCTTCACATCACAATGATGATGGCATTCACGTGGAGTCACTGCTGTGTATCTGAGGATTGCTCTCCCCCTCAGCACCCTGCAGCCTGTGAGGCATTATGAGGGCTGGAGGGTTCCCCATCCCTCTCTCCCAGCACGTGGAGTCACTGCTGTGTATCTGAGGATTGCTCTCCCCTCAGCACCCTGCAGCCTGTGAGGCGTTATGAGGGCTGGAGGGTTCCCCATCCCTCTCTCCCAGCACGTGAGCTGCCCTGGTGACGGATGGCCCGTGGGCACCCAGTCGAGAAGGACACAGATGGTCAAAGCCATGAATCTGGGAGAGCTGGGAGCAGTGCCTGCTCCTGGCCAATCAGCATTTTCCTCATTTCACCTGTGAGGAGGAATAATTACTGAATTATAAGCTTAATGGGGAAAAAAATGACAAGTCTGTCAGGATTGCATGGGAAAGTGTTACAGAAAGAGGATTTCCAGGGAAATCAAGGGCAATGGGGAAATGGCAAATGCAGTTTTATGCAGGTGCTTTTAAATATGTACAAAACTCTGCAGTGTTTAGATGATTCAGATAGCATTGCTCACATTTTCAGTCAAATCTCAGTACCGTGTATAGGACATGGGTGGGTCTGTAAATTAATGAATCTCTGTAGTCTTCTGCCTGAGCCCTGTTGTTGGAACACAGATTTCTTTTTGTGAAGTCTGAATAGACATTGTCTACTTTTGCTGCTATTAGTAGTGAAAATGCAAATTAAATTGGAGCATTTTGTGTTTACATTTTCCCTTGTGTAATCGATCATGAGTTCCACTGCTGATTTAAGGATTTCCTGTAAGAACAAAGATTTAATAAAAACTGATTATGATCCAGTTCAAATATTTTATGCTTGATAGAGGTGATTAAATTTCTCTTTGGTTTACAAAATGTCCCAGAAATTAGGGCTAGTCAGAAGAAGAAATTTTATAAAATAGTTAATCACATATTGTTGTGGGTTTAATTTTCATTTCCAGTGGAACTGCAATGCTCCTGTGTGTTCTGTAACAAAGGGCTGCCAGTCTTTTCATCTCTCTTCTCACTGTGCCATTGCATCCTATGAAACCCATTCCCCTAAAAAATAATCCCTCAGAGGCTCTTAGCCCTTGCTTTCTGTTACTTGTATCACTCTGTCTTTTTAGTTTTGGACATCAGTGGTTGCTGTTGAAGGCGTGAGTGCTGTGAGGCAGAGCCCAGTGTTGTACACAAGCACTGTCAAACAGCAGAGGGAAAGCTTGCAGAGGCAATCTTCACCCAGTGGTGGCTCCAGAAAGTACCTGCAGATGCTCCCACCAGCACACATGGTGATGTTTTGGGTTGTGTGACAGCTGGCAGCTGTGCTCTGGAACCAAGGGATTTGTTTGGGACAGGACAGTTTAACTGTCTTCCTGTAAGGATTCTTACAATTATCTTTGAACTGCTGAGGGAGTTGTAGGCTGTTCCTGAGACTCCTTCTGCTCCCATTTCCTCAGCTGCAAAGCAGGGGTGATGGTAGTTTACCAATTGGATTCCAATCTCAGCTTGCTGATACTTGTTTATTCTGCTTGAAACAGTCAGCACGTGAGAAAAATGGCAGTGTACTTACTGTAATGTCTTCATAGAACAATAAAAAACTTCTTTAGAAAATGTTATTCTTTACAGTCACTATTTATATTTCCTTAGACCTTTCATACAGTTTTAGGCCAAATTTCAATTTGCTGCCACTGTCTTCAGTATTTTGCAAGGTAGAAAATACTGCTTTTCTGACCTACCATCCTATACCAATGATTTATTCATTTTGATAAACTGTAATTTCAAGCAGAGCTGAAGACAAAATTAATTTTACAGTTCACCAGATTCTGGGGAGGAAGAGAGACACTTGCCTTCAGTTGTATTAACACTGCTCCTTTCATGTATTAATATAACATAAAATTAAATTCAATAGGGTGTTTTAGTTGACACTTTTTTTCTGAAATCAGGTCAAGAATTCACTGTATGTGACTGTAGAGAAAGAAGTTCTCTGAAGAACAAAACATGGGAATTTCTTTGTGAAAAGAAACCTGCCTAAATATAAATTGAGCTTTGCTATTTGTTAGGGTTATAGACAGCCATGTAGATAGCAGCTGTTCTTTGTGGGTTTTCCTGTCAGGTGAGATTGCCAAGGGATTGACTGACTTTGTGGGCAGCTGTTCAAAAGGCAAATGTCAGTTTTCCACTACTATTTGTAAAGCTGGAAACAGTTACGTGTTCTGAAGATGTTCTTGGGAGAAGGAAAGGCACAAATGTGAAAATAGTGTAAAATGATAGCTTTATCCTGAAAGTGGGAGCCAGGGAATCCATGAGGTTCTCTTCTCTCTGTTGGGCCACTTCCAACTCTTCAGATGCAGACAGAAAAGTGGTTGTTTCCAGTACACAGAAGTAATTGTTTAGGTTGTAAGGTAAGAATCAACCAGAGCTGGTAGCAAACAGGAGTAAAACTCTTGAATAAAAATATATGCTTTTTTCTGAAAATAAGATCTTTTCACAGAGGTTTCCTTTTATTGCAAAGCCCTTGCCTGAATTTCTGTTTGGGTGTCCTTCTACTGTTATGGAATATATTTTAGGTTAGTCTCTGTATAGAGACCAGAATAGGCTGCTCCAAACTATTTTCTTCAGACATCAAGTTTCCAGTCATTTCCTGGTAGTGGGATTCAACTGCAAAGATATTTTGTTATGAATAAGAAGTACCAGCGTAGTGTGTGAAAATAAAATTTTTGTTTGTAGTCTCTACCATGGACAAATGGGACTCTAGAAAGTAAAGCAGCAGAAAAAATGTCTTGTCCAAGAGCTAAAAAAAGTTAGGTTTTTATTCTTTTGAGATGTTATCACTTTTAAACAAAGGAGTGAAAAATCCTCTGTGTGTGTAAATAAAATTTCACTACTCTGTGTTATTACAGTTTATCCTGACTTGTGCACCATCAGTCTGGTGGCTGTTGGGGATATGAATAAACACATGGACAAGCTGCTTTTCTGGGAAGATGTGTATGGCTTTGACATGTCTTGTATGAAGAAAGCTGTCATTCCAGAAGCTGTTGTGGAGGTGCTGCATCCAAACACCCTGATATCTACAGCCACTGTCATTAAGGTATATTGGCATTAAGCAGGTTACGTAATGCTTAGGAGGCAGCTGAGAATTTTCCTTGGTTTGTGGAGGAGGGGCTAAAATTCACATGGCACACACAAACTTTGGCATTTATAAATTATGAAAGTGCAGTAAGGTTCTTGCTGCTAAGACTGGAAGATTTGTATTAACTGCTTTTTTTTACCAACTTTTGAGCTTTTAGTAAGGTACTTTTCCCATATTCAGACTGTTCTGTTCTAGGATTTCTTCTATCCGAAGCCAAATTTACTTTGGCAATGCTCTACTGGTAACAGTGCATGCATATCCCTTTCTAATCCATGCTGTCATGAGCAGTCACTGTCCAGCTTAGATGTAGGGGCTCATCAAACATTGTCATCATGTAGCATAACTGTTGTGCTGAATGACTTCATAGTAATTTGTTCTCATTTAGCCCTCGTGGTTTTTAAAATAACTTAAAATCAATGCATGTGCTTGTTTGCTGGAGTTACAGTACAAAGTAGGAAAATTAATGAGTTGAGGAACAGTGGCATTATAGATAAATTGTTTTAATCAATAGCTATCCCACAGAACAAATGGATTATATTTTGTAGGGAAAGTTTAAAAATGTTCCCATTCATCATTATGATTATTACAGAAGGTTCTTTGGTGTGTGTGCTCACATCAGGTGCTGCTTATTCTATATAGTTCATAATGTAACTTTTCAAGAAGCAAAACATTCCCTAAAGAAAGACAGGGCAGCATGAAAATTCCTAGAAGGCTTTGGGTTAAAGATCATCCAGTTCCAGCTCCCTGCTGTGGGCAGGGACACCTTCCACTGCCCCAGGTTGCTCCAAACCTCCCTCCAATCCAGCCTTGAGCAATTCCAGGGACGGGGCAGCCACAGCTCCCCTGGACAGCCTGTGCCTGGGCTTCTCCACCCTACAGTAAAGAATTTCTTCCTAAGATCAAATCTAAACCTGCTGGCTTTCAGTTTGGATCCATTCCCCCTTGCCCTGTCACTCCATGCTCTTTGGAAAAGGCTCTCTCCATCTTTCCTGCAGGCTCTGTTCAGGTGCTGGAGGCCACAGTTAGCTCACCCCAAAGCTTTCTCTTTTCCAGGCTGGCCAATCCCAATTCCCTCTGCAGCCCTTCCTGACAGGAGAGGTGCTGCATTCATTACCTTGGTGGCTCCTCTGGGGTCACTGCAACAGCTCCATGTCCCTCTTGTGCTGGGACCCCAGAGCTGCATGCAGAAATCCTGCAATGGGAGGGAAGAATAACCCCATGTACCCGCAGAGAAGGGGACATCCTGGCTGGAAGGGAGCTGTGCAGAGAGCAATTTGGGGGTTCTGCTTGACACCAGGCTGACCATGAGCCAGTAAAACACGCCCTTGTGGCAGAGGCAGAGCCTCCTAGGCTCCATTAGGAAGAAGATAGATCACCAGCAGCTCAGGAGAGATTGATCTTCTCTTGCACCCCAGGGAGGTGAATTCTGGAGTGCCCTGTCCAGTCTCAGGTTCCCCACCCAGGGCAGGAGTGAGATGCCTGTCCTGGAGTGACCCAGTGAGAGGCTGCAAAGGGGCTTCTCCAAAGGTCTTCTTCACCCTCAGTTGGATACAAAGCCAATCTGGCAAATCCAAACCCCCTGGTTTTAACCCACAGTAGTTTGATGCTGTAGTTCACCATGTGACTGCATGAACAAGGGGTAAAACAGGTCAAGATGCCTGTGGAAGCTGCTTACTCTCAACAAGGGGCAGCTCTCATCAAGAAGCAACTTCCCTGAACAGAATGAGCTACTATGTGTAGTTCCATACCACTGCTACTCAAAGTGTCTGTTTATTGGGGTGTGTGAGGAAGAGGAGTTTTGGGTGCTTTGTCACATGGGATTAGGTAGTTGTGTAGTCTCTTCCCGGTTTTTGGAAAGCTGAAATAGTATTGCCTTATAAAAATTGTCTCATAATGAGAACAACTGAACAACCTTAGTCTAAAGGGAGATCTTAATTGCCTTTCCTCATCTTTACTGACAGAATTTTATTATCATTTCTGACAGCACATTGACTGCAATACTGCATCCACTCCAGACTTGGAATTCTCTTCAGATTTCACCCTGAGCATTACAATGAGCACACAGTGTACGGTAAGACAATTTCAGTTTCTTCATCCATGGCTGGTATTGCACTGGACTAAGAGACAATCCATTAATTATCCTTCATTTATCATCAGTCCTTGCCTTGAAACATTCATTTCTGCAGTACAGGGGTGTCAGATGAGCTCTTTCTAAAGAGAGATGGATGTAAAACTGCAGTAATGGTGTTATGGGGCAATGCAGGTAGGTGAGCAAAGGGAAGGGGAAGGAGCCCTGGGATCTTTCTGTTTTGTTCTCTGGCCCATATTCTGAAACACAAGAAAGGCTGGTGTTAGCTTGCGTAAGTAATGAGCTTTCAAACATTACGTTATAAGCAAAGACAGGATGGTCTAATTTTACAGTAATTTTCTTTTAAATGCAATACAAATTCTAAATGCTTCCTAATAATTTATTAAAATTCCATCATCAAATTTGACAAAAGAGCATTATGCTCTGAAATCAGGAGTAGAAACAAGTTTTTGCCCTCTGGAGTATTGTGAAACTTCTGGGAGTTTCATGCTTAAGTCACATCACAAAATTAAATGTAAAGGGGTAATTTTTAGCTTAGTTCCAATATATTGAGATAATTCTGCTACAGCTGGTTCATTGGGATTTTGCATGAGTATACAAAGAGGAGCTGCAGGCTTCCTCTGGCATGGACACAAAGAATGTTTCTGTATGACAGAAGCTGCTTCGGGTGATGACAAACTCCTGGATGCCTGCATCAGGCAATGTCATTCCTGGTTTGGATCTTAGGTCATGCTGCTGCATTTGCAAATGTTTTTGCAGAGTAGCAGTCTGCATAAGAGCTTGTTGGTGTCAGAGTGAAATTTTCCCATGTGTATAGTTTAAATCATTATCATTTTTAATTAGCAGGTGTGTACAAATACTTCATATTTACTTGTCACTTATCACCAAATTAGGTGAATACACAGTAACATTTTTGGGTTTATTAAATGGAAGTCTGTATATTTTACTGTGGATACAAATGGAACTCTCCTGTTTCAAGGTATCATAGGATAAATCTAGTTTCCTCAGGGCAGACTTTGATTTGAGATCAAGCTCCACTGCAGCCCTGGTTTAATTTTATTAATTTGGCCATATTTGAATAGCTGATTAAACAGGAATCTTTTCAAAATTTTCATCATCTTTCTGATGTTTGGGTAAAGTAAAACAGCTTATTTTATAAACATTGTTTTCCCCAGCACTAAGCTCTTACAAAAACTTCATTTCTGCTCTGTGATTCTGTGGCATCATTGGCATGTAAATCAAAATGTATACCTGCATTTTATGACTTCCAAGAAGAAGGGGAGGGAAGTGGGGTAAGAGCAGTGTTTCTGAAATTTTGCAGCAAATGCAGGTTCTAAAAAATGATCAGAATGCTGTAAAGTATTTTGCACTTCATCATTTAGGTTTATTGACACTTTGAGTGAAATTTCCACAGTTTCTATGATGGATTGGAGAAGTTTAGTTGAAGGTTGACAGTTCATCCATCATATCAGCCTGCCTAACCTTGCAGTAAATGAACAATAAAAGTCCATTATTTATGTTGAAATATTTGAGGAGATGCTTTAAGATTGCAATTTGTCCTTTAAAAATAATATTTGATGTTTTTCTTGTTTGCATATGTTTTGTTCTACTGGCTTTTCATTTTCTGCAGAAAAGGCGAAACTTACCTACATTTCCCAAAATTCTAGGGTTTGGTACTTGTCTCTCAGGATTTTTCAGGGGTTTTTTAAAATATGAACATTTTAAAATATCTTTGCTTTATTTACAAAAAATACTCCACAAAAATAGCAATTTGGAAATCCATCTTTATATGCTTGTATTTCATTTCAAAGCAGCTTTTCCTCAGCCGTGGAAGTGTGGAAGCAGATTTGGTTCTCTTATTCCTGATCTTGCCATCAACATTGCTGATAGCAGAGCAATGTTACCATCAGAACTGGGGCTGTCTCTGTTGAGTAATCTGTCCTTAGAATCCAGGCAAATCATTACCATTTTTATTTAGTAGGTGTGTACAAATACTTCATATTTACTTGTCACTTATCACCAAATTAGGTGAATACACAGTAACATTTTTGGGTTT
>JAWWMS010000279.1:3541015-3552082 GCA_035048045.1 Chlorospingus semifuscus
ATAATATAATATAATATAATATAATATAATATAATATAATATAATATAATATAATATAATATAATATAATATACAATCATCTATAATACATATGTAAAATAATGATAATGATAATAATGATAATAATGATGATGATGATGATAATAATAATAATAATAAATCCCAGATCTCTTGGGGTCTGCTGCAAGCATTTTCCATATGCAGAAGTGGTGTTGTCATCTGTGGAAACTTGTTCTTCCTCTTGCATGGGTAAAGTGTTATTTAGGGTCACTAGGCAGAGAAAACATCAGTATCTGATGCAGGTTTTCCCTCTTGACTTGTATTTTTTGTTTCTGAATGTATTTGAACTGATAAGTATCAAACAATATGGGTTTTATATTTGTGTCTCCCATGTACAGCAAGTTTTATAGTGTCCTTTCACATGGACTCAACAAGAACAGTGCTCCTTATCAAATGAGCCTGATGTGTTTAGTGGCAGGATTTTGCTTTTAAATATTCCATTGACATCCATTGGTCTAACACTCTTTCATTTTCTTTCCTTTCAGGTTTGGAAGGATGCTGCCACTCAGATTTTCTTCTCCTTATCTGCAGCATGGGGAGGTCTAATTACCCTCTCTTCATACAACAAATTCCACAATAACTGCTACAGGTGTGTAAGAGTGAAATACATCTGTGTTATTGAGCAGGTTTGTCCAAAACCAGTTATCCTTCATCTTCCAGAAATCTGGTTTGCAAGACCTCTATCTCTTGTCTTTTTCTCCCTTGTCCTTTTTTTCCCCTGCTGTCCTTTTGTCTTTTTTTCCTCTCTGGTATTTTTTCTCTTTTCCTCTCTTCTGTTTCCTTTCCTATTTTTTTGTGTGTGGGTGTACGCGTTTCATTTACATTTAACCATTTTGGTGTATTTTTTCCTCTCCCCAGATCCTAATCTACTACTCTCAGGATGATCATTTAGGCTTGTTAGAGTTCCTGCTGGCCCAGGAACTTTAGAGAATTATTTTGTTAATAATAAAACTTTCAGAATCAGGGGGCTGAGGCTGAAGGGCAGCCTGGGATGTGTCAGGAGCAGTGAGACAGAATCACTTGGCAGCTCTGCTGAAGGACTGCCCACGAGCAGAGTGAAACATGCAGGACTTCAATTTGCGACTTCCATTGATGGGATTCCTACATCTCCTAAATGCTCTTTCTTCTCCCAATTTTTCCCATTACATGCAAGAAGTTATTTCATGCTATGAAATCCAAAATCACTTCTTTGAGAGCTATTTTTACATGGGAAAAAGTCATAATGTATAATTTTTCATGCAAAAGCCCACCGGCTAAAACGTCTGCAGATGGAAAACACAACAGCAAGTGGCACTAGTGGAGTGCTTCCCTGCTATTTTACAGTTTTTAAAGTCAGTCTGAAGCAGAGTTTGCCAATTCCTGCAGTGCCAGAGGTGCTGATCCAGGACAGCAGCAGCGTGCACAGGGACTCCCCAAGAGATGCCCAAAAACTTTCCCCAGTCAGGACTTCAAAGCAAGCACTCCTTGGGATTTCCACTGCCATCTCCTATGGCTTCTAAGTACAGAATACTTAACTTAAAAAAGAAATTTGGATGAGGATATTAAAAAGAAATTAAAAAAAATATTTTACTAGTGCTCAAAAGTAATTGAATGAAATTATCCCAAAATATGGATGAAAGCTAACAGTGTTGCATACACAGTGACTCCCACCCAGCAATCCTTTGGGTTCTATTTTTGAAAATGCTATTCCTGAGCCTTCTTTTTTTTTTTTTTTAATGAATAATTGCAATCAGAATAGCGGGGGAAAAATGGAGGAAGCATCATGCTACCTTTCTGCACTAACTTAACAATCTTCTGTGGAGTTTGGAAGATCTTAATGAAAATTTTGAAAGGAATACATGGTAATGAAGTATAAAAATATCACAGTTCTAATACCAAATAGATGCTTTACCTATTAGGGAGGGATATGAGAGACCAAAGTAGAAATAATTAGAAAAGCGTAGTTACTCCCAATATTTTAAATTTTACAACAAAACCTTGAATATTGAAATGCAGTATGACTATTTTCTCTTTCAATTTCTATATTCATTACATTTTTATACATCAATTATAATTTTCAGTTACACATTGATTTTAAACATAGTCCAAAATCTATAATTGCAGTAAATTTACATAAATTGACTTCATAATGAATACCTGAAATATTTCAAACCTATCTAGGTTTTGGAAGAAGGTTAACACATGATGATTCCAAACAGCACACTGTCATTTTTTTTCTGTAGACCCAGCGAATTAACAAAATAATTCCTGTTTAAACATGCTCTGTTGGACGTTCTAGGAGTTTGCCAGCTCAGTGAGGTTCTTTGACAGCTTCCCAAGTTGTGTTTCATTCTCTTCCTGACAAAACAATAGCAGTAGGAATAAACAATTCTAGCCAACATAACCCCCCTAAGCATTTAAAGTGAGGGATTTGTTTTTCTGAACATGTAGGAGTTTATGGGGAAGTTCTCTGGACATGCATATTGTTTAAAGAAAAATCCTATAGAAAAAAATCCTATAGAAATCCTATTGAAAAATCCCATTACATCCCTAAGAATGCAATAACTACGGATGGGGCTCAGAGGGCTGGTTTGCTGCCAAGCCTTGGCATACCCAGCATAGTGAGATGTTCAGCTGTAGATTTCTTGAGATCCCTTTGATAATAACAACCATGGGAAAGGGGACCAAGGGATCCTCCCTGTACAGACAGGAAGGTGACTGAGCAAGCTCTGCAATGTACAGAAAGCTAACCCTGGGATTTTGGGTATAAGCACAAGAAGGACAAGACAAAAATCATCTCACCTGGGCAGCAGTGGTTAGTCCGTACCCAATGCGGAGAGGAGATGTCCTGTGAGGCAAAGAGCTAAAAAATGTGTTAGAAATCAAGATACCGTGGCTGTCCCTGTTCTTCAGAGAGGCCAAGGGCAGATGTGCTGGGCCTGTGGTTCCTGCACAGCACGTGGGTGATGGAAGCTTGCAGAGCTGATTCCTGAGGAGTGTAAAATGTGCCTTCACCAGCACCCCCACAAGCCGTGTGTGCTGATGAGAAACTCCTGAAATACAAATACATGTACAAAACCCTCCCTGTGTGTATCCCAACAGGCTTCTTGTGCTTTCTTTGCAGGGACACTCTGATAGTCACGTGCACCAACAGTGCCACAAGCATATTTGCAGGCTTTGTCATCTTCTCAGTCATTGGCTTCATGGCAAACGAGCTCAAAGTGAATATTGAAGCTGTGGCAGACCAAGGTAGGGCTCACTGGCATTTCTTTACTCAGACAGGCACCCCGTGGCACTTCCAGCTCTGTTGTTAATGATCACAGATATTTGATATATGATCACTCCAGTGTCATTGGTATTGGAGGTGGGAATGATGGCTCCAAACTGTTGTGGATTGCTAAACCACGTGTAGGCATTTCTGCACAGGAGAAGGCAGCCTGGAAGTCAAGATTTTAATTAAAGCCTCTAAATCACTTGTTTGGTAAGAGAAGGAAGGAAGCTGAGACTCATTTTAAGCCTTTGTGTAAATGACTGATGGAGGGTGGGGTGGGATGGTTATTGGCCTTCTCATTGGTCTCTGCTGCTGCTTGTCAAATCCTCTCCAAGGTAAAAGTTACCTCTGGTGGCTGGAATTTTGGGTGGGAGAAATCTGGCACGAGGGGTGGACTGTGCTTCTGAACTGTGGGGAGCAAGGAGATGCCTCCACAGAGAAGTCAAACATTTCTGAAGGGCTGATTGGAACATCTCGGTTAGTGAAGAGAGGTGGTCACCAGTGGGGATCTGAGAGTCTGAATTGGTAGAGCTGAGCACCACCATGCCAACTAAACACTGCTCTGAGGGCCAGTCATTGCTAGAGCAGCTCCAGGGATGAAGCACAATCTCCCTTCCAGTTTTCAAAACCTTGAATGAAAATGTTAATGGAAATCCAAAGGGTTTTAAACTTTTTTCCTTTTTTTTCTCTCCTAAATTATTAATCTGAAAAACATAGTATGTTTTTTTTTCATTTAGAGTTTTCTTTTCAGGAAAAACTCCTTTATCTGATGAACAAATAAAACATGGAGGGAAAGACAGGACAACCTCTTTTTGTTCTAGTCTCTGATTAAGAACCTAGTGTAGTTGAAAAATATTATACCTTAAAATGAAACTTCAAGGTAATTTTACTTTTTAAGGCATATAAAGTACTTGGAGTTTTCCTGGCTTTAATGCACTTTTATAAAGAGTTCATACCCACCAAATCTCGGAAGATGGAAGGGATGGGAGCTTGCCTCCCTGTGACTATTTCCTGTGGTTGGATGCCAGCAGGTGTGAGGGGCTGACCTGGAGACATGCTCATATTCCATAATTTAACTTTTCCTAAAGGTGTGATTAATGGGAACTCATTATTCTGAGACTTAATTAACTTCTAGATGCAGGCAGTGAGTTTAAACGGAGCCCTTACCTCCAACAGCCAAGAAGAAATCTTTAATTAAGAGATGAGGAGGGGAGCCCGATCTCTTGGCACGAGGCATTTGGCTCATGGCATTTGTATGCCACAGGAAACATCCCAGAGAGCTTGGAGGGGCATCCCTGAGCTGGCATCAATGGAGAGGAGCTGCCACCTGCTGTAAGGCTGCCACCACAGCCCTGCAGCCCGGCTCCCAGGCACAGCTAAGCACTAACAGAAATACTTTTTCTTTATGGTCAATAGAAATTAAAGCCCTATATATAAATATAGAAAAAAGATCTAAGCACTTACAAAAAATACAAAAATTTTTCTTTATGAACAATAGAAATATAGAAATTAAAGCCCTATATATATATATACATATATATATATATAAAGATCTAAGCACTTACAAAAATACTTTTTATTTATGAACAATAGAAATTAAAGCCCAATATATATATTAAAAAAAATCTAAGCACTTACAAAAAGAGTTTTTCTTTATGATCAATGGAAATTAAAGCCCTATATATATATGTATATATATATAAAAAGATCTAAGCACTTCCAAAAATACTTTTTCTTTATGATCTATAGCAATTAAAACCCTATATATATATATATATGTATGTATATGAAACAAAACAAAAACCCCAAAACCAAACAAACAAATGGATGGAAAATTCCTGATTTAGGTTTAAAAGATTCCATCTCCTTATTTCTTGTGCCCTGCATTATTTTGGGTTTTCTTGTGAATTTTTTTAGAATCACAGTAATTGTTACCTTCTGGCTGCTGTCAGGTCTCTGGGCATGTTTTATATTCTCTCTTCATTTAACAGCGTGGCAATGAGTTGAAGAAGAGTATTTGCATTTCCATTCATGTTGCAGCACTGAGGTGTGGATGTTTGCCATGGGTTGCTGGTTGGCAGGGAAGTGGCAGGAGTTTGATCACAGAAACATTCCTGCAGTGTGCAGTTTTTGCTATTTTTTAAAACTTTTGGATCAGTGTGTTTGTATACTGGTTGAATATGCATTCTGCTTGGAAAGCTGGACTAAGTAAGTGATTTGAAATTTACAGTGTAAATAGAAATTAATCAGGTAATGCTGAACTCTGTAATGTTTGAGCCTTTTTGTAAATAGGAAAGATTGAATCTGATAATCTTTATTTTTCTTATTTCTAGGTCCTGGGATTGCTTTTGTGGTTTATCCAGAAGCCTTAACTAGGCTGCCCCTCTCTCCCTTCTGGGCTATAATATTCTTTTTGATGCTTCTAACTCTTGGATTAGACACCATGGTAAACTACTTTTGTGTCCCATTCTTTCCCTTTTGATTTCCTATTTATTTGTTTGGAGGACCGTGCAGTTGATTGCTATTTCCCATGTGTGTGGTGGTGTTCACAGGGGTTCTCAGACTGGGGAAGAGACCAGGAACTGACTCCATGTTTCACAAGGCTGATTTATTATTTTATGATAGATATTACATTAAA
Organism: Chlorospingus semifuscus; assembly: GCA_035048045.1. NCBI lineage: Eukaryota > Metazoa > Chordata > Aves > Passeriformes > Passerellidae > Chlorospingus > Chlorospingus semifuscus. Next base: position 3,546,964 of record JAWWMS010000279.1, read on the forward strand.
ACTATACTAAAAGAATAGAAGAAAGGAGTTCATCAGAAGGCTAGCTAAGAATAGAAAGAGAATGATAACAAAGGCTTGTGTCTCAGACAGAGAGTCCAAGCCAGCTGACTGTGATTGGCCATTAATTAGAAATAACTCTATAAGACCAATCCCAGATGCACCTGTTGCATTCCACAGCAGCAGATAACCACTGTTTACATTTTGTTCCTGAGGCCTCTCAGCTCCTCAAGAGGAAAAATCCTAAAGAAAGGATTTTTCATGAAAAGATGTGTGTGACACTCATGGGGTGTTCACTCATTACGTGCCCTCAGCCTGTGCCCTCTCCTGCCTCGTGTGTGGCACCGAGGTGCCCAGGGCTGTGCCAGGAAGGGGCTGAGGCAGGAGGGACCCAGCAGCAGCAGCAGCAGCTCAGCAGCCTGGGACAGCAGCTGGATTGTCTGGGACTGCAGCAGGATGCACTTGGCGCTCCCCATTTCGCTGCATTCCTCAGATTAAACTGTTTGTAAATCAAAATCACGCTCTGGCTCCGGCCAGGGGCAGCCAAAGGCAGCCAGGAATCCCCCCTCAAAGTTAGGGAAAACAGCTTCCATGTTTTTTAGGACAGCCTTTCAGACACGAGGCCAAAGCTTTGCTAAAAGAGGCACCTTCAGCTCCCCAGTCATGCAGGAGTGGGGGGAGCAGGCCTGGAAAAGAGAATTTTGGGGGAAACTGCCTGTCTACAGCTCTTCAATAACCAGAAACCTGCTGGATGTTTGTAACCTGTAACCTGAACCCCAAAACTTTGGGTTTCCCACGGAGGTGATGCTCTGGATGCCCTCAGGCTGTCCCAGGGCAGCATCACCAGGGTCCCTGAGGCACTGCCAGGGCCTGGATTATTGTGGCCACCTGGGTTTGGTGGCCCTGCCTGAAGCTCAACACACAGCATGCCAAACCAGCAATCCCAGTGTCCCAAAATGCTGCAAAACTGGATTTGAGCACAGAGCTGAGCCTCAGAGGGGCCAATCCTGGCATTGGTGGGCAAGGACATCACCCTGCACCCTCCAGCCTTTTCTGCCTGGTCCCTCCTGAGCCTGCACGAGCCAGGCTGGCACAGGAATGCCCCATCCCATGGGAGAGCCTAAATGTGATCCCCAGGGCTTGCCAAAATGGGAATAACCCCCAAAACCAATGGTGACCCCCCAGGAGCAGCACAGTGAGGAGTGGGGACAGCGGAGGTGACGCTGCTCACCAGGAGGAGGGTGCCCCAATCCCCCCCAGCCTTGGGGGGCTGGGCTGGGGAGGGGAGGGGGCCGTGCAGGGCTGTGCTGTGACTCAGGCGTGCAGAATGTCTGTGGGCAGCCGGCCCAGCTCACAGATGCTGCGCGAGGGCTGGGCCGCGGGAACCGGGAGCTCTGCTCTCCTTGCTGAGCTCTGCTCTCCTTGCTGGGTTCTGCTCCTGCTCTGCCTGTAAGCTCTGCTCTCCCTGTGAGCTCTGCTCCCCTCACTGAGCTCTGCTCCCCTCACTGAGCTCTGCTCTCACTGAGCTCTGCTCTCCCTGTGAGCTCTGCTCCCCTCACTGAGCTCTGCTCCCCTCACTGAGCTCTGCTCCCCTCACTGAGCTCTGCTCTCACTGAGCTCTGCTCCCCTCACTGAGCTCTGCTCCCCTCACTGAGCTCTGCTCTCCCTGTGAGCTCTGCTCTCCTCACGGAGCTCTGCTCTCCCCTCACTGAGCTCTGCTCTCCCTGTGAGCTCTGCTCTCACTGAGCTCTGCTCTCCTCACTGAGCTCTGCTCTCCCTGTGAGCTCTGCTCTCCTCACTGAGCTCTGCTCTCCTCACTGAGCTCTGCTCTCCTCACTGAGCTCTGCTCTCCTCCTGCAGTGCCTGCATTTCCCATCCTCTCCCCTTCCCTGCCTGCTCCCTGGAGGGGCAACCCCATTCCCAGCCTCCCTCATCCCCCTGGGGACCCTCCATCCAGTTTACACCCCTTGGAAGGGACCTGGGAAGCTTCCATCCACTTTCTGCCTCTTGGAAAGGGACTGGGGAGCTTCCATCCACCTTACACCCCTTGGAAGCTCCCCAGTCCTCTTCCATCCACTTTCTGCCCATTGGAAGGGGAGCTTCCATCACTTTCCACCCCATGGAAGGGGACTGGGGAGCTTCTATCCACTTTACAACCCTTGCAAAGGGACTGGGGAGCTTCCATCACTTTACACCCCTTGGAAGGGGAGCTTCTGTCCACTCTACACCCCTTGGAAAGGGACTGGGGAGCTTCCATCCAGCTTACACCCTTTGAAAAGGAACTGGGGAGCTTTCATCCACTTTCCACCCCTTGGAAACGGAGCTTCCATCCAATTTCTGCCCCTTGAAAAGGGACTGGGGAGCTTCCATCCATTTGGGGTTTTGGGGGATGCTCCTTTCCCAGGCAGGCTCATCCCCCTTCCCACCACACCCCCCCAGAGAACCCCAACCCTTCCCAAGCAGCTCCAGCTACTCCAGGAGCCACCCCGGGTGCTGCCCTTCCCTTCCACCTCTCCAGATGACTCAGCCTCGGTTCAGGCTTTGATGTGGGGAGGAACAAAGCGAGGAGGAGCGGGGTTCCCACCTCTGCCCTGCTTTGTGATGAGTCCCGAGGGCAACACTCACATGTCACAGCTTCGGGAGCACCGCAGAGCTCGGCCCGGGGGCTTTTTGTCAGCACTGCCGGGGATTTGTCACCTTCCAGAGCTTTCAGGGGTTTGTCACCTTCCAGGGCTTTCAGGGGTTTGTCACCTTCCAGGGCTTTCAGGGGTTTGTCACCTTCCAGAGCTTTCGGGGCTTTGTCACCTTCCAGGGCTTTCTCCTTTGGGGGTTTGTCACCTTCCAGGGGTTTCTCCTTCTTCAGGGGTTTGTCACCTTCCAGGGCTTTCTCCTTCTTCAGGGATTTGTCACCTTCCAGGGTTTTCTCCTTCTTTGGAACCGCAGGACGGGACCGGGGACCCCTCGGGGCAGGGAGGGAGGGCTCAGGCACCTCTGCAAGAGAAACTGGGTTAGAGCTGAAAACAGGGTTAGAGCTGAGCCCTGGGTCAGCCAAACTCCCAGCCCGGCCCCAGACACTGCCCATGGCTCAGGGCAGGAGGTTTGGGGTCTCCTGTGTCACACAGCACACAAGGATGCCACCCAAGGGATGTCACCAAAGAGATGAACCCAAAGGATGAACCCAAGGGATGAGACCAAGGGATGAACCCAAAGGATGAACCCGAAGGATGAACCAAAGGATGAACCCAAGGGACGAACCCCAGGGATGAACCCAGGTATGAACCCAAGGGATGAATCCAAGGGATGTCACCAAGGGAGGAACTCAAGGGATGAACCCAAGGGATGAATCCAAGGGATGAACCCAAGGATGAACCCAAGGGATGAACCCAAGAGATGAGACCAAGGGATGAACCCAAGGGATGTCACCAAGGGATGAACCCAGGGATGAACCCAAGGGATGAATCCAAGGGATGTCACCAAGGGATGAACCCAGGGATGAACCCAAGGGATGAATCCAAGGGATGAACCCAGGGATGAACCCAAGGGATGAACCCAAGGGATGTCACCGAGGGATGAACCCAGGGATGAACCCAAGGGATGAATCCAAGGGATGAACCCAAGGGATGAATCTGAGGGATGTCACCAAGGGATGAACCCGAGGTATGAAACCCAAGGGATGAACCCAAGGGATGAACCCAAGAGATGCCACCCCAGGGATGCACCACGCGGGGTTTGGGCAGCCCAGGACGGGCACTGGGGCTGCACCACCCCCCAGCTGCTCCCCCCGCTGCAGCACCATCCCAAAACGCCTCCCCGAGCTCTCACATTCCTTCTCCAGAAAGCCAAGGGATCTGGTTACACTCAGCAGCCAGCGCTGGGTTTTTCATCCCCCTTCCCATGAAAGAGCCACTGTCTGCCCTGCCGGGGCTGGCTGCCTCCTCCCTCATCCTCCTGCACTCTGGGGCAGCACCAACCCCTGCAGGAGCCCTCAGGAGGGGGGCAGCAAAATCCTGCAAGGAGCTGAGTTATCCCCATGGGAGAAATCCCTGTGCCAAACACCCCCTGGCAGAAAGGCAGGAGGGAGCAGGACCACCTTTAGTGCTGCTGAATTCCCATGGGGAATTTGGGGTGCCAGGGGTGCCCAGGGCTGTGCCACACTGCCCCAGCCCCCCCAGCCCTGTGCCCATCCCCCAGAATAGCAAAGTCTTGCACAACAGGGGCTGGAACACACTTTATATAAAACTAAATTATAGGCTGGGCAGAGGGAGGCAGAGCTCAGAGCCATAATTGCCCTGGCTGGAACAGGAGCCCTGCAGGCAGCCAGGGAGGGCAGGGGAGGGGGGAAACAGGCCTGGGATGGTTCATTATCCTCCCTAAAACCAGGCTCCCACACACCAGAGCCAAGGGGGAAAGGAGGGCAATTAGGGATAATTAAATATCAATGGTATTAAAAGGAGAAAATGAGGGAAGTTGGGGGGTTCCAGCTGCACCCCGGGATCAGCAGGAGCCTGGAAATGCTGCAGCCAGTCTGAAGTGATGCTGCTCTGCTCCACAACACCCTCCAAAGTCAGCCACGTGCCTCAGTTTCCCCTCTCTGCCTTCCCCAGGGTGCAGATCCAGCCTGGAGCTCCTGAGACAGGGGTTTTTTTTTTTTGGGAATTAAAACTCATCCCAGCACAGAGCCCTGCTCACACAGAGCTCTCACAGGTGAGGAGATTTTGGGGCTCAACCAAGGGAAACCCAGCAGCTCCTGCTGAATCTTGCACGACAGCACTGGCTCCAAATCCCACTGGAGCGTGAGCCCCAGATGGGAGAAAAGCCATTGCCATGGCTCTGCAAAGCCCAGAGCAGAATGGAGAGGTGAGGAGGGCAGGCTGTCACCTCCCCAGGGCTGTGGGGGTGAGTGACATCCACACTTTGCTGCCCCCACAGCCTCTGGCACGGCCCAGCCCTGATCCAAAGGCAGAGGTGGAATCCTGATGGATGAGGGTGGGAAATGGATCATGAGGAAATGGATCATGTGGGAAATGGATCAGTGGATCATGAGTGTGGGAAATGGATCATGAGGAAATGGATCATGTGGGAAATGGATCAGTGGATCATGAGTGTGGGAAATGGATCATGA
>JAWWMS010000279.1:3610902-3638539 GCA_035048045.1 Chlorospingus semifuscus
GAACAAAATGCAAACAATGGTTATCTGCTGCTGTGGAATGCAACAGGTGCATCTGTGATTGGGCTCATGTGGTTGTTGCTAATTAATGGCCAATCACAGTCAGCTGGCTCGGACTCTCTGTCCAAGACACAAACCTTTGTTATCATTCCTTCTTTTTCTATTCTGAGCTAGCCTTCTGATGAAATCCTTTCTTCTATTATTTTAGTATAGTTTTAATGCAATATATATCACAAAATAATAAATCAGGCCTTCTGAAACATGGAGTCAGATCCTCGTCTCTCCCCTCATCCTGGGACCCCTGTGAGCACAGTCACAGAGTACCCTTTCATTTCTGTTTCTGAAAATACTCTACCCACTGCTGGGAACCCCTGAAGTCAGAGGAGGGACAGCCTAAGGCAAACAGAGAGATTGGGTTTGAGGAGAGCACTTGAGGGTGTGCACAGGTGAGATTTTGTGGGTAGGCCTCATCTCTCTTCACCAACCTGTGTGCCAAGATGTACTCCCAGCAGGTTAATCCTGCCTAAAAAAAGATCTTCCCCCATCCCAGTGTCTCCCCTGGCATCACAGAGCTGACAGGGCACCCTAAATTGGAGAGGATTCTCTGCAGAAATTGCAAATGCCCACAGCAGGGGCGTGGATGAGCGGCCAGGCAGAGCTGCTTTTGGGGCAGCTCCAGTTTTGCAGAAACAGAGGGAGTGAGGAACAAAATGCTGTGATTTAGAGAGCACAGCACCTCACAGCTGTGTGTGCTGCATTATCTCACTTTAATAACTAGATAGGCCTCATTTAATGAAAATCTGACCTTTCAGGGTTGCTCTTTGGGAAGGCCTCAGCGGTCAGTGTAGCAAGGATGTCATCCTTGCTCAGAAAGGGGGAAAAGTTGTTTCTTTGGGACAGATAAAATTATAATATTCTCAATTATATTAGTCAGGCAGCACCTTGTCCTTTCCTACCTTTCCTTCCACACTTCCCTCTGCTCCACCACCTCACAGCTCAGCCCTTCCAGAACTGAATTTCCAGGCAGAATTTTTCAGCCCCTAGTAAAGCTGATGTGAGTTATATCATTCCACTCAGTATAATCACACTAATTAAAGCTTCCTTACAGGTGCAAATTAAATATTATTTTAGGATTAAATACTAATTTATGCTACTTTCAGAGCTAATTCCTATTCCAGGGAACTAGGTCAAGGGTTTTGGGAGCAGATGCTTGATCAAACCATGATTGTTTCCATTCAGGGGTCATGCAAGACACATATAGGACTACAGTTCATCTGAATTATCTACAAAGCTACCTGGATAAATGGCCATTTCCAAATGTGTGCTTTGTTCCAAAATTCAGCATATTTTCTTGCCTTTATCTTTATAGAGGGGAAAATACAGGTTTCAATAAAAATAAGAAATGTATTATGCATCAATTTATCAAATTTTATATCAATATGGAACTTATGTGCATGGAAAAGGAGCTCAGAGGAGCAAAATTAGCTACATAATCATGTTCATTTCCAAGAACTTCAGAAACCATGTTCCAGAATGGGTTCTAAATTAAGACACCCCATTCTTCAGGAAAGGCTTATGTTTTGCCACCAGGAGAGCAACAGACCAATTTGGCCAAAACTTCTGGTAGCAGTGAAAATGAACAATTGAAAGTCCAGTCCTACGGAGAGAATTCTTCCCTAATTGATGTGGTGGCCTGGGTTAAAGAGAAATCTTGGTCAGGACCTTTCTGAAATTCATGTATGCCCACAGAAATGTTTCAAGAATTAGCCATATAATTATGAAATAATGGAGATCATTTAAGAGGTCCAGCTCAATCACTTTTTTTTTCTCTTGTGATAAAATGTGTTATGGGCTGATAAAGATTTGAATATTATCATGTTGAAGCCAAAGTGCTCAGAGAATGTCCTATTGTCTTTACCTTGAGAAAAAAAAGGCAGCTTCCTTTTCTCTCTGCCTTGTAATTACTGCAGAATCTGGTAAATTCTGCTGGCTGGGCAAGTTGAGTGATTTTTTTTTTTTTTTTGAAAGAGCTTAGGAACAAGTAACAGCTACAAAAATAAACAGTGCATTTATTTTGGGACCTTTTTTACTCTCGGCGCAGCTGTGCATTCTTGGGTGATTTATCATCAGCACCAGGCTTATGAGTTTCACTGAAGACACTCAAATTTGCAAGAAAGCAAAACAATTGTGTTATGACAGCAACAGAAACAGGTTTTGGTTAAACACTCCTGAATTTCCATGGCTATATTTTGTTTCTAATTCTGCCTTTTCTGCATCGATTATTTATGTCTCAAAGGCATTTTTTGTCTTCAAAAAAGGACGCTTGAAAAGTTGTAGGTTTTGGCCAAGCTGTGGCCAGGGGTGGTGTTGAGGAGCTGATATCTGAGGTGCCTGGTAGTCTTTGGCAGGAGCAGGTTTGTGTCATTCAGGGTCACAAAGGAGATCTCCTGACATCCTCCTCAACCTAAATCTCACTGCAAGAGAACCTGCCACTCCTTTTAACTTTTCTCTCTCTGGAAATATCGCTTATTACCTGACTTTTTTTGCATTGCAACTGAGCACAAATACCTTTTCTGAGTGGTAGACCCACTGAGAAAAGCATAAAGACAAAAGTTACAGGAACTTTACTTTTCCAGCGTAACTCAATAAAATAAATAAAGGTCCTATTCATTAATCTTTCTCTTCATCTGAAATATTTCTACTATATAAAATAAGCACTATATAAACAACCTGCATGCAATACAACATAACATGTATAATCCTATGGATTTAAATAGATTTTATTCAATAGGGAAAGGTACAATCGACAGCACTTTTTCAATCTCTGAGGCAACGTATGCAACAAAAAACACGTAGGCAAGACCCACAAGTTGTTCCACAAAAAAAAATATTTATTTATGCCTTGCAAGATTTTTTTATCATCCCTTTCTTTAGGTGGTTAATTGAAGAATCATGTTTCTCTCCTTTGACCAGTTTGGTGTGCACGATTAAGATCCTCAAGGGGACAGGAGGTCATCAGGCTTTGATGTCAAAATATCCACAGCATTTGTGTTCCTGAGCTGGAAATAGCTGTGTCTCCATCCACAGAATTGTTCTTTCTCCCTCAAAAAACAAGAACAAAACGAAAAAAACAAAATACACCCTCCTTCCTTTCTCTTTTTGGACTTGCTAAATAGGGCTCATTTCCTGACACCATTATTCATCCCAATATCTCAGCCTCTGAGAGGTGAGCTTGATTTTTCTCACAGCCATTTCACTGGGGCAGCATCCTCATCCCGGTGAAATTACTCATGGAATTCCAACTACCATTACCTGAGCCCTCTTCAGTCATGGGCCAGGTAAACTTGGAACAGCTCAACTTCTCTTCTTGCTATCAAATTTTCTGCTTCATGCAAGAAGACACCAAGTTTTTCTGGCCAGAGTTTAGGGCTGACAAATTTTCTTGAGCATTATTCTTCATATAATCCATAGTTAATAAATGTGACTTTTCCTCTAGCATGTCTTTGAGGAAGAATAATTTCCAGTGGTGAAATTACCAAGAAAATAACATCACCAAAACAAACCCCACAGTTAATTCTAAAGAGAAATAACTCCAGAGATAATTTTGGATAGCCACTGGATAAATGTCTTCAGCCTGAATCAGCCAAGAGAAAGCCACCATAAGTGAAAATAACTGCAAGGAAAAAAATTATTTTTCCCAAGCAATACTAACAAGCATTACCCTGTTTTCTTCATTTTTCATGTTTAGAAATTGTCGTAAAAGCTCCTAGTATTTCATGGCTGCATATTTAAGACATAACCTCAAGTCTACTTTATCAGGTACTCAAAAAACACCCCCAAAATTATTGAAATAAAAATTAGAGCAACAACATGCAAAAACAGGGATTGAATCTATGAAAATGACCTGTCCTTTTGACATTGCAGATGTACCTGAAAATGGTTGGAGTAGTTATTTCAGTTTTCCTGTCTAGTGGTTTTAGTTTATTTATGAAGTTTTGCTGAGAAAGAAATCCAAGTGGCATTTTGCTAATCTGAAACTTGGAGAGGAAAATAGAGGGGAATTTGGGGCTGGCTACCAGTGCTCTATGCACCTTTTCCCTTGCTGCTTGATTCCACAGGGAAGAGCAGAAACCTCAATTAGCACATAGCAAAAGGACTTTATGGACCAGAATTAGGCTGATTGCCTAATTATGGATGCTGCCACTGGTCAGGTTTGAGATTTCCTTGCTCGTGTTTGTTCTTGGCTGCTCATCTCAATATTCAAGGTACTAATTCACTGGGAGAAGGTGATTATCCCAAATGGAAAACGCCTGTGCCCACTAACTAAGACAATGCAACTCACTCTTACTTCTGTCTCCTTGCAATATAACTGAGGCTCTAAGGAAGCTGATTTGATAAAAATAACCTGTGAAAGATCCAGAGCTACTGCAGAACTCCTGGGAGAGAGGATTATTCAGTGCATTCATTCTCAGAAGGACTTTGCCCTTTTTTTAAAATGAATAATTAAATTTAATCCTGATTTTAGATTCTGTGTTGCATTTAGACTGCTGCTGTGATTTTTTGTGTTTGGTTTTGTTGTTTTTTTGTTTTTTTTTTTCCTTTTCTGTCTACCAGATCCATGGATTGGGAAGTTTCTAAACCTGTTTACCATTCCCACCAGACTCAGTGCTAAGGGGGTTTAGTTCAGGACGTTCCACATAAAAACAAAAAGAACCCTAATTTCAAAAGGAAAATGGCACCAACACTGAATATCTGAGATACTGGAGATATTTTCAGTACTTGTAGCATTTCAAGAAAATTCCTGCTGTTTTAGATAATTCTGTGATTTCATGCCTTTGAAGTGCCTCACACACAGACGAATCCAGAAACTAAAAATTCTGAATCAGAGGGGAAGGCAAAGAGAGAAAGAACACATACAAGTGGAACAATCCCAAAAAGGAGGCTTTTCCACAGGAAATATCTTCATTTCTAAGTATTAGCATTTTGGCAAAAAATTATGTCTTGTAAATTGCCAAGGTTAGAAACTAAAAAGGAAGAGCAACAAGCTCAAAACAATTGAAACTTTTCCTTTGGGGCTGAAAAAAGGCCAGGACTATTTTTTCACCGCTAATTTAAATTGGAGGGAGTTTCCCTTAAGGATTTATGTTTAGTTAAACTCTAATTTTTCCATCAGCAGCGGAAGTTTTAAATTAAGTTCCCTGCTATTCATTGGCACTGAGGTTCCTCTCTCCCCATTCACTGACTTTCAGATGGGCGCTCTGGCACTGTTTGGTCGCAAAAAACCCAAAGTTTTGGGACAGGCAGGTATTTTAATGAGCATAATGTGGCTTCATTCAATGTTTCACAGTGTTGATAAACACTGTGGTCTTTCCTCATTCCTCTGGAAAAAAAAAAATTGTTGCAAAATAAATATTTATTTATTTTACAGAAAAAGCTGAGCAATTTTCTAAAGAGTTGTGATGTGCGCCCTCCCATCAGAAGTAACTGAGATGAATTTCTGAAATGGAAATTTGAAGGCACGCTCTTCTTATTAAATCTATACATTGCTCAAGAGAAAATAGCTGCCAACAAGATAATTGGGGCATTGTGTTCAGCAAAAGTCATTTTTCCCTGGGGCAGCACTTGCTAAAAAAATGCAAACAGCAGGGTAGAAGAGGGTCTGCATACATGGAAATGGTATTTTGAATAGCTGAAGAGCAGATTTGAAAGCCGCAGCTCAATTCCTACTGTATTTCACAGCACATAAACAGAGAATACACCTGTCTCATTACCAAAATTCAAAAGTTTGCTGAATATCACCTCCTCTATTTCAAAAAGAAATAGAAGAGGTGATACTTTCATCTACATTGAAAGTAGATGATGAAATGACTAATTGAAGGGTGGAAGATATCAAATGCAAGACATAGAGGTGCCATAATTGTGTTTAATTTGTCTTCACAGGGAAAAACAAAACAAAACAAAAAAAAACAAAACAAAACATAAAAATCAAAAAAAAACCAAACAAACAAAAAAAACCCCAACAAAACGAAAAGAAACCCAAAAAGCAAAACCAACACCAAGAAAATATGTGCAATTCACAAAGTATGCATTTTAAAAATAGAACAGTGAACAAAAAATTCTGTCTTTCAGGGAGGTTACACAGTGAGTTCTTGACTAATGGAGATGAATAAGATCTTTATTTTTGTGATCTGACTACCCACCCTTGCTCTCTGCAGACTTTTTCTCCCTTCTCAGAGCAGCTTTTTGACCATGTGAGATGAGGTTTTGGAGCAGTCAGACTGCCCATAAGGAATCCCATGGTGTTTAGTGTTTTCTCCCTTAATTTGCAGAGGGAAAAAAAAAATAAAGATAATTTTGCTTATTTCTCTCATCCAGCCTTGACAAAAGTCTGGTGGAAGGGAAGAGGGAGAATCGAAGCAGATCCATCAGGCTGGAGGACACAGAGATGTGAGAATGGAAGGATGCGAGCACAATCGCTCAAAGACACCTGGAGCAGAAAAGAGAGGAAAGCAAAACATTTTGGGGCAAAAATCCTGGGCCATGACTTGGGCAGGGACCCAGGTGTGCTCAGGCAGCTCAGGTCTCACAGAGGAGTGTCCTGGAGCTGCTGAAGTGGAGCTGAAAAGGGATTGCAACACCTTCCTCAACAAAGGCACAGCCGCGTCAGGTACAGGGGCTGAAGCGTTGTGCAACAGCAAAAGCAAAACTCAGATTTGGGCACTGACAGAATAAATAGAATCTCTGCCCCACAGCACACAGTGGTCCTGAGTGCTGCAGGCTGCAGATTGGAAGAGCAAAAAATGTATTAAAAATGTATTAAAAGAGAGGATAAAAATAATGAGCACCTTATTCTCTCTGTTTGAAAGGTTACAGAGAATTTAGGGGCTGTTGTACCCACAGAAATTACCTGTGAAGCCCTGTAAAGAAGTTATAGCAATAATGTTCAGTCATCATTACTTTTTCACACAGAGGAGAAAAAGCAAAATTCAGCATTCCTGGCTATATAAAAACGCAAGAAATTCCTCTCTGAAGGGAATCTTATGCCACTCATGTTAACAGAGCTGCATGGGGAGTGCTCCACTGTGACTAACCACTCATAATGACAGAATTTAGGATTCAATACCAAAGTGAATGGGTTAACCTGTCACCTGTGGGTGGTGATTTCCAATAATTGCACAGCCCTGATGCTTTTCTGTACTTCCCCACCTGCTCTGGAGGCAGGACCAAACTTTGCCAGGACACTCTGATGTAAGAATTTGAGGGAGAAATTATCTCGTTCTGCAGAGAGAGAAAATTTCTCACTTGATGCTCAGTACAGAGAGACTCATTGCCCTGGGGAAAAAAAAGTGGACACAGCTGGTAAGGATGGATAGTTTTTATCTCTGAGTGAATTATACAAGTTTGGATTTCAACCCATGTGTCTGAGTCCATGAGTTTTTACTTTGATGGTGTTTTAATGATGCTGTGGAGTGGATAAGAAGATTGTGAAGCAGGAGTGAAAAGGAGCAGCCTTGTCTTTGGTTCTGAATTTGTATTTTTCTCCGAATAATTGCTTAATTCATTTGTATTTTCTCCTCCCCCTGTCAGAAGAATTGCAGCATGATGAATGGTGCTGTGTAGCAGGAGGGGCTGTAGATGTCACAGCATCAGCCTGTGAAAGCTGTGTTTTGTGTGCCATCAGCTTTTCTTCTCTGTGATTAAAAAAAAATATTTACTTTTCTTGACCATGAGCTGCACAATCCATGGAGTTCAGCTGTTCTTAAGCCATTTTACTCATTGGAAAATCCATGTCCTGTTAGTTTACAATCTGTCCTGTGGAGGACTCCAGTGCTGGGGTTTGTAGCTCCGAGGCAGCATTTGCCAATCTGCTGCTGGTCCAAAAACAAGGCATCCTCAAGGAGGTCCCATCAGGTTTATTTCACAACCCCTAAATTTCAGTAGAAATACAAATATTTGATTTTAACCCTGCCCCCTTGTTGTGGTTTCTGTTCACCTGCATTCATTTTTCAGCCTGTTCTTTAGAACAAAATACTGCCCTAAGTCTCCTCACACCTAATCTTTTTGCAGGCTCTTCTTATAATCACTAGGTGTAACTAATTTATTTCCTAGAGGGAAAACACCTAAATTAATTAATAATTTCCCTTTGTTCTATATTTCAGTATAAGCCTAACAGCATTTGCACCTATTCTGCAGATCCCAAGTGAACGGAATATTATTTGTTCAGAACCTACCAGCACAGATGTCTCCACAGAACTCTCAGAAGAGAGTTGAAGTGATGCCCAAAGGGGGAAATCTCAGCAGAATTAGTTTTTTATCTTTCCTATCAGGTTCATGGATCTTCATTCCAATAGTTCCCTTGTGCCAAACCTGGTCTAATGAACAGACTGACCCTTGGAGGCAATTTATGAGCAACATAAAGGCGAAACATTTATTTTTTGTAATAATTTCTGCTGGAAGACAGAAGTTGAACTAAAGCCCTGCTTCCTCTTAAGAAGAGAGAGAAATAATATTTATTTGGAAAAAAAAATAAAAATCAGGATACATTGGCACAATTGTTCTTCTAGAAAACAGAATTATTCCTCACTACCAGGTGTCAGTCCTGTGGTTCCTGTTCAGTTTTCCCTGAGTATTTGTGAAATTTTCTAACCAATAACCAATTTCATGGAATGTGATTGAGTATTGACAATTTGCTAAAATATTTTTAAATTAAAAATTAACCTGAAAACTGCAAACAACTGGGCTTTAATCACCACCTGAAGCAGCATTAAAGGGAAGCAGAGCAAGCCCATGGTTGAATTGAGGGGAATGGAGATGAAGATAAGGGCAGCCTCAGAGAAGTCCACCTCAATTATTGAAATTTCCTTTTCCCTGCTACCCACTGGTGCCCATTTCACATTTCCCAGACCTTGCCTTTCTGCCCGTGCTCAAACCCTGCAGAAATCCCAGGAATGTGACCCAGGCAGGATGAGACCCACACGTGCCTGGAACACTTGCTGATGGTGGAACTTTGGGCTTTACCACCAATTTGACCACGAAAGGCAGCTCATGATGGACTGAAAAATTTGCAGAGTACATTAGATACTGCTCTGCAAAATTTCATTTAATTTAATTTAAATTTAATTTAATTCCAGAATTTAAATCGCAGGCTAATTTTCAGAAATGTCTGTCCCTCTCTTCTTCTCTCCCCTGTCTTTCCTTCCCTGTTGTTAGAGCACCCAAATATCTTTCAAAGGTAAAGATTTTGGTTGTTTGTTTTTTAATTTTTTCCTTGGCATTATGGGACAGATCCAAGATGGCAGAATTGCTGGTGGATTTGCTGACCAGAGACAAATAATCTTTCATTTTCAGAGATAAGGGGAAGCTGGTTCTTGTCTAATGAAAGTGATGAAAGGGACTCTTGGTTTACTACCATTTTTATTTGTATCAATTATTAAAGTCAGGAGTTGGTAAGTATTCCCAATTCAAGACTGAATGATGATAAAATAAAAAATTAGGCAAAACCTCTGCCTGAAGTCTACCTTGAGTAGTGTAAAGAGAGCAAAGACATTCAACTAATTATTTATAAATTTAATCTTGTCATTTGATATAAAATGGAGAGAGAGATCTGTGCCATGTGTCAATAAATTTATGTTCTGATCTGCTTATTTTCAGTTCTTGTGCCCTTTGAGGAAGATTTTGATCTTGAACTGCAGTGAATATCAGGTGGGGTTACTCAGATGATGATAAAAGTGCAGCCTCTGCATTGGAGAACAAATTATAAACTGTGGCTTGGTTCAATGTGCTAAAAAAAGGCAGAGCAGCAGCTTTTTATAAATATGTTCAAGCTGGCCACGCATCAAGAGAGGGGGGAAAATTATCTTAGACTAACACTGGCAGCACATCAGAGAGCTGTAAATTGGTCGTGTGTGAGTTTGGACTGGAATTTTAAGAGGAGTTTTCTAACCACACAAATGGTGGAGATCTGGAAAGGTCTTCAGAAGAGGGCAAGGAATGCAGGAGTGTGTGAGATGCAGCTTGATAAGCAGAACTCTTGGAAGGGGGCTTGAATTTGTGGGGTGAAGTCTTGAGTTTAGAAAGCAGTATAAAGGGAATCTGTGTCACTCTTTATTTATAAAACACTTGTAGCTGCACATTCCTGCAGAAATTTTCTCCTTTTTTTTTTGTTCCCCTCATGTGGTAATTTCCAGTGTTGACTTTTTTCTTTAAGAATGATTATGAGATGGTAAAAATGGTGGTCTATTTATCCACAGACACTATGGAGTATGGTGAACTGTGATGTGTTTATTGTGGGGATTTTAAACGAAAAAATGCAAAATATTACTAAATATTTTATTAGACAAAAAATTCTGCTGAAATAGAATGTAACAGTGCATGATGTAGCAGACTCCGGCCTGAGACAAGTATATTTTTTTATATTCACCATTAATGAAGTAGTTCAGTACTTTTATACACCAGGAACAAAATTACTATTTTATGGAATTATTACTACTATTATTATTATTATTATTATTATTATTGTTGTTGTTGTTGTTGTTGTTGTTGTTGTTGCCATTGTTGCCGTTGTTGTCGTCATCGTTATTATCATTGTTGTCATCATCACCATCACACTCTAGTCATTTTTCCATTTACAAATACTCTTTTAAGGCAACTTTAAGGCAACATCCTGAGTCCAGTGATAAAAATCACATTCTGATTTTAAATTCATGCCATATTTGTACGAGTGAAAGCAATGAACGAGTAAAAATTCACCCAATTTTGTCCCATTCTGTCTTTAAGATGCAGTGGTAGTAGTCCCTCTTTAAACTGTTGCTTTGGTGGTGCAAGGGCACTAATTTTTTTTTTGTGGGTTTTTTTGGGTTTTATTTGTTTTGTTTTGGGGTTTTTTTTTTAGTTTTTCCTGTCAATCATCCTGAGCACCAGAATACTCACTGAATCCAAGTCCTTACAGTCCCAAAGGGTTCAATGTCAGTCTGAGTTTGCCACAGCATTCTCATGTGATGAATTAGCAAGGAAGCACACCTTGCTCAAGCCAAGGCTGTGCATCAGACATGGCTGAGAGTTTTTAAAGGCTACAGCCCCTCATTTGAATGGGAAAACTTAAATATTAGGTGCAGTTCTTGCCTCCTGCACGTGCTCTGCTGTCGCAGACATCTTTTATGGAAAATCCTTTCCTTAGGATTTTTCCTCCTGAGAAGCTGAGAGGCCTCAGGAACAAAATGTAAACAATGGTTATCTGCTGCTGTGGAATGCAACAGGGGCATCTGGGATTGGTCTCATGTGGCTGTTTCTCATTAATGGCCGATCACAGTCAGCTGGCTCGGACTCCCTGTCCAAGCCACAACCCTTTGTTATCATTCCTTCCTTTTCTATTCTTAGCCTTCTGATGAAATCATTTCTTCTATTCTTTTAGTATAGTTTTAATGTAACATATATCATAAAATAATAAATCAGCCCTCTGAAACATGGAGTCAGATCCTCGTCTCTTCCCTCATCCTCAGACCCCTGCGAACACGGTCACACTTATTTAATGTTGATAGTGACTTTTCCATATTTTTTGGTCATTACATCCCCAGCAGGTGTTTCCGACTAAAAGTGTACCTTTCTCTCCTGATCTGGAAGTGAAATGAGCAGTCAAATGTACAGTTTATTCACTGTGGCTAAAAGAAAGGGGGAAGAGAAAAAATGTCATTAAACGTACCTGTGTCAAGCTTTATCCTCTCCAAACAATATTTTTGTGTGAGGTACGTAGGGGTTGCAAAAACTGGCAGAAAGAATTGTAAAGTATCTTGAATCAATTGTGGAATAATACTGTCCTTCACAGAAGGCACATTGCATGACCTTAAAATATCCCAACTTTTTTTGGTGTGCATAAAATCAGTCTGAATTTAGCAGTGTTTTTCTCTTATACATTGGGGTTTGAATGAGAGACTGCAGATAGACCTATAAAAAGCATTTGAATTCTATAATTGTACGAAAGAAGCCAGCAGTAATTTACATGCTTAGCAAACAGGGAAATTCTACTAGTGGGAGAATTTCAGCCAAGGTCAAATTGTGTTGCTGTTCCATAAAAATCAAGCTTTCTTAATACACGTGTTCTGAGAATTTCATCTGTCAAAATGCATGTTAACTTCTGATCACGCCTTATTTAAAATATATGGAAGTATAAATGGTTGCTGAGAAATAACAAATAACACAAGGAACCATCACTCAGTGCTAAGAAGTTGACAAGGAGATTACTGTGTCACACCTTTTTCCCCTTATAAAGGTCTGGAGGAGGGTGGCAGGGCCCTCACTGTAGGGCAGGCTGACACAGGCTGCATGCAGGTGTGATGCACAATCAGAGATTGTCACAGTTCTCAGGGATCTTTCTTGGGCTTTTGGTGTGGATTTCATGGCAGCATTGGAAGTTCACACTGAATCATGATACATATATTCAGATGGTCCCAGGTGTTGCCGTCTTTCCAGGAACGCTGATTCATTCCAGTCCTGTGTTTTCTTGTCATTCCTGACAAAATACTGGAAAGTACCTTCAAAACACCTGGTAGAGATCAGTCAGTTTTCCTGTTTCTTCTATGGTACCTTCTATTAATTTTGCTCCCTCCCCATTTTTATCTGTTGTTTTATCGTGGATAAAAAAAATGTACAATGACATTTGAAGTTGAAGATGAGATAGTGATTAAAAAAAAATCCATTTATTTCCTCTGTGTTTACTAATTATTTTCTCACCGGTTGATGATTACTTGCCTGAGTTTGTTTTTCCCCTCATTTGTCTTCCATTCCCCAATTTGCAGATTAGAGCTCTGAAGCAGAGCAGGTGCACTGTGAATGGCCTTTGTGCCATTGCTTTGGAGGAGGCTTCTTTCCCCCAGAGTCCAATGGAAGGAGGAAAGAAAAGAGAAATCTGTTTGCACGTGACTTCTATTTTGGTAGAGAAAGACAACTTCTGAACCCAGAACATGGTGAAGTGTTTGTCTAATCAAGGTCTCAGTGTGAATTTCTGCATCTTAAAAAAAAAATCAACACAAGAGTGTTGGTTTGCATTGCTTTAGTTTTTTAAATACAAGAGAGAGAGAGATGTGTTGGGGTTTCTGCTGTCGGGATTATGTTGGCTGCTGTTCACTGATGTCTCTCTGAGTGTAACTGTTGGTGCTTTGCACTTGTTGAAGGCTGGTGAAGAATAGGTGCAGAATTTGTCTGCTGTCACCCTCCTTTTCCTGCCACTGAAGGGCTAAACCATGGTGTTTAATACAGTCCTGTGGCACTTCCAGCATTAGGTGCACATATATAAAAATGTTAGCACTAGCTATTACATGAAATTTTAAGTAATCTGTTCTGTACTATATAAATTAGTCAGGAGGCTGACAACAAGCTCGATTCCTAAGCAACAAGCTGCTCTCAGTCCTGAGGTAACTATTGACACTGAAGCTTGTCAGGTGAGAAGCTTTGCAATTCCCTGTGCTGTACAAATAATAGAGCACTGATGTGATTAAGTGCAGTATCTGACTGACCTTTCCAGGGCTGCACTGTTTCCTTTACATTAACAAAGAAATCATTGTGTGGTGAGTGATCAGCTCTGTGGCTATTGGAGATTATGAAGAATGACCTCAGGAAGCAATTTGCTTCCTGCAACAGGAGATTGTCTCGTTTTTGGGCTCTCAAGCCTCTGTGATCAATGTATCTTTATGTATATACATACAAATACTTTGTGTGTGGATGTTATGTACTTCTCCATAATTTTAATTTTTTTTTCAGTTTCCTGTCTCACTTCCTTTTGTGCTGTGGCAGCAGATGGAAATTACGAAATGTTTAAGTGTGACATCACTGACAGTACTTTTATAGTGCTTTTCTTGCTTGGGAACACCAGCAGCAGCATTTTCTGGACATTGGCTATGTTGTTACTGAGCATCGAAATAATAAATCTTCCTCAGATTTCCTGTGAATGTAATTTAGGTATTTTAATGGGTGTTGGCTGTAGTTAATCAACACTCTGCTCTGCTATTTAGAAAACCCCTCCTTTTCTGCTCTCCTTGTACCATTCTTTTACAACACCAGCCTTTTTCTCCACTCTGTACTGCAGAGTGGAGTTTGTATCTATGCCTGCTGTGTTTTTATTCATCATTGGTTTTACCTTTACCTCCTTGTGTGTTTTACTTTGTCACTCAAGCCTTTGATTCATATGACCTAATAATGCTTTTATGTTGCATGAAAAATACGATGACAAAGCATTGGCAGGATGGAGGAGGGCTTGAATTTCACATTTGGTGAAGACTTCCTGTCTTTGTGTTCCCCTTCCCAGCCTGTTGTGATGTCTTGCACATGTGTTTTGTCACTTAAATTTCCTCCCAAGAAAATCTGTTTTCAGTTACGTTGGAAACCCTCAGCTTCACTGGTAAGATCTAATCTTGAAGAAGTGCACAGCCCCCATGTGATGCTGTGCACACAGGCTGGTAGGGCCCAGCAGTGTGAAAGGCTTGTGGGAAAATGAAAATTGGCACTCCAATATTTATTGGTTTGTGTTACATTTATTTTTTGGAAGTGGATTTTATTACTGTAATTTTTCCCATGCTACCCCAAATCAGCACCTATCTCTCAAATGCCATGTTAAATTGGTGCTGGCCAACAGGGAAAAACAAAACACTGTGGAGGCAGATGGGGCAAAGGACTGTCTGGACAATCTGACATCTTCACTTTCTTGTAAAGCTGTTTCTACCATGGAGGGAGGTCTGCATCACCTGTTTCTATAGACACAGCTTCATTTTAGCAGGGAAAAGATTCTATATGATGCAAATACTTGGTGAGGTCCAAGAGAAGACTTCACTATTTATGCTGTCAGTGTATAAATTCATCCTGGAGAAAGAACTGGCTCCCCCCACATCCCTGTGAAGCCAATTAATAACCCCTTCATTAGCCCTCCTGTGAGTCTGACAGCTGTGTGAAGGTTTTGATTGTTGGATGGTTTGTGCCTGATGTGGAGACACCTAATCCAGCCCAGAGGTTTTGTCCTTTCCTTGTAAAGCTGAACGATCACGGCAGTAACAATAAAAGTCAGAAAATGAGTTAAGCACAATTGCATGTAGGGGAGTCCTAAAAATAAACAGTTGTGGTTTTTTAACTGGATTTGCAAGTAGTAAATACAAATTTAATGATTACCTGGTGGTTTCTTACCTTAATGGCTTTTTATTTGTTTGTGGTAGTGATATATGTACCGTTCTTTATTTTTCCATTTCTTACAAAGCCTGCAGTCATACAAAATATTTTGGTGAAAAGAATAAGGCTTGGTTTCTTGTACTTTTCTATGGGTGAAAAGAGGACTTCGGTTTTCTTGGCTAACAAGTGGTACTTGGAGCTGTTTTCAGTAATTAGTATTGCTGGTTTTGTATGCTCTGAATGTATGGCCTTGTCTCTCTGCTCCTTTTAAAAAAAATTAATTAGTAGCTACTGCATGCTGAGTAACCCCTTTAGATTGTGGCATTTGTTTAAAGAAGCCTTACCAGTTCGGAAGAAAGCGACAGTGTCTTTCAGAGGGCACTTCCCAGAAGCGGAACTGATTCTCCGTGTTTTCAATGCAGCTATTTTGAGCTGGAGAGCAGCGGCCTGCGGGATGAGATCAGGTACCACTACAGGTTTCACGGGAAGATGAGGACAGAGGTGTTCCCCTACCGCCTGGCAGATGGGCAGTGGCACAGGATTGCTGTGTCCCTCAGTGCCTCCCACCTGCTGCTCCACGTGGACTGCAACAGGTAAGCAAACACTTTCTGTCATCTGGAATTCTTTGAAAAGTAATCTCTAGTTACGGGAATCAAATTGGAAAATGTCTCATTCAGAAGCGTGCTAAACTGCCGTGGGATAAGAGAAGGAAAACAAAGGATTAAAATGGAACAATTCATTGTGATTATGAACAAATGTGGAAAAGGTTGATTGCTGATGGGGGAGTATTAAATGCATCTCTGTAGTTTAGGCAGTAGCTGAGCAGTTATGTTTGCCAGTGATTGCATTTAAGTGTGATGGATGGGCGTGCAGTCTGTTCTGTTGTGAGCTGCTTCACTCAGCATACCTGAGAGCCTGCAGGATAGATAGATGCATCAGACACACTTCCATTTTATTTTGCATAATCAGACAATGCAGTTTTTACTGATTTTTCCACGTGCTGCTGCATTTGGAAACTTCTTAGAAACCTGGAAGTTTCTTTTTGCACGGCTGGAACCAGAGTTTTTTGTTTTCTGAAGGATATTCTGTCTTTTCCATTAGAAGTTGTGGAGGCTGTGAGATGGCATATTGCCAGGATTTCAGGGAATGAAAATCAGCAAACCTAGAATCTCTCTTGCCTTGGGACTTGATCTCACAATGTATTGTAGACTCCAGACTTAGCAACTGATGAGGAAGAAATTCAGAGAGCTTGAAATTGGGATTTGATGATCGTCTTTATGAATGAGGAAAACAAACCATTACTTTTGTATCTTATTGCACCAAAATGAAGGGAAAAAACCCCTTCACATTCAGTGAGAGGATCAGCTTATCCATTTTGGGATCATGGGACTTAAAGGATTGGGTGATGATAGCAGATACTTTTTTGGAAGTCTTTATTTTGTTCAGATAGGCAGAATAAAGCTAGATGAGTATTATAGGAGTTAAAGGAACATTTGAAAAAGTTTGAAGTTTGACCCAAGTAATTATGAGATACTGTTTTGAGAGGATGTTACAACAATTTTCAGCAACTCCATTAACTACTGAAAAATCTAATCTGAAGGAATGTTGCTTATTGGACCTCAGAAGCAATTAAATGCTGAGAGTAATTTTAAGTTCATTGAGGCATGAAATCTACAGTTTGCAAAGATTCTCTTAATTTCAGTCATTTGATTTATTTATATTCCCATTATTTATCTGTTATACTATTTCTTTGCTTTCAACAGAATGCTTTTTTGTTTATTGACATACTGGGTTTTGGGACAGGTTCTTTGTTATCTACTTTGATTTTTTTTTTTTTTTTTGAACAGCAAATGTGTTTTGGGAAGACCATTTTTAGCAGATTGTTTAGCTGGCTGCTTTCTTGTACAGGATTTAAAATGAAGACAACACAAAATGACTGGTGCAGAATTCTTTCCAGGGACGGGAGAACTGCACAGAGTCATGGTTGTGACCTGATTTTCTTTACAGTAACAAGCAGAAATAGATAAATACAATTATGGAATGAGCTGTGCTGTCATATGAGGTGACAAATGTGTCCAGCCATCTCTGTCAGGTAGCCTTTTCCTATTCATCTAATCTGATCCATCCAACCATGTCCCTTAAGGTGCTACATCCTGAGGTTGCTCCCAGCATAAATCCATACCGAGGTGTCTGTGTTTGGCTGTGCGTTGTGGTGTATTTTGTGTATTGTGGTGTTTTATGACAACTCCTGTGGAAGAGTAATGGAAATAGTTCTGAAAGCATGACTTGAGGACAGATCATAGTGGAAGTTTAAATGAGATAGGGAAAAAAGCCAGGAAGTCTAAGTTCCTGAGTCAGCTGAAGCATCTCTGTTCAATTAATTAGAGAATTTTGTGAATGTGGGTGTTACTTTGATTTAATCTTAAAACTCTTTATATTTGCACTCAGAAAAGGAGTCAACATCTCTTTTATCATGGCATTTTCTTATGACAGTGCAATAGATGTCAAAGCTTTGAAAATGAAGAGCAAGTCAATGGGGGTACTTCTGAGCACTACTGGAAACCCTCAGCCTTGTCATGTTAGTGTTAGGGAAGCTCAGCTGGAAGTGTGAGCCCAGTCCCATGTGAAGAGCTGTGGACTCTCCCTGTAAATGTCACTATTTTAGGCTGGTTCACAATGAGAAGTGATGCATCTGCAGACTTGAATGAGCAGGAGGAACCAGGATATGAGTGCAGTCAGTATATTCACCTGTCCCACCTCCTGCAGAGGTTTGAGTCATCAGAACAAGAATTTAGCTTCCTGTGTACCTATCTAGTTAAAGTTCTCAGCTTTTTGTTTACTTTGTTTGCCAGCAAAACAAAAAGGGAAAAGAAAAAACCTGACTGCCAGAATTAATGACTTGTATTTCTTTAGGGGCTGGCATCATGGCTTCCTTACAGACTTGGCTGAATTTACATAAATGCATTATTTCTTTTGTTTAGGACTGTGGTAATGTGTTATATATTTGGAAGGCTGTTGTGAGCAAAGGATTTGTGAATGCAGTGTTACCTAAGTTAATCTGTACCTGAGAGTGCATTGCAAGTGTTTGCATTGGGAAAAATATCCAGTCACAACCTAGTTCTGCTGCTGGATTCATACTGTGATACTGTGGCCTCCAAGAACTGCAGCTGATCAGAAAGCATTGGAGAAGAAGCCTTTAATTTGTAAACAGATAGTCAAATCTCCTTTTCCTCTTCCCAGCCCTATCACCCACATTACTCTGATTTGTGAAATTGCTTTGACATTTGTACTTGATTATCTTTTGGATTCAATTCAAAGCCAGCTTTGTTTTTCAGACCTTGGTAGGCTAGGGAAAAAAGTACTTGGGATATAGCAAAGACCTGTAGTGCTTTAAAGCATCACCTGTAAAACAGTGCAGTTGTCCCTGTTCTAATGAGATGTCATGTGGAGGGGGAAGCATGTGTATCAAAGGAGGTTTATTTGCCCAAGTACAGCTCCTTTTGAAATCAGCTCCTGCTGCATCTCACTGGCTCCTTTTAGTGCCCCTTCAAGAACAAGGAGTGGGAATTGCAGCTGAGTTTGATGTTAGCGCTTGGGACTGCTGGCTCAGGAATCATAGAATGGTTTGGGTTGGAAGGGCCTTTAAAGATGGTCTTGTTCCAATCCCCTGCCATGGCCAGGGACACCTTCCACTGTCCCAGGTGGCTCCAAGCCCCATCCAGGCTGGCCTTAACACTTCAGGGATGGGGCAGCCACAGCTTCTCACAGTGAAGAATTTTTTCCTATTTATCTACTCTAAACCCACCCCACTTTGATCTGAAGCCATTTTCCCTTGTCCTGTCACTTTGTTTCCTTGTCCAAAGTCCCTCTCCAGTTCTCTTGTGGCCCCTTTATGAGCTGGAAGGTTCTGGAAGGTCGTCTAAGCGAGGAGCTTTCCCAAGGCTGAACAGCCCCAGATTTCTCAGCCCATTTCCATGGGACAGAAAAAAGATACCTTGGAGTCCAGGCTAGAAACCTGCTGAGCATCACTGGACTCTCCTGACTGACTTGAAGAGCTTCTGTGCTAGCCAGGGATGTCTCAGAAAACTGGCATGAGAAGCCGTGGGTGCCCTTGCTAACATGCATTTCACAGTCTAGTAAGGTTCTGAAGGCTTAGAAAAATGAAAAGACTGCATTAATTATGAATGTCCTACTGATGCACAAGTAAAACCTGTGCTCAAAGCGACATGGAAATTAACTTTGCTGCCTTTGGTAGGATCTGTGCCTCCCTGCTCTAGGCAAAAAGGGGTTGTCAAGGATTTTCTGGTGAATGTTTAGATCCAGCTAGAGCAACTGCATCATTGTCCTTAAATAACCAGTAGTACTAATAGATATTTCTATTAATGTGAGTATGATCAAATTAACTCTGCCATGCTTTTTCTCAGCTTGGGCCTCTGTTCATACCTGTGCTGTCAGGAGATTTGCAACCTCAAGAGGCTGTCAAATCCTGCAATATCTGATGTTTGTTTTCTCTGGGAATTTTAGCTGTAGAGTCTGTATAGTTTCCCATGGCACCTGAGATGTTTGTACCCTGTGGCAGTAACAGCACAGAAATATGTTGCATTTAATGGTGTTGAGAAGAGTGAGGGAATAGCATGGAACCTACAATTTAGGAGGTGGCAGGTACTGTATCAGTATTTATTTATTGAAAATCTATTTGGAAAATAGAAATTCTAAGTTGTTCTCAGTGTAGCTGATTAATCTGGAGGGTTAAGCCTGAAAGGTTTTTTTTTTTTGTTTGTTTTTTTTTTTTTTTTTTTTTTTTTTTTTTGGTTTGTTTTTTGTTTTGTTTTATTTATCATCAGCCATATTGCTACAAAGGTACTCACCTATTCAGACAATATCCATCTTCCTTTACTTGAACTCTGTGGGCATAGAAGGGAGAGAAAGGTGTTTTGATGAAAAAATTAATGTTCTTCCAGTGAAAATCAGTGCTGGAGTGCCTTTTGCTGTGAATACAGCCTGTGGTTTTGATGGATATCTTAGCTGTTTGATGGAGGGGGTTGGTAAGAGCATAAGAGAATAGATTATAAAACTGGAGCAGGCTTGGAAGTAGTCTCCAACTGAAAAAACATGTTGTCTGCTTCTTTTATGTTAGAACAGCGCATTAGGGAATAAAAAATGCATGAGCAGTGAGAACTTTTTAATTGGAAAAATAAATAAATTAAAGTAACATCCTCCAAAGATGGGAATCCAAGACGTCCGAGTTCTTATAAATTAGATATTCTGGCTGCCAGCCTGAGGTTTTCAACTGATCTAAACAAAGTTCTGTGACTTTAATTAAGGTGTAATAAATTTAAAGAAGGTTAAGGGATGTATTTAAAAGAGGGATTTGCTGCTTTAGTTACTGTAAAACACTTTCTCTTGAGAGGGAAAACGGTGTGGTGACAGTGCTGTGCAGCTAGGTAATTTAGTCTCGCTATTTGAATACGAGTTTGTGACCCAGATTGCTTCTCTGCTCTCCAAGCTGTAGCAAAAGCTGTCAGAGAAATGGTTACTTGGGCAGAGTGGTGTAATTGTGCATCATGGGTGCACCCAGCCTCAGAACTGTGGTGTTGTGGGCTGGTTCACTGTCACCCACTAGGTTTTTCTTTTGTTTGGCAGAAGGGCTGTGAAATGCTTAGCATGAGGGAGATCTCCAGCTGGCACACCACATCAGCTGCCATCAGTCTCTATCATCACAGTTACTGCAGTTAGCTGCAAGGAAATGTTGAGGATACAGTCAGCATTATTTTCTTTTTAAAGGAGCTTTTAAATAGCTAGGGTTTTTCACTGAATAGCTAGTGCATCAGCAGAATGGTGGCATGGGTGTGACCAAAGACTGAATGATCTGTTTTAATCCAGCCCCCAATTACAATGAAAATGTATTTTTAATCCCCCCAAAATAATTTGAACTCCTTTGTATACTGCATTGAGAGATTTGTGAGAACGCATGAGTATTTATGAAAGTGCTGAAAAAGTACTGGAGGGAAAAAAGGTAACAATCCACATCTGTTCCTACCTGTCCTACACCCCTTGGCCACCCCCAGGAGGCAGAAATCACCTGCACAGGTACCTGGGCACTGAGCTTAGAAGCCTCACAAGCTCCTGCTCAGCATGGAATCTGCTTTGGGCTGCTTGTGGGAGCTGCTCCAGCTGCTGCTGATGTCAGGAGAGGAGCAGAATCTTCTCCAGGAGTTTGATTAAGGGTCTTCCATAGGCGCTCGGGGCAGAGTTTGGTCCCTGCAAATCCCAATAAACTGCTCAACAGAAATTCAGCAATGGTTTTGGTCCCCCCTCCCCCAGTCAGAACTGGGGACTTACTGTATTTGATGGGTGCCACGATGAAGGCAGGAATGATGGATCTGACTCTGTGTCCTCAGAAGGCTAATTTATTATTTTATGATACTGTCTTATATTAAAGAATACTATACTAAACTATACTAAAGAATACAGAAAGGATACTTACAAAGGTTAAAAAGATAATAATGAAAACTTGTGACTCTCTCCAGAGCCCTGACACAGCTTGGCCCTGATTGGCCATTGAGTGAAAACAACTCAGATGAAACCAATGGAACAATCACCTGTGGGTAAACAATCTCCAAACACATTCCACATGAGCACAACACAGGGGAAGCAAATCTGATAATTATTGTTTTCATTTTTCTCTGAGGCTTCTCAGGAGAAAAACCCTGGGTGAAGGGATTTTTCAGAGAATGTGAATGCCACAGGGACTTGTGGTGATTTCTGGTGAATTGTCAATGTTGGTAGACAGGTTGGTGGCTTGAACAGGACAGGAATATTGTGTTATGCTTCACCATTGCCATCTTGCATTCCTTGCATTTTTATGCTTTGGATGTGTCAGAGTGAGAGGATGGATAATGGCAGAGCAAATTATCTTAAATCAAGACTGGCAAGCCTCAGATGGTTTACTAGTTTCTAAAAATGTATGACTAGGTGTATTACCAAATTCTCAAATATTTGTATATTGGTCCAATATACATGTAGACATTTTTTAATGTTGAAAGCAATAAGTCTTTAAGTTGGTGTGGTTAGTTACAAGAGCAGTCTGAAAATTTAGCTTGCACAGCACAGTTTGAAATGTACTTGGAAATTTTTCTATGAATTTTTTTCAGGAGAAGTCTCCCGTTACTTGGCTCTATTTCTTTTTTATTTGCTGATGTGGGGGTCATATGGACAGAGGGGTGATCATAGTAATTTAAGAGTCAGCCAGGTAAGGCAAATGTTTTGAGCTTTTTCCTTTCAGATTGTAAAACAGTTATCTTGCTCCAGCCAGAGAGATTAACTGAGATCTAAGAAATAAATGAACTCTTCCATTTGAAGTTGTTAGCTTAATTCTGGAGTTTAGAACTACAAGTCACATAGGATAATATTGGCGCTGAATTGAGAAAATGATAGCTCAATTCTAGTTAAATACTTTTAGATCTTTGCCAAAGAACAGGTGAGAACCCCTCTGAACTATTCAACAGCAGACTGGAGACCTGAGCCTTCATGTAGCGAATAGTGCAGAGCCTTTCCAAAAGATCTGAAACCTCCTGAGTGTGGTGGGGCTTGAGAGGGCGATTGAGCAAGCAGGGCTGAGGCTGCTGAGAGCTGTGAAGCCAGCCCGGAGCTCTGTGGAGCGGTTTAGTACTTGAGGTGTCTTTCTTTGGCAGTTTAGCACTGTTACCCAAAAGGTAATTATTTTAGGAATCCAATCTTTACAAAATCCTCAAGCTGGCTGCAGGGAGGTAGAGTCTGCTTGATTGAATTTCTTAATACCCGCAGAACCTGACAGTTCTCATTATTTCATGACTGGGTGACACACAACTGACTGCTCTCTAAAGGGCAGTGGTGCAGGATCAGTCACATTCGTTCCTTGGCTGTGAGGAGCTGGAGCCATGTGGGGTGCTCAGAGGTGGAAGGTGGCAGGGCTTGGGAACACCAAGGGGGCTCTGGGGCAGTAGCTTCCTCTTCCACTTTAAATATTTTTTATATAATATTTTAATATTTTATATAATATTTTAATATTTTAAATATTCCATTAAAGTGGCTTCCTCTTCCACTTTAAATATTTTAATGATATGAAGAATCCTTGTTCTGTGATCTGTCCTGCCAATGGAAGGATGCATGGAAGAAGCAGTAAGGAGGAGGTTGGTACCTTGGTCCTTGGCACAGGAGTAAGGTAACATGCATTTGCCAGTCCTGTAACTTGTCCTTGGATCTGAGACCAGGCAGTAAATGGAAGAATCAGTGGAAGCTGCACTTTTAATTGGGCTGCAGTTTTAATGGCATCCTCTTCAGCACATCAGTAGTGAAAGCAAATCACTAATAACTGCCACTGTGCTAACTAAGGCAGCTTGGAGTTTTTCAGCCCAAGCTGAATTTTTCTCTGTCACACCAGCTCCTTACCTTAAACTTGTCTGAAAGATGTGCCATGCAGTACCCTGGGGAACACCCCAGTGCAGTCTGCAGTGAGAACTCTCATTGACTTGAGCAGAGCCATGCTTTCACCTCCCCAGTGTGTCAGATGTAGTGAGAAATGTGCTGTCCCTGCAGAGTGCTTTTCTGCCTGTCTGCTGACAGTTTCCATCTAAATTTAATTTTAGAACCAATATAATGGCTTGTTCTGTGTTTACTGTCTGTTTCATACACCTCCCCAGTCACGGCCAATTAGTTATTTGTGGAGGGACTGCAGTGTTGTCTTTCAAACAGCCAAGACTAAACCGGACAGTTGGAAAACACCACGGAAAAAGGGAGATGTGGGTTATTGGAAGCACCTGCAGAAGAGCTGAGGAGCAGGGAACGAGGCCATGGTGTTCCAGAGGGGTGGCAGCTCCAGGGAGAGCAGAGTGCCTTTGCACAGAGCTGGGGCAGCACCAGGGGCAGGGCCCTGGCACCAGCCTGGCAGCAAAGGCAGAGCTCCATCCTCAGCCTGCACTTGCCTTCCATCACTGCAGCAAATTGGCTCTGGAATATGGATGAGGTTATTTTATGATTACATACAAATCCTCCAGTGATGACATGAGCCCCTTGATGAGATGATCCTGTGACAAGATACCCTGTAAAGCAATTAACTTCTCAGCAGATGTGGTTTTGGAAGGGGGGAAGAAGCTGTTTAGTAAAAAGGTTTCTTGTGGCTTGACTGAATTTTAAATTTAGTTTTTGTGGCAGTGCAGAAAGAGTTGAAATCAAAAGCCTCGTTCTTTTCACAATTGCACCTATCTTACTGTACTAGATAAATCAACTTTGGGGTTGAGAGGAGCCTGAGACAAAGGGAAAACAAAAGGAAAGACAAAGGCTGCATATATTTTGTGAAGAAGGGCTGCTCTGAAGCTTATCATGCCTCAGGTTCTGTAACTGCCAGAGTGAAGATCCCTGTTCTGCAGGTCTTGGGCCAGAGACCAGCACATCCCTCTGTGGCAGGCAGGTGGAATAGAAGCAGAGTTTCAGAGCTGCCAGTTCTTACTCAATAAACACCTTGGGACAAACCCCAAAAGCAATCTTAGTTTGGTTTTTTTTCGAATTTTCATGACAAAATAGAGATGGCATTAGCCATTTAATCATGGTTTTACCTCTTTGTTCTGATAGCATTTTATTTTGGGGTTCATTTTTGCTGCAAGACCTTATTTGTGCACATTTTGATGCATATTCTTCCTCTTTTGCTTTCTGATTGTAAGATAGGCTTAATTGGCTACTACTTGTTTCATAGATATTCTAATACAGTTTTTATCTCAGATGTATCTTGCTCTAAGGGTTTCTTGTTTAATTTGTGGGAGAGGAGCTTTTCTTCTTTTTATATCTTGAAAGAATCCATTGAATTAATTTCTTCCTCTTATTTCTAGAATCTGCTTTTAATTGCTCAGACTTGGTTTGATGATATTTTGCATCTGGGATGTACTCTGAACATTTGGTTCATGTGAGATGGGTTTTTGGTATGATGCTTGGTGTGGTAACAAATGAGTGTGCTGTGCTTTTAGCTTTCTTGTAAACAGTTTGCTTTATTCAGTGTTCCGGTTTAGAACCTGAGCTTCGAAGTTTGCTGAGGTTAAAGGGTGTCTTTTAGGTTATGAGTTTTAGTTTTGTCCTCTTTTAATAAGTGTATTTGTCTCCTTGACTGTAGTGGATACTTGTGTGCATCATAAAAACCCTCCTGCTTTGTGGTTTTTGCTCTGGTAGCCAGATAGTGATAGTTGCTCACAGTGATAAAGAGATGCCAAAATGCCTTTGGAGAGTCAGATATTTGTTTGAAAAGTGGCATTTGATCTATGTGGCTCTCAGCTCTGTATGGAGATGTTTTAAGTCCCGAATTCACATTAATCCATAGAAGTTGAGCACATTGATTTTTGTAAAAGAAATCTGTATATGCAGATGACATTCACCTCAGCACTTCAGAGGAAGAATTCTTTTGACCTAGACACCACCTTTAAGTTCTGCTGAATGTGGCAAAAAATTATCATGTTCACCAAAACCTGTGAGAAATATTCTTGTGTGCTCCTGCTGCCTGTGGATTATGTACAAGTTTTAAGGGCAATGCCAGGGCCAGGAGCCACATGCTATTTAGTGAACTCAGCTTTATCTAAAAGGAAAAGGTTGCTGTGTGGTTTAGCGGTGTTAGGCATCTGAGCAGCACACAGCTGCTGCCTCTGCAGTGGGATGGGGAAGGGATTCAGAAGGATGCAAGTTGACATAAAGACAGTTTAACAGGTAAAGCAAAGCAAAACAAAGAATTAATTCCCATCTCCCATCAGCTGGCAGCTGTTTAGCTGGGGCCTGCTCTGGGCAGCAGCTGCCCCAGCACTGGAGGGACTGATAACAGAGCGAGCACCCCCAGAGAGAGTTTCTGAATTTGTCATCTTTGTCAGAGCGAGGACAGAGTGGTGTCACCTGGTATTGTTCATTCTGTGTGCTGGGGGTGCTGTGCCTGTTCAATGAACAGGTTCTGTGTGCTGGGGGTGCTGTGCCTGTTCAATGAACAGGTTCTGTGTGCTGGGGGTGCTGTGCCTGTTCAATAAACACGTTCTGTGTGCTGGGGGTGCTGTGCCTGTTCCATAAACAGGTTCTTTGCCTTCTCTCCGAGGAATCCTTCCCAAACTGGTTGTGAGGAGGGGCCATGTGGGTTTGCTTTCTGGAGGGGCCCCTTTGGGAGGCTTTCTCCCAGGACAAAACTGGGCACCCCAACGTGAGGCGAGAGAGAGAGAGAGAGAGAGAGAGAGGAAAAACCCCTGTTTTGAGAGCATTTTGGTTGCCACTACTCTGTGTTGGTATAAAGCAGTTAATAGCCAACAAACAATCCTTCACACATAGGGTAACAATGAGCCTCTCACAGCAGCTCAAGAGTTACTGAGCACAAAATGGGAACCCATTCTATGATTTTTAGTGATGTACATCCCTCCAAGCAACAGCTTGCGCTATGTGATGCAACAGAACACTTTCACACAGAAATATATCCCATGGCAGCTGATATAAGGTTTGTCTCAATAACCTGTTCAGCCATCAAGTGTCACCTTTTTGGCTAATGGTTTATATCAAAGGAAAGAACACACCTCATAATGTACATAACCAACTGTGAAATGCTGCTCAGCAGGGAAATATCCCTCCTGTAACGCTGCAGTGATTACCTTATGCCTTGAAGCATGAGAGCTGATGATCTTTATCTTACCTTTCATAACTAAAAATGCTACTATTGGTCATAAAATTATCCAAGCACTTCAAAAATTCAGCCACAATATTTGATTTGATGACCCTCTGCACTGGGGACTAGCACAACCTCACTAGGTGTTCAATGTCTGCCAAGTCATTTGTTTTAAATTACACCCTTATTTTCATATTGCAGAACAGGATTAGAATAACTTTTTGTGTAAGTTTCACTACAGCATCCATTAAAAAAATAGTGAGTAGCTAAAGCAAACCTTGCTTGAGGGCTTGAGTGTGACTTTTCCTTATGCTGTATGTCATAATAAACCTCTCATGCAATAGATGCCAACACCTTCCCACCCAGAGCAGGTGGACTGGCAATGAGGAGGATGTGCAGAGACAATGGCTCGTCAGGCTTCCCACAGCAGCCAGCACAACCCTCACAACTTGCTGCAAGTGTGCCAGCACTTCCCTGCTGCTTGCAGAGCCCTGAGACACAGCAACAAGGGCTCAGGAGGAGAGACGGGTCCCTGGGCCACGACACCTCTTGTGATAATCCTGAGTTTGAGCAGCACCTCTCCCTCAGACAAGTGCCAAAAGGTGCAGTTTAGCCTTAAGCCCTTTCATTTGTATTCCATTTTATCAGGTGCTTAGGTGTGAAGAATACCAATATATTCATTCTCAAAAGACATCCTCACATCTTTTCCTTTACTTATTAAGTCACAGCACTACCCAAGACTCTTGTCCGAAGAAAACTCTTTTTTAAGTAAAACCAAACCAAAAAAAACCTCACACAACTATCTTTGGGCTGCTCAGAAGATAGATCGGAAGAGCAGAC
>JAWWMS010000279.1:3668732-3684643 GCA_035048045.1 Chlorospingus semifuscus
CAGCAGCAGATAATCAATGTTTGCATTTTGTTCCTGAGGCCTCTCAGCTTCTCAGGAGGAAAAATCCTAAGGAAAGGGTTTCTCATAAAAGATGTCTGCGACAATGATGTACTTCTTCAGGGTGACAACTGAGGCTGCTGTTTGAAGCTGTGTCCTAAGAGAGTGACCAATACCAGCTCGTTGTGGCTTAGGAGTGATACTGCTGCATGTGGTGCTCTCCCTGAAACCACATCTCTCACTTCCCTGGGTGGGATGGAGAGAACTGGAGGTACCAAAGGTAAACATCATGGGTTGAGGTAAGAACAGTTTGTTGGAATCAGGAAGGACATAAGAAAATAAACAGTAACAGCAATAATAGTAATGACAAGGGTACAGGGAAGAGGTGATCATTTCACAGGGAACAACAAAACCCAGCTGCTCCCTCTGGGCCCCAGCAGCCCCACCTCAGAGTCAGGTGCTGTAGGACAGCCTCCTGTCCTGGCCATGCCCCTCCTGGCTGCTGCAGAGATCAACCCTGTCTTGTCTGGAACCAGGGCAGAGATAAATTCAGACAGGAAAAAACCCCACCAAAATGGCCTTATCTGAAATCTTGTAAATAATTTTTGAAGCCGATCATGTGAGATGTGCTGTTTATTGTTCAGATTTTCACTGCATGTCACTGATTAGGCTTACATCCAATCCTTTTTTGTATGTACTTACCTTGGTAATTACAAGAAATTTAATTATCTTGTTGTAAATTTTTGACTCCAGATCTCATTCTTTGTGGATTGTATGTCACAACCGAGGCTTGATATATTTATTCCAGAAAAAAATGTCTTTTTGGCATCTATTTCTATTCACATTCTATGACTACTACATATGTGAATTGAATATAAAAAGGAATAATTTTGCTAAGGCTGCCTGAAGCAGTAATTCTAAAGTGTGAACTCTTCTTACTTATCTCAGTGGATAAAATCTGAAATCTGATGATGATAATTCTTATAATTGGATCTGTACTAGTTTATAACAAATTAATTTTAACCCAAAGAATACTCAACATGGAAATGTTTTAATTGTTTTAAAACTTAATTACAAATAAGTTTAATTTGTTTTCCCAAGATGCAAATTCTGCAGAAAATAGAAGACTTAAGGAAATAAAATCTTACTGTCGTTAAATTAATGGAATTCTCAATTTGTGTTGTTTAATCTCCTTGTGAGTCACTAAAGAAGCAG
Source organism: Chlorospingus semifuscus (assembly GCA_035048045.1). Classification (NCBI taxonomy): domain Eukaryota; kingdom Metazoa; phylum Chordata; class Aves; order Passeriformes; family Passerellidae; genus Chlorospingus; species Chlorospingus semifuscus. Next base: position 3,669,945 of record JAWWMS010000279.1, read on the forward strand.
TGAGCTTGGAATAAATTTGTCTTTAGCTTTTTGACTCATCCTGACACTCATTTGACTTTCATACCATTTCTTGCCATATTTCTCTGACCAGATTTATTGTCAGTCAACACTTTTTGTGGTGTGCTGACATTCTTTACTCTTTCTGCTGTAATTGTCCTGTCTGAGCTTAAATAGGCGATGAGTTACAGGCAGAGCTGTTCTAGCTGCTTGTTTGATAACGTGATGGTAAGTGATGGCTCCGTGTCTGGTTCTTTTATCACCTTTGATCCTGCAGTTGCACAGACAGCCGTGGGGGATTCCTGCCTCTCCCCTGTGGAAGTGAGATCAGGAGGAGACCGAACGCCTCCGTTGACTCCACTGCTCTTGCTCTGATGATGTGTGCCCTCTGTAGCTGCTTTTTCTCACAAAAGATAAGAAAAGCAGATGCCTGTGGGGTTTTTTTAGCATTATTCACGACAGCAACTGGTGCAGCTTGCCAGTGAAGGCAATTGGCCCTGCTTAGCCTGGAGATTGCAGTGTCAGGGGCAGTGACGGGCAGCGCTTCCAGAATTACAGATTCGCATTCCCTGGCTCAGCTGCACGCCTCAGCTGGAGGTTCTGCAAGCTGCTGGCACCTCGGGCACATCATCTGTGCCTTGTGGACTCAGCAGGCATTTCCTGCGTGTGTAGGTGAGATCTCCTTCTGGAGCCTGCAGTGGCAGAGCTGGGTGAGGTGAGGTGGCAGCGCTGGTGACCAGCAGAGGTTTTTACCTGAGTGAGCCTGTGCTGCAGTGTGCTGTGCACAGTGTTGTGTAGCCATGAGGGCAAGCTTCTGCATTGGGTGTTTCTTCATGCAGGGTGCACTCACAGGTAATTTCAATATCCTCTCTTCAAAGTCATGTATCTGGTTGTCACCGTGATATTTTCTGAAAATTCCCTTCGCCAGAATTTCTTCTCCTGGGAAGCTGAGAAGCCTCAGAAACAGAATGTAAATAATTATCTGATTGCTTTGGAATGTGGTCTGGACATTGCTTACCAACAGGTGAATGTTTGATTGGTTCCATGTGAATTGTTTTAACTTAATGACCAATCACCATCAGCTGTGTCGGACTCTGAGTCAGTCACGAGCTTTCATTATCATTCTTGTTAAACCTTCTGATGTATCCTTTTTCTTTAGTATAGTTTTAGTATAGCATTCTTTTAATATAATATCATATCATAAAATAATAAATCAGCCTTTTGAGAACATGGAGTCAGATTCTCATCTCTCACTTCATCCTGGGGACCCTCACAAACACCACATCTGGTCCTTCAGATTATGAGAATGATCGCTTTAATGAGGTTTTGTCTATTCTTTGGAATTGGTTTTCCTCTGCTTTCCCAGCCCTAGATATGTTTGGATCATATTTTTAAACTTGTCTCTGCAATCATGATAGCTGGAAAGTGAAATTTCTTCAGTTGAGGAAGGCAGAAATTCTTATTCCACCTTTTTGTTCTGACATCTGAGATGTCATGAAAAATGTTCTAGGCTGATGTTAAAAGGGGTTTTGGCAATATAGCAGGCTGTCTGCTTTCTCAGTGGAGTTTCATAGCTTGGAAAATGAGATTACTCAGGTGTGGACAGTCCTGTGGGGTAGTTACTGTAGTTCCTACTGAGCAGAAATCCCAGTTGTTAATTTTTGCTCCACTTGCTAGTTTTCAGTGCTGGCATAGCTGCAGAAGGGGTGCTGAACTAGTAAATTATGGTATGGAGGAGGCTGGAGGGGAGGGGGATAAGGTAAAAGAGGAGGCTATTTTGGGACAAGATGTTAAGAAACACGGAACTAAGTGCTGGAGGGTCGTTTGGTCTGGAGACACAGTGAGGCTGATCTGCTGGATGGCAGAACATGGAGTAAAATTTGGTTAAAAATCTCCCCATGAAGGCTCTGTGTCTGTGATTACAGAAAACTTCTACCAGCATCTAGACCCCCTATCACAGTCTTATTCTAAATCTAGAAATCAAAATCACAGCAATGTCTTTAGCTTGATTTTTCCACAGCAGTTTCTGTAGGGCTCTCTCAAGATGAGCTTTCTTCTCTGAAGGATCTAACTTTGGAAATAAGGTGGTCAGTAATTCTAGAGAACAGACTCTTGGACACGACACAACAGCACAACACTTGAAAATACTGGTCTTGCTTTGTAAATTGGAGTTGAATAACTTATCAATGAAGTGTGTGGACTGGGAAATAACAGGAGTAAAGCTCAGATTTGCAGAAAGCAGGAAGATTATATTTAAGCTGGATTGAAATTCTTAAAATTCCTTCGAATACTTGAAAAGAAGATAACTACACATGTTGGTAAAATGAGACTTGTACCAAATATGAGACTACATATTGAGACTTTTACCAAATGAGCCTTTTACCCAATATGAGACTACATATTTGGTAAAACTAGCATAGAATTTTGAGGTGAAATGTCTTGCCTTTTAATTTTTTCTTTTAATGCAGAGAAATGCGCAGTAGATTACTCCAGATTTGATGTTATGGTGGAACAAATGAACTTAACTTGCTTCTTGCTAATTTACCAGTGTTGTTACTGGAGATTACTAGTGCTGTGGATGGAAAAGTATGTGATCCTTGCCATTGCATGTATTTTCACCAATGTAATTTTTTAAAAAATGCTGTTTATTTTCAGAATGGAGTTTTAGTCAAAGTAACAGAGACCTGTCCACCACTGAACTGCTCAGAAAAGGATCATGTTCTTCCAGAGAACCAGTGCTGCAGTGTTTGTAGAGGTAAGCCAGCCTGGAAGGAATACAAGTTGTTGATTCAACAGGAAATACATTGAAAAAAGCAATTCCTTTTTAATAAGATATTAAGTACCTCTATAAGCATGATTCTAAAATCACTCTGTGATACTCCTTTGGTTAGACTTTGGTTAGAAGACTTAGCAGATACAAAGCTGTAATTGAACTTGAATTTGGCAGGAGGAGGGAGAAAAGGAAGAGCTGGAGGAGAAAGGAACCATTATCTCCTAAAACATCCTATTAAAAGGATGTTGTATTTGAAAAAGAAATATATTTTGTTCCTTATACCTGCAACTGCAGGGGTTTGAAAGTGTTTTTTTCAAGGTCTCTATTTTAAAATCTCAAAAATAGTATTAAGATTCTAGTGGGATGGATATTAGGAGGTTGATTTAGATCTGAGCACTCTCAGGACTAATTTATGAATTAAGCTGGACAATGAAATAGTACCAATGCAAAACAAAAACGAAAAAATGAGTGCTAGAGCCCAGAACCTCATTTTTCCTCCTTCCAGAGGATATTGAGATGCAGGTTCCTCTTCCTTTCAGCCATGTGAGTCCTGGTTGTAGGCTGGAGCAGACTGAACAGGCAATAACTAAAACCTTAATTGAGGAAATCCCCTTAAATGAGGAACGTGCAGGTATCACAAGGTTAAGGCTTGAGCAAGCTTTTTTTAAAAAATGTGTTCTAATCAGTGCATTGCTGGGTGAATAATCATTCCCTGGGTATTTATCTCTGTTCCTCATCCCTCCCTTGGTGCTGAGTCTCAGCTGGGCTCAAGGGGAGCCTGGTCTCTCAGGACTCACATCTCAGCCTTCAGTGATGCACCTCAGAAATTCAAGCAGGAGGTGCCAAATGAGCGTGAGACATGTGCAGGCTTAGATGGGTATTGAGGTCTGCTGCAATATTTGTCTCGCCTGTGGATAAATTCCTGCAGTGCCATTGCAGATGGCAATGAAGGGGCTCTGAACCTCTCCCTCTGCCAGTAAATATTAATTAGTAAATATGCATGGTTAAATATTTACTGAGGCCTTGAACTTAAAAACACATGCATGTGGTTGCAGGGACCAGCATGCTTGAGACTCCCTCTTGGGTCATGGTCTGAGAATATGCACATTAATTTGTTTAGCAGTTTCTAGAAACATCTGCAACTATTTAAGCAAGCAGTAAATGTTGCTTCTCTGTCCCTCAGAGGGCTGGATGTCTTAATGATACTTCTTAACAGATGGCCCAGTTTGATGTAGTGCAGTGCTGAAAAAGAATGTATTCATTACTTAAAAGGATTAGAAATATGAAAGCTTCAAAGTTGATGGAAGATAAAGTTCCATAATTATTCACTTCCATATTATTGTTAGTGATAGGTCCTCCTTTTAGATATTCATTCCCAAACTGGCTTCATTATTTATAATACAAGATGAAATGTATATTTATGTGATGATCTTAGAAGCAAGGGAAGAAATTGTATTTTCCCTTCCCAGGAATTCTGGTACATGATGCATTCAATTTGACACATTAAACTTTCACTTCAGTTCTGCTTTAGCTGACTGCTAAAACAATACCTCCTCTTTTTGTATTTCATCATGGCTTTTTAAAATTCTTTTGAAAATGATGCCTAAAGATATGATTAATTTTGTCAACTTTACAAAGGCATAAATTCAATTTAGCGCTCATACGTTGCTTTTGTATCTTGAAGTAGAATATATGCTGCTTGACTTCAATTGCATGCAGCCCAAAGTGGTAGTATGTAATTTTATCATGTGCTGTTGTTAAAAATGGATATTTATTAAGAATTCCATATTTGATATGGGTTTTATCCAGCAAACAGGTGCTCTCTGATATGGCAAGCAGGCCACAGTTTGTGATCCTGTTCTGTTCCAACATATCCTTTACTGGGAAAGGATAGATGGCTTGTTTGCAAAACTGACTTCTTTCAGAGACTGTATTCAGCTTCTTTTTGTCCGAGCCAAAGCAGTAAGGAAGTAAGGAATATTGTAATAATTGCTGTCCTGAATAAGCAAAATTATTTGTTGGAAGGCCACACAGATCATTTGCACATCACATGCAAATTCCACATTGTGTGAATGATGATGCAGGTAGTTTGTTGCATTAGTCCTTAGCTAAGCCTTAAGTTATTCAACAGAATATTTAGCAAATGTTTACTAGCAATGTTAAATAAGAATATTATTTCTGTTTTAAGTTTATCAGTGAATGTTGGTGACTGCTCGGTTCTGGGCTTTGTAGCAATTTGTGTGTTTTAGTATTTGTAGTTGTGGAAACAGAAGCCTTCTACTGAATTTCATGTTCTGTAGAATTCTAGAATATATTTACTGAATTGGGCAAGGTTGAAAGGGTTGCATCTTGTGCTTTTCTAGCTGCAGCAAAGGAATTTCCATGTAATGAAAGGATAAATATGAGGGGATCAGCAGAAGGAAAGAAAAGCACAGAAACACAAAATCCTCATGATGCTGTGGTATGAGGCTGTACCCTCTGAAGTACTTCCCACAATAACAGATGAGTGCCATAGCTTCTGCAGGGTAAAACATAAATCTGAGGTGTTTATGGAGGTGGAAATTGTGCGTCAGCAAAGAAAAGAGTTGAATACTGTTATGTGCAGAGCTGGTGGCCTTCCTAGATAGTCATTATTGTTTGTAAATGGTAGGGAAAATAAAGCCAGCAAATAATGCCTGCTCTTCTTCCGGCTTGCCCCATGAGTTTACAGTGCAGCAGAAGGTAATAGCACATTGCTAAGAGGCAATTTCCAGATTTCAGGGAAGTGGTTTGTGAGGTGTGCAGCAAGGTGAGAGCAGTATGGAAGAGCTCTGCTTTAAAATGACAGTTTATTTTGGTGATTTCATGTACTGAATGCATAAATGGACCTCCCCACATCTGTGTATGGGATCTATCCTTGGCTGCCATGTAGAGTGTATCCAGTTTTTCCTTTCATCTCTGTGCTTTAATATAAATGTCTGCTTTAACTATGTGGCCACTTTATACTTTCCAGCAGGACAATGTGGTGTTATTAAACTGTCTTTTAGGCTTACAGAAAATTTAGTTAATTTTCAAGTTTCACAAAGAATTGTGTCACAAAATACATTTTTTGCTACTTTTGAGAATCACTCATTTTTCTTACAGCATGCCTGCTACATTTTTTATAGCCCAGGGACAAAACTAATATAAAAAATAGTGTCATGAAAGTGTTTTATTGTTCCCTTTAGCTGTTTTTCTCCTTGCCAAAGACAGTGTATAATTTTGAAAGAGTGGATTTTTTTTCTCTTTTGCATGAGTGATTCAAATAAAACTTCATGAGAGAATTTTTATGTTGTTGTGCTCACAATTTTAAATATGTAAAAATAGCCTTAACAGCCTTAGCAACTTCAGATGTGCTCTTCTTAAAAGAAAGAGTGTGATGAAATAATGAAGTAGTGAGAATGGTTTTGTTTCTTTTAGAGAAAAGAATTATTTGCTGTCCTGCAGTATGGTGGGACTGATGGATTTAGATTGCCTGCTGGTACTCGTTAGGAGGAAAGGGAGAATCTTGTTGATGAGGTGAAATATACATTTTACAGCAGGGAGCAGCATTTAATTCTAAAACTGGGGCTTCTGCCACCCCTCTTTGTGCTGCTTTGGGAAGGTTGTTAGTTTTTCAGTTAGAGGGTGAGAAGGCTCTTCAGTTGTGCATGTTTCTCATCTCTTCCTGCCTGGCTGTGAAACTGAGATTCGACTCTTCAGAAATTGAATTTTTCCCATTTATTGCTGTGAGGTAGGAGTTATTTCAAGGTTTTAGATTTATTAAGATTTAATGGCAGTTGATAAATATGAATTAGTTTATTTCTAAACATAGTTGTAGCATTACTTAGGATTTAGAAGAACTTTCTATGTGAAAAAGAAGAAATCTTTTTAAGCTTGTTAGGCTGTGTAGTTACCATTATTCTACTGCACACAGATAAGCACTGTGTAATAAGCTCTGCATTCATAGAGCAGCGTGAAAGAATGTATGAAGTTGCTGTTTTATGTCAGACAACTGAGTTCTGTCCACAGTCTCTGAAGGTGTGAAAGCTGCTCTTCAAAGTGCTGCTTTGCACATGACTCATTAAAAAATGATTCAGATCATGGAAGGACATAATTGGTAATGCAAATTCTAACACTCTTCCATGACTTCTCCCTCAGATTTACCTTACATAATTATGTTGTAACTGTGGGGTTAAATCCCAACAGTAGAAAAGATTTTGAGATTGGAACTACCTTGGATTTTTGAACATTGCTGAAGCTTTAACAGAAGCATTATAACAATTTATGTTTTCACATTTAGAGATTTCTCAGTATAAACAGTGAAATAGAGGATATCTTGAAGAGCAAGAGAACAGGGGTTTTACAGTTTTTGATGTGAACAGCTAAGGCTATTGTAAGAAATACAGAAAATTGTCCAGAAGTTAGAAGGAAACCCTCAGAAACCAGGAGAGGCACGTCAGTGTTGACCATAAAAAAGTAGGAAGAGATACGGGTCAAAAATGTATTGATTGCAGCTGAAGTCTTGAATCAGTTCTTGCATTTTACAGTCAATAATTAAGCCAAATCACCAAGTATGTAAAACCTGGATGCCAGCACAAAGCAGCTTAGTGTGCTGCTCTGCAAAAGGAGTTCTGGGAGCCACGACTTGGAAGGTGTTGCTTGGAAGAGTGGGAGCAATGCTCAGGTGTCCCAGTGTCACAGTCTCTGTGGCCACGATGACCCCGAGATGGGTTAGAGAGTCTCTTTTCCCAGCCCGACCGCCGATGAAGGAGTCAGGATTCTTCCGTTCTGCTTTCCAAGCTTGTTTATTTTCTGTTAGCTATGCAATTCTCTCTCTGGCCTGCCGAGGTCCATTCAGCAGGTCAGTCAGTGGCACACTGCCCGCCCTCAGGGCAGAGTTGTCTTTTTATACTAAAACCTGCGTGTGCTTTATTTACAATAATTTTCCAATACCCATCACCTGTGTTAGACAGTCTGTCTCTACTCTAAACCAATCCAGAAGTGCCACCATCACAGCAGAAGATGGAGGGCAAGAAGAAGGAGAAGAAGGACAGGACATGCCCAGATTCCTCCATCCTGCCTCTTGAACCCCCATTCTAAATCCCCAAAATTCTACTTTTTCACCCTGTGACAAATTAACCGTCATTCTACTCAAACCCTTGTGGCTTGTAACTCCTCACACAAGGTTGGTAATGGTTTCCATGGGCTAAAATCAAAGGCACAGGTGTTTGTGACTCCGTGCCAAGGTCTCTGAGCCCCTGCCAGGGTCTGGAGTCACCCAGGGCAGCCAGAGCAATGTCCTGGGCTCTGACAGAGCCTGGATGCCCCCAGGAGAGGCAGAGGAGGAGCAGCCTCTGCTTCCAGCATTATCAGAACCTGTGACTGTGAGGAGACTGAACACACAATGCACATGGAGTCCATGTCTTTACTGAGCAGGTTTAAACTCAAAGTTTGCAATAACATTCAGGGGGGTTGTTTTGTTTGCGGTTTTGTGTTTGTTTTAAATTAGTAGAATATCCAATCACAATACAGAAATAAACTCACAACTTCCTGCCAAGTTTCAAATCTTGGCTCCTAACACTTTTATAAGGCATTTTTAATGAAGTCAGTCTTCCTTCTAACATAAAATTTCTTTTGTTTTAGAGATTAAGATATCAGGCATAGCTGAATCATAAAAAGTAAATATGATTTCTGTTTCTAATGCATTCCTTATCCCACTAGAAGCAAAGAGTTTTACCAAGTGCCTTAGTATTTATTATCACAGGCTTCCAATTGCCATCAGAACTCACACTAGTTGAGGGAAAGCTTTCCAAAAGGATGGTCCTTTGGTCCTTCTTCCTATTGTCTCTCACATTTCCCTTTAATTTTTACTCTGATCCTATAGAAGGCTTTTTGTTCTTAAAAAAAACTCCAATATTGTTTTGTCAACACTCTGTTAAATAATAACAAACTTACCCTTGCTTCTGCATCAGAGGTATGCTCTGACACACTTGTGCTTCCCCTACACTCCATGCCCCTTTCAGTTCAATCACTCATGGAAATCTCAAAACAATTCAGGTGTCAAACATACTAGATCTAAGGATGGTAAAGAATTAATGTAGAAGGGATATACAGATCATCTGAACACTAATGATTTACTGAAATTCATTAGTTTAACATGCAAATCCAGTGGTAACAACAGAGTCTAGGATGCTTCTATAGTCCTCAAAATGAGACAAATCCAGTAATATTATGAGTAGTTTAGTAAAGAGTTGTGAAAGATGGGACAAAATCTTATTCTGATGCAACTTCAAGTAAATTTTAACATGGTGTTACAATATGTAGATGTTTCAGTATAAAAGAACAGAAAAAACTTCCATCTTGAAATCAGATAAACTACATTAATAATTTTTAAAATAATCCTCCCCATGTATAAAATATTTTTAAGCAACATTTGATTATTTTTTTAAATAACCTTTACAGCAACAATGTTAGAAGAGAGATCAGAAGTGTTTGTGCTTCAGTTTACTATTTCCACTAAAATACTAAATGCATTTATTTAGGAAACCTGTCCATGAAACTCAAATTAATCAGTTGCATCAAAAGAAGTCCATGTCACATCCTGTGTGTACATATGCATAGAATATACAAGCACAAAACATTAACATCAACAGCATCCAACACCTCCCAAAACAGATGACACATCAGCATGCTGGCACACTCAGTGGCAAACCCTTTTCTTGCTGGGTATTCTTTATCATGGAAGAGATGCAGAATATTCACTGGTTCCAAATCCTATAATCATCCAACAACACTCCATTACCACAAAGAGTTCAGAACTTAAAGCAATCATAGAAAATCTTACCATTCTTATTTCTCCAAGAGGAGTTTTCTTTGAGTATTATGCTCTTCAGGCATGAGCAAAATTACAAATATCTCCACCAAGTATGCTTCCATAAAGAAAATTACCAGAGCTGTGGGGATCTGCTGCCCTAAAGCCCTACAGGGGAATTTCCAAAGTATATTTATGGGAACAGAGGAGTTAAAGGCAGTATTAATATCCTTACACTGCATGAGAGAGTCAGCACATCATGTTCAGAGTCCCACATAATCTGATACATCTAAGAAGACCATTCAATGACACTGCACCTCAAGATTTGCACAGATGATCAAAATTAGGATTTTGGATCATAATTTTTGGTATTAACAAAGCTAATTCCTTCTCCTTTAAATAAACTAACTTTAAAAGTAAAGAATATGACAAGCATGCTAAATTTGGCAATGAGTGCAGGGAGCACACATGGTGTCCCTCTATTTTGCACCACTCCAGATTGTCCCTACGTACACTCTTGCTATTTTTAGCAATTTTTAAAATTTATTTATTTTTATTATCCCTACATACAGTGTTGCTATTTTTAGCAATTTTTAAAATTTATTTATTTTTATTATCCCTACATACAATGTTGCTATTTTTAGCAATTTTTAAAATTTATTTATTTTTATTATCCCTACGTACTGTGTTGCTATTTTTAGCAATTTTTAAAATTTGTTTATTTTTATTATCCCTATCTATTGTGTTGCTATTTTTAGCAATTTTTAAAATTTGTTTATTTTTATTATCCCTACATACAGTGTTGCTATTTTTAGCAATTTTTAAAATTTGTTTATTTTTATTATCCCTACATACTGTGTTGCTATTTTTAGTAATTTTCAAAATTTATTTATTTTTTTTACCCCTATCTACTGTGTTGCTATAATTTTTGCAGATGCTCATGTGTGAGCTGCAGCTCATACATCAGCTACCCCAGCTGCCTTTTTTTTGCAAAGGCATTAACTTGGAGACTTTCCTGCCATGTCTCTGCATTTCGGGATAAATTGCTACCAGTCAGCTCTGGCCGTGTTACAAATCCTAACAGGAAACTGTTTCCAATTTGTTTGCATTTTAACCTATGGTAAAGCAAGATAACATTCAGCAAGACAAACTACATCACATTATAGATTACTAACAAATTAGCAGTACAAGTCTTCAAACTTTGAGCTCTCTACTGTTCTCTTCAATGATATCTAAAGTAACTTGTGATTAGACAGCATAACCGTATCTACTAGCACATCAAGGACCTCTATTTTTCATTCTATTTACTTTTCCTTCTATTTATTTTGAAGACTTCAATCTTATTTCCTTGTTTAGCTCAGCTGAATAGCCCAAATCCAACAAAGAATTTGGAACTGCGCTTAACTTTAAATAATTACACAAATTGCTAAATTAGTCCACAAGTGAAGGACAGGAGCAAAATGACATTAATAGATCTGCTCAGCTGCTTGTGTGATCAGCCCTGCAATTAACCCTTTGCAGATCAGCCCCTAGGAACACTCAAGACTCCCACTAACATCACTTACCTGCAGGCTCATCGGGACTGCCCCTATCTGCTCTGGTCTCTGTTTGAGACAGCTCCATCCCAGTGAGAAATGCCTTTGTGCCACTCCAGCCTCAGTGCTAAAAAGTCAGGAGTGATGGCTGCATTTGTGTGCAGTTATACTGGCATGATTTCAGAGACTTCTTCAGAATTTATAACAATGAGATATAGAAGTTTCAAGTAATGAGAAATAATAGCAATTAACAATTTCTTAGCCAGGGTAGAGTTTGTTTTGCTGATCTCTAACACACTTGGTACTTTTTTTTTTTTTAAGTCAGTGCCATAAATCCATCATTCAAGTATTTCAGTGCACGAGATCTTCAAAATCACTCTTGTAATTCTAGAATACATATTTGCCAGAAAAACACCTCGGGACTGTTTATATGATACAAAATGCATGATAAAAATATTACTATGTGCCTTTAATTAAATAACACAGTATTTGCATACCATAAAGCACACAGAATAAGAGTAAAAAAATGAGGATAGAAATCCACTCAATTGAGAACATTGATACAATAAGGTTCTCCAATAGAGACAGAAAAAAGCTGGATTATCACTATCAATTTACACACCAATTTACTGAGCTTATTAGCCATGGGAGAAATAGAAAAAAATACAAAAACAGTTACCTCTGTAACCATAATTTCACCACAATTAATAACAAAAAAATGCAGAATTCGATGAGGCAGTGCAAAGACAGATGTCATTCACACACATTTCTCACTACTTTGAAAAGAACCTTTGATATTACTTACCTTTGCTGAATTTTTGCTTCCTATGCATTGGTGAAGTGATTTGTGGGAGAGAGAGGAACATAAAAGCTTTAGATTGGCAACTGTTAAGATTTATCATTATTTCTAATGCATTAGGAAAATCTCAAAAAAGCAAAACTTTGAGTTAAGGATTAACTGAAGGAGAATAATAGCTCCTGGTTTTATCTTTTTTTTTAAAGGCATGATTACCACCTCCTTCTCAAGTTCAGAAAAATGGGTCAAAAATGTTATCAAGGCCTAATCCTATTTCAAGCAACATAAATCTTTTCTAGTAGTACATTATTCAATAAGGGAATAAACCTCAGAACCTAGTTTTTAATCAGTGAAGAAAATCAGTCAATAATAAAGCAAAATAGAGCAGGTTTGTACATTCACTTGTATTTCACTTCTGTTTTCTGAGAGAGGATCCTCTGGAACACACCTGGAAAATAGCTTTGCAGGTGGATTGGCACTCTGTTTTACTATGGCAGGCAAGACACTGTGTATGTGTAAAAATTAATTATCAGGAAATACTTGTATTCCAGCATCTCTGAACAAGATCTCGTTTCTTAAAAATGCACAACAGATTTGTGGAACAATGGCAAATGGCTGTGCTTGCCATAGCAACACAAACGTCAAATACCTTGAAGTATTCATTAACCAGACGTTCCTCTGCCTGCCTCAGGCATTGGAGGGCTGCATCTCCTGGGGCTTACAAGCTTCTTGGTCCTAGGTAAATGTCCAACTTCTTCACCATTTCAATTCATTGAAACTACCATTATTGTTCATCTCCCATGTGATTTATCATATCAAACAAGAATTTCATCTTAAAGATTTAATTAACAAAACAGAGTCAATACATATATTCAACTTACTGTTTGTCACCTTTGAGATACTAACCTGTCCTCTGCCAAGCATTTTCTCCCAGACATATAAAATAATGTAATTAAAAAACTTCCCAGGATAAAAGAATAGACAAATGAAAAAGAAAAACTCTCTCAGAAATATCTGTGCTAGACTACAGAAGCAGAACAAGGCTGTGAAAGAATGGGATCAGATCAGTCACAACACATGTAAGAGCTGCAACAGGGCAAAGGCTTTTTGAGCAACAGAACAAAGAAGCTTCAGCACAGTGTGTTCATTTGTCTTCCAGAGAAATTGATCTGTCACCATGACTCTTTTACGCTTTTATCTGATTTCAGATAACAAACATTGGACTCTCTTCATTTCATGAGATTTGGCTGAAAAACTGTAAAGTCAAGATTCATAAGATTTCCTCTGAAGAAGGAAGAGTTAAACCAATGAAGACTATGTAGTATTAGAGCAGTGATTTCCTGAGCAGTGCAATTCTTTTCACAAAACACCATGAAGCAGTAGTATTGGATAATTTTTGTCCAGAACTGCAGAAGGGAGCCAGCTGGGAAAAATGGTCAGCATGGGAAACAGAAAAGTTTTGTATCTTCTCACCTCCTGTGCAATTCATTAAATCTCCACAACCAGCCAAATGTCTGCAGACAGAACTGAGCATGCACTTGTATCCTGCTCTCCCAAAACAGAAAAGCACCATCTTATACACTGAACTAAGGAACAGCATTCCATGCTCACAAAAGTATGTGTGGGGTGAAAAATCATTTGTGTGCAAGAAAACACAGCAAGAGTTTCCTCTCATTTAAGTTCCTCTTAAAATTGACTTAAATGAGTAGCATGTGATGTGTACTTCATGTGTTCATTCTACAGACACGCAGCAGAATTAACACATTCAAACAAAGGTCAGATGTAGAGTCAGGACCTATTAAAAGCCTTTCTGTCTTTCAAGGCTAAACACAAAGGAAAAGTTATTTTAAATTACCAACTACTACATAAAGAATAAAGAAATACATACCCAAACCTTCTGACTCAAACAGGCAGGTATCATCCACACCTACATCTCTGCACCAGGATAAGAAATTTGCTGTGTTGTCCCGTGCAAAGAAAGACCCTGAAGGAGCATTGGCTTTGCATGGAATTTTCCGAACTGGTAAGGTCTGAAAAACAGGAATTCTTTATTTAGCTAAATGATACATGCTATCATAACACTTAAGTATTATGGAATCACTATGCAAGTTTTGCATAGATGAGTAACTCCCACCAACTAATTTCCTTGGCCATTAAAGAATTCCAAGCAGAGAAGCATGAGAAGTGAATTTAACATCATGAAGTTCTCAACCAAAAAGTCTTTCCAAAAGTCCACACAATGAAGTTGAACCAACATTAGCTACTTCTTAGGAATATTAGTAACTATAGGCTTTGGATTTAGTGTCTGGTCCAGTTCACTGAATTAAAAAAAAAATAAAAATATATATTATAAAGACAGATTTTAAACTAGGAGCTGAACTTTCTCACAGTTAAGGGTGAATTACTTTCAGTTCTATGTCAGGAGGTAATCATAGTGTGAAGGAATGGGTCTTGAGGCCCAAAGACTACAAACACTTCAGAAAGGTCCCTGTCTCCTGTTTAACAGCACCCAGCAGTGCCCAGTGCACAACACAGGGCTGTAAATCCAGCAGGTACAAAGTCAAGGTCTGTAGAGACAGGCTCTCACTGCACCAGAGCAGTTCCATTCACACGATTTCAGTATCAGAAAGGATGCTGCTGATACAGCATCAATATCTGCACCAAACAGATTTACTGACCCAGCCCTGAAACCAGGCTGGGTTCCACTGACCCAGCCATGAAACCAGGCTGGGTTCCACTGACCCAGCCATGAACCCAGGCTGGGTTCCACTGACCCAGCCATGAAAC
>JAWWMS010000279.1:3684743-3694889 GCA_035048045.1 Chlorospingus semifuscus
GAGCCACAATTCCAATGGGACTGCTGCCAACACCCTGACCCACAGGGTGTCAGGTTGGGTTCTGACTCTGTCAGTGTGGTTCTAGTGTACTGCATTGTTTATTTTATCCTTTTATTTTTCTTCTCTATTAAAGAACTGTTCTTTCCTGCTCCCATATTTTTTGCCTGAAAGCCCCTTAATTTAAAATTTACACCGATTCAGAGGAGTGGGGAGGGTTTGTATTCTCCATTTCAGGGGAGGCTCCTGCCTTCCTTAGCAGACTCCTGTCTTTCCAAACCAAGTCAGCAGGGACGAAGGGAAGTGGTGCATTCCAGGCTGTGTGATGTCTCCAGCTAAGGACAGCTTTCCCAGCTGAGACATTTCAGTGCCATTCCCTGAGGAGCCAGAGGGATTTCTGCTGTTCCCAGCTGGCAGGAATTGTGTGGGAAGGACGGTGGAGGACACAGGGCTCTGCCAAGGCCCTCACACCTTCACCTGCCACGCTCCAGTGACTCCTCCATTAAATCTTAAAGGGCTTCTGCATAAAACAGAAGGGCAAGGACTTGAAGTTTAACAACTGTGACCTTTCACAGCCAAACAAATTCCCCAGCCAAAGGAAACTTCCAGTACCTCCTTGGTCCTAGGAACTCTCCAGGCTTCCTTAGTCCTTGGAATAGATCCCAGGGCAGGTTTTCCTCCGAGTTTAGTCTTGCAAATAGCAAAGGCAGCTGTTTGCAATGACCAAAATCCAATGTCTTTAGCCAATTTCTGGAACAGATGCTTTAATAAACATGTTCAGCCAGAATGACCCAACCCCAGGGACAAGGCTGGTGCCTCCAGCTGCTCCAACATCCATATCACAAATCTAAATCTAGAAAAATAGAAACACAAGGAAGTGCAGATTGGTCCTGCCTCTCCTACCAAGCCCTGCTCAGCTGATTCTGGGGTGAGTGAAGAGGAAGAATTGCCTTTGGTTCAGAGCAGAGCTGGCACATCCTAAAGGGTTTTTCTTAGCTGGATGTGCTGGGGGTAAAGCAGAATTCCAGACACTGGAAATAAGGTCTGCACCCTCCTGGGCCAATTCTGTCTCTGTTTCATCACCAGAACAATTCTGATCTTACAATGAAACCAGGAAAACTTGTGCACTTGAAAGCTTCTTTAAATTCAAAAGCAAAACTGTAACTTCTGCTGAAATCATTCCATTGGGAATTTCTGCCAAAAAATAACACAAGGAGAGAGAGAGAGAGCCAGAGAGGGCCCCGTGCTTTAAACATTCAGCTGTTCCTAATCCCCATGCTTATAGACTGCTCTGGAAACCTCAATCTTGGTTGTTTCAAATTCCACCTTGTAAACACACAATTTATTGAAGCTTTATTAAATGCAATCTACTCTTCATTCTCAGATTTGCAAACCTATTACAAGTGCAAATGATCTTTCATTGATTTTTCCCTTTATAGACTTGTTACTTTGTTTACCTGGGAGCTAAAGGCCTGCTGGACAGAAGGCTCATTTACTGCAAGTTGGATGAAAATAAGTCCAGCAGTAGCTGCTTAATTGTTTTGAATTATTATTGTTAATTGGGATTGTGTCTTTGATTTCTTGAAAGGCAGTGATTTAATTGCACCGCACCTAATTAGCAGCAGCTTTGATTACTGGGAGCTTCGAGTGGCACCAACCTGTAGCAAACAGAGCCTTGAGTGAATGTTTTGCCAAACATCACCGGAGGAGACAGAGGTGACGTTGGTCTTGGGGAAAACAGAAGGGCAAACAAGGGATGGAGAAGGACAGGGAATTCCTCCCAAGCAGGAGCACCTGAGTCTGAAAGGAGAAAGGGGGAGAGCTCAAGTTCAGTCCTTTAGGTCACAGAATCATCACCGTTTATAGAAACAGGTCAACCCCTGTGGCAGGGAGAAATGATGAGGAGGACTCCATCTTATCAGAAGGCTAATTAATTACTTTATTATATTATATTATTCCATACTATATTACACTATGTTACATTACATCTAAACTGAACCTGCCAAGCACTCAACTGCACTCCAACTGCACAGAATCTTGTGACTGTCAGCCCACAGTCCCAATGATGAGGTCTCTGGTGTCCAGATGACCCCGAGGTGTTGGAAAGTCTCTTTTTCCCAGCCCCGAGACCAAAGAAGACAGGGTTCCTTGGCTCTGGTTCTCAAGGTAGTTTATTTTCTGTTATCTATAACATTCTTTCTCTGGCCTGTTGAGATCCGTCCAGCACGTTGGTTCATGGCACACTGACTGCCCTTGGGCTGGTGTTATCTTTTTATACTAAAAACTATGTGTACTTTATTTACAATAATTTTCCAATACCTGTCACCTATGTTAGACAGTCTGTCTCTACTCTAAACCAATCCAAAAGTGCCACCACCACAGCAGAAGATGGAGAACAAGAAGGAGAGGGAGAAAGACAGGACATGCCCAGATTCCTCCATCTTGCCTCTTGAACCCCCATTCTAAATCTCAAAAATTCTACTTTTTACCCTGTGACAAATTCATTCTATCCAAACTCTTATGGCTTGCAACTCCTCACACAAGGTTGGTAATTGTTTCCATGGGCTAAAATCAAAGGCACAGGTGTTTGTGACTCTGTGCCAAGGTCTCTGAGGCCGTGCCAGGGTCTGGAGTCACCCAGGGCAGCCAGAGCAATGTCCTGGGTCCCAACATCCCAAAATGGAATAAATTTTTAATTTGAGATATCTGACTTGGGGCAAATAAGGCCTACCCATTTGTGCAGTTCCTGATGCTGCAGAAGTGATGGTTTTATGGCTGCTAGCATGTGTCTGGTTCTTTTCTAAATTGTCTTAGTACATTAATTAATGGTCATTCTATGTTCAGAATGAAGGAGTGGAAAGAAACTTGTATTTTTTAAGAAAAAGATGGAGCAAACATTTCAGCAGCTTTGATGAAGGAAGAGAGCAATGTTATCTGAAATGTCTGGGGAATGAACAGAGGTCATCAGGCCTATAAAAATCTAAACACACTCTTGAATATTTCATTCCCCTGGTAGTACCTAATTGTGTTTTGGATGACTCTGAAGGGCTGTTGTGCAGGGATTGTGTGTGTATGTGCAGGGAAGATGGTTTCTGGCATCTGTTCTGAATGCATTCATCTGTAATTTTAATTCATGCTTGCCTCGTCATCTGTGCTGGCCTGAAATTCGTTAAGATTATCAGAACTGTTTAAGATTTTCTGTGGTTTTGTTAAATCCTCTCCAATTGCCTGCTTGCTGTGATGATTCTATTTTAAGCCATTCTTATATTTAGAGAGGAGCTGACTATCTCAGATAAACCTTTGCTGAATATTCTGAATGAATTGTTATTTTGCCTGGGCAATGGAGATGCATGCCCTCTGCTATCTGCCACCCATGTGGGATTTAGGGATCCCACTGCAGCATCAGTGGGTGATTTGGCGCCTCTGGAGGTATTTTTAAGGAATCCTATCAGCCATTTCGCACCAAAGAATTAATAAAAATCAGATATTTGGCTCTAAAACTCGTGCTGGGGAGAATTTGGACCAATGTCTAAGAACTCCAAGAACCACACATCCTTGATAATCATCTTTTGGCTCTTTTGTAGTGCTAATTTTGCATTTCTGCTGGGGGCGGGGGAAGTATCTCTGGACAAATCTCTGATGCAAGCAATGGTTTTGTTTTTCTGACAGAGGCACACTTGCTCTTCTGTTCTCTCAAGTACATTTTTTTCCTGCTGGTTAAGCTTAAATTACAGTTGTTTTGTAAAAGCTTGGTGACATAAAATGTTGTAGCACCATGTGTGCTCTTAGCAGGAATGGCTTCCACTGTCCACTCACAGAAGTATTGAACACGTTTGCTGAAAGTGGAGTCAGTTCTAGACAGCAGTTTTAACAGGGAGGAATCAGTGTTTCACAGGTCTTTAGTGGTAATAAATGCCAAGACAGTCTAGAGCATAGTGGATGTTCTATGATTGTGTATTCCTAATGGCAGGAGAAAAATGGAATGTCTTTTAGAGCCTTGATTTTCTCAAATTACAGAACTGGAGTTTCTTTTAAAACTTAATTTAAAAAATTGAATATTGAAATTAATTATTAATACTATTATTTAAATATAAAATAGGTGTTAAAATAATTCTTTAGATTTTTTTATGTAATGCTCTTTTAATAACCTTCAAGCTGGAAAACCTGATTCTGGATGGAGACTGTTCACATTTGAGTTGATAAAGGAAACAAAATCAATGTAGATTTTTCCAGAGTTTTTTTTAAAAGCAGGTGACAGCTCTAGTGGCAAAAAATGGATCGGTGGGGTAGTCATCATATCTACAGATAGGTTTCAGAGATGGCAAATAAACAATGAGGGATTCACAGGGCTGTGATGGGAAAATTAATCACTGGCTTGTGCCTGGGAAAAAGTACTGTTGGAGTGCTTGATCTGGAACTTGTGATTGCAGTTTATTCTGAGAAGCCACCAACTTGGCTAATTGTCTTAAATTTGCCATAAGGTAAAATGTTGACTCACTGGGATAAAAAGAGCCTGGAAACAGAATTTTGTTGCAGAAAGTTGCATGATGCTCCACACCAGCACACTTGTGACTAAAACATACTGATAGAGATGACATTTTTTTTTACAGGTTTGGATGAGAGGGAAATAGAACTAAATATAAACCAAATACCCTGAGACAGAGTAACAATCCATGTGATATTTTCATACTGCCCAGCTCAATACACTGCTATGTTGCAGAGGTTCTGACCCAATAATAGTCAAATCAAGCTCATACTGCATATGAGCTCAAAGGAGAATTGTTATTCTAAAGAAGCAGGAAGCAGACCAGGATGTCACAGTCTTAGGGGAAACAAAGGAGATATTATAAAAGTTACTGTCTCTTGGATGTTATCTGGAACGCCAGTAGAATGGTAATCCTGCGTGGGGAGCATAAATCAGATGCTGAAGGGGTGAATTTGAGGAGATGGGTTCCAGTGTTCAGTTTCAATTACAGTTATAAAGGCAGAAATGAGAAGTCAAGTACTGTGATTGCATAAATGGCTAAAGGCAGTGTATTGGCACCCTATTTTACCAGTCTGAAATGTACCTGGGCTCCACAAGGCTGGATCTGGAATACTTGAGTTGTTTTTACCAGACTGTGAAATGAGTGAAGACTAGAAGGGATAACTGAAGGTTTCATTAAGGGAATTGGTTCTTTTTCTCAAGCTGGATTACAGTGAAAGAAGGAGCCAGCTGAGCACAAGGAAGGTACCTTGGCTGTTAATAAAATGAATTTGAACTTTAAGTGTAGAATTGGATGTTGACACTGCTAACAAGTGTTAACATTTTTAAAAAATTACCTCAGAACTCAGCATTAGATGATCAGACACATAAATCTGGAGTGCACTAAGCTGGCACCACCTGAGTGTTCAATTAGTGCACAACTGAAGTGTGTGTGTAAAAATACAGTAAAATATGATATCAAAGCAAGGGATAGACAACTAAAAATACATTAAAATATGATATCAAAGCAAGGGATAGACAACTAAAAATACATTAAAATATGATATCAAAGCAAGGGATAGGCAACTAAAAATACATTAAAATATGATATCAAAGCAAGGGCCATAAATAGAGACCTGAATGTGGCATTTAGATGTTAAAGTCTGGGTTGTGTTTTTCTTAACTGTTTTTAGGGGGTGTTAGGAAGTTTATGATCAGTGAAAGAGAACTTTTAGTTTGCTCCTTTATGACCAGGTGTAACTGGCAGAAACTGTTGTGGTATTCAGATCAGCACAAGCTGGAATACCAATAGATATATGTGGGTTTCTGCTTTTCCTCCTTCCAGGACAGAAAATGGATACAAAATAGGATTTACCAAAATGACTGCTTATAGATCTCAGACAAATAGAAATGGACTCTTGGATATTAATAGAGAAAATCCATAAAATATACATCAGTGGAGGGAGGGAAAAAAATTCCTGTTGTCAAATTCTGTAAGTTATTTCTTAACTTCCAGTGGAATGCCTTTAGAGATGAAGTTACAATTACTTTCACTTTAGACTGAAGCAGAGAAAGATGTTGACATGCCTCTGAGAAATACTGAAAATCAGAAAGAAAGAATTTCAGCCACCTGTACCTTTACAGAGGGAGGCGGGCAAGTTCATCCTATTTCTAGAAATAAGGAATAAGAGAAACTGTTCACAAAGAAATTACTGGGAACTTGTGTGAAGGAAAAAGGAGAGATTAATCAGAATTCCCCTTGATAGAACATGATGCATGGAATAATTATAAACTGTGGAAACAATTGAGCTGGTTTTTGATGACAGAATTACAAGGCAGTGTATGAGGTTGCTTTGACTACCGCTACAGTTTTGTGCAGTGTCTCATTTTGGTCTACTAAAAGCACACGTGACTGTGCATAATAAGAGAATTTTGAGGGCTTTTTTTCTTATATTACACTTAATTGTCCTTTTGATGTAAGTTATTTTATTAGCATTGCACTTCCTGACAATCAGAGACTTAATGCTACGTGGGTTCAGTAGAGCAGTAATGAATTGTCATTGCTTCCTGCTTTGGAGTTGTCTCTTTTCCTGAATAAAACCAGTCATACAAATATCTTTTCAAAGAAAATGGTTTTTCTGAGAAGGAATTGATGGAGAAATCCAAAAAAAGTCTGTGTGCACCAGCTACGTTTATAGAGAGAATTTGGAATGTAAAATGCTCAAGTTTTTGAGTGATACAGTCAATGTAAATAGCTGAATATCTGAACTAAACATGTTTTAAAAACCTGTTGCATGTTCCTTGTATTTTAGGCCATAACTTCTGTGCAGAGGGACACAGGTGTGGTGAAAACTCAGAGTGCAAAAACTGGAACACAAAAGCCACTTGTGAATGCAAGAACGGTTATCTCTCTGTCCAAGGGGACTCTGCATATTGTGAAGGTAAACAAAATATTCAAAGACCCATTCCCTGAACAACGTATTCAGAAACATGAAATAAATATGTAGATGAATATGTAATATGAAATAACATTCATTACCTATTCATTGCATATGAATATGTAATATGCAATATGAAATAAATGGTAGATGAATGCACTTCATTGCAAAGTTCAGTTTCATGGTGGTGAATATGACAGGGCCCCTTTCTGTGTCCATGAATTGAGGGTTCCAGGTGGTGCTGCCCCCCTGTCTGTAGGTGTATTGCATTGCTGCAGTTGTGTCTCTCTGCACCACGGTCACGCTGTCAGGACGAATTTTAAACCACTGTTATTCAGATAATAGCGCCTACCTTCTAAAATGTTTCTTAGAGAACAGTGTCTTCATAAGATGCATTAATGTAGGAGGTGGGAATTGTGCAGGCAGTTGTGAGAATGGTAAGTGTGAGGGAGTGCTGTGGCTGGGATATAAAAATGATGACCTGCAGTCCTTCCTCAAGCACTTCTGTGGGACAGGTGCTTTGCTGAAATGGCTTTCCTATGGTACATAAGAGACCTATTTCTGAGAAGATTGCAGCTGAGGTACTTCTGTTCGTGTGGTATGCCATCACAGGAATGAATGCAGTGGAGTATTACTCTCCTTTTTGTTTCCCAGTGTTTTCTAGAGCTTGTTATTCAGAGCTGTGATGTAGTTCTTAAAAAATAAATGGATGATTCAATGTGTACCACATTCCTTCCTGCCTTTGCATTGTGGGTTGGGTTTTTTAATACTCTTGTATGTCAGGCTGCAATATTTTATTTTTTGACCATTGTGGGAAGTTTTTGAGCTACTCTGTAAAAAATATTTCCCTTGATTGTTTTTGCAATAGTGCTGGTGATGGAAGGGGATGGCATTTTTGACAAGATGTCAAAATATAGCATAAGAATTGAAATACTGACGACTAAGGATGTAAGAATAAAAAGAGATGTGTGTGGATTGTGCTTAAATGATCCTGCATTCATAAAAGGGCTTTTAGTGTATACAAGTGAACAGGATGGCTTGAAATAGCATTTTATAAATATGTTCAGTAAAGTGTAGCTTTAAATCTTATGGTATTTAGTAATTTCTCTGCAAACATTAATTTGAATGGTCCGTTATATTCACTTTCAGTGACTGGAAAAACAGTTCCCACATGTGTTCTTACAGGTAGGCAGCAGATATATTGTGTAGAGAGAGAAACTTTTTGTGTACAAAAACTGAGCAACTGCTTTTTACATACTGCAGGGACTTGTTGGGCATCAGAGGACAGGCTGTTCATCAGCTGTGATACATAACCCAGTGTTAGCTGGGTTCTTCTTTGCTGTTTTAAATAATTACAGTGCTTAGTGTTTCTGTTTACCTAGACACACACTGTCCCTTTTTTCTTCTGTGGAAAAGATTTAAGTATCTTGACCCAAGTGATTTTGGAGATATTGGCAGTACATTAGTGGTAGTGATGGTGGAAAAAAGAGCTTTTTAAAAGAAATTATCAGGAATTGCAACATACCTGAGTTTATGTTGCTTAAATTTTTGGGAGGGCAAATTAAATCCCTGACTTTGACCCACTGTGTGGGTCAAACATGAGGCAGCAGAACAAACAGCTGCTTTTGCTGCTGGAGACCGTGGGATAGAGGGGAGTGTTGCTTTCTGCATTTTGTGAAATGATGTATTTGCTAGAAGGAGTGCAGTTCTCTGCAGGTAACACAGGAGAGAGGCCCTTGAGCAAGGGAGCTGCAGAGTGACAAACTGGCTAGCCAAGAGGTGACTCCTTTCAGCCCTGTGAAGACCTTCCTTCCACTCCTCCTTCCTCTGCTTTCTGCAGAATTTCTTTTTATGCCTCTCCAACCTCATTCCTCTCATCTACGTGTTTAATCTGCTAAATAGAATCATTTCGTAGCTATACAATAATCTCAAATGCATGGTGAAGCTGTGATTTAAACAAATGAGAGCAAAGGCACATGTCTGAAGGTACAGGTTAGCAGGAGGTTGAAATAGTATGGATTTTCTTTTACTGTTTTGAATTTCTGTGTGTAAGGATTAAATACTCAAAACACCTGGGCAACAAATACTAAACATCCAAAACACTGTGGAAGCAAGGAAGAGCTCATGCTCAGCTGTAGCTCTGAATTTGTCTTTGTTTTTGCTAAGCCTTTAAACTCTGGACGTGTAAGATTACTCTTTCCTTTGAGGTGGAAGGTTAAATTATTTCAGACCTGTGATATGTGCTGGTAAGTGGCACCTTAGTTTAGCGTGCTCCAAATCATTAACTTGGAGCTTTCCAGACTTCTCATCTCTTCCAGTGTACTTGAAGTAGTTGTGCATGTTAATTGTGATGTCTAGTATTATTTTACCTTACATATGATTTTAATGCTGTTTCTACTTGCTCTCACTCACGGTTTTATCCTGCTGGAGTTTGGCATCATTTCCATTTGGTAAGATCTCTGAAGTACTGTGTTTGAGTCTGCTCTGCTTTTTGATAAGCATTTGTCTCTTTTTTAACTTTGCATAGTCACATTAGCAGTACAGTGGAAAAAAGAATTAAAAAGATTCTAACTTTTATCGGAGAATTGGCATCAACAAATTTGTAAAATAAATAATTTAAACCTGAGAGGCTTTCACTATTCATTCTCAGCAAGTACTTTTCAAGTACTTAGACGCTTCTTATGTCAAGATGTACATATAAGATAACCACTCACTATATGCATTCCATTTTTGAAATTACAGATGTACTGAGGGAGGACTGTTTCTGAAAGCAAACAAGTAAATGAAGCTTGTGATGAATGAAGGAGATAAGTGGAGATTCTCTGGGTTATATAAAAGCAATATATTTTACTCAAAACCAGAAAAGTTGGGCTTTTTCTGATTTTCTGACATTTGGCTGCTTGTCTTGCATACAAGACGTGGTTTGAGGTTTCCCTACAGCTGTGGATACTCAGGCACAAGTGTTGGAGCAGTGTCCCTTTGTCACACAGGCATGGATAAATGCTGGCACTCACGCAGCTGAGCTGGCCAAGCCCAGGCCTGCAGGACTCCAGCAGTGCAGCTGCAGCAGTGTGTGCACACTTGCAGCTCTCGGGACAGGACAGACGGACACCTGCACTGAGCATGGGAAGTTGCACGTGTGTTAGTGCCACGTGGGCAGCAGTGTCATGTGTGTTAGTGCCACGTGGGCAGCAGTGTCATGTGTGTTAGTGCCACGTGGGCAGCAGTGTCATGTGTGTTAG
This sequence comes from Chlorospingus semifuscus, assembly GCA_035048045.1. NCBI lineage: Eukaryota > Metazoa > Chordata > Aves > Passeriformes > Passerellidae > Chlorospingus > Chlorospingus semifuscus. The sequence continues at coordinate 3,694,886 of JAWWMS010000279.1, forward strand.
TGCC
>JAWWMS010000279.1:3717118-3727750 GCA_035048045.1 Chlorospingus semifuscus
AGGCCCAAAAAAGGGAAAGGAGAAACAGTCCAGGGAAAATTTGGGCTGCTTAGCTAAACTAACTAATGAGCAGAAGCAAAGAGCAAGAGCAAAGCAGAAGCAAGAGCAAAGCGAAAAGCAAAGCAAAAAGCAAAAGCAGCACCATGCACTGCCCTGTCTCTGTGTCCCACCAGCCGTAGGGGAGTGGCTGATAGCAAAACCAAAACAAAACATTCGCTCTTCAGAGCCAGTCTGGAAGGCACAGAACATGATATCCAGTGCAAACAGAGCACAGAAACGGGGATAAAACCATCACAGTGTCACCCTAGGACACTGACACCCCAGCTTCCACATGGCTCTTGCATTCTTTTGCATGCTGCCCATATTTACAGCTAGCCATGAGAAGAATCTAAGCATAGCAAGGTTATGTATAACAATAACCAGATATACTTAAATGTATTCCCAGTTTTTGCTTAACTAGGCTAGAAGGACCAAGGTTTCCTTGCTTCCTGTCAAGAAAGCTATTTTCCCATTCTTGTAATCTCCTCAGAAACCCTTTTCTGGGCATACTTACAGTTTTGTTTTGAAAACAGGTGATCACGTCTGGTGGTGTTTGTGGGTTTTTAGGATGAGAGAAGAGATGGGAATTTTGATTCTATGTTTTAGAAGGCTGATTTATTATTTTATGAGATATATTATATTAAAAGAAAATTATATACTATATTAAAGAGAAAGGAGACATCAGAAGGCTAGAAAAGAAAGGGATGAATAATAAAATCTTGTGATTGCTTAGAATCTCGACACAGCTAAACTTGTGATTGGTCATTAATTAAAAACAACTGCATGAGACCAATCAAAGATGCACTTGCTGCATTCTACAACAACACATAATTATTGTTTACATTTCATTTCTGAAGTTTCTCAGCTTCTCAAGAGAAAAATCTTAGCAAAAAGATTTTTCAGAAAATATGTCTATAACAATCATGAATCAGTCCACTATTTCAGATGAGGTCCAAGTAGTCCTGTGAGTTGACTGAAAATGTCTGATATTCCCAGAAATTCATTAGACCTTTTTACAGCTGGTAGATAACAAATAGGTACCTCTTAATCATTCTAGCCACCAGCTTTCTTCTTCATTTCTTAAATCTGATGAACCTTCAGTTTAAAGCAGAGATCCTCATTAGCTTGTCTTGTCATAATGTACTTTTTGCTTTTAAACTTCACCTTATTCACTTTTATACTTCACAAGGTCATCTCATTCTCTCTGTGTGATGGTCTTGTCCTCCTCCATGCTCATAATTATATCATCTTTGCATTTCATAATCCAGTCCTTGGATGAAGGTTGCTAATGAATGGATTAAGCAGGATCCATCCCAAGACTGGTTCCTGAGAAATGCTTAGTAATATTTCTCCATCTTTAGAACTGCCTTTTTTTTTTTCACTGCATACTCTTGTGGTGCCTCCCATGGACTCTATGCCTCCCATAGTGTTCTGTCCATATCATGATATATTCTTATATTGCTCCTCATTGCCTGCCTTTTAAATAAAGATTTCTTAGAGAACACGGCCAGATGCTTAATTCAGACATAGATGTATTAGTTGCACTATATTGCCCTTGTCTGAGTGTTCATCTGTCTTACTAAGAAACTCATCATGTCTCTCAGGTGGTCTATTAGTAATGAGAATATATTCCTTTTTATGCTCCTTCAGGCCTACCTCCATGCCCTCCATCACTGCCTCTTCCAAAGTCTGCTGTAGTCAGTGTCACAATCACCTGAATATGTGTTTATCCCTTCTCCTTCCTTGGGGTGCATCTAGGTTTAGTATTCCCTGGTGTTGTTTCTGCTTTAGCACTGATCATCAGGGATGCCCAAAGAACAAAGTTTTTGAGTAAAGGTTTATGAAACTAACTGGTGTGTGGGGAAAACTTTAGTTCCCATTGGGTTATAAATTTCATTAAAAAAATTTGCCAGTGAATTTGTATTTTTATCTTCTGACTCTTTTAGTATGCTGCAAATGTTCCTGTCCTTGTGGCATTATTCTTATGAGAAAATGGAACGTTTGTCCAGGTTTGGGGATGCACTGTTAACTTTTCATTGAATCTATATGAGAATAAGTCCTTAACTAGTTCTTCTCTGCATTTTAGTCTCTCCTGCTTAGGTGAAATGAGCTTTTCACTGTTCAGTCTGTTTTTCTTTGAAAGATTGAGTGAGGTGCTATTTTTATTGTGTGACTAATTTAGGACACCTGCCTTACCTTGTTAATCAATCTCTCTTTTTCTGTCCTTGTAAGTTTTTTGCTTACTCCTGATATCTTCTTTGAAGTGCTTCTTATCCTTGATGTTCTTTTTAAATTTCATTCCAAACAGTTTCAACCTTTTCTTAAAGTTATATCTCTGTATTCTTGAGCTCAGTGTAGGATTATCAGTTGTGTTAACTTTCTTGTGCACTCACAATTGGCTCTGTTAAGTCCCAGACCTTCTTTGTAGGCTTATTTTTATATATATTGTTATATATCAACTTGCCAAAAGATGAGTTGGTCACAACCATTTGATTAATTTCTTAATTTAACCAGATTTTCTGTAGGGTCAGATTTTCTGTTGCTTTTAAATTCTTCACCCTGGTGTCGTCTCCAGTGAGGCTCAGCTGTGGTTGGAGGTAAAGAACAAGCCTGAAGATTTTACAGCATAAGCTAAAAAATGGCAAACTGACATTAGGAAAATCACTGTAAAAACAGATGAGGTTTCCAGTCTGTTTTTGTCTTCTGATTTACTCCCAGTCAACAGCACATAATGACAGGATTAATTACTCCAGGCTTCATATACATGATATAGCTTTCTGTTTTCTGCTCTTTATTTCTAGAGATTGATGAGTACCTAATGTTATAACTTTTAATAAGGCATTTGATTTGATTTAGAACTGTCTTCATTTTAGTTCAGATTTATAACGGTAGTTAATCAAATTTTATTGCACCTTAATTAACTTTAAAATAATTTTTAGTAACAAGATTACGAATTTTTAAATTTTGGACATGCAAAAGAACCTCTTTGGTTGAATTACCTGTACTTTTAAAGTGAAACATCACATATAGAGTGGGCTTGCCCTTTAGTGCTGAAACACATAATAAAAAATGAGATAAGTGAGGAGAAATGATATACAGACCTATTTGATGCGCTGCTAAAGTAGAAAAAAATTTATAATGGCTTCTTTCTGTATAATTATTGTATCCACCATCAAACTATTTGACTTGGTGCAATTCTGTGGATGGCCATGGCTAGCCAGGGTGTAACAGCTCCATGCCTATGATGCATAATTTTGGTTTCCTGTTGTAAAACATGCCAAACCCTACTGAAATCACAATTTGAAAATCAGTTGCTGTCACACAAGTGTGGCAAAAAGAAAAAAACCCATTGGTTCTTATTAGCCTTTTAAGTTAATTGCCTGCCTAAGGGAGCTCATTCCCAGAACCAGGACAGCTCTCTTTCTCATTGCATGCTGGTGTCCCAACATCCTGTTTCATTCATATATTTTTTTAAAGTCTTCCTTAGAAATTCTGATTTTTCTGCCGATATTTTTTGAAGCTTTCCCAATAAATTCTGATTTTTCTGCTTGGGGTTGTGTATCATACAAGTGTATGTACAATGGTTTTTGTGTGTAAGTTTGCCACAGTTGTTCTGCCTGTCTTGTTTTGAAGACTGAGTTAGTGACAAACTCTAAGTGTTAAAATATATTCCAAAATGAAATACATAATAAATTTCTAGAGAAATACCTGATGACAGAAATTGCCCAAGTGCCCTGCATTTGGCCTCCTCAAGGGAATTTAAACAGTCCCATTTTAGGCATTAGCTTTAGGGAATGTCTCACATTTTAAAGTAACACTCTTAACTATGGATTGGACAAGAGGGAGAAGAATACAGGGGCAAGATTGGCTTGAAGATAGGCTCAGGGTGAGGAGAAGAAAAGGATGATTCAGTATTCCTAAGAGCTTGAAATTCAGTGTTTCCTAAGAGAAATTATTGTCTCATTTAGTGAAAGCTCACTGATGTTGCAAGCAATGTAATGTGTAGGTTGGGGGACCAGAGAGACTGGAATGTTGGATGACTCTGTGGGCTCAAAAAAAAAAATATCTGAGAAACAAGAACTAAAAGATCACCTGAATAATGTGTGCTCTAAAAGCTGTAATTTGGTGTCATGAGAAGGCCAAACTCTCACTTCTAGTAGTGGTGGTTGTAATTTTTTTTCTTTTTTAGAATTTGAGTTATGTTTGTGTGGTTGTATAAAACCTGTTGGGGATCCACATGTTTGCATTGGAATTAGAATCTCCAAAAAAGGTATCAGAAAATGTACCTCAAGCTACTACATTTAAAGTAGTTCTTCTGAAGCAGTAGCCAGTGTTTCAGCTGTTTTTAGAGTAATTAACAGTTATAGAGTTATTAACAAGTTATAGAGTAATTAACAAGTGTTAAGATGTTATGAAATAGACAGAAGTGGGATGAAGAATTGCAAATGTTTGGGGAGTGCTGTCAAGCAAACAAAAAAATCCCAAGAGGAAACACACATCTCAAACAGGACTTTGATGTTGGCTCTATTTGTGCTTCTTCCAACTCTGATTGGAATGGTCTTCTGGTGGGAGGGACCCATGTTCAGACCTCTCCGTGGCATCTTCTGTGTGTGGCACTTGTTCCCTTGCAATGCAAAGCTGAAAAGTGCTGTTTCAGAAATACCACACTCTTCAAAAAAGATTTTATTCATATTAACTCAGCTCTGCTTTCTTAATTTGCTGTAAATTAATGAATACTTTCCGGTAAGTCGAAACTGTATTTTTGCCATGTGATCTATTTATTTAAAATAAAAACAAGTCATCAATCTCTGCTAAACACCCCCCAAAACCCCAATGAATGATTTCCAGTACTGGAATTACTTGCTTTTTTTGATTTGTGAGCCAGTCAAGTTCTGTGACCTCTGTTCCTGAAAAGCTGCCTGTTCTGCATTCCTGATCTCCTGCCTTTCTAGTACCAAATTTGTCTGCTTTCATTCCTTAGGGAGAAACTCCCAAGTTATATCTGTAGTCTTTGGAAAGCTCTCTAAAATATTTAGGAGTCTGAAAATGACTGGCAACCTCACTGTTCCTAACAGTACAAACTGGGGATATAAGCTTGGCAGGGAATAAACACTTTTTCATTGTGCCTGTATTTATTTATTTATTTATTTGTGCCTCTACATCTCTCTTTTCTTTTTCATGGGCACATTTGGCATAACTAACAGGTAGGAAGAAATTAGTGTAGTATAATGATCTTTTCACACTTTGTTGCCACAGCTGTAGTACCACGTGCTGCAGTAGACTGTGAACCTTGCAGCCTCTGAAGAAAAGCTATGGAAATACACAGGTGGACAAATAAAGCAGGATATTGCTGCTCCCTGGCTGCTGTCATATGTGTATAGTGGCATTTACTTAAAAAGATTAGGATCCAAGATTAAGTCTGTGTTCTAAACACAAATTGCTGTCAGCTTAAGAATTTGAGAACTCGCCAGCTGTGAAGAGAGAAATTTCCCCATCGGTCTTTGCCACTGAGAAAAAGCAATAATGGCAGTGTGTGAGCGTGAAGGACTGGACAATGTTGAAGCTTTTAGCCTTGACCTCCCTCTTTTTCTATAAATGAGCACAGTTTTTTCTTTCAGAGGCTGATGGTGAAAATGGCATCTGAACACTGAGGCAAATACGCTTTACCAAAGGACTGGTCATTGCATGTGAAATAGTTTCACAGTGTAAAAACCATTTGTGGATGTGCTTTCAGAAGTTGTCACTTCCTGTGAGACATTGCAGATAGGGCATTTCTTTGAGCTCTAGGGTCGAGACACGTGGGCAGGGACAGACTGATGTTCAGAAGTGCTTCTACAGTCCATGGTGATGGCCTAGGCTCTTGTCAGACATCAGGGGAGACTTACAGACTGACTTCCCAAGCAGTTCGTTGATTCCATGTGTGTTGTATTTGTGGGGTGCTCTGGTGAAGGCAGGAATGATGGATCTGACTCCATGTTCTCAGAAGGCTAATTTATTATTTTATGATATCATGTTATATTGAAGATATATACTAAAACTATACTAAAGAATACAGAAAGGATACTTACAGAAGGCTAAAAAGCTGCTAATGAAAACTCATGACTCCTCTCAGAGCCCTGACACAGCTTGGCCCTGATTGGCCAAAGAGTGAAAACAACTCACGGCAGAATCCAATGGAGCAATCACCTGTAGTAAACAATCTCCAAACACATTCCACATCAGCAAAACACAGGAGAAGCAAATGAGATAATTATTGTTTTCCTTTCTCTCTGAGGCTTCTCAGCGTCCCAGGAGAAAAATCCTGGGTGAAGGGGTGTTTCAGAAAATGTGAATGTAGCATATGTGTAGGTTGCCTTTTCTCTCTCTCAAATTTGGAAGGAGTTAGCCTAATTTTCTCCCCAGTTGTCTGAGACACCATGATTTGTTGGGCTGTTCCTGGTGGTTTCCAAAGGAATCTGCTGGTCTGCAGCCTCCTGCAATCATGGCCCCAGGGCTCTTCAGTGCTGAGGAAATTGAAGGGTGTGGCTGATGAGGTGAGAAAGGGCAGATATGGCCATGCAATTGCTCTCCTTGCAGGCTGGACAGAACATCCCAGCCAAGCTGGGATTCAGCTGGTCACCACGTGTTGCACCCTGTCAAATCCATGTCTGGGAGGCTCTGCTGGTGTGAATTACATTGCTGCAGGGGCAGGCAAATTTGGTGGTGTTTGAGGGTCCCCAGGACGAGGGAAGAAATGAGAATCTTGACTCCATGTTTCAGAAGGCTGGTTTATTATTTTATGATATTATATTATATTAAAAGAAAATGATATACTAAAACTATACTAAAGAAATAGAGAGAAGGGAGACATCAGAAGGCTAGAAAAGAAAGGAATGAATAATAAAATCTCGTGACAGACCAGAGCCTTGACACAGCTGGACCATGATTGGTTGTCAAGTAGAAACAATTCACATGGAACCAGTTTTGTTTCTGAGGCCTCTCAGCTTCCCAGGAGAAAAATCCTGGCGAAAGGATTTTCATAAAATGTGTCAGTGACAGGCTGATTGTCAGGGCTTTATTTATTTATGGTGAGAATGCTGGCTGGTGGGTTTGTTATTGCACTTTGTCTTTTGTTCCTTTGTTTTATGCTGTGTCTTTGCTGGTTGGGGCAAACAGGAGGCTCGTAAGAGTGAAACAAATAGTTTTTAATTGTGCAGTTTTTCTCTCTGATGATGCAATGGGATGATTTTATGTTTAATGGTATCAAACCCCAGACATCTTGCACATCTTGGCTTGCCTTTGTGGGTACAGTACACTGCAGGGGAGTTGTTGAGGTGCAGTGCTGACCTAACATCTCTGGCTGGATGGATGTTCCAGTCCAGCTGATGGAAGATGCCATGCTGACGAGCCTGGCTCTCTCCAAAGAACATCACTGCTGTGTTCTGCAGCCCCTTGTGCCATTTGTCATGGCAGCCTTCATTGCTCTGCTCTCTGCTCTGCTTTCTACTTTCAGACACAAAACTGCTTACAATTACCTCTGCTGAAACTATGACAATTATATCTGTCCAAAAGTGCTTTTGAGTTAAGAAATGTCCTCTGTGGTGTGTGGTTAATTCAGAAGTCCAGCAGAATTGTCAGAGAGACTATTCTTTCAGGCCAAAGTACATATTTCTTCATATTGTACATCAGCTTGCATCAAGATATTGTCAAACCATCAATTCCTTTATGTCTTCAGGATGTCTGGGCCTTTTGGATGGGTTGTAAGACATCAAGGATCAGTATTTATTTACACAGACACCAGATAAAATGGCAGATTAAAAGCAACATTGATGAATTGCAACACTGACAGCAGAAGACAGCTAGTGAGGGATGCTGTCAGTAGGAGAAAAAAATATTTTTTCAAAGTAGTAATAAGCTGGCTGTACCTAAGGGAAATTTGGTAAGAAATATGATTCACTTTGGTCACCTCGGAAACAAGCTGTTCGTGTTATTAGATATTTGAATTATTATTAAAATATTGTGTTATTACATCAATAACATGCTTAATCAGATGTTTTAAAATGTGATATTATAACACACTAATTTTCTAACATAGAACCAAATACAGATTTTAGCATGTGGATAATGATACCCTGGATAAGCTTTTGGTATTTACCAGTCAAGTCTTGAGAGCTGCCTGTGACCGAATGAAGTTGGGTGCTTTGGCATTTTTATCTGCCTTGTGTTTTGTTACTCATTCCTGAATAAGCAGGATAAACACAGCATGCTCAAGGAACATTGCCCCTTCTGGATCTGCATGGGGGAACTAGGGGCTGGTTTAATTTATTTTGAAGTTTTATATGTGGGTACGTGCATGAATACCAGTTTTTGAAACAGTATGGATGTCGAATATTTGGGTTTTTATCAGCTGAAAATTGGGTGTGCAGGTGTTCTAGTGCACCTCATGAGCTGGGTCTTGTCCTTAAGCCAAGGAAAATATCCTGTACCCATCATCCATGATGATGTGTCTTCCTTTTATTTTAAGTGATAGCACATTGATGGGGGATTTATCAGAATACAGGAATCTAGTACCTACTGGAAAACATCAAGATTTGTGTAACCTAGAATCAGTGTCCATTCTGTGCTATGTAATTGTATTTATAAGAAATTTATATCTGTCTTTTGTTTGGGAAGTCTTTATGGCCCTAGATAGACCTAAAAGTAGCTCAGTGACAGTGATTTCACTATTCCTGTATATTTTTTTTCCTTCATGCTTTCTCTAAAACTGTTTTAACAGTTCTGGGATAGTTTAACAAGGTCAAAGCAGCATATGATTTTACCCTTCAAAAATCTTTGTGATGATTCAGAAGCAGAGCTCAGAGCATGTGACACATTGGGTTAGAAAATGTAAAATTAATAAATAGAAAGCTATTCAGAAAGCACTCTAAAAATGATGAACAGCTTGTAGAAACTGATTTATGAGGCAAGAACAGAAGTTAGATAAGTAGGGGTTGGTTGAATGGATGGGCTGAACGTGTCTCCAGATCTGTGCATGAGCAGAGAGGAGCTTTTTGTGCATTCAGGGCTGTGGACTGGACAAAAGAGGGGTTTTAGGGCTGTCAAGATAATAAGAGGGAGGGACTACGGAACAAAGTTGTTAAGGTCTGTGAAAAACTGGAAGGTAAATAGAAACTGATTTTTTAAGAGAAAATTGTTTAAGGGAAAAAATATATATACACATATTCAGCTCTGTTAAGCTGGTCAGTCTATTGTGTCAGTAGATTATTTCACTTCTGTTATTTGTGAGAGCACTACAGGAGGATGAGAAGCTTTATTGTGCATGATTTTTTTTTTAAAAAGTCTTTTTAAATCTTGAATATCAATGCTTTGTGAGAAAGCAGCGTGTTCTCTGTGTACAAGTCTTGTTATTGTGAATTACTAATTCTTTCTTGACATTTATTATACCCAGAAACAGGAATGCAGTCTAGATAGAAGTCACTCCTTTCCTTTGATTTCACAGAATGTCAAGTGAATTGACTCAAAAAAGTTGTGTTAAATGATGGGTTTATGACTCAAAAGGTTTCAGTACCTCACTCACATTAATGAAAAACAATGCCTAATTAATTAAAATTGCACCTATCAGCTGTTAAGTGACAGTTACTAGCACCATGCTTAAGGGCTTAAGTGGAGTGGAAACTTGAAAAATCTTGATTTTGCCATACCATAATAAATGTGTCTCTGATTCTTCATTCTTTAGTACATAAGACATTACAAACATGGTGATAAAATTACTTACATTTATTTTATGCTAAAGGAAATAAAATTCTTAGTGTATAATAAGTAAATTAAGTGGGTTGACCTTGGCTACCTGCCAGGTGACTGCCAAACTGCTTTATTACTCCCTTCCTCAACAACACAGGAGAGAAAATACAACAAAAGGCTCATGGGTCGAGGTAAGGACAGGGAGATATCACTCAGCAATTAACATCATAGGCAAAACACACTCGACTTGAGGAAATAAATTTAATTTACAGCCAATCAAATCAGAGTAGGATAATAAAAAAATAAGAACCAATTTAAATCTCCCCATCCTCCCCCTTCCCAGTCTGAACTTTGCTCCTGATTCTTTTACCCAGGCAATAGAGGAGGATGTGGAATGGGAGTTATCCTCAGTCTACAACACCTTGTTTCTGCTATTCTTTCCTCCTCACACTCTTCCCCTGCTCCAGCATGGGGCCCTTTCTGCAGGAGGGAACTGTTCCAATGAGTTTGTGAACTGTTCCAGTGGGCTGGAGTTCCTTGTGAGCTGCTTCAGTGTGGGTCCCTTCCATGGGGTCACAGGTCCTGCCACCAGACTTGCTCCAGTGTGGGCTCCTCTCCATGGGGGGACAGGACCGAGCAGGAGCCTGCCCCATTGCTGGCTGTCCATAAAGTCACAGCTTCCTTCAGGGCATGTCCACATGTTCTCCTGTGTGTCTCCTCCCTGGGCTGCAGGTGGGTCTGTGCATCCCTGTGCCCTGCATGGGCTGCAGGTGGGTCTGTGCATCCCTGTGCCCTCCATGGGCTGCAGGTGGGTCTGTGCATCCCTGTGCCCTCCCTGCATGGGCTGCAGGTGGGTCTGTGCATCCCTGTGCC
>JAWWMS010000279.1:3733246-3750474 GCA_035048045.1 Chlorospingus semifuscus
TTGCAGCTGATGGCAAATCCTAATTGCAAACCCCAAAGCCTGCAGCTGATGGCAAATCCTGATAGCAAACCCCAAAGCTTGCAGCTGATGGCAAATCCTGATTGCCAACCCCAAAGCTTGCAGCTGATTGCAAATCCTGATAGCAAACCCCAAAGCCTGCAGCTGATGGCAAATCCTGATACCAAACCCCAAATCTTGCAGCTGATGGCAAATCCTGATAGCAAACCCCAAAGCTTGCAGCTGATGGCAAATCCTGATAGCAAACCCCAAAGCTTGCCCCTGATGGCAAATCCTGATGGCAAACCCCAAAACTTGCAGCTGATGGCAAATCCTGATGGCAAACCCCAAAGCTTGCAGGTGCCCAGAGATGTGCTGTGCTGGCAGAGGGTGACAGGATGGCTCACCATTTACTGTTTGCCTTACCAAACCATCTTGGGGGGAAAGGATTTGTGTGGTAAGCCTTTTCCCCCACTGTCTTCTCCTCAGCTGCTTGGAGATTCCCAAAACATCTCCTGCTTTCTAGAAAAAATATACACCATACCTGAGGCAGGACAGGAAAAGCCAGTGGTTTCTGATGTTTTCTGTGCTGTTTAATTTCTGTTGCACTGCCAAATGTGATTATTGTGGTGAATTGAAGCAATATTTTCTTTATTGGCTACATGTCACAATGCCTATGCAAGCATTTATTATACCTACAAGGATGAAGCTTAGGAACACCAACATTTTGTTTATCACATCTGTAGAAATGTTTATTTATTCCTAAATTAGCACTTGCAGAGTAGCCTTAAGAAAACTTCTCTTCTGAAAAAGATAACATGTCCAAGTATGATTATTTACTAACTTTGGAAAAGTATGGCTGATGGATGAAAGCATTTACAATATGAAATATTGAACACAACATCTTTCATAAAAATAATAAAAAGAACAGCAATTTTGGAGCTGTTTTAAGATAAAATATGTATGAAAAAAACCCTAACATCATTATGAGACTTACAGCTACATGGGTTTATTTCTCATTCAATATTTTTATGAGAGAAGCTTTCAAAATGCATTCTATTTGAATGGCATTCTTTTTCTGAGCTTCTCTCTTACCTTTCACTGAATTTAGCTGTCCCCTGCTGCAGAGTGCTTGGCACTATTGCCAGGACCATGGCTCGGACTGTGGGGAGAGAGAGCCCAGGTCTCTGCAGGTTTAGGATGTAGTGCAGTTCTTAGGGATACAGCCATGGCTCTGTGACCCCTGAAATATCTGCAAAGAGCAAACAGCTTCTCCTGCAAAGTTCTGACACCCACCAGCTCCTGTAGGGCCAGCCCCAGTGGGATTATATGGGATTACCTCCACTTTAGTTCAGGTGGTCTGGTTATAATGAGCAGAAGTTGCAAAGGGTCACAGAATGGTTTGGGATGGAAGGGGCCTCACAGAGCACCTGTTTCCAGCTGCCCTGCCATGGGGAAGGACACCTTTCACTAGAACACCTCCAGGGATGGGGCACCATGACTCCTCTGGGCGTGCTGCTCTTGCCTCACCACCCTCACATGGAAGAATTTCTTCCCAATGTCTCATCTAAGCCCACCCTCTGTCAGTTTGAAGGCTCAGAATGAAGCAGTTTCTCAGTATTTCTCCCAGGCTACCTGTCATTACATCTTGCTCTTTTCAGAGCACTTAATGCAGTTCAAGAGGCAGCAGTCATCACTGTCTTTTTTTTTTTTTCCTTTCTGAAGGACACCAGGTCGTTTCCCTGAAATATAAAATTCTTACTTCAAGTAGCTGCTGGTATTCCTGAGTATGTTCAAAAACCTGGGGGTGTCAAAGAACCTCTCTGCCATAATGTCCATGAGAGGATGTAATGAGTGTTGCTCAGAATCCAAGAATCCCTCCCAGCAGTGTGTCCTCAGAGGCATCACTGATCTGCCCTGATGGAGTCCAAGGGGCCAGGGAGCAGCTGGAGAGCAGGGAAGGGAGGTGGCACTGCCTTGGGTGAAAGTCCTGAGTGCTGCTGGCCAGGCTGACCCCCAAAATGAGAAATGGCTTGCTTGGTCTCTCATAGGCCACTGAGGGGAAGAGCAAATCGAGCAGTGCCTTTAAAGAAAAATCCTTACACCCACTCAGGCACACTCCTTAGCAGCCTGTTCTGCTGCTGTGCATTCTAAACAGAAATATCAGTGTAGTTTCAAAGAGTAATTAGAAGGAAAAAATGAAAAGGCTTGTGTAATCCCGGATAAAGCAATCTTTTTAAACTTCACTTAGTTCTCAACATCACAGCAGCTGCTACAGCAGAGCAAGCAGAATTTTCACTTGTTTTTCCTAGTTGCTTTGGCATGTTGGAGCAAATGACTGAGCTGCTGCTGTTAGCCAAAACCTGTTTCCCCAAATGTTTCATTCTGCTTTCTGTGATTATTTTTAATCTGCATTCTCTTAAACTGTGTTATCATATGTGAATTCTGGCTGCATATTTTTTAGAATAACTTATTTGCAACTGTCAGAGATACCTTATGAATAAATTATCAACCATCCCTAAGAGCTATAGCTGCAAACATTTTAAAGAAAGTATTAAGTCTGTGAACATTTTCTATTAATGTATTTATCAAATGAATGCACTCAGGGTTAAGAAAACAGTTCCTTTATGTTAAAAACAACACCACATTACTTTTCTTTAACACATCAATGGCAGCTTTTGAACTGTTTGAAATGATCTTTTAGGAGAGCTTCAATTTAAATAAACTGGTTTTATCCTAAGAGATCTCAAGGTTCTTTGGGACCATCCCACCAAACCAGTGCACATTATTTGCCAGTGTAATGATGGAAAGCACAAAGGAGAGTGGAACTGCAAATTTTCAGTTTTCCTTAGAGAGGGGCAGAATTTAGTAGTGTAATAAAAGGAAAAAACTTCTTGCCGAGGGGGACACAGGCTTGTCTGAACAGCAAGGTTTTTAAAGGGCTGAGTGCTGCCCTTCAAGATAGGATTGTGTTGTTTTGAGGAGTGTTGACCAAAAAGACTATAGATGGAATTGTCTGACTCCAGAGAGTCAGGGAATTGGTCAGATCACTGCAGATTCAGGTTATGCAAATCAATTTTTTTTTAAATTTTCATTTTTTCAGCAAAGAAATCATAACCTCAAGTAAAGAGGCTGATGAATTGTGTATTATTGTAAGCAATAACAAGGATGGAGTAGGGATTGTGTTGTACCTAGGCAATATTTTAACATCTGAGGCTTCCCTAGGACAGAGTTTAGGAAACACCCACGTTCCTGGGCAGTTCACTACTGTAGCTGAGAAACAGGTAGCAAAATGTTGTGATCTCTTTTTGAGAATAATCAGTTGCTTCCTTGAGTGTGGATGGTGAAAGTATTTAAGCTTAATACTGTTGAAATAAAAACCAGAAACCTTTACCTGAATTTTTATTTTTGTCCTCCTTTTTTGGGGGAATGCTTTTTTTGGGGCTGGTCTGCACTGGAAAGTGAGACTGTTCAAGTGTGAGTGGCACATGAATGTGTGCTTTAAAATATTTATTTGTTTAGTTGTTTAACCTGATAGTTGTAGAGTTTCCATCTCTAGAGCAGCAGTTAAATAGACAGAGAGCAGATTTGGAATGTTGATCCTCTTGCACTGATCATAAAGTGGGTACATCAATGGAAAGCACTCTTCTGCTGTGTGCAGAGGAAGAGGCTGCACCCTTTTAATGATGCTCTAAAAGTCAAAGGGATAATGCTTCCTGATATTATTAAATTGATAGTTATCCTATTGCCTTTGGATTCCCAGGTGATGCTGCACCAGCCCTAATTTATGAATGCATTTTTCACTAGTTAGTTACTTAATGACATTAGGCTAATATTTCTCAGCCTTGTTGAAAGGGACATTTTTCTTTGGCTCGTCTGCTCTTCTCTTGGGCTCTTGGCCTGCCTCTGAATGGGCAGTAGCTCCATCCCCAAGCAGAGTTGTACTGCTGCCCTGCCTTGGAGGAGATGGATTGCTACCAAGGAAGCTGCTAAACAGTTGTTGGTAAAAGGTTTAAGGCTGGCCTAAACATTTGCTGCCAGTAATGAGTCTCCCCTTACTCAGGCACTGGGGGAGGCTGAGCTGCTGCCAGCCCATGGGGAACTGCTGTCTGCTGCTTCATGGCTCCCTGAGGGGTCTGGGGCACAGTTTGGGAAGCCAAGTCTGTGCTGAAGGTAAAATCCAGGTGTGGGGTATGTTAGATGCGTGGGATGGGTGAGAAAGGAGACAGGCAGAGGGAGGATGGAAAGGGAAAATAGAAAGGCAAGTGGAGCTGAAGTCAAGTGAGTTTGACAGCGGAGAGGAGGTGAGAGCAGGGGAGGGCAGGGTCAGGGAGAATCTGGAGAGCAAGCAGGTGTAATGACCAAGGAGCAGCTAAGCCAGTGCAGTGAAAATGGCACGTGTTCATTTTAGCATAAGCACAGGGTGGCTGAAATTTTAGGGCCTGTCTCGTGCTCCAGTACTGCTGTGCTCTGCTGTTTTGGACACTTCATTGATGTGATTCCATCAGCTTGTGAACATTCTTTAAGGTTTGACATTACTTAAATAGTAACACTGTTTGATTTCACATCTTTAAAAACTCTGATTATGTAGACCAGGGTCTAATACTGTTCAAGTCAATGCACAGTGCTGGCTGGAATCAAAAGAGGGGAGGGGAATCCTCCCCCACATTAATAATCATGAATTAGACATCAGAGCTTTCTGCAAAGCTGGGGGGTTTTTTTCCCTGTTTTTGATTTTCTGCCTTTGCTTCCCTACAGAGTTCCCAAAAATTCTAATTTTGTTTGTTATAGTCCCCAGCTGTAAACTGAGTAACTGGGAGATAGCTGCAAATAGAATAATTGATTATGATAAAAAACATAATCTGTTACTGCTCTGGTACACTTCATAGTTTGTTTCATTTTGTTTTGATTGCTATGTTACTGTCTTTCAGTAGTTAAACTGAAAAGGGAGCCCCAGACAACAGGTGATGACAATATTGATGTGTAAAGGGGTTATTATTAAGTGCATGGAAAGAGTGGTGTACAATTCCAGAGGCACAGAGTGCTTTGTTTCAAAATTGTTCCCTCATGGTTATTACAGGACTAACAGTTTAAAAAAACAATAGTTCCATTTCACTTTGGGCTGAATGGACAAAACTCCCATTGCCATCCATAGGTATTGTGCCTTCTTTACAGCTGAAATTAGTTTGGTTTGATGTGACTTATTGGGGAGGACAAACAGTAAAGAGATGCTCTAGTTGAGATCTGGTGTCATCTTTAAACATTACAGATATGTAGTAATAGGATTCTAAATCAAGCATAGAGAGAGTTAAGTGGTTTGGACAGTTAGTAAAGTACATTTGCAGGTGAGAAAACCTCTTTGCTTGGTTTCCATGGTTGAACACCATTTGTATTGCCTTCCCCTCCCACCTGGTTTTGTTGGTTGGTATGAGGTGCTGACCTGTCAGGCGCTGAGCAGGCAGCTCCTCTGAGATACTGTCCCTGTGTTTGGTTATCTCAGTGTGCTCACAGCACTGCAGAGTGCACTGGCGCAACCAGTGACAGGCATTTTCATTTATTATTGCCTCTGAGCTCACATTCTCCGTTTATTGCAGCAGAGTCATGGCTAATTAGCTATAGGGTGTGTAAGGAGAGCTCTGCACTGCTGGTGAGCCCTGTTTCACTGGCTGCTGAGGAGACACTGAGCCCAGGGGTGTCCCAGCCCCTTGCCAGGCCAGCCCAGACCTTGCTGAAAGCTGGAGCCAAGTGTCTCTGTTGGTGCAGAGTGTGAGCTGATGGAGGTGGAAGCTGCTGATATGTGTGTGATAATTATGCTGTGTCAAGTCTCATTTTAAAGACCATAAGTATACCTTTTTAAAAGAAAAACAAACTACTTCACCAGCCTAGACAGAAGCATAAATCATGTATTTTTGTCACCTCCAAAGACCACTAGAAGATGAGCTTTAATATTTCAAATGCGACAAGCAATCCATACACATGAATCACAATTTGAGCTCCATTACAGCTGAGCTGATATATACCACTGTGTGCTTTATGGGTTTTACTCTAACAATATTAAGTAAAAACCCAGAGCTTTTTGTGATGAATACCTAACCTTTTACAAGTATTTGTAGCACTGTGGTCCAGAGTAGCAGATTTAGTGTTGCCCTACAGGCTTTAATAAGAAAATTCTGTTGCCAGTTTTGACCTCTCAATATTGTTCTCTCTAAAGAAAATGCATGTATTAGTGAAAGGCTAATGCTGCAAAGGTAAAAGAAAATCTGAAATGCGGAAAGGGTTTATGGAAAATGTAACCCCTAAAGATTGCAAAGACAGTTAAATAAATAAATGAACAAAGTTTGAAGTTTTTTTTTACTTCTGCTTCCTTTGTTAGGCTCAGGCTTTTTCTTCCTGGGCTCTGGAACTTCTGCAGCGACCCAGTGCCAGATTTTCTCAATTCTTCTATTTATAGTCAAGTTATCACTTGAAGTCGTTAGTCTCCTTTTGAGATATTCTCTCATGGCAATATTTTCATATAGGCACTGAATTTTCTTTTTATCTCTGGGTATTTTCATATTTTTTGTTGCAGCAACCTGGGCTGTTTTTGCAATGAATCTAAGTTCAAATTCCTTCACCTTTGAGACTTTTAATCCTCTCACTTCCCCTTGGGGGAATAAAGAGAAGTGTAGTGAGGGAGCAGGAGATGAAGGGTAGTGCATAAGGTTAATTTTCAGGTGAATTGGTTGCTGTTTTGACATTTTTGCTTTCTTTGCAGACCTCTTTTCATTCCTTTTCCTTTTATGCTGGAAAATTATTAGATATGCAAGAGCAAAACTCCTCAAAGCTATGCTCCAAAAGCCTATTAAAAATAGTCTGCAAGCAGATCAGTGTGAACACACGTCAACACCTGAGAGTTTCCCAAGTGGCTCATGCACTCAGTGGTGTGATAACAAGACATTTGGGAGGATTTTTCCTGGCTTTTATCTTTCCTGTACTGATGCTCCTGACTTTTTAAAATTCATTTCATCAAGTGGCACTGCAACTGAAACAACAGAAATGCAAGAATGAGATAGTTTAAGGTGTTTGCAGTGGTATACAAAGTATTTTGCCTCCAGGCCATCATTTCTAATTCATCCCAAGTTGGCAACAGTCAGAAAGTGCTGCCAGCTGCCAGCTGTTTGCTGGCCAGCACGAAGAGATTTAGCTGGTAGCTCCTGCTGGACAGATGTCTGTAATGCAGAAAGTGTGAGTGTAGCTGGCATGTGTTTCATTTGCAGAGCCTGGAAAGTGGGGGTGCATCTCAACTGCAGCTGCTTCACTTTAGGAAGGTTAAACAAGATACCTGGTTTTAGGTAACCAGGAGCTCAGCATGTGCAGAATTAAACTTCCCCCCCATTCTGGGGCTGAGTGCTGATGTTTTGGTGCTGTTTCCATAAGCACTGTGTGGAGGGAGAAGGGACACTGTAGATGGGTGCAGAGGGGTGTGACAGGAGGCTGCACTGTGGGGTGGCCGCTCCTCCAGCCAAGGAGGTTCTTCAGCTCTGCTGGCAATTGATGCCTTTCCAGAGTGTGAGCAATCAATAACAAAAGGAAAGGAATGGGAGGAAAAAATGTCTCTGATTCATCTCTCTTTGTCTTGGACATATGTAACACTAGAATTAATATTTTGAAAACCATGAATTACTTCATGTAAAATCTGCGCTGCTAAGCAGAAAATCTGTCCTGCTGAGAAAAAAATAAAGACAATTCTTCAGTATAATATCTGGTTTTGTCAAAGAGGAAGGGAGAAGATGTTACAGTTTACAATATGACAGAGCTTTGAGATATTTAAACAGGCACGTAAATGAGAGGTTTGAGTCACTGTTGTGAAAACAGTTTTGGATTTTGGATTTGCAGCAGCAATAGAGATTGCTTAAGCAGAAACATGAGGTCAAGCTTTTGCTGCTCCTTAATAATGGTGTTTTCTTTTGCTTTGACATGATGCACACCGTAAAATGGGCTTAGGTGACTGGTTCAGTCTCCCCGTGTGACATGGGGAGGTGGCAGAGCCCTGGCCAGTCCCTCCTGCAGCAGCTGTGTGCCCAGGGCATTGCCAGAGCCCGTGGGTGAGTCTGGAGGGGTGCAGAACTCTCTGCTCACCTGGGCACTGGAACCTGCTCTGGCCAACCCTGCGTGGCACACCTGAGCAGCCCTGCAGCTGACACCACGCTGTGTGGAGTCGTGTGCCTTGAGGAGTTAGCATCTTCAGTGGTGCACACTTTGACAGCATTTTGTGTGTTTGAGAACCGCATCAGTTTTTGGTTTTTAACATTGCAAAAAAACCCCCCAATGTATGTGTTGCTTTTCCAGAATTAAAAAAGAGAAAGAGTGTTTCATGAAGAGCAGTGGGAAGGAACACATTGCTAGGATACAGGAGTTTTAAGGAATTTTCTTACTGAAATTTATTTATTTAATTATTAAATCTGTTGTTTATAGATTTATCTATATTTATAGATTTATCTATATTATTATCCATATATTATATATATAATCTATATAAGATAATATTATATTATCTATATATTATCTTATGTATTATATATTATATTATCTATATATTAGATATATATTATATAATATCTATATATTAGATATATGTTATATTATCTATATATTAGATACATTACATATAATATATTAGATATATATCTATATATATTAGATACATTATATATATTATATATATTAGATAGATTTTTTATTAATAATCAATTATCTATAGAATATCTATATTAACTATATATTTGTATATTTATATCTTATTTAAAGATTTTATATAATCTATTTATTTATTTATTAAATCTATTTTAAGAAGTATTTGTTACTGAATTTGCCTTGTTTATCAGTGCTAGCGTTTAAACAGATTGCCTTTGTCATTGGAAATAGAATTTATTTTCTGTAATGTCACGTTATTACATATATATTATACGTCATTTTATTAGATATATATTATATTATATATTAGATACATTATCTATATAATATATTAGATATATATCTCTATATATTAGAGACATGATATATAATATATATTAGATATATATTATTATTAATAATCTATTATTTATAGATCATCTATATTATTATCTATATATTTATAGATTTATCTCTTATTTATAGATTTTATCTAATCTATTTATTTATTTATTAAATCTATTTTAATAAGTCTTTTTTACTGAATTTGCCTTGTTTTTCAGTACTAGCATTTAAACAGATTGCCTTTGATGTTGTGAATGGAATTTATTTTCTGTAATGTCACGTTATTAGATATATATGTTATGTTATTAGATATATATTATATTATCTATATATTAGATACGTTATATATATAATATATTAGATATATATCTATATATATTAGATACATGATATATATTAGATATATATTTTTATTAATAATCTATTATCTATATATTATCTATATTATTATCGATATATTTATAGATTTATCTCTTATTTATAGATTTTACATAATCTATTTATTTTTTTATTAAATCTATTTTAAGGAGAATTTTTTACTGAATTTGCCTTGCTTTTCAGTACTAGCATTTAAACAAAGGTGTTTAAATTTAAACAAACGCGTCTAAATTGCCAAAGGCAGTGGCCTTTGGCGTTGTAAATGGACTTTATTTTCCGTAATGCCGCGTTATTCGTTTCGCTGAGTGTGACTGCAGCTTCCCTGGGTGTTTGTGTCCCGCAGACATTGATGAGTGTGCTGCCAAGATGCACTACTGCCACGCCAACACGGTGTGCGTGAACCTGCCTGGCTCCTACCGCTGCGACTGCGTCGCGGGCTACGTGCGCGTGGACGACTTCTCCTGCACAGGTGAGCTTCGGCCGCAGCCCTGCCGCTGCCAGCTTGTCCTGGGCAGCTCCCGCCTTCTGCCCGGTCCCAAGGGCCACCCAGCAGCTGGCCCTTTGCCACGATGACATTTGGGCACAGGTAGGGTGGGCGAATGTGGTAGGAAGTGCCTTTCTCCTGTGTGGGCCCTTTGGGGTTAGCTTGGGAGGTGGCTGAAGAAGGCCACTGCCAGCCAAGACACAGTCCCTGCGTGTCCCACATCTGCCTCTGTGCAAGGTGTAGGGGCTGAGATCATACGTGCTGTGAGGAGAAATAAAACTGTGGTATTTGAGGTCCCCAGGACAAAGGAGGAATTGAGAACCTGATTTCATGTTCTCAGGAGGCTGATATGATATGATGATATGATATGACATGACATGACATGACATGATGACATGATATGATATGATATGACATGTTGTGATAGAATGCTGTACTAAAACTATGATAAAGAAAGAGAAAGGATACAGACAGAAGGCTAGACAAGAACAAATAATAAAAACTCGTGACTGACTCCTCAGAGTCCGACACAGCTGGTGGTGATTGGCCATTAAGTAAAAACATGAAACCAGTCAAGCAACCACCTGTTGTTGAAACAGACCACATTCCAAAGCAGCAAAAACAGGAGAAGCAATCAGATAATTATTGATTTCATTTCTCTCTGACGCTTCTCAGCTTCCCAGGAGAAGAAATCCTGGTGAAGGGATTTTTCAGAAAATATGACAGTGACATAAGACTTCATCAGCTGTGGTCTGAAACTGGTCAGTGGATTGAAACATGAGAACTTACCCAGGAGGAGAAGATTTCTGGACAGACAAACTTGCAAAATGAAAACGGAAATGTGTAAAGTTCTTAAATCCAGTTATTGTTAGGTGGTTTGGAAATTGTTGTTAATGCTGAGAATTAAAGTCTCAGGAACTATGACATGTTGTTTAGAAAAGACAGCAAGTGGATAGCATTAGACAGTGAATCTAGTTGGTGTTTTTAAAGGTATCTATCTGCAAAATGAGCTCCAAAAATTCCTAGTGGAAGGTAGATAGGGCCTCATTTCCATTTAGGGGTTTTTAAGAGACCTTCTCTGGGAGTGTCAGAAAAATGTGAGAAGCTGCTGAACTGCTCATCCCACTATTTATTTGAATAGCATCTTTCAATGACAACGCTCCAGAAAGTCTGATTTTGGGATTATTTTGATGGTACACCTGTCATGCAAAGGAGGAAAATATTAGGTAGGTTTATTGAAATGGATATAAATCAGCTTGACACATGTTTAGAATGGTGTTGGGTGAGCTGGTCTCTGAAGTGGAAAGATGGCACAGGAATATTCAATATCAGAATGATTTTCAGCCTGGAATAACTACATTGTAATGTGTGTTATCCTTAGGGAAGGTCATAGGAAATGTTGACTTTCATGATGACAGCATGTCTTTTAGCTAATATTATATGCTTTATGAAACTGCAGGAAAGTCCTGCCCACCTCTTGAGAGATGCTGATACTAAACAGCTGTCGGGAAGCTGATTTTTATTTTGCCCAAAGAGTCATTATTTCTGTGTAATCTGTCTCTTTTCACTTTCTCTTGATCTTTTACAATGTGACATGACAGATTCAAACCTTAAATTCTGTGCTGTGTGAGGTATCAACCTTCACAGTGACGGGGAGACTGGTTTTGATAATCTGACTCTTTCTTTTCCATCTATGCTCAACTAATTTCCTAATGTGCCTTTCTTTCCAGCAGGGCACTATCATTAGGCATGCAAAGGGTTGAGAAGGAAAGGTATTTGTGATGATACACCCAGAAAGTGTGAAATAGCAAGACAAGTTGCTTGACAGTAATGAGAGAACATTCACTTAAAGTGCATGCACACAAAGAATCCAGAGCAGGTAAAAGAACAGATAATGGAATGAGAGAGACAACTATTTCTTGCAGGTTTATTGTCTTGCAAAAACCACTTCATTTTTGACATGGTGGTTAAAAAGCACAGCAAGTGTGTTACATAGATCAGGAGAAACTTGGTTCATTGCCTGTTGTATTTAGAAATAAGTGTTTGTTATAATATTAAATGGAGTTAAGAGAAATACTGTGCAATAGAAGCACTAATCCTGTCTTTGTATTTCTCATTATGCTTAAACAGACTTCTAGCAGTAATAGTAATGATTAAAAAAAAGCAATAAAAAAACCAGGCAGCAAATACTTAAGTAATTTCCCCTTATACTGACAACAAATGTTTAGCAGGCACCATAGACTGTAGCTATTACTCAGGTCTTTAAAATTTTGTTACTCTTTGTTCAAACCGAATAGCTGAGAAATTTTCTTGTTATTGAACCATGTATTTGAAGACAAATCTGAAAGCCTGAGATGGGTTGGTGTTTTGATTAAAATTGTGTGTGTTTGGGGCAAGGCTCCCATGGGCTCAGGATACAGATGAAGTTTCAGATGTAAGTGCTTGAGGCACATGCATGGCATTGCATGTATTTTGTACACTGCTGAGCCTAAAGCAGAGTTTTCTCCAGAGCAGGAGATCTCTTGTTTTGGGCAGCCTGAGTCTAGTTCATCAAGGGATAAAGGCATTTGCAGCTGAGCAGATCCTGTGTGTTGCTGGGCGGGCATATCCTTGGTGGCTGATCCCTCAGCTCTCGTAGCTTTCAAAAGGTGGAAAGTATGGAAGGTGTAAATCTCTATGTGGAGGGTGTGGATCAGAAACAATTTTTAAGTTGAATGAAATGTTTCCATTTGATATCGAGGGGGTTTTATCTTTATAAAAGGAAATGGAGTGACTGCTGAAATGCTATGTCAATTTGAATTGAGCAAAATGAAATTCATTTGGATATTGCTGAATTTTATATATGCTGCTTCCAGTATTTTCTTTAAAACACTGGATCTTAGTGAAATTAAACTAATTTGTACAGGCTTGATGTTGCTGAAAGTTTTTTTCCTGAAGCAATTTTTGGATATTAGTTTCCAGCTGTGAAGTAGAAACTTCTGTGGTTATCAGTAAGGAGCTGCTGTGTTGGAAGATGTGCTGATTGCACAGAAAATGCACTCATACAAACAGAGTGACTAAAACATTATTCTGGATGAAGTCTACCATGATATTAAAGTCTCACCTATGACTGAAAATCAAGTGGTGACTGTTTTGATAAAGAATCAGTGTTCAGTCTCATGTAAGGAAAAGACCTGGGATGATGAGACAGATTAGTCAGCCTAGCCATAACTTCAGCCTGTGCTCACCAAGAAAGGAACATCAGTGGCTTTCTGCTTACCTGTTCCTAGGTCTTTGTGCACTGAATGTTAATTAACTTGTTGATGGTTTTATTAAGAAGAGCTACCCTGGAATAGGAACCTGCTTTTCAGTCTCTTCCTGTGGCACTGACAGGTTGTTTATCTGTTCTCTAGTAAATCACAGTCTTGTCCATTCTGAAACTGGTAGGAAGATTTGCTGCTCCAGATGTTCTCATTTGCTGGAATCCACTGATTTAAAGCATTTGATTGATTCTCACATGTTTTTACCCTGGTTGCTTGTTGAAAAATAAGTTCTCTTGGGTTGCTTTCCTATAACACAGCAGTTTAGGAGTTTGCTTCAGAAGTGCATTATTTCATTTTGTGCTTTTAAAATCCTTACAAATTACACAATAAGAATATAATGCTTTTATTTTTGATGGGCTTCATCTGTTCTCTGGTGTCATGTTAAAAATTCATGCATATGATTTTCTGTTGTTTGAAACAAGAATACATACTTCCTAAATCTCACTGCCATTCAATCAAGTATGCTAATGCTTTTTCATCTTAATAAGCTGTAAGTTACCTGGAATGACCATGTACATCATGCTACTAGGAAGAGAAAACAGTGTGGGTAGGTTTCATCTCTCTTTGCATAATGTTGGCATTTTCTATGAAGACAATGATCACAAAAAAGATTCCTGGCCTTTAACAGCTACGGTAGCCATTTAAAAAATAATTACTCATTTTGCAATTTTCTCCTTGTGTCTGCATGGAATACCAAAAACTGTCTCAAATCCTGCAGTTATTAAGAGTGAGTTTCATTTTATGTGGTCACTACTGAGCTTGAACACTGTATATTGTTTGATTTGGGATTTTCTTGTTTGCTTGTGTTTGTTTTTTGTTTGTCTTTTTTTTTAAATTTACTATGATTATGTAATTAAGCTTGAAGACCTTTTCAAATGAGAGTGCCAGGAGGTGTTTCATTCTCTATTTCCTTGTGTTACTCATGGCCATTCTTCTAACTGAAGAAGCCTCCTTTGGACTTGAGAATGTCTCAGCCCATTTTGTCCAGGTTTTATCTTTTCCAGAAGCAGAAACAGAACTTTCATGGAAAGTTATCTGGCCATCCACTGTGTCAGGAGTACCCATTCTGTCAAAATGGGGTGAGACTGTGCAAGCATCCTGAGCCATGCTGGCAGATGTTTTTCTCTGTGAAAATAATCCACCTCCATATTTTACTGATCTGCATGGTGTTTCAATAGTGGACTGTGCTTTTACCCTCTTTCAGTCCTCATTTGCTGTGATGACGTTCCCAGAATTTCTTTAACCTTTGGTTTCTCAAAGCAACGAGTCACTAAAATATTTGTGTGTTACTTGCAAAAAATAAGTCTTTATCTACCACAGAAAGAGGAAGTGTTTTCAAGACACATAATTCAGTATTGTAATTCTGTGAAAAAACAGATGTTACATTCAAATATATTATTTTGAAGTCTTAGAGGTATATTATTTATATACTTAGAATATAGTATAAGTATACTTATATACTTACAGTCTTAGAATATAAATCTTAGTCTTGAGTTTATATTCTGATTTGATTTACAGTATGGGTAGAGAAGAGGAAGTAAGAAAAGCTAATGATTTTGGCTGGTTATCCCATAAGTCCCTTCACTTCCATCCTGTGTGGTTTCTGGGCCCGCATTCAGTTTTGAATGTACTGCCCTTCTCAGAACAAGCCCTTCTCCATCATGTTGTTAGAAAAGTTGTGCTTAAAGCACAGAAGAATGTAAGAGCTCTGAGAAATCTCATTTTCAAGGGAAAAAACCAGAAACCCTTTCTCCTGCTCTTCCCTTGTTCCCCTCCCCTGTGTGTGAAAGGCAGCAGAGGTCCCTGCTATGGTTAGAACAAATGCTGAAATTGTTTGCTATTACTAAAATTGATGCCTTTGTATTTTTGTTGCTGGGTTTACCTGTCAGGTTCAAGGTGGTGCAGTTGACCCCATAATAATGCTAATAATGCAGCAAGTTTGGCTAGAGTGAAGTGGCAATCTCCAAGGGCAGGTCGCTGGCCTCACATCCAGAATCAATGTGTGTTTGTGAAAGAGCTGAATGAAAGGCTTTGGGCAGGCAATTGATAATATGGTCCCTCTTTGAAAGATAGTGCTGTTTTCTGAAATCTAATCCAGTGACCTTCTTTTCCGCTATTCCTTCTTTGTGAAGTGAATTAGCATTCCAGAAAGCAACATTGTTATTTTTGGTGTGGCACTTGCACTTTCAAAGTGCTGCGCAGGGTCCTGGGTGTTCAGGGAGGTCAGTAAACAAATGTTACAGCTGCTCCTGTGATGGGCTGGGCTTGGAGAATTGATGGATTTGTCTGAAAACTGCACTGTGGGGCAGCAGGCCCTGCCGACAGGTCTGTGGTGGAATAGCTTTCAGGTTTGTCTTGTGCAGGAGCTCTCTTTAGTTCTCGCTGTTCTAAAGGATGTCATTAGGATCTGGCCGTAGTGGGGTGACCCTGTCTGCATCCCTGGTACCCACCAAAGCCTCTCTGTCCTTTCCCTGTGCAAAGGGCAGGGGAGAGAAAATATAGCAGAGATAAAATTAGTTGAGATAAAGACCAGGAGAGATCACTCACTGTCTTGGTTTGAAAAGACAGGTGTCTGCTAAGGAAGGCAGGAGCTTCCCTTGAAATGGAGAATGTAAACCCCCTCCCTCCAAATTGTTATAATTTTGAAATTAAGGGGCTCTCAGGCAAAGATCTGGGAGTAGGAATGACACTTCTTTATCAGGGAAAAAATAAAAATAAAATTAAAAAACAGTAGTACAAAACAACAGAGTCAGAATAGGAGCTGACACCCTGTGGGTCAGGGTGGTGGCACAGTCCCATGCAATGGTGGCTGCAGCCCTCCAGGAGTGACAAATGTGGTTCTGTGTAAGCAGTGATCTTGTAGAAGGGTGGAGTTTTCTTTTGAAGGTCCAGGGGTGGTGTAGATGGGCCTGGTCTCCCTCTGGGAATCAAGACTGGAAAAGAAATCTGCTCCTCTGGGAATGCAGTGGGAAAAGGCTGCTGTGGTGTTCCAAATCTCTGATCATATCCAGGTAGGAGAGCTTGGCTCTTCCCCTGGGCAGAGGATCTCCCCATGGGATGGTGTAATTTTATCAGCCATGGGATCTCCCCATGGGATGGTGGAATTTTATCAGCCGTGGGATCTCCCCATGGGATGGTGGAATTTTATCAGCCGTGGGATCTCCCCATGGGATGGTGGAATTTTATCAGCCATAGGATCTCCCCATGGGATGGTGTAATTTTATCAGCCATGCAGGGACACTCACCGGCCATGAACAGAAGATATTTTCTGGAGGGAGGATGGGTTGTGGAAGAGATAAAGAAAACTGTACCAGGTGGCCCAATGAGCAGAAGGTAACTGCCCCACATCTAACAGATGGCAATAGACACACACCCCAGCCACATCTTGTGACCTAAGAGACCAAATACTATCGTGGGCAAAACAGACTCAAATTAGAGGTATTAACTGAATTAATTACTAACAAAATTGGAGCAGGATAATGAGAAGTAAAACCAGGCCATCAAACCACTTCCTCCCCATCCCTCCTTCCTTCCCTGCTCCTCCCACCAATGGTGCAGGGAGGTGGCAGTGGGGCTGTGGTCACTGTGGTCATTGCACAGGGAGAGGAGTCCTTCCCATCCCATGGGAGACAGTTCTCCACAACCTTCTCCAGCATGAGTCCATCCCACAGGCTGCTCTCAATCCATTCTCTGCCCAGAGAGAGGGCATTTGGGATTGCCCTGGCCTGGCTGCAGGACATTGCACTTGTTGAACATCATGAAGTTCTGAGGTGCACACCTCTCAAGGTCCTCCAGAATGGCATCCCTTCCCTCTGGCAGGTAACACTCAGCTTGGTGTCATCAGCAAGCTTGCCAAACTTTCCTAGAAAAATGCTGAAAATATCAATTGGGTTGGGGTTATAATGATGTCACTGTTTATAGAATAGGGGTCAGATATTTAACACAATAGGTTTGACTGGTGTCACTGTGATATTTTATGAAAAATCCCTTTGCCAGGATTTTTCTCCTGAGAAGCTGAGAAGCCTCAGAGGAAAAGAAAAACAATGATTATCTGCTGCTGTGGAATGCAA
>JAWWMS010000279.1:3756568-3766748 GCA_035048045.1 Chlorospingus semifuscus
AATGCTTGGCTCCTCCCTCTGGGCTCACATCTCCCAATGGGATGCTGCAGTTCTTATCAGCCATGCAGTGACATTCAGTAGGCTGTTATCAGCAGATGTCTCCCCAGTTGTGGAAGAGATAAGGAAAACTGCCCACTGAACAGAAGCCAACTGCCATACAGATGGCAAATAGAATAAATCCATCTTGCCTTGCAGTCTGGGACAGTGACCAGTGAGTGTGCAGGCTGTGGCATGTACGTGTGCATTTCTCCCAGAGAAACCCCCAACACAGGGAGAGGAGCCATTCACATTGGAAATGTGCCAAATTCCTATGACTTCAATTTAAAGAATGGTGGAAATGCTCTGGGATGCAATCACTGGACCTGTAGGAAGGCCAAGAACTTGCAGTGTATTTATTTGGATTTGACAGGTGTGTATCTCCTGAAGGGCAGTGTGTTGTGGTGGATGAAGAGAGTCTGGCAGGTTAGGAGTGACATATCTGTGAAATGTGCAGCACTTTGCTGCTCTGCTGTTGTATCTTTGTGTTTGCTGCTTGGATTTATGATTTCCAGAGTCAGGCTTTTACTTATGAAACAAAGGAATTCCAGAAAACTTGTTAAGCTGAACAGAAAATTTTCCATGAAGTTTGTGGTTCTTACATCTGATAGGCTTTTCTGACAGTGAGAAATATGTGTGACAAAGGCTTTAGCATGTCTTGGGCTTTTCCTTTTTTAAATCTAAATCTGCACTTTATACACCATGAAACAATATATTAACACTTCTCATTTTGCTATGATCTCATTTTTATACCTGTGCTGAATATTTCATAGCTGTGTGTATATTGATTGGGAGAAAGCTAATATTTTATTAACAACTATTGATTCTTGAATGTCTATTACTGTATACAGGTGATCAAAGGATCACCTTCTGAGCAATCTGAGATACTGAAAAGACCTCAGGACCCTGGTTCAATGATGGGCACCTGTAATTTGTTTGAAGTGGCTGGGGTTTGGTGTGAGCACTGTTTAGAAATGCATTGTAGATCATCCAACTCTTGCTTTGCTGGTTCTGCATGTTCACAGATAAGTTAAAAATGCTTTTCTCAGGAGAAATATGTACATTAAGGGGATGGGGAAGAGTGCCTGTGGCTCTGAAGGTGTGAAGTGTGATTTGTCTCTTTGTGGGTAGCCTAATTCTGGTTTTGGAGGACTTTATGTTCTGTCTGTGAGCAAGAATATTGAGATACAGTGTGGGTAATACTGCAGGTGAATGTCAGTGTATTTGATAACTAGATATCCTGGATTCCTACATTTACTTCTGTGTTTGTAAACATTAGTCAATAACCATGAATCTGGTAGTGCTGCCTTCCTGAGTATTTGTGAAATAATTTTAAAGGTTGTGGAGGAGCTGACACTGGCAGGCAGACTTGCTTGGTCCTTAAGAAATACAGCCTTTGGGAATAGTACAGGGATGGGGGAAAGGAGAGGTGCTTTGATCTATCACTTTGTAGTTAATATTCTCATCCTTTCCACTGTAGGCTTTTTGCCTCCCAGTATGAAACTTCCTATTTAGTTACATGATTGCTTGTAATAATTGCTCAAACTGGGGATTTTTATGACTCTCACAGAAATAGCTCTCATTCTTCATTGTCAGAAAAGTGAGACAGAGCTGGGCAAATGAATGACACAGTCTTGCTAATTGTGTTCCCATTAGAACAGTCTATTGCAATTTCTGTGGGCTTAGATTTTTTTCTTTCCCTTGTCAGAGTTTACAAATAAAGTTCATTTTTACAAAATGCAGTTCGTGCTGCTAGACTGAGATAATCAGGTGTTTTGGGGAAGGCTTTGCAGAAGGGGCCAGACAACAGGGCTGCCAAGTAAGGGATAAGGATGTCAGTGGAGAGGCAGCTTAATGGCCTCTAAGGGAAAAAATATGCTTTTCCTATTTATCTATGAAGAAGAAAAGTTTCCATGTTTTCAGGATCCTAGGGATTTGGTTTAGTCTGCTTTGTGCTTGTCATAACAGAGGGTTCTATTTCATAAACTTTAATGAATAGAATTTTTCATAATGCTGAGCTATCTACCAGCTATTGTCCTTTATGTTATTTTTTGGCTGGTTTGTTGTTGGCCTTATGCTTTCAAAATAGCACAAACGTTAAAAGTGGTGCTCTGTGGAAGGTCTGACACAGCAAATTCTTCAAACAGTAAATTAAGGGTGTGCATATTTAGGCACACACACTCCCCAGAGGGGCAGAGGAATCCTCTGATCTTTGGAGACTTGGTCTCAGATAGATTCCTTGGTATTTATCCAATTCTGAACTGCATTCTTTATTATAATTGGGCCACAAAAATGGCTTTGCACTAAAGCAAAGACATTGCAGAGGTAGTTCCATTCTAGCACAACATCTAAAGTGACTCTTTTCTGGATGTGCTGGTAGTGCCTGCTCAGTACCCTTTACTTCACTCTGCTGGCTTTCAGGAGTCCCACAAACCCTCTGACATGAGGGTAGTTAAATGTATGTACACCACATTCCCTGTTTCTCTGGCTGGCATGTTAAATCACTTACAAAAATGTTTTGATTGATTCACTCCACACTTAGGAAACTGGATTTATTCTATTCCTCAGAGGAAGTTCAAAACCCACAGTCTAGGTGGCTCTTCTCTCCCTGGATCTGGGGTTTCTAACCTTTCCAAATCAGCTAAACTCTATATGGCATCTGATAATGGAGGTTCCTTCACATTTTTTCTTGTTGCTGCTGCTAAAAGTGAAACACTGCTGGGGACACTTCCAGAGATGGAGCATCCACAACTTACCTGGACAACCTGCTCCAGTGCCTCACCTCCCTCACAGCAAAGAATTTCTTACTGGCGCCCAATCTGAACCTGCCCTCTTTCAGTGTGAAGTCGTTCTCCTGTGTCCTGTCACTCCATGTCCTGGTACAAAGTCCCTTTCCCTTGGGTTTGTGTTGCTGAAATGGCTCCCAAAGTATTAAAGGTTTTTTTTTCTCAGCCCCATGACTGAAGAAGAAGTTGAGATTTTCCGGTTTTGGTTTTTAAGGTTCTTTATTTTCTCTTATCTATTCCATTCTTTGACTTGCTGAGATCTGTCCTGCAGGTTGGGTTGTGGCACAGTCCCTGCCCTTAGGGTGGTGTTGGCTTTTTATACTAAAACTACTTGTACTTTATTTACAGTAATTTTCTAATATTTATCACTTATGTTAGACTGTTTCTGTCTTAAACTAATTTAAAAGTGTCACCATCACAGCAGAAGATGGAGGACAAGAAGAAGAAGAAGAAGAAGAAGAGGACACGCTCAGATTCTTCTATCTTGCTTCTTGAACTCTCATTCTAAATCTCTAAAATTTTGCTTTTTCACTTTTTGACAAGTTAGCTATCATTCTTCTCAAACTTTTGTGGATTTTGTGGCTTGTAAATCTTCACGCAGAGCTGGTAATTTTATCCATGGGTTGAAATCAAAGGCACAGGTGTCTTTGATTGTGTGCCAGGGTCTCTGAGGCCCCTGCCAAGGTCTCGAGCTATCCAGGGCAGCAGCCAGAGGAATGTTTTGGGTTCCAGCACCTCTCCAGCTGTCTGGTGGCCCCCTGAGGTACTGGAAGGGAGTCAAGGTCTTCTCCAGACTGAACAGCCCCAGTTCAACTCAGCCTGTCTTTAGAGGAGAGGTGCCCCAGCCCTCTGAGCATCCTTTACTGAAGTGTTCCTGATACACAGAGCTGAAGAAGCAGCAGCTGCAGGGTATCCATCCCATCCTTTAGATCCTTTAGCCCTCGGGGGGTGTGTGTGCTGGTCCATGGTACCCACAGTGCCCTTGCAGCAGCAGCACGGGGTGCAAGCTCTGGCTGGGAGCCATCCTGCCCCCCTGCAGGAGCTGGCTCAGGGAAGGCAGGAGGGCCAGCTGCCCGTTCTCCCTCCATCCACCACCAAACCGAGTGTAAATGTGGCCTTTTACCAGCTGAACTCAGGAAGAGCAGGTAATTAAAGTGGTGTAAGTTGGGATGCTCGCTGCTGCAGACAGCAATCCTGGACACCCTCCTGCCCGAGATCTCTTCAGATAGCAAACTCCATGGGTTTCTTCTGTCAGATAAAATTAATTGCCTTTTTATTAGAACCTGGCACCTTCACCTGCAGTTGACCTTGTATTTATTCTCTGTCAGCAGAGTTGGTTGTTTCAGAGAAAACACAGGTCTCCCTGCAACTATAATATATCATAGAAGGAATCCCTTCCCTTGGTTCCATCTAATGATGATTTTGTGCCTTGAACCATAAGAATCAATAATTTCATAATTAAATTCTAGCTGGCAGGATGATTTGTGCTATTCATGTTCATTAAGGGACTACTATTCTGAATATTATTTGACTTAAATTCAATACTGCCTAAAGTATTTTATCGGTTGGATCTATTCTGTAAAATGACTGTTTCTATCCATCTGTCCCCCCTGATTTTTTCCCCTTTAATCTCCCTAAGCAAGAGAGCATTTTTATTAATACTGGGTAAGAGTATTTTACATTGTTACTCATTTTACATACCTTTGTCATAGCTGCTATTAATTTTCTCATAAGTACTGAATAATCATAATCCTTAAAATATTTTTATTCAATTCTAAAGAAAACAAATGGGACCTTCCAAGGAAGAAAGTTAAGCAGATACATGAATATTGTAGTGATATTGAAGAAATAATAATTTTTATCACTTCCATGCTCTACAAAGAGGAGGATAATTGCTGCTATCTGTTTAAATCCCTCAAATGCTATTTGTTGGTATAATTTCAAATGGCCACAATAAATTATTTCCAATGTCCTTACATTTTAAGCTTAATATAGAAATGTGATTGCTTTAGAGATGATAAAAATGAGATTGTCTCTGGAAAGGCAGTCAGGTTATTATGAAATATCTAATCTAATTAGATTAGCTGAGCTTGCTGTGATTGAAACCAGTCTGGTAGATGCACCAAGGAATGCTAGAATAGTTTGGTGTTATGACATTGCCATTTTTTTTCCTGTAGTTTCTTGACATTTGTGATCTGGTGCAGACCATGATGCTCCTGGTTCTCCTCCACCATTTAAAAGCTATCTCATCTCTTATAATATGGAAAGAGTATGAGAAACTTGGTAAAAATTACAGTTTTTCTTGTAGTGTTGCATTCTTGCTTTTTAAAAATTATTAATTTATAATTTTATAATAAAATAATTTGAAAATTATTTATGTAACATATGAAGCATACACTTCCTAGCTTTACAGAAAAAACCCATTAAATATCATGTTCTAGCTAATCTCAATGAATTTTCTGTAGAGTTTATTCTTTCTGAGTGCCCGTATTAACTCTTAATTATTTTCCAGAACTGAGTTACATTTGTTTGTCCTCAGTGAGTTTTTTTGTTTGCTTCCTTTTCCCAGAGAATCTAAAGCTATTAGCATGCTATTGTATTATGTTCCATGCCTTTGTCCTCCTGTATCTTTTCTTAATGGCAAGTGAAACTAGTTCAAATCTTATTCCCCTGCTGCCTTCTCCTTCTGTGTACAGCTGATAGGAATCTGAGTTACAAGATTTCTTCCTCTGTACATGTGATTCAAGACTCCCCCCATTATCTGGTTTGGTTTGGTTTATTTCCATTATTGCTGTTCGTCATTTTTTAATCCCTGTTGTATTTCTGTGCCTGGCCCAGTGGTGACCATACCAGTACTGATCTAAGATGTGGTGATCTGTTCCAGCGTGCACAGAAAATGAGAAAGGCCTGTCCAAGATAAGGACATAATCCTACTGTACTTAACAACCATCTCTTGATACAGAATAAAATTTTAAAAACCCAATTGTAATTGTTATCATTATACTACAACCTACAATGTGCCTTCTCAGACAAGAAATGGCACTCGGTGAGCATCACAGAATAATAAGTGTTTCCCTTTCAAAGGGTTTTGAAAACTTTGCAACACAATGTCACAGGTTGTAATAATACCAAGTAAGTATTTCAAAGACAATAAGCCTAAAATCTGAACCTTGCCCATTAATTGTTCAGAAAAAGAATGAAAAAGAGGATCACAGTGAATGAAAAACAGGATCACAAGCTAAG
The DNA here is from genome assembly GCA_035048045.1 of Chlorospingus semifuscus. Lineage (NCBI taxonomy): Eukaryota > Metazoa > Chordata > Aves > Passeriformes > Passerellidae > Chlorospingus > Chlorospingus semifuscus. The sequence goes on from JAWWMS010000279.1 coordinate 3,762,634, forward strand.
ATATCACTGTTCTTTATGTTAGAAACAGAAGATGGGAGTTGCTGTGGGTCTGGAGCTAGTGATTGGTTCACCCAGTCCAAATGTGCCCCTTTCCCATGGGGGCCAGTGAAGTTTTAGGGGAACACTCCAGTCTGGGAGATGCCTTGTTTGGCTGGCTCTTCGCTGCAGGCTGGTCTCAAGGTGCCCTCAGTCCATGTGAAACACACTCCATTTGTGAGACACGCTTTCTCTGCATTGTGCCATAGTTATTTAGTCACAGTTTTTATCGAAAAGAAGAGGAGGGGTCTCCCAAAGCTCATTTTCCCCTTGTATTCCCCCAGTGTCATCGCTCCAGCAGGGATCTGCTGAGCTCTGCTGGGCTGTTTCCAAAGGCTCACACAGTCCTTGCTGGAATTCTGAATAATTCAGCTATGAGTAGGGATAGGAACTTTGCATTGTAATCCAGGCCTCCTACAGGGTTAACTGCACTGAAGGTTTTTGTTCTGTTTTGTGTAGCTGCTTTCCAAAAGCTCTTGGAAAATACAGCAGTTTTGTCAGTGCTGGTGTGGTCACTGGTGACAAGACTTGCTGACATGTTGTTCGTCTTTCTCAATGTGAATACTCTTTAGAATACCCTATCAATTAGAAAAGCTTTTTCTGGCTGAAATAAATTACTTTTTTCTTATTACAGGAGAGTAAAATGAAACTGTACTGCATATGTATAATTTTTCAGCTGTAAGATTATTCCTGGTTGACCTTATCTTGCTTCTAATAAATATTTGAAATGCATTTCTATCCTCTTAATTTTCTGAGCTGCATGTGAATCCAGCGAGGTGTGCCTCACAAGATGAGTTCCTTGGGTTGCAGCAGCATGAGGTATCCCATTGAAATTCAATTTGTGGTTCCAGGCAATTGTTTTGTTACACTAATTTTATTCACCTGGCATCTTTTTCATGCTGTCACCTAGGACGCAGGGTCAAATTAGTATCAGAAGAAATCCTTTTTTCTCCTTCCAAATTAAACTATTAATATTTAATTATTCAAATTGCTATTAATTTTTAACATATTAATTGAATGATCTCTTCCTGTGGCATTGGAGTGCTTGTGAGTGTTCTGCAGAAGGCTCCTGCCATCCCATCTGTATGCATGGGAGCTGGTGGCAGGAGCTTTCCCCCAGGGAATTTGTCACTGTGATGCTGCAGGCTCTCTCTGTGCTCAGGTTTTCTGAGGAATAGGTGAAACTAAAAAGCTCCACGGTCCTCTGTGGGCAAAGTTACTCAATTACTCTAATGCTAATTTAGTGCTGATTTCAGCATTGTGCAGCACAGCTCAGGGATCTGATGGAAAGACAATTTCCTCTTTTCCTGTGACAGTATTTGCTGTTACTTGTAGACATTTGTCATCTGTCAAAGAAGTGACACATGAGATACTGATTGTTAATGACTGTAATTGGATTTGAGCCCCTAAATGGGAGATGTTAAAAGGACTGAAATTACAGTCTTTATCAGAATTATGTGCGAGCCATACTTATATCCCTTTCCTGCCTTCCCCTGTCTGTGGGACAGCAGCAGGCAGGGGACCAAGGAACCTTGCCTTTCCTTCTCTCCACAGGGGTGTTCTTCTGGGAAAGAGTGAAGGCACCAAATGCCTTTGCAGGGATTAGGGACAGTGCCTAGAGCAGGACTGTGATTTGATGTGTAAGACATGCCTTTGTTTTTCTCTCTGGTGACAAGCGTCAGGAGCTGGGGGTGGCCTGGAGTTGTGTCAGGGGAGGTCCAGGTTGGATGTTCAAACAAGGCTCTTCCCCAGAGGCTGCTGGGCACTGGAACTGCCCAACTTCTCTGGCTGGCTGCCCAGAGATGTGGTCAGGGCACCAAGCCTGGCAGAGTTCAGGGAGCATTAGGACAACACTCTCCAGCACCTGGGGTGACTGCTGGGATGGTGCTGTGCAGGAGTTGGACTTGGATGATTCTGGTGGGTCCCTTCCAACACTGCATGTTCTCTGATTCTGGCTTTAATTAGTTTGATCTTTTCATTTCTTGAAATTCTGTGAAGGGTAATGTCTGGGCATGTACCTCCTGACACCTTCCTCCAAATGATTTTCCAGTGATTGTCTTTTTGATGCTTAACCTGTGGCAGTAAGTTTACATCTATCCCTTTCCTAATGGGCTTTTATCAGATTTGTTCCGGACATTCCTTGTTTGTGGTTATCAGCAACCCATTTCAAATTGTCTCTTGATTATTTTATAGTGCTTGTCCTTGCAAGCCAGCCCTGAAATGTCAGTGGTGCTCCAACATGTCAAAATATTTACCTGTCACCCAACAGTGAAAAATGATTAGATTTTAGATTCCAATCTTTTGTTTCAAATGGTTCAAATATTCCAAATCCAATCTCTTTTTAATTCTTGTTTGTTGGTGAGCCATTTCATTATATTAGATGAGCTTTTCAGTGGCATGACACCTTTGTGACCATTTCTTCATGAAAGTATCTCCATCATGCAGTCAGTTAATGAGAGAGAGGGCTGCAATTCAGGTTGGGCCAGATGTTCTCACCCCTAGATCGTGCTTTCTCCTTTGAACATGCTCTGCAGGAAGACCTGTGCTGAGTTTAGCTAACAGAATCATTTCTCCCTTTTCTGAACTGGAATGCTCTATGTAATGCTGCTTTTCTTTGCTGAAACACGTGCTGGAATTAAATTTTAAGCAGCACACTACCATGTGGTGTGCATAGGTACGTGTGTTTTGTGGAGGTTGTTCCTTGTGAAAATGAAAATTTTCTTTCCAAGTTCACCCTTACTTGAATCTCATCTCTCATATTTTCTCTTGTTTGACTTAGGTCACATTTTCTGGAGAAACATTCTAACCCTGAATTTAAGGCTTCCTTTGTGATTTGTGATAATGTAGCCCCAGCTTCTCACCTGTGCTGTCCTAGCACAGAGATTTTGGGGAGCACTCTCTGAGGCAGTAACACAGACAAGGGAGCCTGGAAGTGAATGTGGCCCCCTGGGGGCTCCTGCTCTGAGCCTCCAGCACATTTCTGCAGTGCTTTCAGTGGTGTTAGGTGGTTTTAGGTACTTCAACTTACTGCTCTTCATCCCCAAAATTATCTTCTAAGTTTCTTGGGGAAAATACTCCTTTCTTGCCTCATCATCACTTGTAAAGTCCTGTATTTGAATTGCCTTTTTTTGTTCTACTGTGATTATCCTCTGGTAAGTTAGTTGTGGAAGCCTGTGCAATGTGTGGTATATCAATTCTGTTTGATCCATCTTTTGTCTTAGCAGCAGGGTCCTCAAGCTGTGCACTGTTTTGCTGATGTAAGAGGGTGTGGGTGCAGCCAGAGGAGCCCAGGTTGTGATCTTGTCAGGTCTCATAAGACAAGGATGGGCCTATTGTGGTCACTGTTGTGGTAGAATATCTCCAGGGAAAAACAGATGCCCTATGAAATGGTGATGCACTAGTTTCTGTTTCTGCTTTCAAATAAAAATTAATTCTGTGAGTTGAGAGTATATATGATGCTGAATTTGCACATTTTGAGGGGTAATTTGATCACCTCATTCCATGTTAAAGCTCTGCAGTATTTTTGTGAGGCTAAAGGAGTTAACTGAAGATTTGCACACATGAGTGACATAAAGAACTAACCTTACTTGTTTTGATTTTTTTCTGTTTTTAATTTTTTTTTAAAGTGCTGAGAACCCATTTATCCTAGTTAAATCCATTGGGGGAAGTTAGGTTTTTAGCACTCTGAGAGAATAAACCCTTTAGTAATTTAGGTACCTAAATACCTAAAATTGATTTTTTCAACATCCATTTTTGAGAATGTCAATCAGCACTCACTGGCTTTCTTGCAGGAGTTACAAGCAGGGTATTGTAATTTGGGTTGCCCTCATTTGAAAGAAGGAATGATGGATCTGACTCCGTGTTCTTAGAAGGCTAATTTATTATTTTATGATACTATATTGTAGTAAAGAATACTGAACTAAACTATACTAAAGAATACAGAAAGGATACAGACAGAAGGCTAAAAAGATAATAATAAAAATTCATTGCTCTTTCCAGAGCCCTGACACAGCTTGGCCCTGATTGGCCAAAGAGTGAAAACAACTCACAGCAGAATCCAATGGAACAATCACCTGTGG
>JAWWMS010000279.1:3796357-3812138 GCA_035048045.1 Chlorospingus semifuscus
GGAGAGGGGCCAAATGGATCTGCTTTCCTAGAGGAGCCCCTTTGGGGGATCTCTCCAAAATTTGCCCTGAACCAGGAGAGTTTTGTACAAATCATTGGCAGTATCTTGGAGCACCAGTTCATAAGGGCTTGGGAACGAGGATGTGAGTAATGCCTGTCCCTGCCTGCAGCCATGGCCGCGGCCTGAGCGATGCTGAGGAGCAGAACAGAGAGCCACTCAAACAACACAATTGTCTGTGTCCCTTCTTGGCTCCTCTCTTCCTTCCTGATTTTAATGACAGAGCCAGTGGACAGGTTCTAGCCCTTGGAGTTATTTTGGATTGCCTGTAACAATGTTTTTTCTTTTTTCTTTCATTTCTTTCTGACTTCCAAATTGCTGCCGTCATTGCTCAGGAGCCACTGCTGAAAGGGCAGGACCTGTGGAGAGTCCTGAGGGTGTCCTTTATATTGATAAACAGCCAGTTAAGTGAGTTGTAAAGCAAGGGCTTTGGGTTTGCTCTGCCACAGAATATGAAGCATATTAACAGTTTTAGTGCATTTTTTTAAAAAGAAGCACATTAAGGTCACTTTTTCTCCCAAGTTGCCCAACTGGCAACATGAAATGTTACTTTGCCACTAGGACAGCATTTCTTTTGCTGTCATCTGATGCTGGGGGTTAGGCATGCTTTTCTGCTGCTCAGTGTATTTGGTTTATTGATTTTTGAAAAATACATGCTGTGAAATTAAATTAATAGTTAAATACTGAACTGTTAGGAAGAAATGTCCCTTTAGTGTCTCTTAGATTAGAATTTATCAGGAAAAATGCTTCCAATTTTGAATTGAGCACACCACCACAGACTAAACAGACAATTATTTTAAAAGGTTTTTTTTTCTTTGCTGGTTGAACAAAATCTATATTGACAGTGCTAAAGGCAGAAGTCCTCAGCTTGGTGTATGTAGAATGTAACATTGACTTTAAGGAGGGAAAGCACTGTTCCCTTGGCAAAGGGAGGCTGTAAACTCCAGGAGGTGAATCTTCAATGACCAGCTGCAGACTAATGAAATATGGTCAATTATTTCCACTGTTATTTTTTCTAAGTTTTTTACTGGGCCAAAAGGATACTAGAGTATATGGATTACTTTATTTTTGCAATCTGTTTTAATGTTAGTGTCTGTGTCTTCCAATACATGTGAACCTTTGTCTGTCTCATGCGTTTTCATCTTTGCTTCTTCATTCACTTTGCAAACAAGGAACTTGTGAATACTCTCTTGGAAACTTATATTCCTGAATTCTTTGCTACAAAAATTGGTCACAGAATGTCAATTTTACACATTCAAGAAATGTATTTTTCTCTTATGCTGATTATTTTTTTTTCAGCATTAGAAGCATCTCTAATTGTGAACTTTAAATGGGAGTACAAGTGTGGCCAACTTGTACAGTGAAAAAATGTTTAACTTCCAATTAAGTATTGGGGCAGCAATGCCTTGTGGGCAGAAAGGCAAGAGGGGAGAGGAATTTGTCAATGGTATTTGCTGACTGGGTGATTATTAGCGATAGGAAATACTGAAACTTAATTAGGGTTTCTGATCTGGAACAGCGTATTAGGTTTAATTATGTCTGGAAGTCTAATATTTTACAGTTTTTCTTTTAATTAAAATGCATGAATGTAAGTAGAAAGCTTTTAAGTTTTACAGTCTGGGAAGACCAAGAGCAAGAAATTACATTTTCTACATGATACCGTATTAAAAAAAAAGCAAAACCAAAGAAAGCAGTGGTAGAAGCTGAGGAAGCTGGGAGAAAGGTGAGCTTAAATACCTGACCTGTAAGAATTGAAATGAATTTTAATAGTGTACAAAGCTAGGCTTCTTGGCAGGACTCCAGCCAGTATCTGTGTGATCCAATAGCAATTTGTCCTAATTCTGAGCTGTCATGGGGTCACTCCATGCTGTTTGTCCCATCTTTGATGTCAAGCATGAGCGTGGAAGATCCAGTATGGAGAACATTTGGAATCATGCAGATGTTATCCCTGAGTGTCCTGGGGAAATTCCAGTTGCTATTCAGGACTGGTGAGCTTCAGGGACCTATATATACATATATATATATATATATGGATAAAATTATTCCTCTGCTGGGGTTTATAGCATGATAACAAGTTTAGCAGTGCTACAGAGTAAGATGCTGTGTGAGATAAAGCAGATGATACAAAGCACACAAATTAAAAGTGAAAATGAAGAAATAATACGGGGAAATGCACACTTAGATTGATGAAAGTGCTATTAAGGTTACTCTAATTACTCTTGATAAGAAAATACAGTAATAAAGATAACACACACTGCAGTATGAACTTCAGTGATCAGTCTCAGCATTCATTCTTGCATTTTAATCTCTCCTGAAAGGAGTTTACCACTCCAGCATGGCTGATGGTGGTGATAAATGCAGACCATTTCAGCAATTCTCTCTGTTTTGACAGCTCTACTCACTTATCTGTGGTGCTCAGACCACTGGGATAGATCTCCCTGGGGTTTGTTTTGTATCTTGGCAGCTTTCCCCTCTCAAGTGATGCTTTTGTTTTATGTTGTGAGAGATCCTGTTTATTCCTCCTTGGAGTCTGGGTGAAAATGGCACAAATTCAGCAACTCCTCACATAAACCAAGTTCAGCTTGTTCTTTTTTCTGTTTCTGACCTTCAAGTGGTAGAGGGTCTGTGTTTAGGATAGGTCAGGATTCTCAGTTGCATGAAGGTGCTAATACATCTTTTATTCAGAAAAAATCCCCAGAAACAGAGCGTGAGGTGGGATGTCAGCATTTCAGCTGCATTAATACAGCAGGTGGAGTTGGGCAGGGAAGTGAAGGGTGGAGGAGGAGAGCAAGCAGGAGCTCTCAGGAGGTGATGGGGAATGGCTGACGTGCCTGTAGGATTGTGAGGGGCTTTCTTCAGTTGTGGGAAACACATGGAAGACAGCAGTGTGCAACTGGGGGAAACTGATAAGCCCCAACACCGTGGTGTGCTTTAGAGATCTCTTTGCTGCCTCTGGATCCCTGCACTGTCATTTTCATACTGTCCCTCTCCCTGGGGCCATGAAATGCCATTCTTAATTGCAGTATGTAACAGTAGTTTCATATACTCCACGGAGGCAATATGCTGATAAAACTTGTGTTGGATTAAAAGTCTGTTTGTTACAGGGACATGTGGGAGGAAAATAAAGGCCAGAGAAGAACAATAAGGTCCTCCTGGGAGCACGGAATTGAATGAGTAGTTTTATTCTATTCAGGGTCTCTGGGTTTGGCTTGGACAGCAGCAGTCTGTGCATCTCTGGAGAGCAGGACAGACACATGGAAACAAAAGGTGCTTGTTTGGAAGTGCAGGTATTGTTTTGGAGATGACTGCTGAAAAACAAGTAGAGCCAATATTTATAAACCCCACATTTTAGTGATAGTAGCATAAACTGTGACCTTAGGACCTTACTGCTTTCTGCGTTGTCTTGGTTTAAATTGCAGTTGAATATCAGAGTATAGCAAATAGCAGTTCAGGAGTTTGTGGGGAAAAAAAAGGTCAGAAATTCAGCTGAATTTTTGGCACTTGCATGTTCATAAGGTGCAGTGGTTTCTACATCCTCCTGTTCCAGCAATCACCTAAAGAGTGAGGTCTTGCACATCACCAAAATTTGACCTAGAATAAGTTTTTTAATGAGAGGCCTGTAATTGTTGAAAATTTCTTCATGGATCTGGGCTTTGTTTCAGATTAATTCTTGTCATCTTTACCAGTGTGGAATGTCTTTGTGTTATGTATATCTAGCAGTTGTAAATGGAGAATAATTTATGCTTGCATTATGTAAAATAATTATGTTTCATGCACAAAATTGGTAGAAAAGCTCACACATGGTTGTGACAGCACCATCCACTGTAGTACAAAAGATGTTTCTTTTTTTAAAACTCGATCACTGAATCCTACAGTGATTTCAGTGGGTTGCAGCAAGGTTAAAACTTTGTCCTTGATAATGTCCATAGCTCAAAGCTTTCTTGTAATAATATCTTATTGCTGGAGAAATGATTCCCATTTATAGCATCTGAGTCTTGGACATGTTTACAGACTGTGCTCTATCGCTTTCATTTTAGAAATTCAGGTGAAGGTTAAAAAGTGCCTTATCTGAAGATGTTGTTGGTGAGTTAATTAGTGCAATCAACAGAAAGACTGGGCCAAAAGCACTGTGGGCCTCGTTCAGTTCTGGAATTCAGCAGAAGCCTTTGTGCTGAGTTAGTCAGGGCAGAGCTGGGTGTGTTGCGAGGTGTTGTTACTCAATTATTGGGTAGTACTGAGAACTCTGTGTGAAAGCCAGTGGGTAGCATGGTAGGTCACCATTCAAAATACCAAAAAGGCCTCAATAATCTTAACAAGTTCTGTATTAATGATGACTTAAGGGGGGTTTGGGAGGACTTCCACCCTGAGTTCTCCTCCAGGAAGAATTATATGGTCTTGTGGATGAATGTAATCATCAACTTTAAATACTGTAATAGCCTAAGAAGTCTTAGAAGCTGATTACAGGGAATTTTTCTATACAGCTGGGGCTTCTCATTTTAAAGCAGCATAGAAGGTGAAGAGGTGTTGGTGTATTGCTTTAGGTGAGAGAGTGAGCTGCTACTGTGAACCAGCTCAGTGAAAGGTGAGGTACTTTTCCTAGAGGCAAAGAAGCTTTAATATTGTACGAAAAATTAATATAAGATCTCATTGAAGATATTGTATGTACTTCTGTCATGTTTGTTCCAGAAAGGTGATTTTAAATGGGGAACATGTTCAGTGATGACTGTGAGCGTGTGTGCAGAATCTATCTGATAAAAATGGATTAAGAGAGTTGCTTTTTTTAGCATTAGCAGCATGAAGCTTGTGAAGATTTATTTGTACCTAGTACAAATCCAGTGAGAGATAAACATCAAAGGAGAAGAAGAAAAGTGGTAAAGGACACTGTACTTACAAGACCAAATGATACAAAATTTTAAAGAATATTGGAGCTTGAAAGTAAGAAAATTCCTGAGCATTTAAAATGTAATAATACCAGAATTTTTTAATGACTGATTCCACATACAGTTATTTAATACAGAGATCTCAAAGGGGAAGAGCCTGGGGAACACAAAGTGCTGAGACGGGCTGCAAGGGTTTGGTGATTTCCTATGCTGCCACTGTTGTGCTGTAGCTGCGCTTCTGAGCAAACCTGGATGGGAGCTGTCTGTGTATGAATGGAAGGAGGGGCATCAGCATTAAAGGTCTCTGTGGTGCTAATGAGGGGTGTTTAAGGTAAGGTTGCAGTGCTTTGTGCCCTGGAAGGGGAGTGGGGCATCCTCTGCCCTAGGGGTGGTACCTGCTGCCATCTGGCACCAAGCAGCACCCACAGGCACCACCCCATCCTCTGGCACGATGGAGGAACAAACCCAGCTGTGGTGATGCCCTTCTGGCAGCTGGTTTGGGTGTGGGAATGACCTGTCCCTGTCCATAGGCACCATGGATTGATCCACCCTTGCACATACAATTTCTCCATGGCTCCCTGGCGTGTAATGTTTCCTACTTGTGACTGTCGCTGTGATATTTTCTGAAAAATCCCTTTGCCAGGATTTTTCTCCTGAGAAGCCTCAGAGGAAAAGAAGAACGATAATTATTTGCTGCTGTGGAATGCAACAGGTGCATCTTTGATTGGTCCATGTTGGTTGTTTCTAATTAATGGCCAATCACAGTCAGCTGGCTCAGACTCTCTGAGACTCACAAGCTTTCATTACCATTCCTTTCTATTCCTTGCAAGCCTTCTGATAAAATTATTTTCTTCTATGCTTTTAGTAAGTTTTAATATATAATTTTCTTTTAATATAATGTATATAATAAAATAATAAATCAACCTTCTGAACCATGGAGTCAAGATTCTCATCTCTTCCCTCGTCCTGGGACCCCTGCGAACACCACCACAGATGACAAATCAGGGGTTGAAGTGATTGATTGGCCAGACCAAGACAGTGCCAAGAATCTGTCAGAGCATGACCGTGATTCCAAAACACAGGGAAGAGTTTTCTGACACTGATAAGTGATGATGTATTTACTAGGTCAAGGTCTTTTACTAAGGAGGAGGTACAAAAGGAAGTGCTTTTTAGGTAAGCTGTTCTATTTCAGGGTGTTTAAAGACATAATAAAGACACTGTTAGCATTTCAATGAAAAGGATCAAAACCAGAAAATCTCTATGTGCATTTAATACTTGGATTATTGAATAAGAAATCCAACCTAGGAGTTAATGCACTGAGTCAAAAATGAGAGTGAAACTATTTGGGGTAAGCAGTAAATGAAGAGATAAGAACGTTAATATCTTATTTCAGGCAGAAGCTAGAAGTTCAGAGGTACAGAGGTTTGGTTTCATGGCACAAATAAATGTGTGGGTGAGGGAGCACAAGGACACATGTAACAGAACTCTGGCTCTGCCCTCAGGGTGTGCTCTGTGTATTAACTCAGACTGATCACTGTGATGGTAGTTGTGGTCTGTGCTGTTACTGTTTGTGTGTCAGGATTGGCATATGGATCTCAGTATCCAAGTGGGTAAATGAAAAGGCTAAGAAAAATATTGTAAGAAAATGCTTTCACTGGAAGAAAGCTCTCAATCAGAAAAGCTTCACTTATCTACTGATAAAGTCCAGCTTTTATACATGGCATCATATGCACCAGCCTTGAAAGAGAGAAATGAGGACAAATGGCCTGAGAAAAGCTTAAAAACTCACTAAACAAACCCCCTACATCCTTCCTGTTTGTGCCTGAAATACCAATTTAATGTATGGATTAAATTTATGCTTCTCCATGAAGTTTATTTTGAACTATATGAAGAGAATCTAAAACCAAAATCAAAGTCAGTGACCTGACCTGAATGATGAAAAATTAAATTAATGTGAAAACAGTTCTGATCTCAGCAGCACATATACAAATGTGTAGAAATCTCTACAGCTCAAGCCAGAGCAGTAAATAAAGATGAGCACTGCAGTTAGCTCTTGTATCATTTAAGCATCTGGTCTGCTGCAGTCAATGCCAAATTTAGTTCATGTAAAATAGATGCAAATGAATGTCTCTTGCAAAAGAGACTATCAAGTGAATGTCTGCTAAATGGAATGTTGCTGCGGCAGAGTGACAGGAAAAGAGATTTCAGAATTGTTGTACAGAAATTCTAAAAGCCAGCGGTGCTTTCTGCAGCTGCAGTTGGGTTAACAAAGAGGATTCCATCATCGTTTGGGGAAAAAATGTCAGTGTTCAGAAAAATGCATTTTTGCTATTTAATAGACTGGATAAGACAAATCTCTTAGTATAATTCCAGTCACCCTTCTGAATACAGTTTCTCCCCCAGAGCTCAAAGCATGCAAACACAGTATCCATCTTAGAGGAAGATTTTCCTTTCTGCTTTGCACAATGCCATGGCAGCTCCAACACGGACCTGAGCAGAAGGAATACGAGAACTTGGGTGTGCAGTGCTCACAAATGGATGGGCTGGGAGAAAACCATGGGAGAAAAGCAGGGCTGAGGCAGGAGTGACAGGAATTGGCCAAATAGCATCAAAATTCCTCCTGTCCAACCTGATCTTGACCTGACCCTGCAAAGCCATCACAAGTTGGGAGCTCTCTGCATTTCCTTCTTGGAGCATGAGGAAAAGCCTCACGTAAGTTTCAGGTCTGGACTTGAGAAGATGACAAGCAGCCTTTCTGCAGAATTACTAGGAATATTTTGTGGTAGGAATAGTTTCTACAGGTTAATTGTGTTTTTGCCTATGCAGCATTTACAAGTTCCATGGTTTGTAATGTTAACTTAACCCTTGGAGTCTTCCCCTTGTGTCTAGACAATGAGCTCCTTGGAAGTTGTGTGGGAACAGCAAATCCTGAGGGTTACCTCCACACTGATGGCTTCTTGTGTTTCCAGGTGCCATCTTCTCAAAAGATTCGAGCCTAGCCAAGGTGAGACAAGCCATGAATGCAAAATATTCAGGCACCTGTTCAGTAAGGGCACCTTTCAAAAAATAATAGAGTCAGTGATTATACCCTCCTTTATTCCACTTATATTCCATGGCAGTAAGATGGAATCCATTTGACTTTATATTTATATCCATTTGAGTGACTGTCCTTCTGTGTAATTTCTCTACCACTTTGGTAAAGAAAATGTAGCTCCCTGAGAGACATCACAGAAGCAAATTAGAAGGACTCTTGGAAAAAAATCAATTTTTGAAGCCCTTTTTAAATAACATTATTGATTGTCTTGGTCAATGCTTCTGCTGGGGAGATGATGCTTGTCCTGGGTATTCTGGTCATGGAGAGGAACTGAAGCATTTCATCAGAGCTCTGGCTACTTCCCAGTGACTCCTTTCATTTTCAGAGCAGCTGGTAAGATTCATATTCCAATAGGTAACCTCAATGGAAGCTGCTAAGATGATGTGTGCTAAATTTGTTGGAACTTCTTTAGTTAATGAATGTCTCAGAGATGCCCTTTCAGCCCCTCTTCAGCTCCCATCTCTTCCAGCACTGGGAGCATTGCTGCTGCCAGGCTTTTAGTTCATTCTTCTGCTGACAGTATGATTGACTTGTTTGGGCAGCGGCTGTGTCCTGGAAGAAAGAAAAATTTTCTTCAAATGAGAGCCCATATTAGAAAGTCTTAACTGCTGAAGCAAGGTCAGAGTGGAAGTAGCAGAAGAGGTTGTGAGCAGACTGGTTAGAACAGCTGAACTGTGGTTTCTGACTCCTTTCCTACTTTTAGAAGTTTATAGCAGCATACCAGCCAAGATCCATACCATTTTGCTTTAGTCTCACTGAGCATTTTGTTCAGTTTCACTAAAGCTCATCTTGCTGTAAGAGTTGGGAGTTCTTGTTTGTTTCAGTGTGTTAGGGACTAAGAATTTGCTGCTGTTTATTCCTGAGTAGTTTAGTGTATGTCTTTTCATGGTAAGACAATCCCTGTGCAGTCAGAGGTATGTTCTGTGCCCTCTTCTTCACGTGACTTTATGTGCAAGGTGGCCCCAGGTGTGTGCTATGTGCTGGGGCAGGGCTGCTCTAGCTGTGACCTTGGAAGTCCTAAACAAGCAGAATTCTGTACAAGCCTTGTTTTCTTACTTGGAATAATTCTTGTCTAATGGCTCAAGATTCCTCACTGCCCCCTCAATTCTTCTAGGAGGGGATGAGCTGGATTGTGGATTTCTGTAGATAATATTTAACCTTTCTCCTTTCAACTCAAACATTTTGGTGTTTGTGTCTCAATTCTGACTCACATTAGACATGAAATGTCTGTTGAGGATACGTGCACTTCTCAAAGCTGCAGCAGACTTTGGGGAAAAGCTGTGATGAATATTGGAAATAGATGATGTTGGCTGTCTTGCAGAGCTGTACCACTCAAATTGCCTCCCCTTACATCTGTGGCCATCGTTAAATGTGCAAAAGGCCAAGCTGTAACTAAACAGTGCTGTAACTGTGCTGGGGATGTGCCAGTGGCATCAATGGGGAAGACAAGAGCATGAAATAGCCTTCTGGAGTTAAAAGCATGATGCCTTGGACTGCTCTGCCAACTCAGATGCTTATTTGGGAGAGGTTTCAGTCCTTTGGGCTGATACACTTTGTTTTCACCAGACCTGCAGAATGTTCCTCTTCAATTACTTGAAGTGCCTTTGCACTGATGCTTCATGGAGTTTATGTACGTGTGACAATTTTCCTACAAAATATCTTGAGGAGCTGTAATGATCAATTTGTGTTACAAGTAGTGGGACAGTATCTTTACTCTTAATTTTACAGAAATCCTATCACAATCTGTACAGTTTAGAATTATGATTTTTAAACTGAATCAGGACCGTGGGTTTGTGTTTGTTAAGGTTAACTTTTAGTCATCAGAATCTGTTTTCAGACTCTTCTGTGCATCATATGTGTAATGACACAGTGACTTTGGTGCTTTTTCCAATGATAACAGCTTTTTCTTTTAATTTCTGTACAGTTTTAGGTGTTGAAAGCTAGTACTTCCCTTTATGGGATTCTTCTGTCTTTTGAAGTCAGCAGGCACTTCTCTTTTGATTTTTAAAATTTAAATATTAAAAGATCTGGTCAGAATTCCTGTGCAACCAGCAGCATTCTCTTTTCGTGGTGATTGGTTGTCAATGAGATTTACATCTAGGGGTGCTGTCATTTTTCTGGGTGTTTTTTCACTTTCTCACTTCTTCCACACTTTCACACATCCCAAGTGCTTTGTTTCATTTGCTTTCTTCTTTCTCTGCTCCCCTTTACTTTCTTTTGTGTTTTTTTCCTGGAACTTCCAGAAGAGAAAGATAAAATGCATCTGTCCCTTCTCTCACATGGCATTTGAGCAAAGCTCCCAGTTTCCTGCTGGTGATTGTCCCTCCTGTTGAAGCCCAGCTGGCATTCCTTCACTCTGGCACTGTTCAGAAATAGATCAAGAGATGTTACTCAGAGGCCCCTTGGCCACTTGTCCTGTGGACCTGGGGTGCTCCATCCTCTCTCATCTCATCTCATTTACTGTGTGCTTACCAAGCAGTGCTCTTCAACCCCATCCCCTTCCACACCTTCCACTGATGAGGGACCCTTTTCAGCAACAGAGAAAGGTGGAATCAGTGCCTTGCTGCCAGCCAAGGACTCCAAAATCAATTTATATAGAGGAGAATCCTGCTAATGAGGATTGATTCTTTCTGTTCGCTCAGATGTGTTCTTGCTTTTGTGTGCTGTAACTCCCTATCTGCAAGATAAGCTAGCAGATTTTGAATTTCAGATAAAGGCTTGGATTGAATTTGCAGCTCACATGCTCTCATATTATCACTACATAGCTGCAGTTATGGTTTTAATATGAATTGGCAGCAGCTTTTACAGACAGGCTGAATTTCATAGAAACCTAACTTAAAATGCACAGAATGAGAAAAATGCCTCTCTGGAAAGGCTCCTGCTGAGCTGATAACAGTCTACAGGAAGACATCTATTTAAAGAGAAGTAAAGAAATATCAGAAATAGCCTTAGGTTGTTATGATCTTATTTTCAGCTTTATTAAACTGTTTCCAGCTTTAATAATGCTGTGTTTAATTTTTCCAGCATTTCCAACCCCCTTAATTTAGTGTGCACTGCATTTGGATCAATTAGGACACTTGATGATGCTCTATTTGCCTCTGCCTATTTAAAACAAGTGAAACAACAGGATGGATTTTCAGTGTATTAAAGAAACTGGAGTTCCTCCAAAGATTCTGATTGCTCCAAATGGCAAATCTCAGAGGCTGGCCAAGTGGAAACAAAAACTGTATGTTGAGTAGCTGTCCCATGGACTTATTTTCTCAACCTGGAGACTTTTCAAACTGTTTCTTCTACTAACATCTTGGTTCAGGATTTCTTCCCCCCAGTATGGATATTCTCATGAAGATCGTTACCCACAAGTTAATAGTAATAGAGGTAGAGACTCGCTTCAGGAAAAAACCAAAAAAACCCACCAAAACCCCTCTTCAATACTGCAAGGAGTTAGAAAGACTTGCTGGTGTGATGGCAGTGCTGTTAGAACCCAGCTGAGATCCCATTCAGCTTTCCTTACAGCACTAAGCATCTTCACATTCTTTTCTTGGAGACTGAAACCCCCAGGGGGGGTTAGGGCAGTAGAGAAGGGAACCCCTCTGAACCTGACCTGCATGATCTTACTCAGCACAGATCAAGGTGCTCCTGTGTTACATTTATGCTTCACTGGCTCTCTGGGGCCTGGTGTAGGGCCTGGTTTTTGTTCTTATTGGTGCTGGTGGGGTTGGGCTGGGTTTTTGTCAGGGAAGTATTTGCTATAGTAAGCAAATGTAAAGCATGAACTTTACTGCAGCACTTTTCTAATACTGGTGTAAAACTGGTATATTTAGCATTGTTTTAGGTCACATTATCAACTGTTCCTGCCCTCAGCTCAAACACACTGGCAGCACCAAGTTGTAGTTATCAATGTAAAGCAGTGCTTGCCACAGACTTATCTGGCATATACAAGTTACTGAAGCACCAAGGTTCAATATATGACTTTTATATGCTAGAGAATAGATTAAGATGTTTCAGCTTGGAGAAACTACCTGTATTTATCTTTGTATTAAAATTATTTGAGGGGCTGTTACATTTTGTTATTTCCCTGTGAGGTTTTGCTTTTTCATGAGTGAACAGGATCATTTTCCCTCAACGTTTTGACTGTTTATTGTTCCCTGGGGGTACCTTGTTTATTTGTCTTGCTGCTGGTCTGTCATAACATTTTTAGTTTGACTCAGATTTCTTACAAGTTTGCAAATGGCAAATCTTGTAATCTCATTTGGTTCACCAAACTTTGTACATAGCTCTGAGGAACATTCCCATTTCACTGAAGCACCTCCTCAGTGGCACAACAGAGGTAGAACTAACTCACTGGTAATGTGATGCTGGATTTGTTGATTTATTCAACAGTAAGCAAACAGGTGAATTACCTAGGCTGAATTCCCTTGATATTTAACTGATATAGAAGTATCTTATTCCTTTATGTGTCTTTTGGAAGCAACAAAAATCAATTCTTTCTTAAGTATCTTCATTCAGCTTCTTACTGTAATGTGTATTTAAACACCCTGACTCTGGTCAATTGAGTAAATGGGGTTGTGGACCCTGAGAAAGCAGAGCTTTTTCAGGGCAATAGCAGCATCCCAGTGTTACCTGTATCTGACACTCCACTGTAAAAAATGCACTGTCTTTATCTTGCCCTAGAGCTTTTGATGTTCTGCCAGCCCCCTGGAGCTTGAGAATGACTGTGCTGGCTAATGTGCCATGCAGACCACAGTTTAAAAGGTTTGTTTTAGATGGATGCAATAGTCTGTGGCAGTACACTACAGGCAGGGCAGGCTGAGGAGTCTGTCTTTCCCTGTTGCTGACTCCTTGGTGGTTAAATGGATGACTTCAGACTCTGGATTACCTCTCAGAAGTACCAGCTGCCAGGCTGTGCACTCCTGTGCAGCAGATTTCTCTCTGTACACGTTGGGTGCTGCTGCCCATTAGTTTCTTCAAGCCCATTTGGTGGCTGTGGAATGATCAGATTTCTGGTCTGATAATAAAATGTCAGTTCCTGAAATGTCAACATGTCAGCTGCAGTGCACAGGAGTGATAGTAATTTTAAGTAGAAGCTTGCTTTCTGTTCAGTCTTTATTTTTATTTCAAGTTTTCTGTTTATACAGTAACAGAAAATATTATTCCAGTGCTACCCAGCAGCAGTAGTTTTGTTTGCTGTTAATGACAGATTATGTACACTGTAAGAGATTTATTTTCTTTTTGCTATGCACTATTATCCATAGTGTAGAACACACTGGGTAATTTTACTGGGAGATTTTTTTGGAAAAAAAGAAGAGAACAGCAACGATATAGTTCCATGTATACAGCATAAAGTTCCACAGAGCTGTTCAGAGAGAGCATTTTCCCCACAATTTGAATTGTTTTGCCAGTGTACATTAGAAATGACCACTTGGTGCTGCTCAGTGAAAGCATATTTTTTTTTTTTAAGTCAAATAATACTTTAAAAGTGTCTAAACAGAAATTACTTCTGTACATAGCCACTTGTGTGAGAACACTTAAAGTTTAAGATCTCAGGAGTGATTTTTTTTCCCCACTGGAATGGAGAGGAAGATATTTGAAAAGTTCCTTTAGTCTGCTGGAATTTGTATGAGTGAAACAATACAGTAATGAAGTACTTCTGGTGCTTTGTTTTTATCTCCTACCTGGTTTAATTAGGCGTATTTTCAACTTCACATTATGTGATTGGAAACTATCACAGGATGGACAAGATTGAAAGGGGCCACAGTGGGTTATCTGTTCCAACCTCCCTGCTCAAGCAGAGTCATCCCAGAGCACAGGGCCCAGGATTACACCCAGGCAGTGCTTGAATATCTCCATGAGGGAGACTCCACACCGTCTCTGGGCAACCTGTTCATATTCAGTCTCCAACACAATGCACAGGAAAGTTCTTCCTCATATTCAGGTGGAACTTCCCGTGCATCCCTTTGTGCCCATTGCCTCTCATTGCCTGGCACCAGTGAGCAGATGGAGCCTGCTCCATGCTCTGACCCTCTTTGCCCAGGATTTCTCTCCTGGGAAGCTGAGAAGCCTCAGAGAAAAAGGAAAACAATATTATTTCATTTGCTTCTCCTGTGTTTGGCTGCTTTGGTTGGAGATTGTTTATCCAACATGTGAATTGTTTTGACTTAATGACCAATCATGGTCAGGCTATGTCAGACTCTGGAAGCAGTCACAAGTCTTCATTATTATCCTTTAGCCTTCTGTCAGTAGCCTTTCTCTATTCTTTAGTATAGTTTTAGTATAGTATAATGTAAGCCTTCTAAGAACATGGAGTCAGATTCATCTTTCCCTCCCATTATGGGGGACCCCAGAAAATACCACAACTTTTTTTTTTTTTTTTTTAGTAATTTCTTATCTACAAACAGCCTTGTAATTCTTACAGACTTTAGAATGCATAGCTGGGACACTTCATGTGCATAATCAAAAAGATATGTAAGAATATATATGGCATGCAAGTGATCAAATCTCTTAAGAGCATTCAAAATTAAATTTGTTGTTCTTCAGGGGAGCAGGATGTTAGGACCAAGCAGAAGTGTGTGCCACAACAACAAAGATAAATGCCAAAGCTTCCCCAGTTCCCCACACAGCGTTTATGGATATGAAGCAGTTTAGTCATGATATCAGGGAATGGATACATCTGTTAAGAGAAATGCATTTTATGCACCATAAAATTAAATGCTGCATTACCAAGATATATAGGAAGTATTTCTATAGTCTGTTTTCACCAACTAAACATTGAAATGAGATTCCCTAAGAAGGTAGAACTAGAAATCTGTTTTGAAATCATATTCCATTAGGAAGGCACACTGTACTTTATGGAAGGATTACAGCTGTCTTTTATGGTGCTTTATTCTTCCTACACTGAGACTGAACTGTGTACCGTTAGCAGACTAATGCATAAGAAAGGTATTTCAAATTGATGTTGAACTATATCATCCTAAATGATTCCAAAGTACTAAAAAAAACCTAGGCAGCATCTGTCCCCTGGTGCTCCTGAAGTGCCATCATCAGTCTGGGAGGCAAGCAAACACTAGCTGGAGTGTTTTGCATGTGTTGGGAAAGAAAATTTTGGCCAGACACCCCAACCTTTCAGTACTGTACTTCTGGAAAGTTCCAGCACCTCTGATAGTCCAAGTGTTGACCCAGCACTGACCCTCCCATCAGTAAACCATATCCCCAAGTGCCACATCCTTGTCCTTTCGGTGCCTGCAGGGATGGTGACTGCACCACTGCCCTGGGCAGCCAGCTGCAATGCTTGACAACCTTTTAGTGAAGAAATTTCCCCCAGTTTATCCAGTCTAAAGGCATGCTTGAGCTGGCTGTAGCGATTTCTCATAACTTCAGTTTTGTGAAGTACAAGACATTGTGCTGGAGCCTGTATGGCAAAATAGAGTGCACTGATGCAGTGTAGCCATGATATTTTATGAAAAATCCTTTCTTTAGGATTTTTTCTCCTGAGAAGCTGAGAAACTTCAAGAACAAAATGTAAAGAATGATTATCTGCTGCTGTGGAATGCAACAGGTGCATCTGGGATTGGCTCATGTGGCTGTTTCTAATTAATGGCCAATCACAGTCAGCTGGCTTGGACTCTCTGTCTGAGACACAAACCTTTGTTATCATTCTTTCTTTTGCTGTTCTTAGCTAGCCTTCTGATGAAATCCTTTCTTCTATTCTTTTAGTATAGTTTAATATAATATATATCATAAAATAATAAATCAG
>JAWWMS010000279.1:3835399-3861898 GCA_035048045.1 Chlorospingus semifuscus
GGAATCATCATAAATCATCCCCTGTAAACCACCAATCTGCTGTAGAAATACTTTCACAAATTTCATCATCCATCATAAACTTAATCACATTATTGTACCAATAATGTATGGTTTGAAGCACGCATTGCCAGCTGACACAATCCATAACCTTGGATTTGGTAAAGCTGTTTCAAAATTCTCATAATACTTGGGTTTTTTTTGGAAAATTAGGTGTGGCCAAGAAAGTTTACAAAAGTTTTGATGAAGGTCTGTTCAGAGATAAATATTTCTCTGGATAGTTTATATTAAAATTCTTGCAAAAGGGCTTACTCAAGATTAAAAAAAAACCAAGAAATGCAGAATGGATTACAAAATTAAATCTAAGTATTTAATCTTCACTTTTAGGTGAGACTGAGGTTTGTTTGGTTTTATTTTTAAGCAACAGACCAAGATGGGAATGTCCTGAGGAAACCACAACACCCAGCTCCAGTGTGTAGCTCCAGGAGGAGATGTGGAGGACCCAAGGAAAAAAAAAACATTGTCTAATTCTGGGGCTGTGAATTCTCCTCTAAATGCAGCTTATCTTCCTTCTGCTGACTCAAGGGAGCTGCACCAGTGCATCAATGAGCCCAACGTTCCTTTTCCCTGCAGGGTTTCTTGGTGTTTCTCTACAGCAAGGACATTTTTTTAACAAGGCAAAGTTTGTTGTCTCATAAAAAATTAACAGTGAAAACATAGCTACAAAACTTTCTGGAAAAGGATTCGTTTCAAGCAATTTTTGCATTTAAATTCAATAAAGGACATACACATACACTGATGACTAGGGGATCTTCAGAGGTTCCTTCCAACCCTAACTATTGTGTGATTCTCAAGGTTGTTACCATCCTGCTGCCTGTTACATCAGGATTTACATATAAATACAGCATCATTTCATTCTCTATTACACTACTGAAAAAAGTACCTGAAGCTATTCTTTCTGCTACTGAAACATGCAAAATTACTTTTCCTTTATTTTTATTTTTAGAAACAAATAGTACTGAACTGAAACTTTCATTCAAAATTCAGGTAACTGAACACAAATCATATGAAATAGCATAAAATAATTTTTTCTTTCTTCTAAGTCCTCCAGAAAAAAAAAAAAGCTTAGAAAAGCTGCCATTTTGCTTTAATTACCTAGAGCAATTCTACACTCGTAATAAATGGGTTCTGCTTTCCCACTGACATTATATCCTAAGGCAATACTGGAAAGTAAACAAGGTCTAAGTTGGCTTCTGAAGGAATTTAAGATAATTTAGAAAACCCACAAGAAAGTGGAAAAAAACCCCTCACATCCATTTGCTTTCTCTGGGTAATCATATTTTCAATTAAAATGACCTTTCTAGTCACACATTAAGGACTATCCTGCACTAAGAACACAAAATAAGTGGTGTGAGTCAGAGGCAGGCTCTGTCTGATGGTGTGCTCCAGCCCTGGCTGCAACCACAGCCCATGTTTACTGAAAAGAATGAAAAGAGGAGACAGATACACAGAGATTATTTCCCAGGTACGTCTTTGCACCTTCTGGGAATCAGCAGAGATGGAAATTCCAGGGGTGGGAACTGCAGCCAGACCATTATTATGGCTGTGACCTGTCTGCCATTAACTCCCTTACCTGCTACTGAACCCACTGACACATTTTGTCTGCAATGAAAAATTCTCTCGTGTTCAGAAATGGAATTCTTTGCAGTTGTGTTAGACCTGCTGCTGAATTAGTAAGTTCCTGGAGTGCCTCCATGCCACTGAGCTAACAGAAGGAATGGATGACCAGTCTCTTCATAACAAACAAAAATTCAATACACATTGCTTCAGCCATCACTTTCCACACTGAAGACTTCTATTTTAACTTTATCTCACAGATGTTCTGTGCTTAAGATCTCCTCCTCACTTTTCTTTACTTGCATTTTCCCCTTAAGATTTTCAAGATGGAAAGTCCAATGTGAGGCAATCCTGCACAAGGCCACAAATGGACTCACAGAGGGAATATAATATTATTTTCTGGTCTGCCTCCCTATGTTCTTCCTTGTTGAACTGTTTTCCTAATAGAGATATAACCAAAAAAGAGCCATACCAACTGGCCAGAGAGGAAACAGAAACTTTATCATGGACTTGGTCAGACACAACACCGAGTTAGCATCAGCTGCAATTTTTAAGATCACATTGGGACTTTAATACAGGAGAGAAGATGCAAAATAAGAAAAAAGGGAAAGAACATATAGCTCTGGGAATCCTACTCCTGCCTTGAGAAACACCAGCATCACACAGAATCTCAGATTTATTTGGGTTGGAAAAGAGCTCTAAGATAAGCCAGCACTGCCAAGGCCATCAGTGAACCACGTCCCTAAGGAGCACACAGACACGGGAATGGTGACCCACCTGCACCATCTGAACGTGTACAGAATTTCAGAGTTCTCATTTCAAGGACAACTGAGGAGTTAATACACTTGTGCAATTTCTTTTTACAGGATCTGCAGATGGCTACTTGAAGGCTATTTAATCAGGAGCCTGAAGGCAGTTATGCTCCTGATGCAATTCCTGTTTCTTGCAGCCAGCATGCATCTGCATGCAGCCCACAAACCCAAACTGGTCTGGAGCTATTATTTTAAAGCACTGTAAATGCACAGGCAAGCATGTACCATTTTTAATGCCAGAAAAGAAAGGTTCTAGACATGACCATCTGCCCAGAGAGCAGAAAGAAAAACTGGTGTTGCAGTCAGTAGCACAAAAAGGAATAGCAATTGATATTCCAACGATAAAGAATTTCACTTTTTTTTCTCTTGGAGGCTGGTGTTGCAGTCAGTAGCACAAAAAGGAGTAGCAATTTATATTCCAACGATAAAGAATTTCACTTTTTCCTCTCTCAGGGTGGAGCCAGTGGCAGCCCAGCTCCTGGGGAAGAGTGGGGAAACCGGAGAGCCAGGAGAGCACTCAGTTTTTGTGCTGTGCTTTTTCCCCAGGAAGCTCTGGTGAGTTTGGAGGCTGCTCCTGCTGGCCCTGTCTGCCACAGGAGTTACTGCAGGGCTGACCAACCTCCCCACGTACCTGCTGTGCTGTGAGAGAACGTGACTGTTCTTCATTCCCAGAGACAAGAGGAGAAAAGGCTTTAAAGAATAAACCCTGGTCCTGCTTGGAGGTTAATGAGAAACAAATGCCTTGTAATGCTGTGTGCTAGGAAATAATTAAGAAGTAGGTTGGTAAGCTTCATTTAAGACCTGGATTTGCTTCGCTGACACCGGATGATTGTATAAAATCAATTTGTTCATTAACCACAAATTTAAATTTCTATAATACTTTTAAATCTATTCTCTCAAGGTGAAGGCAAACCTCTGCTATATTCAGAAACACTTAACCACTTAGACCCTGAGAAATAAGCAGGAGCTGGTAAGCAGGTGATGGAAGACCTTTCTCCTGAAGACAAAAATACAGAGACTACACCTAAATATTCAATCCATATGGTAAAATATTATTATAGTTTTAGGTGTGAAAAATTGAGGAAAATCTGAAAGGGATCTTCAGCATGTCCCCTGTAGGGTCAGATTCCATCCTCAGGTATAAAAGTGGTATTTTGCAACCACTTTCAAGTCCATAACTTAGTGGATATTTCTTGGACTTCATTTTTATTACTTTTTTCAAATGAATAAAAAGCCCTTCATAGAACATTTCACCTAAGTCTTTTCAGATTTTCCTTTTCTTCTTTTTTTTTTAATGGTTCGTCTTCAAACATGCAATACTTATTAAATGTTTATCCAAATCAGGCTCTCTGCTGGACAAGAATTTCTGAACTACAAGAGAGAGTTTAACCTCCAATGTGCCAAAATGGACTTGCTGCAATCTTGAGCACAGTTAAAAGACCAAGGCTACAATTTTTTGGAGGATGTCTTCAATAAAACCCAAGTAAATTTTGCTGCAGTAGCTCTTCTGGTAAATCAGTGAAGTGTAACACAGATACAGAGACTCAAATTCCTTCCCAGATTATACTGACTGACTGACTGAGCATCTGGCAGCCTTTGCCTGTTTCTGATCATTCAGCTTTCTGACAGCAAACAAAGGTTAATTCCTGCAATGACCCAGCTTTTAGCCCTGTAGTGTTTCTAATAATTTTCAACCCCTAATAAAAATCCTTAGCCACAGACCTCTAAAATACAACAAAACGTACTGAAGTTAGACTGACTAAATTCAATAACCAATTAATTAATTAATCTTTCCAGAGACATATCCAATACCTATGTTCTACCTTCTCCAATGGCAAAAAGCCATGATGGGATAACCAGAATGTCCAGGAAGGCCCTTAGCAGCTCTCAAAGGTTTCTGGAAGTGCGGCTCCCATGCAGGCCTGGTTCTTGGGGAGCAACAACCACGGGGTACTGGCACTAACAGTGCTGAGTAAGTGCAGGTCTCCAGAAGCAGAGGAAAGAGCCACCAAAGGCTTGTGCTGCCTGTGAAGTGCAACCAAGCTCCTCCCAACCCTTGCCAGAAAGGAGATTCAGGACTCAAAGAGTTAACATTGAAAATGTTTCCTATGAGCCACTCCATGCTTGACTTCTCAAAGTGCAATGCTTGAGGATTTCAATGTGTGCTCACAGCTGCTCCTCCTACAGCTACCAGGATGCCTGATCAGGAGCAACCAAACTACATATTCATTTCTAGGTAAATGCTTTTTCTTATTACGCTTACATGGGTTCTTTTTATCAGGTGTGGTTACATACTTGAAAAGATGATGAAGCACTAAATAGACAAGCCTAGATGTTTCAAAGAACTACTCAATCCCCTTTGGAATATCTGTTGTATCAAACCAGGACATTCAGCAGAAAAGAAAAGCAAAGACTGCTTCAGTACAGTTTAAATACTGGAAAAATTACTGGGAAAGAAACAGTCCAACTGATATCACTTATCTGTACTATAAGCAGAAATGTGGAAGTGCAAGTTCAGAACACCCCTGTTGAAGAAACACTGATGTGCTGACTCTAAGACTGAAATAGTCATTCTGAGAGCACAAAAAATGAAGCACAGGATATGTTTAAGCCATTTCTTGAACAGCCAAGGTCTAGGTACAACAATTATTTCCTGTGTCTGACCAACACAATCACTGCATGAACATCATTCCCTCTGTCATCATTCACATCTGTCTCTGTGACCAGTGACAGGACCCAAGGGAATGGCCTGAAGCTGTGTCAGAGGAGGTTCAGGGTGGATATCAGGAAACAGCTCTGGGCACTGAACAGGCTCCTCAGGGAAGCAGCCACAGCAGCAAGGCCTGCAGAGCTTGAGGAGTGTTTGGACAATGCTCTCAGGCACATGGGGTGATTGCTGGGGTGCCCTGGGCAGGGCCAGGAGCTGGACTTGGTGATCCCAGTGGGTCTCTCCCAGCACTCTGATTCTACAACCAGAACAGCCATGAACAGGACTATGGTTTTAGCCAGCACTGAGAGCTCCACACTGAGGAAGCTGTGTTTGAACACAGAAGTGCCCAGTGCCCGTGCAAAGGCCACCCTCTGTGTTGGCAGTCCTGCACACTGAGAATTTTAGACTTTCTGTGCTGACAGACACTGACTCCCAGGAGAGCACTGTATTTGACCTGAGGCCGTGGAAAAGGCTTCCAAAATTGATTGACAGCACTGGGATTACAGGTGTGCAGTTGATTAGAAGTGTGTAACATCATAGGGTTGGAAAATGTAGAGTTTAGGATTTTAGCATATAGTAATATATATATAAACTAAGATGGAAGTTTTAGGGCAGAGGCTGGTCCTTCTTCTTTACCTTCTTATTCCTTCCTCTTCCTGGGTTTGGGTGGTATTTTGTAATTGCACAGAAAAGTCTACACTGCGGACTTCGAGTGATTAGTTACTGGGTTAAAAGTGAAAATAATTTAGGTGTCATTTCTTAATTGGATAGTTCAGCCTGAAAAGACCTTGTATAGAAAGACTGCCATTTGGTAGCTTGTTAGTAGAACACTGCAAAACTCACAGCTTTTGGGTTTCTGTGGTTGAGATGACCCCCAAGGTATTAAAAAGTCTTTTTTCTCTTAGCCTTGTGACTGAAGAAGTCGAGATTAGTTTGTTTTGTTTTTCAAGGTTGTTTATTTGCTCTTATCTATGACATTCCTTCTCTGACCCACTGAGATCTGTCCAGCAGGTTGGGTTGTGGCACAGTCACTGCCCTTGGGGTGGTGTTAAGCTTCTTATACTACAAACTACGTGTGCTTTATTTACAATAATTTTCCAATACCTGTCACCTATGTTAGACTGTCTGTCTCTACTCTAAATGAACCCAGAAGTGTCACCATCACAGCAGAAGATGGAGGATAAGAAGAAGAAGACAGACAGGACACACCCAGATTCCTCCATCTTGGCTTCTGAACTCCCATTCTAAAGCCCCAGAGTTCTACTTTTCCACCTTGTGACAAATTCACTGTCATTCTACTCAAACCCTTGTGGCTGGTAACTCCTCACACAAGGTTGGTAATTGTTTCCATGGGCTAAGATCAAAGGCACAGGTGTTTGTGACTCTGTGCCAAGGCCTCTGAGCCCCTGCCAGGGTGTGGAGTCACCAGGACAGCCAGAGCAATGTCCTGGGTCTCCACAGGGTTCCTTTCTATGGGTAAAAATCCTGAGAATTTGGCAAAGTCATCTCCAAGGACACAGCTGTCTTAAAACAGCCAGACAGAAGATTTTATTCCTTTGGGTTATTAAAAGCCAAGTAAAACCTCCTTAAAGCATGAGTTTATACTCTAAAGATGAAATGATTGCTCTGTTGTTAAGGGCTGACTTGGCTGTATATGGTTCCTCCTACTTATAGGAAGAAAATCACATGCACCTCTTTAGCTGCACCTATATATTTTGTGGATATGTAATACATGTACACCACAGCTTAAATGTGCCTCAAGTGATGTCTTTTAAGAATACCCAAGGAAGGAGTGCCAAAATTGCTTGTAAATGTTGGCAGATAATCACAGTATTCATGAATTCTCATTTAATTTTCTTCTACTTCCCTCTCAAAAATACCCAGTGTTGTTGTGAGCATTCTGTTACTTCCAGAAATTAATTTGAAAGTGAGATAATCTAATCTAAATTCAGTGTAACTGTAAATACTGCTAAAATATGCTTTCAGGACTAATATAGCATTATATGTGTACTGTGGGGTGTAGGTCATTGCTTGTTTTCAGAAAACAAGGATGTCTGTGTCTAAATTGTACATTACTGATTCTAAACCACCATTTGTGATTTTTGTGTTCACTGGTTCTATGGAGATAAGCAAGAAAAAAAACCCAGCAACAAAAAACCAGCCATAAATAGTTATGCATTTTCTATGTATTTTTCTTGTGTTTTATAATAATGGATATCTGTGCTGGAACAACATATTGTAGATCTGTAGAATTATGCAGGTGACTCTGAGTAGCACCCATGGGGAAGGATTCTTATACAGCAGTGAAGAAGTGGAAGAAGAATCGAATTTTCATTATTCTGATTCTGTTTTTTAATCTGTGTAGGCACACTCTTGTGCACGTGTGTACATTTAGAGTGGCCTAGGTGGGAGAGGGTGCCTGGCAGAGGATGGAAGGGCTGCAACATCAAGTGAAAATGAGTGAGGAAAAGAGGACTCCTGGTATTTTGCATCTGGCCACTCTTGGTGCAGGGGGCAGCACCATTGGGTGCAGTGTTTGTGTCATGGTTTTTACCAGACCTGTGCCATTTTCCCATCATTTTATTTCTCCAATTGCACCTCTGAAGGAGTAGAGTCACCTCTGCAAGAAGTCAGTGTCCTGATATGGTGCAAAACAGTTTCCAGTTCCATATTTTATCTTCTTTCTATGATTTTTTATTTTACAGAGATGTGGATAATTAGAATATAAAATCCCTTTCGATGATTGCATAAATTCCTTTTCTTTGGAGCTGAGGAGAAGGTCTCATGCTTAAGGAATAGTAACCAAATGGTGAAAATAATTGAGATGCTCTTGAATTTTTAATTTTTTTCCGTGTGCCTCTGGTTAAATGGATGTGGGTCATGGGTAGATAATGTAGCATAGCTAGTTATATTCTTGTGATGCTTCATAGATCAAGCTCTTTATTTCATTGTTAATTTTCTCTGACAGCATCACAGCATTTAGATGTGAGGTTTTTTAAATTTATGTACTGCAAATTTGGCTTCATGTTGTAAACATATTGCAGCTGTAAGAATTATCAGGTGAATAATACTATGGAAATAATTTGAGATTTTTCAAAAACAAACAACACCTATGTTGGACTTCTTACTGTAATTTAAAATTCAGTATAAACATCAACTTATTAATATTTAAAATGAGAGTATTTTCTCTAAAAATCAAGGAGTAGATGTGATTATTTGTTTTAGCAAAGAGCTTTAAAAATAAAAAAAAAAATCCACTGGTGTGAAACTGTCCTAATGCCTCTGGCTATGAATATATTATGGATCTATATCTTCATAGAAAACAGTTCCACTCTGTCATCTTCATTTAATTCAGTCCTTTTCTGCTTTATTCATTTCACCTGGGTTAAATTTAGTTTACACTGTCATGCAATTTATTTTATTGAATGTGATTCTCACAGGTCCCTCTGAGAGATACACACAGCTCCAGCCTGCAACTAACCTCCCTGTTTGGTGTCCTCATTGCTGAAAGCTGCTTGCAGCAGAAGTGTAGCAATAATGAAGAATTTCATGTCATGGAAAAGATGTCAGAAGCAAAGGCAGTTTGTGTGTGTACATCTTTGTGTGACCTGTTACACCCTCAGATTACACTGCCCGTGTTACTTTTTGCACAGAAACCAGGAGAGCACTTTGTGCTGGAGATACTTCTGCAGGGAGTGTTCAAGGTTTGACAATTAAAAGGCATAAATTTCCTCTGATTAGCCTTTTCTTTGACTTCAAGCTATTTTGGCAGATTTTCTTCCTCCACGTAATTTGCTCTTGACATCTATTATTACTTAGTCATGCTTTCAAATACTATATATTGTTTGTAATATTAAAATACAATGTATAATTGACTTCCAAGGCTTCTGAAAAGAATATAATTTTTCACAGAAAACGATGTAGTCTTTTGACTGCATATTTTTTGTTTCACATCTCTCTTTTCAAGGAGTGCAGGCAGTTGCTTGCATTCATTTTCCTTATTCTTCAGTGTTTTGGAGACCTTTGTTTTGCTGTTTGGAGTAGATCTGAGGTTTCTGACAGCAGTGTACCCCTGGAAATGGTGAGGAGTGAATATAATGTGCACAAGTGGCAGGTGGACATCCTGCACACGGTTCTTGTCATCTGATACATCAGACCTGACACTCTTTCATGGCATGTTTTGAACTCATTGGTTTTGTGCACTGAGGACAGAAACCAGCTGTCCTTGCCCATGCATTGCTCAGTGCAAGCTGGCTGAAGCAATTCTTGAATAAATCTCTGCTCAAAAGGGGAAGAATTTTAAATAATCAGGCTGCAGAGAGAGGCTGGAGCAAACTTTTGGGTTTCAAATATGAAGATTATTTTACTTCTCTCCAAAAGGAAACTCTTGTGACCTCTTCTTTCCACCATATTGGTAGAGAAGAGTCTCTGTTGGTTGTTCAGTTCCTCTGATGTAACAGGTGGATGAGTAACAATGAGGGGGCAGCAAATTTCAGGCATGTTTAATGTCACCCCTTCTGTTCCTTGAGGCCTGTTACAGTCTATTCTGGGGTTTATGTGTGAGTGAGAAATAACAGAGATCTAAACAAAAGAGCCTCCACCTACAGAATACCACAGTGAGAATGCTCAAGTATTTTCTTGACATCAGAACTGTGGGACATACTTCTCCAAAAACACTTAATGCTGTCCAGCCCCTCTTACTGTGTGAGAGACAGATGTTACTATCTGTCCTTAACTTATAACAGGATGCTGTGAGGAATAAACTGTAGGAAATGTATCAGTGGTTTCACTGCTGGGAGTCTGAATAAGAACACTAAGTTTGGAACTGTTCTCACTGTCCTAATTCTTTGAAACAAGATCATGCACCTCCATGAGTATGATGGCAGTTACTCTTCTGAAATACTGTTTTTTTTCTTGTTTTTCTTTCAGTCCACAAAAACAGGCAAACAAACACAAATGGGTTGTTTAAAACCCTTTGATACAAGCATAAAGTACAATTGCTCTTTTTTACCTCTTCCTACTTTCCTCTGTGAATATAGATGAAAAATAGTCCCAAAATTGAAATGAAACTATGCAATTTGCTTGTCAACAGAGGTCTCTTAACCTCTATCCCTGTTTCTTTGTACTGCAAACTTTGTGGTGGATTTTATGGACATACCTGGAAATTGTGCATCTCATAAATCCAATGGCAGTCAGCTGCCCTGTGAGAGTGGTGTTTGAGCAACTGGAAATTGTGAATTTCTCAGCTGTTTGAAATTGTTGGCTTTATTGAAAGGAAGCTGTTGGTAGAGCTAGAGCCAGGCCCTGGCTTTTCCTGGAGCTGATAAGGAAAGAACAAGATAAGGAAAAAACAACATGGTCTTCATTGTGGCTCCCTTTTCTGTGGGCTCTTGCCTTGGTGCAGGAAGATGGATTTGTCTAGAGAGGAAAGAAAACAGATGCTTTCTCCAGGTTTAGGAGAAAAGATTGGATGTGTTGGGGTGTGACTGATAAAAGGAGGCTCCTAATCAGCTTTAAAGCACTCTGATTGACAGCTTTCAACTGCAGTGTGGCCTGCTTAGGGCTGCATGAAGAACCTTGTGACGATAACTCTTACTGCCCTTTTTGCTTGATTTTATTTGTGCTTTATTCTTGCTGAGCCAGGACATTAGAGGTTTCTTTCATTCTCTTTCCCACCTCCTCTGCCCTTGACTGTTGTTGTTAATCTCTGTAGCTAAACAGTGGTTTTCTTTGGCATTTCTCTTATCTTACAGGATCAATGTGGAAAGGGAAAAAAGGGAGCGAGACCTTAAATATTTTCAACTTTAACAGACAGCTGAACTAGAGTCTTAGAGTATGTCAAATCCACATAATGCTCAGGGAATGCTACATGCAACTCAACAAGAACTAATTAGATGTGATCCTCCATGTGGGTTTGTGTGTCTGTTCTTAAAATGCAGCAGGTAGTCTGATTGGGAAGGGTGGGAAGAGGCTGCTTTGTGAAGACAGCTTCTTACACTCTGTGACTAAAATAAATAATGGCACTTTGGGGCTTGAGGTGCATATTGTTTTGGTTACTCATAGATCTCCTGCTGCTCAAGCACACTGGGAAACAAATGCGTTTCTTTTATGAGAAAATGAAGCCCAGAGTTAGTTTTCTCAAAGCTTGTTTTGATCCTCTGCTGAAGATTATTGTGTGTTTCCCTGACTGCCCTGTGTTCTCTCCTGTTTTTTCCTTATCTGGTCTGAGACAGTGTAACAGAGAAGAAAAATGGCCATATCAATTTGATCTGTAGGTCCTGGGTTTCAGGAAGTACAGCCTTCCTTGTTGATAACCATTGCAGATGAATTCCATTCCTTCAAAGAAAAGAAGGCTGTATTTTGCCATGTCACATTACTCTATCATTGTTAAATACTTTTTTTTGAGGAAGGAGAATGATATCAGATTTATGGAAAGCCAAAACTTGCATCTCTTTTTTACAAAAAAAGTCTTACAGGTTTTTATATGTATACTGTAAGATTATGCTGATTTGGTCTTTCTAGTCAAGAATATGAAACAAGAGTACTGACTGTGCTAATCAAAAGACATATGTAATCTTCTGAATATTACATAATTTCTCCCAGTGCCTTGAGTTAAATATTTTGGCTGCTAAAATGTTATTCTTCAGTTAATACTGTTGTTCTTGTTCATGGCAGGTATGAATGGAGTTCTTTTATGTGCAGTTCTCTCACCCAGAGTACACAGGGTGGTTTAACCTTTTCTATGAAACACCTTTTTTCTTTTTGGGGGGGATATTTTTGAGTCTAGTGAAGCCCTAAACAGAGCACTTGAGCACCAGAAGAGCT
Organism: Chlorospingus semifuscus; assembly: GCA_035048045.1. Lineage (NCBI taxonomy): Eukaryota > Metazoa > Chordata > Aves > Passeriformes > Passerellidae > Chlorospingus > Chlorospingus semifuscus. The sequence continues at coordinate 3,847,361 of JAWWMS010000279.1, forward strand.
GAAGGAAGGGTAAAGAATGTGCTGCCTTCCCTGAGCTGGGCAGTTCTGCATTCTGTCCCTTGTTTCCATCTGCCCACAAATCTGAGGGAAAGGTAAGAGCTGCTGCTCACTGTGGGTGCATAGCTTGGGTTCAAACCTCATCTGCTCCTGTGCTGGAGAAATGCAAATACTTCCCTAGAAAACCATGGTCAGCACAGGCACTTCAGCTGAATGGAAGGCTATAAAGTGTGCTAATAATAGTAGAGATCTGGCAGTACATTTTGTCACTCTTTATATGCTATCTGTGTATTTTTAGCTTGAAAATTCTACAGAATTTCAACAGAATTTTGTGCACTCTGTGCAGAGTGCTCAGCCACTGACTAAAGGCAGTTTTATTCCCCTGCTCAGCCCGTTTCTGTTTCAAAGTGCCATGTGGTATTCAGGCTCAGGGTGTGAGCAGGCTGGCAGGCTCTGGGTGAGCTGCACAGAAATGCAGTCCTGAGCATGCACAGGGAAAGGGCAGAGCTGCTTTCTGGGCAGGTCACAAAGCTCATGTTCCACAGCTCTGACCTGCTCTGAGGCCTGGAGTCTTGCACAATATTTTCATTCCTTTAATTACAAGAAATTGTGTCGGTTCTGATTTTGTGAGTATTTCAAAACTGCCTGCATTGAACAATGTGTTGACACATTTTAGGTGTCAAAAAGGAGCAAGGTCAGAAGTGCTGCTTCTTTACAGGAGAATGCAGTGCTATCGTTACTGCTGTTAAAAATCAGTATCTCCACAAGGCTCCCTACATCCACTTGTGGGTTGCCCATGGAAACATCCATGAAAGCTGACCTTCCCACTCCTTTGCTCTTGCCAGATGTCTGGGGAAAATCAGGATTTTTTTTTTTTTACTGTCATTTAGGACCATTCAGCCATAGGCTGAAGGAAAATGTAGTTCTGTTGACAAAATCAGCATGGAGAGATATGATAGAAATTCAGCTATTAATTCATATGTGAGCACTGTTCTTTCACATAAAACAGTTTCTTAGAAAAATGTCTTGTGATTAAAAGGCAGTGGTTAAATTCCAATTCAAAATACCACCCTGCAGCGTGTTTTGACAAGGTTTATGAGTCTGACTTCTGAAAGCACTCTCATGCACAACCTTCACAGGTGATTTATGGTGATTTTTAGGAGACTAGGTAATACTGTAAAAGGACAAGGTGAAGAGAGAACTGTATCCAATTTAGAAGTGATTAAAATAAGGCCAAGCAAGAGCCTCATTTACAATATGTTCAGTTCACTTCATGAACAGCAGGAGGCATAAATGATGGCAATAGCTTGAGTTCCTGAATTCATTTTCTTGGTCCTAGTCATCTGCAGATTAGCCACCTGGTATTGCTGCATATGTTGCTTTAAAAATCTCAGTCAGCTCCTGTGTCATAATTTGGAGTGGAAGTAATTACAGCCTGTGACTGACACTTCTATTAAAACCCTCTGGTTTTCAGGTCCATTTCTGCCTGAGAGTCCTTTTTTCTCTCACTCCTACCAAAGTCCAAAGTATGTACTTCCACCTTTTTTACCTCCATAATAAAAGAAGAAAATACATTGGGTTTTAAGGTATCACCTGCTCATGTACAAACCACTGCCAAGTTGTAAGCAGAAGTGTTGATGGTTTGATCATAACAGTGTTTCTTCTTTTATAGGAATAGCCCCAGTAGGTGGTTGTGCTTCAGGCTTGTCTTACACTGAATTTTCTCTCTGTCTCTTGTAAGGCCAGCCCAGCTGGAAGTGACACCTCACGAGGTTAGGCTGCTTTTCTCTGCAGAGAGCCACTCTGTGGATGTGCTGCTCTGGGAGCTGTTCTGGGGAGTGGCACTCTGAGCCAAGTGAGGCATCTGGGCCTCTCTGAGATGGGAGGGAGGGACAGAATTTTGAATTCCCCTCCTGGCAGTGCTTAGAAGAGACAGATAACAGTAGAGAAGCAGCAAGAGGCGTTTCCAAAGCTCCTCTCAAAAAAGGCAAAAGGCATCCTTTTCAGCCAGCCTAGGGCTGCTTGGCAGGCATAGTGTGGCCTGAGTGCTTTCCCTGGGAAACCAAGGCATGGTTTGGGCTGGAAAAGGTCTTCAAAGCCCATCTGATCCAAACCCCCTGCAATGAGCCGGGACCTTCAGCTAGGTCAGGTTGTTGATCAGGGCCCTGTCCCATCTGATCTTGAGTGTTTCCAGGGGTGGGGCATCCACCACCTCTCTGGGAAACCTCTTCCAGCATTTTGCCATCCTCAGCATAAAAAACTTTATCCCTTTACCTAATGTAAATTGACCCTTTCTTAGTTTAAAACTGTTACTCCTTGTCCCATCACAACAGGCTAATGCCCTTCTTTCTTACAGGCCCCCTGCAATTATTGAAAAGCCACAACAAGATCTCAGGAGGCTTTTCCTCTCTAGGCTGAGCGACTTCAGCTCTCAAATGTTCCTCATAGGAGTGGTGATGAGAATGGGCATAAACTCATGCTTAACACCACCTTTACAGCATTGCTGCGCTCCAAAATCCAAGTGGCCTTCTAGCAGTTGAGAAATGTAGGTGGGAATATGGGGGATGGATTTCTTCTTTACCTTTTTCCACACTGCCTCTGTGCTGGCCAGGTTTGTTGTTAAAGTTCACTCTCTTGTCTGATTCTTCTCACTCATTGCTACTCATGTACAAGACTTGTGTTTCTTTCCACCACAATATCACCTTGCCAGCTAATACCCAAAGTGTTTTTGGAAATTCATTAAAAATGTAAATGGAATGTGTTTGTGTTATTTTAATTATGAATCAGATGTTACCTAGGAGTTAACAGACAGCTTTCTAGGCAATAACAGAGCTGTGAGTTTCTTCAGTGAGAATGTCATGGAGATATCCTTCAATATTTGTGATGTAATTTATATATTCCATTCTGTCTATGTATGGTTTGTGGCATTTGGCATTTAATACCATTAAGATTGCTATTTACCAAATAAAAAATGTGGAGAACTTCCTTGAAATGGGATCAAACATATTGCTGCGTTTGATCAGAATAAAATCCAATTGCTGCCTTTGATCAGAATAAAATCCAATTCTGGTTTTACCATAGTGTAGCTTTGTTGAGTTAGTTGGCAGCAATGAATTGGAGTTGAGTACATTTCCTTGGAATCTGTGACTTAATTTTTTTCTTTCTTCTGTTGGTCTTGTAAGCCAAAGATTGAAGACTAAACCCCTTTTTAGAGTTACCCCACCACCCTATTTCAGGAAGAAAGGATTCAAACCCTCATCTCCAACTCCCAGTGTTTCTCCTTGACACAATTAATGCTTCATCTGTGAACCTGGCTGAACAAAGTGTCATCCTCTGCTCAGGAAATTTTTGAGATAATGATTCTAGGGAGCTGGCAAACTCCAGTTCTCTGAGGGAAAACTCTTTATTGGGAGCTGGCAAACTCCAGTTCTCTGAGGGAAAACTCTTTATTGGGATGGTTTTTCAGCAAAATTCCAGATGCTTTGTGATCTGTGAGACACCTTGGGAAAACCAAGGTAAAAAGCTGAAATACAAAAGAATCCTGTCAAGCTGGCTGTTGTAGGCTACTGAGTTATTGCCAGGAAGAGGATTAGAAAGGCTTTTACAAGTATCAAACTGTGCTTAAATTCATAGTAGGATGTATAAATGTATCTCCCAGAGGGCCAGAAAGAATTTTAAATACAGTTTCTAGGGCATGTGGCTCCTCCTTTCTTCAATCTGAATTCAGGAATTTCTATTGCTTCTTCTTCTTCCCCAGTTAGCTGCATTTACCAGAGCACTAAAGCAATGAGAGATGTGGAAGGAAATTAGAATTTTCTCACTCCCTGAGTTTGCTGAAGTCAGTGACAGAATATGAACCTGAGACTTAATATCTTAAATCTATTTTGCTGTAATTTAGCGTACCACTTCAGTTCTCTTCAGAATTATGACCTATTTTTGTATCTTCAGTTTATATTCACCTGTCTATTATTCCCCTCCCCTTTAATGCCTTGAATCCATGTTTTCTAGACCTCTCATCTATTTTGAGTTCTGGATCTTGAGTTGATCCACGTCGCAATTAAGCTTATTACCTGCTTTTTGGTGGACGTACTACGGTGGGTGAGGAATGTGAATATCAGGAGAGGATACACAGGGCTGTTGTCTGTTCCTCCCAAGGTGATGATGGCTGTGATTTCACTCTGGCTTCACACTCAGGCTGAGATCTGCTCCAGCTCTTGCTCTGCTGCTTGGTTCTCCTGGCAAGGCTGGTCAGGGAAGGGGAGCTGGGCCAGCAGAAATGTTCAAGGTAGAACAACAGCCTTGAGCATAATGACTCAACTCTATTCCATCTCTACTAATTTCTTGAAAATTGGCCTGCATTATTTACCCACTTTCTGCTAAATAAATCAGAATATTTCTGTATGACACTGCTGCTTAGCAGTCCTCTTAATGAGCATTGTGAGATGATCATTTGTAACCCTGAGTTCATTAATTTCCGTAGTCAGAGGTCCTGCTGATTAAATGAGCTGTTTCCAGGAGAATAAACCTCCCTGCACAGAGACAGAGAGTAATTGACAGCACACCAACATTTCCTGTGTGGCTATTCCAGATGTAAGAGTCTGGTGTGGTTTTGTGTTTGTAAGCTTGGGAGCAGCATTGGAAACCTCTGCAAATTTTTCCCATTTTCCATGTGAAACAACTTTTACAAACCCTTGAAAACATTAAAGTAATGCTAAAAAACAAAGGAAGCATTGTTTGACCTGAAGCATGGCTGTTTCCCTTTCCAATGTTGCAAACAACTAAAAAGCCTAGTTATTTTGACCCACTCTATTTAAAATGTTAATTGTGTAATATAAGTTTAGAGATCTTCTGCCATTCCTAATCTCAATCTTCATTTCTCTTCTTAATTGCACAATTGAACAAGAAATTGTAATGTTTTTAAATTAGCTCTTAGGATCTATTGGGTCTTATGTGAAGGGGAAGGTAGTTCCTTGGAGGGGATGAGGTTTATATCCAGCTAGATCTGGCTGGTTCCCAGCAGCATTGCAGAAGTTGCACTTGCAACAAACATTTTTGAAAAATATGTGTTAAATCATCATTATTTTTCCTTTCCTCAGTCCTACTGTCTGAGGGAAGCCCATGGTTTGGCTGGTCTGGCAAGAAGCAAGGGTTCTTGGTACCTGATGGCCAGGATTTGATAACAAAGAATAAAATTACAATGGAAATCAGGCAAGTTTTGTTTAGACAGGAAAGGGAAAATGGCTCAGTTTGCCATGTGGTATCTCATATCATGAAGAATAAACAGTGATGTCTCCTTTAGAATTTTATTGCATATTAACAAATATCATTAATAAAATAAGAAGGTCTCTAGCATTTTATAGCTGCATAAGGAGTTTTCAGATGATCTAATTTAGTTCCCACTTACCATGGGAGACTGTGTCACATACTCCTCTTTGTGGATTTGTCAGATCTGTCCTAAAAACAGCTATTTCTTTAAAAATAAAAAGTTGCCATCTTGCTCCTCAGTTTAAAATGATATTTCAGACATTGCTTTCTTATGGCTAGGAGTCCTCCACTGATTTCTATTCAAGACTTACTCCTGACAGCTAATACTCACTTGTATTGGTGTTCTGCCACTTGTCATTCTTCCTCTTAAATGAAAAAAAAACCCTTTTTATTACTTATTCTAATGAGTTTACATAAAGGAATAACATCTCCTCTTGGCTTTGAATTTACCAGGCAAAATAAGTGAGGAACACTGCATTTCATAAAACAGATTGTTGGATGTCCTAGTGCTTCTCTTCACTTCTTGCCTTTTTTTTTTTTTTATTCTTGAGCAGAGCTGAAGAAGAATTGTATTGAGATAAGCATCACTGTGGCTTTTTTCATGGCATTAATAGCTTTATGTTGTTGTTACAAATGCTTCTGTTGATAAATTCTAGATAGCTTTTGCCTTTTTCAACAAAGCTAATCTTCCTTATTCTATTGTCCTGTGATTGATTAACATGATCTTCATCCTCCCCAGTAATTTCTCACTGGTAATTTCCCTACTTTTAGTAGAAACACTTATTATTGCTAGGCTCTTGAGCAGAACCACAAAGTACATTATATCATTACTTTTCATTCAGTTTCTATTAGGGAAGAATGAATTTCAGAATGAAATTCCAGCATTTCATGGCATTGGCAGTGCTTTCCAAAGTTGTACCAGTCTAACCAAGCAAAGCTGTGCCTCCTTTTTCATGTCTTTGATAAAAACACGAGATGAGCTCCAAGGCAAATGTTTAAAGAAATTACCTTCCCCAGTTCTCTTTTTTTTTTAATCAGTAAGCTTCCATGAACTTTAAGGGTGTTGTTACTCTGTTTTTATTGGTGAGTATAGTGAGATGGCATGGTTGGAAAAGCTTGGTTCTCCAGGGCAATTTAGTCACTTGTAGTGGGGCTGTGAAGAATGCAATTCTGTAATTGTGTGTCTGTGAATGCTCCTACATTCACATGTACAATGTCCTAGAGGCCACAAGTTCTGCTTCTGTATGAATCCACTTTATCTGCCTTATCAGGGATAGCCAGCCCTGCACTTCATGCTAAAGCCATTGTAACTAAACTCTGAAATAAGCTTTTTTGAGCCCCAGCAAACTGGGGTGCTCCAAGGATCCTGCCCTGGAGTTTGAAGCACGCCCTTGACCCAACTGTAGCTGCTGCTGTTGGTCAGAGGCATTGGGCAGAGCATTTCTGTTTGTGCTTGTACGTGGCTTACAGAGTGCCTACTAATATTTTTAATCTCAAATTTTTAATTTAGGATGACTCCCTGTGCTGGGGGTGTGGCACATCTCCCCTCCTCCCAGAGCAGGGTTTGAGGGGGGGTCCCTTTTGAGGTCTGCTGATGTTGGTGTTCTGCAGAAACCAGTAAAGACTGGTCAGCCCAGGGTGATAAACATGGACACAGATTCCTGGGAGGGTGGTGGGGTGTCTCTCCTAGCCTCCAGCAGCAATAAATGTTTAATCCAGGGGTGGCTACACCTCCCTGTCTCTCACATCCTGCCCAAGGATTGAGAGTGATGCTCCTCTCCCCATCCCCATCCCCAAACAGTCTTTGCAGGATATAAATTCCAATAATATGTCCGTCCTTACCAGCAGATCAGTGGCACAGCCACTGTAGGATTTGAGTGCCAGAATGCTTTCCTTGTTTGCTTTTTTCTCATTTTTAAAAAGTTGACAAAACCCAGTGGGCTGGGAAAAGAGGGTGTTCCTAGTTCCCCTGAGGTGTGGTCCTTTCTGTGTGGATGGAATAGCGTGGGCTGTGGGAGCTGAAGCAGTGAGACATGGAACAGTCTTCAAAGCAAGTTTTACAAGTAGGTTCATTTCAGAGCTGAAATTTGTTATTTATGAGAAGTACTAATACATGGAAATATGTCTTTATCAGCTTTTTGGGGCTGGTCTGAACTGTTATCATCATTTCACACATGCTTTTTTGTAACCTCACCATTTGTTCTCATTTTCTCTTTTTTTCTTTCCTGCCACCTTGCTTCCATCTTTCTGCTTCCCAAGAGATTAAAGGGCCAAAATGCTGTGCCCTATACTTACTTCATTATCCACAGAAAGTTTCACAGTATAATTATAATGCAAATAAGAAGCTACTTATATTTAGAAAAGACAAGGCATTTAATTTAGTACCAAATAGCAGGAATGAAAGGTACTCTCTTCTATCTATGAAATTACTCAGTCTTTTCTGGATAACAAATTTTGTTCAGGCTGCTTAATAGAGTTTCAAGTCATATATTAATTATTAAGCTTGATCCAAGCTGTCATATTTACGAAGTGTTGCTGCCTGGTGTAATTTAATGTCTACTGTCAGGAAATAAATCCATGCAATATAGATTTTAGTCCTGACTAGGCCACTAACTTAAGTGACTGGAGGTGCTTGCCTCATCACTCCAGGCTCGTTTTTCTGTGTCTGTGAAATGTATATTGCAGCAAGTACCTATAACATGTTGAGTGACAAATTCTTGATGCAGCTAAGTTGGAATTTACTTTTAGAGAAAATGTTTATGTGTCAAAAGATAAGTTTTGGTATGTTTTGTAGTATTTTGTCCTGTGAATCTGAAAATACTTCTAGAAGTTCTTCAGGAATGTGAATATTAAAATTCCATCTTCAGTATTGCTGTTGGTATATATTTCTTTCTTGTCGTGTTGGCTTTTCATGGTTTAACAGGGGTACTAGCACAGATATCAGTGTTGAGCCATGAAATTATAGGACAAATTGGAGAAACTGTAACAAGTAGCAACAGCCCAAATTATCTTAAGAAACCAAAATTAATTAAAATCCTTTATGTCTGCACAAAGACTGTGTACTGTGTTAAGAAGTAATATAAAAAAAAGAAAACATGAACGTTTAAAATCATAATAAAATAAATTTTTAAAAGGTTATGATGAGATACATGATTTATCAATCCTTTTAATGTAAGCAGAAGCAGCATTTGACAACCAATGCTTCAGAATATAGATCAGTTATTTTCTGACATTCCTCAGATATATTTGCAATAAGTTATTGACATAGACAACTGTTTTTCTGTCCTTGTGCTAATGTGTATCAGTAAATTGTCTCTAACTATCAGTATAGTAAATGGTAAACAATTATAAATCAATGGAGACCACAAGCTTTAGAGATAAGCTATGCAGAAATAGAGAAAATGATGAAGTAATTGCATTATGCTGTTCAAGAAGCAGAATTTTATGAGCTGTAGAACCAAAGGGGATGTCTAAAATCAGAAGAAAAATTATATTGAGTTTTGCTAAAAAGGGTGGTGCAGACAAATAAGAAGGTAGTGAATAATGAGAACAATAATGTGTATCTGAGCAATCCAACTGAATAATTTGATGTGAAAGTCTATTCAGTTTTCTTGGAAATGGTGAAAGCTGTTTCAAGTTAGAAGGAAAAACTGTCAACTTGATCTTTGTTTCTCAGCAGTTTCAGAGGGAGTCCTCTGTAGAGCTAAACCAAGAATGTACTCTGCTCTCCCTCAGCTCTAGTCATGTGTTGGAACTATGAAGCAGAACTAAAAAAGTTTGGAGAATTATTATCAATAGTGTTATCAATATTATGATATTGGATTTATTTTTAATAAAATTTTCAAGACTGTTAATCTGAAGCCTGAAATTGACTTTCTTGTCTTTTTTTACAAATTTCTCCTCCTCCATAAAAGAATGCAGAACAATGAGTTATTTACAGAAACTGTGTGAGAAAGTTCATTACAAGAATGTAAACATCAGAAGGCTTAGAAATCTGAAAAAATCAGGGACACAGTTCTCCCCAGAGATCCAGGGCTGACCCATGTTGAGTGTTGTGACTTCCCTTTCTGCACATCCCAGGACTCTGCTGTCCAGGGAGGGAATTGGGGATCCCCGTTTTTTAGTCATCTTTTGGGGGTATTTGTTTTGGAATGAGATCAGTAGGATTTGATGCTATCCTGGGGAGACACAATTTACCAGGGGTAGGAGATCGTTCTGTGGGCTTGTTCTGATGGGCATCTCATGGCAGGCTCCAGGCCAGCTCTTCTCAAAGCACCATTTCTTGTCTTCTTGGTGTTTGGCTCAGGATGAGCATGTCCCTCAACTCTACTTCAATCAGAAAGCCCCATTTCTTCTCTTCTTGGTGTTTGGCTCAGGATGAGAATATCTCACAACTCTAATTTGATCAGAAGGCACCTGAGTGATATTCTTTAGCCCTGCCATTGTTCCCCTGCGCAGCATTCTCTGATGGACACACCAAATACCCCTCCCTAGGAAATGTCTGCTTTTCAAAAGGTTGCTTTAGAGTTTGTTTCCATGTTGCCTGATGAAAGGTCAGTAACAGTCATGTAATGGTTGGGGTAACTTCAGTGACATATCATCATGAGAAATTATAGGTGGGTAAACTATTTTTAAAATATTATGGGTAACTAAGTAATTGCTAAAGTGCTTTGCACGCAGACACACACATATATATGTAAGTACATCAAAGCATTTCTTATTAGTGTTGCAGTGGAACAGTTTGACACTTCAGCTTTAATACAACAGAGCCAGGAGATGCTTTGATCCAAGTGCCAGACTGCACCTTTGCAACAAACAGGACATGCTTTGATGTAGTAAAAAAAAAAAAAGGAATTTTCATTCAGAATTAAGTTTTCTATCCTGACTTTTTGTATTTATTTTTTCTGACACGAGATGTTCGGAAGGGATTGTATGTCCTTCCTGAAACTGCAGTCCATGGAACTCAAATGTGATCCTGTATCTGCACATCAGGATGGGAACTGCATTAGGGAAAATGGTACCTTTGCAATTGTCATGTCAAGGTGAATGCACAGCAGTTTGAAATCAGAAGCTGAACTGGTTTTCCACAAGATGGTCTCTGGTATTGACACAGCCAGGGTTAGGTGCTTGGAAAACTTCTCTCTGGAAAATTCTGACCCTTAAAGTAGGTCTAATGTTTGTGGTCAAGGACACCTCTCTTTGTCCTTGCCTGTGTAACCATGTGTCAGGAAATAGCTGCTGTACATTGCTCCAGGGCTGGCAGAGATTGGAAAAGGGATTTCTTTGTACACTGTCTATTATTTTGATGGCCTTTAATGGAGAAAGCAATTTTATTTTTTTAATATTTTTTAAGCATCGTAGGGAACTTGAAAAATAAAGACATATATTCAGTTCTTCTTAGGAAACCCAGTTCTCATTTAATATTTTCAGTATTCTAACAGGGTTAAAAGTGATGCCTTTGACTAAAAGCAATATAAATGAAGGAAAAATTTAAACTTTGATGGAAAAGATTATAAAATATGAAAACTCTTAAAGTAGTTCAGAAGATTCTAGTCCCATCTTGGAAATGGAGGAATGTTCCATGTGTGCTTAGGCCAAAAACTCTGTTACATAGGTGTTGGTGGGGGAAAAAAAAAGAATTCAAAGGAGGTGGTGAATGATCACTGGCAGGTGCAAGAAGGAAGGAACTTGATCAAGGTTTTGCCAGCAGAGCATGTGTGGGTTGTTAGACTTTGAAAGGGTAGGAATACTTTTCTGGAATAGTCAAAGCAACCAAAAAAGAGCCAGCCTAGGACAAAGCTCAAAGCATGGTCTGCAAAATGGCAGTTTGTGTTACTGAGTGTATGGAATACTCATCCTTGGGCTAACTTTTCTTTATATTGTCGCATGAACTTTTTATTGTACATCAGAAAATAAAAAGGAAGGAAGAAAGCAGGAAGATATAAAAATGGGTAAAAGAAAAATAAAAAGCAGCCTTACCATAAAATATATCTCCCTTAAAGCACTGTTAGAAACCCTGTTTTCATAGCTTTTAAACTCTTTCCTCTGTCCAAGGTTTCCCACTGGACCATTAAAGAGGCCAGAACAGCCCCATGGCTTACTCTCCATGCCCTGAAGATGAGCCCTTCAAATTTCTGTTCAGCTTTGTGGGAAGTGCCTCCCGTGGGTGTGTGGAGCTGCTCCCCACAGCTGGTGAGCTCTGTGCGCTTGTTCCTGCTGCTCCTGCACAAGGAGGGCAAGACACCTCCAGGGGACACATCTAAACTGGAACTGGGTGGTTTTCCACTCCTGCAGCTCTGAGTGAGCAGCTCTGGTTTGATGTCACTACAGGACATGAAATAACACAATGTGGGCACGCAGCTCTTCCAAGGCGAAAAGAGAATTTTTAATTTCTGACTCCAACATTAATAGATTTCCAAAAGTGACAGTGGATTGGAGGGTGACAGCGCCACCTCTCCAATGACACTGGACAAACCAATAGTTTATTAAATTTTTCTTCTTCTATAAAAGAATGCAAAACAATAAGTTATTTACATAAAGTGTGTGAGAAAGTTCGTTACAAGAATGTAAAACCTTAAAGAAGGCTTAGAAAAACTTAAAAAATCAGAGTGACAATTTGCCCTCACTATGGGCCCTGCTGGATGCAGCAGCTTGGTCCAGAGATCTGACACCCCAGCCAGTGTGAATTAGTCTGAGATTCTGACACCTAATTTACATTTGCAGACCCCTTCGGCACAGTTCACTGAGCCTTTCTCATGTAGATTCGTGCTTTGCCAGCTGAGCTGGAGTTGTTCCTACCTTGTTCTAATGAGAGAGATCATGGCTGGCTGCCTTGAGGTAGTGAGCTACACCTCTTGTTACAGGGAGTGGAGAGAAGTGGGGGCTTCTGATGCGTGATGCTTCTCCTAAGGAAGCGTCTGAAGGCGGTGTTAGATGAATTAGAGCCTGAAAGCAACCCAACTCTTCATTGATGGTGTGGTTTGGACTAAAATTATTCCTAAAACTAAAAATCTGTGAGAGACCAAATTGTCAGTTACTGGAAAATTATGTAGTTTTACCAAGAAAGTATCCATAGGGGTATAATAAATGACCCCATCTTAAAGAAAACCACAAAATTGATATTTTGACCAGATATTACAGAAAATAAGATATGCATCTAAAAGACTGGTGAATTTTGGGGTAATATGCTTGATAACTGAAGGATAAGTAAAGGCATCTTCTTTTACTGTATTTCACAAATTTGGGTGACAGTCTACAGGATTTCTAAGTTGGCACATTTTAAGAACCAAATAAAATGCACGTCTCTCATTTTGCCTTTTCTCTGGTGTTTCACAGTCTGTGAAAAGCTTGTTTGGGAAAGCCAGATGTTTTATGTTCTGCTTTGGTGGTCCCAGGTTCCTTGCCAGTTGCATGCCACAAGCTTTACTGGTACTTAGTACTCATCTGTTTCAGAGCCACCACTGTCCTAAGTCACTGTCAGGCAGTAAGCAGCTTTTTTACTGACTCTTGAGTGATTTAAATCTTACAGACAGAGACATATTAGGTGATTTCATGTGGCCCTAAGAGTGATTTGCACTGTCTGTTGCTATTTGTTAGCTGGGGTGGAATTTTCTACCGTGGAACAGTTTCCCCTACAACCCTTTTCTTGCTCACATCCTCTGATGGTCGGGGCTGAGCCACCACTGCTGCTGGCCTTGTTCATGACCTGAGTCACAGCTGTCACACTGCCTGGAGTGGCTCACCTCACCCAGTCTCTGCTCTGGATCTGTTGTGCAGGGTGGAGACCACACTCTCTGAAGAAAGATGCAATTAAGGACAGAAATCTAAAGGGACAGGATAAGTGCTCTGTTTACACGGACTTTTTTCCCCCCCCTTGAAATTAGTCTTGCTCCTAGATGCATAAATATGCATAGGACAGCTGGGATTTTTTTAATGTTTTGGTATTCCCTGTGCTGCACATCAGCCTCATTTCACTGATAATGAAGCTCTGAAACACAGACTGTGCATGTACTTATATCCATATATGAAATCTCTTTGTGAAATGGTGGCATTGTGTATATTCATTCTTTCATCTACATGCTGTCTGAAGTGTGAACGAAGAGCTGCTAAAGGTTTTTGTAGTATCAACAATATTTGCTTGCAGATAAACAGAAATGCAGAGAAATTTTTTAAGATCCAGTGTGCTATTTTTAGGGTGCCCCATGGCAGGAGGGAAATGGCGAATCTGACTCCATGTTCTCAGAAGGCTAATTTATTATTTTATGAACTTATATTATATAAAAGAATACCATACTAAAGAATACTAAAGAATAGAGAAAGGATACTTACAGAAGACTTAACAAGATAATAGTGAAAACTCGTGACTCTTTCCAGAGTCCTGACACAGCCTGACAGTGATTGATCAATAACTCAAAACAATTCATATGTTGGATAAACAATCTCCAACCACATTCCAAAGCAGCAAAACACAGGAGTAGCAAATGAAATAAAATTGTTTTCCTTTTTCTCTCAGGCTTCTTAGCTTCCCCAGAGAGAAAGCCTGGGCAAAGAGGATTTTTCAGAAAATATGATGGTGACAATTAAACACAGGGACAGTTGTAATACCAGTGTTAGACCCCAAGTGGCTGTTGCTTCTAATCCCAAATTTATCTAGCCAGATTCACCAAGGCTTTCCAGCCACCCCAAGCCCTCAAGCACTAATGCTGAGCCCGTGTAGCTGTTTGAGATCCTGCAAAGTTCAAGGTGATCCTCCTAGTCCAGCAAAATCTTATGTTCCAGCTCTTGCAGATACATTTTTTGAGGACACTTCTTCTATAGGTTAGTGCATTTGAAAAGAGTAAATTATATTGTAGTCTTCAAATATTGTAGTCTTATAAAACCAACTGCTATGAGGAAGCCCTTCCTTTGGAAATGCTAATGAAAACCATTGAATTCAACTTAGGTAAAATAAAACTTTGTTAATTTAAGGAAATGAAGGGCACAAAATCAATTTGGATAAATGTGTAGTTTTAGTGTGTGGAGGTCTTATTCATGCAGCAAGCAGTGACTGTATCTTCATCATGAATAATTAAACCCCTTTCAGATAGGCAAGTAAATAGAGGCTTTTTATATTTTTCTTTTCCTAACAAAGTATTATGCTATTAAGAAGTATTTTGACATCCAAGGATGAAGGACAATGTAGAAGTGCAATGTATAACAACAATAACATTATTATTATTATTATTATTATTATTATTATTATTATTATTATTATTATTATTATTATTATTATTATTA
>JAWWMS010000279.1:3866331-3886227 GCA_035048045.1 Chlorospingus semifuscus
TTTATTTATGTTCACGTGGGGCTGTAGCCTCCCTGGGCAGCCCCACACTGCAGGATGTTTATTTATGTTCACATGGGCCTGTAGCCTCCATGGGCAGCCCCACACTGCAGGGTGTTTATTTATGTTCACATGGGGCTGTAGCCTCCATGGGCAGCCCCACACTGCAGGATGTTTATTTATGTTCACGTGGGGCTGTAGCCTCCCTGGGCAGCCCCACACTGCAGGGTGTTTATTTATGTTCACGTGGGGCTGTAGCCTCCCTGGGCAGCCCCACACTGCAGGATGTTTATTTATGTTCACATGGGGCTGTAGCCTCCCTGGGCAGCCCCACACTGCAGGGTGTTTCCTGATGCTCACATGGGGCTGTAGCCTGCTCTGTGGCCACAGGAGCTGGACAAATGCCAGCTGGTCACTCCTGGTGTGGCCAGAGGTGACCACAAGATCTGCCACTCCAGGTTCTCCTCGACAGCCCTCGGTAGTGGTGCCGTCTGCAGCGTGGGTGGCGCAGGCCAAAGCGTGCTTCGTTCCAGTTCTTATGTCCTACATCACCCAGTAATCTTTAGATATGAGAAGAAAAAATTCTTTCAGCTCCATTCTTGTGAAGTGAGATTTATTTGAATGAACCAGGATCTTTCAGTTGCATACTCCAAGTGTGCTGCATAATTAGCATGGAAATCAATGAATATGAGGGTATGAGAGAGAGATGCACAAAAATTATAAAGACATCATCTTGGACTGTTTAAGTATATAATCTACTAAAATGAATTTCCATAAATTCCATGTTATATATTGAAAGAATTAATCTTAAAAAGTGCTGGTACAACTAGTCTGTGTTATTATTCTGATATTGGTTTAATTCCATTTATTCTTGGTGAGCTCATCATTCTGAATTTGCATGTAAGTTTCAAATGATTAAAAATCTTTATTCCAGTCCAAAATTACACAATAAAGCATATTACAGCTGTTCTTTAATTATAAAGGATGGTGAGGACACATTTCATCCCTGAAAGCCATATAGTACTATTAAACTGTTTGTGTGGGTTTGATTATTAATGAGTGTGTTTCATTCATTATCTTAACAAATTAAAAATTTTATGGTTTACCACTGTATCCTGAAAATAGGAAAATGGACCAAAGCCTGTACCATTTATACAGGGAAAACTATTCCTGCCTGAGAAGGAGCTGCAAAGGCCAATATAAATATAAAGCAATTAAAATCAGTCCGTGAAAACAGCCATGACTACTGAAGAGAGAGGAATATGTTATTTGGTGTTAATTGTTTGCCCAGAATCCCCTAATGAGTTAAAATGAACTTAATTAAAAAGGAGGCTAAATGTCAAGGAAAAATTTCCTAAGCAGTTATTCCAAAGCTTGCTGCTGGCTTCAGGCAGAGGTGGGGGCAGTCTTTATCACCTGAGATACCTAAAGCTGTGAAAGTAAAAAGTGATGATTAAAAATGCCAGCAGATAGTTCCCAGACAGATGCCTTTCCTGTCCTTCCTGGCTTTTAGTATCTCTGTTGTCTTAAGAATGAAGCGGCCCCATGAGGCTGAGCAACAGCCACCAGTCATTATTCAAATGTAACTTAATTACAGTTATCTGTGTTCTCTAAGTTACCATTTGTTTAACAGCTAAATTGCAGTTCCAGCTGGATCCTTGCTATTCCAGGCACACTAGGTTGCAAACCTGTGACAAGGTCAGACTGTTTTAGCCTCTCCTTCTTGGACTGGGAACATCTAGCAGACTTTTAAGGGTAGCTGCTGGTGCTGTATTTGTGCTTTGTATCATGCATCTAACATTTGCATATGTTTAAAAATACAGGCAGGCCCCTCCTGTAGTGAGCTGTCAAAGCTAATATAGAGATTTAATGATATAAAAACTACAAGGGATAAAAATAAAGGATAAAATTCAGTCTTTATAAAAGTTTATGTGAAACTGAAGAGGTAGGCAGATGGGAGGGTTTGTTGGAGTTTTTTAGAGAGCAAGAGATTTTTTTCATCCGTTCTCATCCAAAGTAGTTGTCTTTGCTTTCAGGGTTTATTTGAAATAGTGGAATGAACCCTGTGCAGCAGGGACACTGTTTGCATAGTGCTGTCAGTGCCATCCCTTTCTTGCTGTCTCTGTCTTGTGGAAGTGAGGCATAGGCTGGAGTAGGAGATGAGAAGAGGCTGTATTTTAAATATAGCTAATGCCTCAGTTGTCTGGGTGCATTTTCTGGTATTTTTATGTTGAAAAATGCTATGATGTGGGAAACAAAGCTGAAATGCTCTGGAAGCAATGGAGTCAGCTTTCAAGGTACAATTTTAATTCAGGAAGCTTGAGACCTCTGTGATCCTTTCTTGTTTGTACACACTTTTCCTGCTTATAGGTCTCCTAGTCAGTGGGAACTAAAGATAAGGAATGTATATTTTTTGCATGAAAAAGAATACAGTAATGGTTTTATGAATAGACACTTTTACAGTAAAGCTCTTCTGTCTCATTGAAACTGTAGATTGTTGGCTGTTACATGACACTGAACAGGTTTCCTTTTAGTATTATCACACAGTGACTTAAATGTGGTGGGGCATTAGAAAAGATTGAATTATTTTAATTTTACTTTTTCACAGGATTCTGAAGCCATTGTGTTTTATTTTGAGATAAATTATGCTATTTATCTTGTCTGCATAAATACCTATATGAATAATTCAAGAAGCTGCTAAAAGTAAAAATTACAGACCTGTCCTTAAAGGGCAGGATTAATATCTTGCAAGAGCTTATATGAAACCAACTGGTGCCTTTATTCTCCAATGCAAAAATGTGCCATTTATGGGCATTTGCAGAGCCACTATAGTGGAATATTTCCAGATCCATTAACAGTTGTCTCCTAATGGCAGTCAAATGACTGAGTGGGGAAAAAGCAGGCAACAGGATGGCTTGTATGAGATCTCCTTTTACATGGATGTTATAACAAGGCTTGAATGAAAAACATCCTAAAAAACAGTGTCATGGTGGTAAAAGCAGCATGTCTTAGAGCAAGAAGTGAAAAATACTGCCCTTAATGGAAAGGTAGTGCAGATATTTAGCCAGAGACTGCAGAGGAAAATTAAGATTATGAAACTTTCCACTTCCAAAGGAAACATTAAATTGGCACTTTCTCATGAGCACTCTATTTTTGACTATCTAGACACTAATGCAGACATGCAGAAAGCCCAGACAAAACTGCCCATCCTGCTGCCAGGAGCACTGAGGGCAAGCAGCACCTGCAGCATGGCAACACAGCCAAAAGATGCCCACCAGTTATTTCTTCTGGTCTGTGTGAAGTGACAGAATTTCTGATCAGGTTTTAATGTGCTCCTTTGAAAAAGAATATCATTTCTACACTGTTCTCACTCACAGGTCAGAACTGTACACTTTCATTTCAGCTTAATATACCTTTAAGAAGAAAGTACATATAGCACATTCTGGTAAGCATCTGCACACACAAAACACACAAAAATAGTGTGTATGTCTAACTCAAATTCTATAGCAAAACACCAAACCAGACTTTTATCCTGAGGCAAATATGCAAATATGGTGCTAGAATCTAAAGATGGAAAAGCAGTGATGAAGAGAAGTGAATTAATTCTTATTCCCTGAACTGGCTCTTATCTATATCAGCATTTCTCTGTGCAGAAGAAATGCTCAAAAAAAGGGTTTTGAGGACATAGGATGTCCAGCTGGAAATGGTCTATTAACTGAACTAAATAATGTCATGGTGTGTGACACACCATTTTATGAAGCTGTTATTTGCTTTTCCCTCTTGGTATTCTGAGCATCGTAAATCTCAATTTCTAAAACATCCACAGTATTTTCCTATTCCCACTGACCCCTGTTTGTACACATGCTGCAAACAAGGCACAGGATGATAGGAGAAGCTTGCAGAGCTCATCATGGTGTTTCCAACCCTTCAAAAAGTGTTTATGTGCACCATTTCAAGGAACAGGAATGTGTTGGATAAGCAGAGATGCTGTTAAGGGTTTTCCTTGTTGATACAGCTCTTCATGCACGTCCCATCTCATGGTGCTGCTGCTGCTGTGCTCCCAAAGGAAGCCTAACCTGCTGCAGAAGCAGAGGGAGAATTGATTCCCCATTCTCCTTCCTGCACCATGCTCCCAGCCTGGATCCAGCACCTGCCTGCAGGAGAAGGCTGGGCTGGGGAGCAAGGAGGAGTGCTGAGCTTAACCTTGGTAGTGGTGAAGTAGAGCTTGAAGAGTTTTTTCCCAGTTGCTTCCACAGCAGTGGTGTCTGTCAGGGCAGATTTCCCCAAAAAGCCCACATAGCTTCTCTTGTCCTTTGCCCACTGCCCCAGCCTGTGTAGGACAATGCTGGCATGGCTGCACTGCTTTAAGGAGATGAGAAAGTAAAGGAAGAATCTGTAAAACTGAAAGCAAGTCTTTTTCCTAGCTCTGCTGGTTGAAGGAATTGGTTAGTGTCTCCCTACAGATCAGGGAACAAAAGCTGGAACAGGTATGGTACTGCCACAGTAAAGTCATCTAGTCTGGAGGGAGTTCTGTGTGTTATTTTACTTTTTGACCTAATGACTCCTCTTCCACTGAGTAAAGTGCTGCCTAGTAAAGTTTTGGTACGCTGGCAGACAGGCTTTCTGAAAAGCTGACTGCTAGTCAGTTAGTGTCCTTTGCCATGAGCCTAAATCGTACACTTTTGAAAGGGCTTAAGCTTAGAAATGAACTTTAGGAACTCTCTATTAATTTTGTGAATTAAAAGTGTAAAATTGAACAGATTGGAGCCCAGTACAGGACTGACACAAGAAAGCAGTCTTTGAACAGAAACATTCTCCAGTCCAACACTGGGAAAGAAAGGAAAGTAAGAGGAGGGATTCATTTGCTATTGACCTGCAGTAGCAAAGTCATTCACTTTCCAAATAGGATTAAACCTGTTTCATCAGCCATGACATGTGAAAAGATCATGGTTATAAATTCCATTTGCTGTAATGAATTGGAAGTGTCTGAGTTTGCAAGCAGCACTCACTGTTGATGGACAGCTACATTCGTGCAGTGTTTTAACACTAAAATTAGCTTCCACAAGGTACAAAGTACAGAAAAGGTGACAGCAGTGACAGATCTTAAAGCATTTAAAAATTGACTTTTTTGTTAGATGGGAGCTGAATAAAGCTAGAAATAAATAGTGTTTATGATCCTTTTATGTAGATAAGTTGGTTCATGCTTGAGCGAGGGCGAACACGAATCTTGGAAAATGGCATTTTTTAGGTTTCTCAGCCATATTTCAACAAGAATAAATATTGTTACTGAAATGAGGAAAAATCGAACTTCTCTATGGTATTGCTTGTAAGATGTAAGAAAATGGGATTGTGTTGAAGGATACTTCATTCAAATCGATTTCCATGTACATCAACATGACTCCATTGCAGTCCATGAAACCAGATTGGTGTATGTATTTTGGAAATGGAGATAAAAGCTACATTCTGTGGTTAGTTAATCACCTTAACTCAGTCTTGCATCAGGATCGTGAGACATTTGTCCTTTGATGCTTGTGGAGCTAAATGTCGTTTCCAAACCTATTTTCACCAAGTTTTTTGGTTTTTTATGCACATTTTAAGTGTGCCAAGGAAAAAAAAATCTCAGTGGGTGAAAGTGGGAATTATTTGGGAATAATTTGAGTCTCCTTTTAATTGATAAGTTACCCAGCTGAAAACTGTCCAAAATGAAAAAAAAAAAAGCTTGAGCTGAATAGAGGAATGAAAATATAATGGCTTCGTAAATTACCACAAGGTTAGCATATAATTAATTTGCTAATTTTAATTACAACCCTACAAAATGTGCTGAAAAATGCTCAAAGGGGAGAAGCAGCCAGGTGTCAGCCATGATTAGCCAAGGTTACTGGCAATTATGAAGTCTCTATTAAATGTGTTACAGAAATTTGAGAAACCCCTTTCTGAAAACATCCCATTTATTGAAACTCAGCAGGGTGTTCATCATGCTGGATCTTTGCATTGCTACAGGCTTGCTGTCATTTGCCTCACTCTTTTCCAGCTAAATGTTTTATTGCAGCTGAAACGTGGACTGCTTTTTCTGTTTGTCACACGCTGTTACACTTGTACTGGGTATTTATTTGGATCACATAAACAAAAGAGATTAACCAGTGTTTGTGAAGTGGTCTGAGCACCTTCAATTCCAGAGAGCTGCCAATATCTCAGCTGAATGCTGGAAACACAAATCTTGAAAAAAATGCTTTTTCTTTCCAAGGTGTCCTGGCACATGCAGTTTGTAAAGCAGGAATATTGCTGAAACTGCCTTTTCAGTGGACAGCCTGTTCTGCAGGGCTTTAATGCACAGACAGATGTAATTTCTGAGGTAAAAAAGCAAACAGAGATCCCCAACACAAAAAACCAAACAAGGAACAAAAAATCTGCATGTTTGCTTTGCATTTTCAGCAAATCATGGTGTAAAAGAATGTCTTGTCTGTAACAGATTACATGATGTATTATTGTTATTTTTTATTGTTGTTCTGTGAGTCACGCTTTAAATGTCTGTTGTTTGGAACTGTAATAAACCTTGATCCATCTATTAAAGGAAATCTTTAAAAAAAACTCCAAACCAATAAGATTTAAAAAAAAAACAAAAACAAACCTACAGTATTGGTGTCAAAGGAAATTAATTTCCCGGCTGGCTTGTGTTTTTCTCTGAGGCAGATATTGATGAGTGTGCAGAGGGGATCATTGCGTGTCACAGCCATTCTCGCTGTGTTAACCTCCCGGGGTGGTACCACTGTGAGTGCAGAAGCGGTTTCCATGACAATGGAAGCTATTCTCCTGCCGGGGAGTCCTGTGTGGGTAAGCATCCTCAGAGAGCCTTTCTTTCCATCCTTCTGCATGGCCTTCCCGAGGGACTGTGCAGTTCCTGAGCCGGGATCAGGAACCGAGGTGTCTGTCTGTCTGTCAGCACCCCCAGCGAGGAGGGGCATCCCAAGCCTGACCCACTGCTCTGCTCCCTTTGTCAGAGCTGGGAAACCTGAACTGAAAGTGGCCTTGCTGGGGAGCACAACTGCCCACAAAAGGGGGAGAGATGCTTTTCCAATTCAAGGTTTCAACCCAGTGATAGAAGAACCTATCTGTGGCATGTCTGTGTTGCTTTGGTTTGCTTGTTTTCCATTTTTCAGCATCTTCATCGTTAATTTTTTAGAATTATGCAAATACCATCAAATTCTCTATGCACCATATTTGCAGAATAAGGTCCCAAGAGCATGAACAGAGAGGGATTTTTAATGAGTGCAGAGAGTTTGTAGTGTTTCTATGGGAGGACAAAGGATGGGGCTCCATGAGCAGTTAATGCTGGCTTCTGCAGTCTGTGTGCCCTCACTGGCTCTGGGGCAATAAAACCATGGTGAAAATTGTTTTATTGGTAATTTTCTATTGGTAATTCTGCCTTTCCCCTGCCTTACAGTTTCCCCATCTTTTCACTTATTTGCCTCATACATAATTTCTATGTGGTGTTTTATCAGGTGAGTTTAAAACTCTTTAGAAGGGACCCCATTTTAACTTCTGTGAGGTAGAGATCAACTGGCTCCTAGCGATACTCTGTCCTTTCTTTGGCATTTCAATTACTTCATCTCAAATCAGTTATATGAGTTTTCTAGTAAAGCTCTTCTCCTCCTTTTGTGTTTTTTTGGGGTTTTTTTTAATGCATTTTTTTAATGCTGTAAATTTAATTTATTGTGTCTATAACTTCAAAGGGTGTTTTCTATGATTATTATAGATTAATTATATGTTATATTAATTATATGTTATATATTTCTATGATTATTATAGATTTAATAAAAATTTTTAAAAATCTATAATTAAAATAAAAATTTGTAACAAAAATATATAAATTTATTTGTAAAAAACATTCCCATCTTTTATGAATTCTGGGAGTCCTTGGGATAAGGTAGTGTCATAATTTAAAAATGCAGAGGAATGATAATGATTTTCAAAGCAATATTTTGTAGATTGTCCAGATAAGTTAGCTTTTTACACGTTGTGCTAAGCTGGTGGGGAGCTCAATAAAATCACAGCAGTGAACTTCTTCAGAGGTGTCTGTGTAAAAAATGGCAAACTTTACAGCATTTCAGGATTCCATAGATAAAACAGATGAACGTCATGTATTTCTAAATGAATTCTCAAATGTTAAGAGTCCTCCTCTGGTTCATTTGAATGTTGTAAAATGAGTGATGAATGGAGCAATGTTGAAAACACCTTTGTGAGAAGTCAGAGCAACATGACATAACTTTCAGAAGGCCCTGAGGCAGCTGGGGGTCAGAGGCCCTTTTAGCATTTCTGGGGCTTGTACCACGCACATGGGGAGCCCCATCCCTCGTGCCTCCTGTGCCTGCTTTGGGAAGCAGAAGATCAAGAGCCAGGCTGATGTCAGAAGACAGACAGACAGACACGTAGGCAAGACTCTGGCTGACCCCAGGCAGGCTCAGCTCTGGAAAGGTCAGTGCTGCCTGCACTGAATCCCTGTTGAAGGGTTGGGCGCTGCAAAAAGGAGCCCCAGATGTGCTGATGGAGACTGGAGGAATAAGATGCCATGCAAACACACTGCCCTCATTTTGACCTGCCCAGCATGCTGGAAGTCTGTGAGGTGAGGTGTTGTAAACAGAATGTGAAATTAGTGGGGTTGTTTTAATGAAATAGCTTCTCTGAGCCATCTGCTGCAGGGCACCAGTGAGGAAGAGAAATAAACCAGTTTGCCTCACCAGTAGAATGAAATAAAATAATTTAAAAATTAATTGGAAGATTCTGTTAACCCATATTGACAAATTTCCAACCCTGATGTTTATTTCAAAATGCAACTAAGAATTGGGTAAAACAGCAGAGAGAGAGCACTGCACCTTCTAGCTAATATGCCACATTACAGAACTTGTTTGCATGGTGGAACATTTAGAGTTAGAACTGGTGTGTTTCACTCTGTTTCAGATAAAAGAGGGTTCATCTGCTTAGCAACAGTATTTTTCCTGCTGTATTGTCTATTGAATTTGTGTACATGAGGTGGGTATGAGCTATAGTCTTTCAGTGTGTTTTGAAACATTTGTTCTTCCTCCCTGAAGGACAAACTTGGAGAACAATAAATAGGCTAAAAACATAAGAAATAAGATTAAACCCCTTCCTACAAAATAATAACAATAAATATTACACAGAATCTTAAATATCACAGGACAGTGGGAGGGAGTACTCACGTCTGACAGACTGCCCAAAGCCCAGGCAGCCAGTTGCTTTTGTTGGATACATTTCTGTACATATTGGTTAACCCCCTTTCCCTCCATTTGATGTGGGTGTTATGGAGCTGAGTCATTGCTTGCACTACCTCTGCAGTGCTTGCAAAACATTAAGAAAAATAGCATCTCTTTGGGAAGTGTGATACCTCAGTGCTTCTGAAAGCTAAATTCTCATTGACAAAGAGAAAACAGGGAAGTTTGTCACCTGGTGAGGGACAATTGAGTAAATCAGCAGATGTGGCAGAGAAGGTCATAATATTGCACCAGAGCTTGGATAATAAGGATGTGTGGCTTAGCCAGGCCCCTTCAAGATTGGGAAAATTCTTGTATTGCTCAAAATATCAACCAAAGACAGCTTTTATCAGGGATGTCAGCTCCATATAGTGATGGTGAGTAGGTTCAAATTAAGAGAATGTAATTTGATTTCCCACAGTAGTGTTTTTATAAGCCCCTGGTCTTTCACAATGTGTTATTAAGAAAAACTGCTTGCAGACAAAAGACAATTGCTATACAAAGTTGCTACCAAAGTTTGCCTGGCAATTAAAACCTGTAGGCTACAGCTGCTGTGTTGTTTGGTTGTTTTTGTTTTTGTTTTTTTTTTTTTTAATTTTGTAATTGGAGCTTGGCTGCAATCTGAAGTAAAGAAACAATAAAACTTCATAGAGAATGATTAGCTGTCATGTGATACAGCATTTGTGGCTATCTATCCAAAGCAAATTATACTTTTCAGTCTCCATCTCTGAGTGAGATTCTTTCAGTCTGTAGAGTGCTGTTCAGACCCTGGAGTGCAGATTTACTGATTCTGTGTTTTTCATGATGATTTGCATTTCTTGGTCCCTGCACTGGGACTTGCACTCACAGAAGGAACAACCACCAAGGCAGCAGGGCCTGTCAGGTTTTGTTTATTTTTTTTTCTTTAGGAACCACTACAAATTTTGTAGGGGAGCTTACCATGGATCCTCCTCCCACCAAATCCCCACAGGATTCACCATTTATTCCAGCCTGAAAGGTAGTGTAGCTAGAGCTCACTGCAGGGTGAGAGTTGCTGGTTTGGGGAAGTGAGAGCTGGGAAAAGGCAGGACTGAAGGGCTCATGAAAGGAAACCCCACAAGTATTAGTCCCCCACAAAAGGTGGGTGCAGCTGGCAGGTCAGATCTGAATGGGCTTTAAGTCTGTTCCTGAAGCTTTCATGTATTCCATGGTATGCTGCAGTGGGGTCTCTTATCTAGGTTAGAAAGTAAAAGCAAAGGAGGTTAGATTTTATTTTTGCCCCTTTCTGTTTCACACAAAAAGGAAAAGACCCATCCCTGGAAAATCTTCCCATATGCCTCAGAATTACTTTCCTATCTGTTGGTGGGCAGAAAGGTTTGCCTGTGGTACAGAGTATCCAAGGCCAAACAGAACCTGCTATTTCACAGCTTTCTTCTGTTCTGCTCGTAGAATTTCTTAAAGCTCACAGGATCAGAGTTGGTGTCAGTGGATTTTATCCTGTAAAATAAAGGTTATCTTATTTATTTTCCATCTAGTAAATTCTAATTTTTGTATTCTGACAGAAAATTGTGTTACATACCTTCAAGGTAATTGTGTTTAGTCATTCCTGTATTTTTATAAAGCTTTAGTAAATTCTTCATTCAGGATCTAATTTATTATGCAGTGTTCTTTAATAGACCATTATGTCTCTATAGAATAAAAGCACTATCATAAAATATTTTCTACCTAACAGTGAATCCATTTGGTGATATTTTTTCAAGGACAACTCCAAATAACTTTGATTTAGAAAGAAGGCAAAACAATCATTAAGTGACAAGTTGTCTGTGAAAAATGATTTGTCAAAACAGAGTTTAGTTAACTTGTACATACATTGGTTTGGGAGCCCAGCTTACATTATTCACGTTAACAATATACTGTAATGGTTTAATGTACCATAACAGTTAAAATTAGCACATTAGTGGGGTTCTTTCTTCTGCAACAGCTTATCATGATGATACAGAACTCCACACTGCACGGCTTGCTTGCACACATTTATTAAGGTGCTGTGGAAAAGTCTTACAATTAAAACCTGGATAGCCTTGAAAAGTAAGAAATGAAGTAGCTGGGGATTGATTTCAAATTTCAGTGAAAGCAAGCTAATGAACTTGTGTTGATATGTACAGTCATGCTGGTCTTCTACCTGATTCAAATGCAGTGGCCGTGGGACCTCTCACAATATCTGAGGCAAATTAGTTCTCATTACAGCCAAAAAGGATGGAAAAGGAAATTGCATCTCAGGGGATTATTTGCTTCCATTTTGATTCTGTTTCCTTGCCTGCCCACATTACTGAGCTATCCATGTGCTTTGAGAGTATTGGGAATGAGCAGCTCTTGGGCGGTTTCCTTCTCTTTCTTTTTTCATCCACAAAATGTGACTGATTGCTGAGATGTGTATGGTCACTTGTGGCTGTGCACTTGTTTATAGAAGCACTGGCTGGAGAGTTTGAAGAGTGAAGATCTTGATCACTTGTGTGAGGTCTTGGCAGCAATCCCTTTGCTGCTGCTGTGCTGTTGATAGAAAATTGCATAAAGCTTTGCAGTGCAAGCAAATTTCTGCTCAATATGGGTGTTTCCACTATACCCTCACTTCTCCTTGAGAAGGAACTGTCTGGAGCGGGTAAGGAAAGCTCTGCCACTTTTATTGGGGTTAATTAGTAAGTTTTGCCATGGAGAATTTCAGTATATAATGAATAAAATTGCAAAATCCTATTTCAAGTGTGAAAATTATTTCCACTTGAAATTATTATTTCCAGATTATTTCCATGGGTTGACAGGATACATGAAAGAATGAATCCCTCCAGACATAAGACAGATGTTTTGGTCTTGTCCTTTCTATATATGGAAAGAATAAGGAGTCTCCTCGCTATTTCCAGTGTTCTTCAAAGTTGCTTGATTTATAAATTAATATTTTATCTCCTTCCTACTTTGTGTTGACATAATTGGAAATGAGATTTGTGTGCAGTTTTGCCTTGCCCATCTTTATATGTTCCAGTTTTGGGCCTGCATCTTCTGAGAACAGGTGTGGGAAAGCAAATGAAACCTCTCAGAATTTCAGCTAAGCAAGGATTTGAACACTACAAAAATAAGCTAAATGCAAAAGTCTCATCAAAGTTTTCACACTCACTAAATTATTGTTTTGGACAGCTGAACTAGGCTAACTTTTCAACACCTAAGTTGAAGAAGTTTTTCACTGATACTTGGTTTCACCAAGGTACCTCAGACTCAGCATTTACATTTCAGTCTGATGGAGATCATTTAAGAGTTCTTTGTGGAATCAAAGTAAATGCTGAAGAATAACCTAAGAATAACCATTGATTCCAGTTGTTGAGGAGAAATTTCACACTAAATACAAGTACTTTCTTTCATGCTTTGCATAGCCATCTACATGCTGATCTCACCCTGATATGGACGTTTGATCTTCATTAAAATAAAATACTTTCTGCACCTAACTGAGAACTAACCATGTGGGAGCATTTGGCTGGGCTCTTCTTCCTTCCCCATGCCCCCAGTCTGGTTTTAGGCTGAAGGAGACACAGGGACAAAAACATGTTATGCTTGTAGCTTTTTTCCCCCAAGTTACTAGGAACTTTTCTGTTCCTACTGAACAGAAAATTTCTTACTGAAATTTTCTGTTTGTTCTGCCCTTAGGAAATGCAATCAACATTGACAAAAAAACTGCCAAAGGGGTGTTCTCAAAAAGTTAGTTCTGTTAAAAGTTCTGCTGGAAATGAGTGCAGTGTCCAAACCTTTTATATCTGACTAATGACTAAAACTTTTAAATAATAAATACCATAAAAAGAATAATAAACTGTTATTTGCAGAAAGAACCAAAAAGCTGTGTAGCAATTAGGAATTTATGTTCATGCTTTGCTTGATTCTTCATCAAGAATCACCCATTTACCAGTTTGGGCTGCTCTTAATGGGACATCCTTTTTATGTGTGCTAAATGGAGACCAGCAGCAGAGATACATAAATGGGGTTCTTCCCTTCTGCATGCACATTAGAGATTAAGTTGGCTTTGTGTGAACAGGTCTGTACTGCTGAAAACATGAATAATGTTAGTTTCTATAATTGCTAACATCTGGCTTTCCATAAATCTGTTAAATTACATGGAAACAGAATTAGATTTCAGTGTCATAAGTAAAGCAATTAAATGCAACTCTGTAGGCAATATGGCTTTATCTTCATCTGTGAAATCCTTTTAGTTTCGAGCTGTGAAAGCTACCCTTCCAATCTGCACTGTTATTCTACTCCATCCTATACAGATTATAGTCAAGGAGCTCTTAATGTGGTAGGGAAGGCAGTATTGATGGTGCTTGTTGAAACCACCAAAGGCAACGTGAATACTTCATTTATACCTTTGTTTTCAACAAAAAATACAAGTCAAAGTCTATTGAAAGGAAAATGGGGTATCTTTGAGAATGTTTTAAGTTTCACAGTAGCTGTTTGGATATAATTCATTTGATACCAGTTCATTCATACTTCTCTTTATGTCAGTCTTCATGCTTTTTACCTCCTGCAGTACTCTGGCACTTGTTAAACAATGAACTACAAATTTTAATTTCCCTTCGTGCTGCATCTTTTTCACCACCAGTAGTGAATATTTCAAGTACTCAGTTATGGCTAAGTTGTGCACTAGAGCAACAATGTTCTTTTGTGGAACATTGTTGCAACAGTGATTGCAATTGCATAAAATGAAAATCATAAATATTATTTCTCAAATCTCAGGCAGTTCAGACTTTCAGGACAGCAAAATGCACCATTTGTAGGCAAGTCTGAGTGATGAGCAATTGAATCAGGCTGTCAGGCCACTGGGACCCTTTGTGCAAAGGACTGGCCCCCAGGTTAGCCCAGGAGTGAAGCCCTGGGAAGGCAGTGAAATGAATTACCTCCAGCTTCCCTTTGGATCTATGAGCACAACAATGAGAAGTCATTTTCTGGCAGCCCAAAGCTTTGACTCGGTTGTGCAGGCTGATTTTCACATTTAATCAAATCCAAGGGTTGAGCACATTTCCACTTGTTCCTGGAGTATTTGTGAGTTGAAACCAGGAGTTGTACTATCCACACCAGACTGAATTTAGTGATATGATTGTTGTAAAGAGTTTCCTTCAGCAGAATGAGAGAATTCTTAGTCTTTTTAAGATAGGACACTTTGAGGTGATGAATAATGGACCTGTAGCACCTGTCCTAAAAGTAAAGCCCCTGGACATCACATCCTACCTAAATTAGACTTTAGGTAACTTTTGTTTGTAAGTTCTTTTGACTTTGTTGGTTTAGAGGGAAGTTAAAAGTTGGGTAATACTGAACAGTTAAAATTTCACCCTAGCAATAAGGTAATTTCAAATTATAAGTATGGTGGTTCTTCCTTGTAATTTCTGAATTTATCTAATGCCGTTCTGGAACTATCATGACAGAAACCATCACATACTTCTAAAGGATTTTATTTTCTACCCTTCCTTCCACTGTTGATTACAGTTTTCATTGCTCATGTTGGAACAAAAGAGACCCGCCAGTTTACTGGTATTTCATCTGGACAATTTGCCAATATATTGTTTAAGAAAAATCCAAAGTTATTGTCTGAAAGAAACACCAATTTTTAGCAATGCAATGTGCTTAAAAATCTAATAGCTTTCATTGCAAGAGAAAGAACACTGCATGAACTCCCTAGATAAATTCATATTGCATAATTTTATTTTACCCTCCAAGAGCAAATTTATTGGGGTACTGTAATTCGCTTTTCTCTGGTGTATAATCATTTTCTCTTGTCACCTATTCTTTGTGTCATTGCTAAATCATACTGCATAGCTTTAAGACATTTTTTTGTGTATAAGGTGCCTCCAAGTTATTTTTTTTCTTTCTTTTTTTTCCCAATTCACTTACACCTTGCAGCAATGGGGAAAGGATGCAACTGACTGCTTTATTATGGGGAATGTTGCTTGTGCTAGGAAATTATAAAGAATAATACAATTCTATTTTGATGTAAAACCCAGAACAGAGGGTGGTCTAGTTAACAGAAAGTCACTCTGCTTGCTAGATTCCAGTCACTGGGAAATGAGTATGCACATTTATCTGAAGGTTCCAATTTGTCACTGATGTATGGTTTCACCAAGGTACCTCAGGCTCAGCATTTACAATTCAGCCTGATGAGATCATTTAAGAGTTCTTTGTGGAATCAAAGTAAATGCTGAAGAATAACCTAAAAACCATCAGTGCTTTAAGTCTACCAAGTAAATATGGAAGCTATAAAAAGGAATGCACCCTTATCCACCAACAACAATAAGCAATAATTACTTAATTCAGAAATAAAGCTTACCCCATGAACCGTGTGCCCAAAGCTTTTATAAACCTGCTGTTTTGCAGATATCGATGAGTGTGCCTTAAAGATCCACACCTGCTGGAATGACTCAGCCTGTGTGAACCTGCCAGGAGGCTTTGACTGCCTTTGTCCCTCTGGGCCATCTTGCACTGGAGACTGTCCCCACGAGGGTGGCTTCAAGAGGAACGGGCAGGTGTGGACCCTGCGGGAGGACAGATGCTCCGTGTGCTCCTGCAAGGTGAGATCCAGGGCTCCAGGAGGCTTTCATCCTCTGGGCTCATGTCAGAAACCCTATTTATGCTGTTGGTGGCAGAAATATTAGCCTAAGCCCAAGGCAAAAGGTAAGCTGGACACTGAAGCTGGGATGGGGACATTCTTCTGGGAAGACTTTTGTTTTCTCAGTTTGCTCAACCACACACTTAACTGAATGATGGTCAGTCCTGCTGAGCTTTTACCATGTCACCCTGTGGGCCAGAGCATTTCAGAGTGTGCCTTAAAGAGGGTTTTTTACCCTTTACCCATTACCCTTTAACACAATGTGCAGGTTCCAGCATGCTTCCTGGAAATGCTGAAAACTGACTTTAATTTCTCTTTTGTATGAAATACTGAAAACTGACTTTAATTTCTCTTTCCTATGAATATGCACCTCTCAGCACTGTAGTCAGCCCACTTCCTCTTGGCTGTGTTTCCCTGTGCTTGGAATGCATTTGAGTTAACTGGGTGAGAAGAAAGGTGGGAGCATGAGTCAAAGGTCAGAATACCCAGCACAGGCACCTGATTTCCTCCAAGTGAACAGGGGTGAAGTGAAGGCTGAAGGCCAGCTTTTTCCTTGGCTGTGTTGGCAGGTCTCCCACCTGAGCAATGCAGCTCTCTCTGCTTGTTTGGAGAAGCCAGGTCTGGTACCAATGGAGGTACCTTAAAGAGTTAACATTTAGATCAGAGTGGGGGTTTTTATTGTTGGTTTGGGCATATTTTCCCCTGGACATTACCTTTTTTTGAATTTTTTCTTTGTATGGTAATCAAGTTAGAAGAACATTTGGCTCTGCTTTCTTGATTTTCACTCGTTAACAGAGGAATGCTCTCTTTGAAATCAGAAGAATTTTAGAAGCACCCTAATCTGAGAAGTGGTTGGTCTTTTATGGTCACTTTGACCTGATTTGTTCACAGTGTGGGTAAAGCTGTCCAAAGGCACAGCAGAGCACTGTAGGCCCACACATGAGATCGGGTAAAATTAGGTTTTGGCCTCTGTGAGGAGCCGAGGATGCAGCATGGAATTGGCCTACCCATATCTCAGTGCTTGGGAGCCAAGAAGCAGAGGGGAGCAGAGGGAAGGAGGAGTTTTGAAGTTGCAGGAAGCTGAAGGCCTCATCCTTTCTGTTTTGCAGTGGTGTAGCAGAAGGGAAAATTAAGCCTTCAGAGTGAGTACAGCCTAAAGAGTACACTGCTGGTTTGGGCTCAGTAGGGGATGTGTTCTTGTGAGTTGCTATATTTTTTACTTCAAGTAGCCTCAAGCTCCCTAAAACTCCTCCTTTAGAAACTGAAGTGTATTACTTTACTGAATAGACATCAAGCTTTTATGGTAATCTTGGGGAGCTGGCAAGCTTATGAAAGGATTTCCAGTCAGTAGACTAAGCAGTTTAATATCTGTGAAGACATCTGGTCTGCCTTTGCAGAATTATAACTATTAGTATTCACATTTTAGATCACTTGCAATTTATGTTATTTACCATTTCTCATTGCATGTATATCTTATGTTGAATGCTCTTACTAGTATATGAAAATACAGAAATTTTTAACTAGTACATAGTTTAAACTGAGCCTGACACTGTTGTTATGACTCTTACTATGTGTCTTCCTCACTTCATTTTTTCCCTCTGTGAATTAACATTTGCATTTAATTTCATTCCAGTAGCTGCCTGATTCAAGAGCAAATTCTTGTCTACAGCTTAAGGAGAACAGGAAGAACTCCTTATATATCACATCTCAGGCAGAATGGAAAGTCTTCACTCAGTGTTTAATGAAATACATTTTTATACATCCTGATAGCTTCCACTACACCAGACTGCTCAAACCTCTCCCTTCCATGCAGTTGCATGGAAAACTGCCCCTGCTTGATATTTGTAGCCTGCTCAGTTTGCAGTGAGGAAAAGAGCAGAATGTAACTGAACCATTCCTTATACTACTTTACAATGATCCTGCTTACTTGTTTTATCCAAAAGAATGGCTTTTGTTTTGCTGTAGTTACTCTGGCAAAGGACAGGTGGATATATTCAGGTTGAAACACATAGTTACCACCTTTAAAATATTGTAGCTTGCATTCTGGTACAAAGGAAATACATTAACCTTACTTAATGAACTACAGAGCTATTTGTGAAGAAGAATACTATAGAATAGAGGAAATGATATTGCTTCATTTATGTAATGAAGCAAAGTGTCATTACTGAAGCACAGG
The DNA here is from genome assembly GCA_035048045.1 of Chlorospingus semifuscus. Lineage (NCBI taxonomy): Eukaryota > Metazoa > Chordata > Aves > Passeriformes > Passerellidae > Chlorospingus > Chlorospingus semifuscus. The sequence goes on from JAWWMS010000279.1 coordinate 3,884,381, forward strand.
CTGTTTCAGTGTTTCACTGGACCCAGTGTCTTCAAACCATTCTTGTTCATCGAAATGTACATAAAGTTTACAAAATCATAAATTCTCAAAACTATAAATTAACACTGTTCTTTTAGTGCATTTGACATGTCTTGTATAGTCATCTTTCTGAACTACTGTGGATTTAACAGACCATCACATTTAAGGCTAGAATTTGGATGGGAAGCTGTTGTGCTCTCATGAAAAGAGCAAAGCCTGGCTGTGCAGTCTGGGCTTTGAGTCTGTCTCTGGTTAAGGCAGCCCTCCCTTGCCTGTAAAAACGGCCAGGGAGATGCACACAGCACTGGGAGCAGGGGGATCTGCCAAGCTGGTGTGTGTTCCCGAGGGTGAGAACTATCTGGTGGTTTGGTTTTTGCAGGGCCTGATTTCTTCCCAAACTGGCTTTGAGGCTCTCTGAAAACTTGGACCAGCCTTAACAGCTGTTCTCTTCTGTGTCAGTTTTTGCTTTGATAAGAACATTTATGAGCATACCTCTGATGCTTTTGAAGAATGTAGAACTGATTCAGTGAGTAAGGTGGGAAGGAAGAGGTAGTAATGAGATGCTGTATGTTATTACTCACCTGAAGAAAATAAGGTTTTCTATATCTATTTCTCAAATTTCTCAGGGCTACTGCTGAGCTGCAAAGATGCACATGAGGTAGTGTAGCTTATGAGGCTTTGTGCCACTGCAGTATAGGGATAAAGATGTTTTTTGAAATGTACAGAGCTGATGAGGTTGTACACAAAACACAGGTGCTTAGAGACTAAACAGAGTAGCAGTGTATTATGATTACCAAAAGTTCTCTGGCAAAGTCATCAGGTTTTTTCAGTGTTCTGAAATATGGAGAGTCAAGGCAACATAGAACATGCTCAGGGAAACACAGAGTTACCAGCAGTGTCACCAGCCAAAAGGGAAATTTTGAAAACTGACCTTGAAGGCTTAGAAACTGAATTGCATTTAAGCAGATGGGCTGTTGTTAGCCATTATTAATGAGCACAGAAGAGGAGAGAGACTGCCATGGTCAAGGTCCCTGGATTCCTGTCACAGCCCTGCATGCCTGGTGCTGCTCATCCTGACAGAGCTGCTGGGCTAGGCTGGCTTTCGATGTGCAGCTGGACCTGGCCAAACACATGGCCAAGGAAATGGGCTCCTGCCATTCCGCCTTGTGATTTACTCAGACTGCTGAGTAAGGAGATAAAGATTGTTTATCCCTGCTCCCACAGCTGAAGTGGCAATCTAACCTCTAGTACAGAATACTTATCTTGCTTTGTTACAACTCTGAACAAAGCTTGTAGAGTAATGTGTGCCTAAATCATAATGCACTAAATTATAATGAATGATAAGTTCTTTTATCTTTTAAGCTACTGTACTGTAGACCCAGATGTGGGAGAGATACAGAGGTCAGAATAAATAACAACTAGTGCTACTGTGATTTTACTATATTTTGCCCTGATTCAGTTAAAGGGATCACCTTTATTCATTTCCCTCACAGTGGTACCTTCAGTCAAAATAGTGCTAAATAAATATTATATGTATTAGAGTGGCAACTGGTTGAAGAGTTTGTTGATGTAACCAATGAGATATGAGATTGCTTCACTGTATTTCACTGAGATACTGACTGCTTTTAAATTCAGTTGGCTGGGGACAGGAAAAAAATGTTGTCAGGTTCAGCCAGAATTGGATCCATGCACTGACAGAACCTGGGGTAGTACTGGTATTTGTTGTATTATGACAGGCAAGATCCACTGCTGTGGTGTTGGGAGTCCCCAGGACGAGGTGAGAGATGAGAATTTGACTCCGAGTTCTCAGAAGGCTGATATTATATTAT